>JAVUPR010000298.1:3222500-4460634 GCA_036785695.1 Gentiana straminea
GATTCACCTCAGTGGCTCACCCACGGGCAAACGGTCAAGTTGAGCAAACTAATCGACAGATCAAGCTAGGGTTAAAGAAAAGACTAGAGGCAGAAGGTCGAGATTGGGCAATGCAGCTCCCGAGCATCCTATGGTCGTACAGGACAGCTCCTAATTCATCAACAGGAGAAACCCCTTTCTCATTGGTATATGGGTGCGAAGCGGTGATACCCGCCGAGATCGGTGTTCCTTCTCCTCAAGTTCTAGCGTATAACGTGGAGACAAATGATCCCAAACTCCGACAGGAAAGAGATAATGTTGAAGAGTGAAGAGAGATAGCCTCAGCCCGAATGGCAAGGTATAAGCAGAAAATTTCTCAGTACTACAACTCGAGGGTCCGACATAGATACTTCAAAGTCGGAGATCTGATTCTAAGGAAGAACGAAGCAAGTCGACAGGAAGCGGTCGGAAAGTTGACCCCAAATTGGGAAGGCCCATATCAGATTCTAAAGGTTCACCCCAAAGGGTCTTATCAACTTGGTCGAGCGGATGGGACCACAGTCCCTCGACATTGGCACGCCAACAATCTGAGGAAATATTATGTTTGAGATAAGCTTGATGAACTTGTTTACTTTTCAGTTTTAAATCTTGTAATAAGTCCATGAGACAATTTTATGAGTATTCTAATAAGCTTGTGTTTTCTCGTGATGTTTTCTGTGTTTGTTGATATTTATAGCCAATACAAGTCCAATGTGATAAAAAATATTAAGGCAAAACAGTTGTCGACGAGAAGAGAGATCCGCAGGTCGGACATCTCAATAAAGCCAAAGGCAAAGTTAGCCTAATGGGCAACAAATGCAAAGGCTCAAAGACGGTTCGCAGGGTCGGGCCACAGGTCCAAGCTAAAAGCCGAACGAGCCAAAGTGGCAAACGAGGCTAAAGCAAAAGACGGTTCGCATGGTCGGGCCAAATGTCCCAGTCGAAAGCCGAATGAGCCTAAGAGGCGAAAGAGGCCTGGACAAAGGACGGTTCGCATAGTCGGGCCACCTGTCCCAGTCAATGGTCGAAAGAGCCTAAGTGGCAAAAAAGATCAAGACCAGGGACAGTTGACATTAAAGTGCTTAGCCTAAGGCCAAATAAGCCTAAGGGGCAAAAAGATAAGGCAAGCGAGTTGACCTCAAGTGCAATAAGAACCAAAGGTTCATAATACACTTGGGGGGCAACACAATATCAACAAAGCGAACAGCAAATAAAACGAATAGCGAACAGCAAATAAAACGAATAGCGAGCAGCAAACAGAGCCAGAGGCTCGACAAGCGAAAGACTATGAAACATCAAGACAAGCAAAGCAATAAGAGAGAAAAGATAAATAAAATTGCAAAATCAAATAAGAATTCGAAACAAAGTTACTACAAGACACGGGCAGGTCGAAAGACCAGCTAAAGTCGGTTCAAAATAATAATCATTACAAAGCTTCAAGTTCAAGTTACAAATCAACAAAAGATTTAAAAAAAGACAACAGTCAAGGGTTGGCTTCAGGGGTCGGTTCAGGATTGGCAGAGGTCGGATTGACATCGGTCGGATCAGCTGCAGGGGCAGAAGTAGAAGGAGCATATTTGATGGCCAGAGACTCTCCCCGTTGAAACTCTTCGATGTACCGATCGTATATCTTCTCCGAGTCAGGGTTGTAAAACATCGGTGTCTCGAGAGTCGACATGTCGAAATTAGGAATGACCGCCCTTACTTGATCTACGGCCAATGTGTATCCACCCATCATCGAGGCACGCATGATCACTTCCAGATCATCCTCAAGGTTGCTCGACTTTCGATACTCCATGATCGCGTCAGTTGTAGCAGTCTCGAGCTGTGCGCGCGTTTGATCCAATTCGACTCGTAGCGCATCTCGGTCATGTTGAGCTTTCGCCACATCCTCCAAGGAAGCCTTGTGCCACGCCTGTACCTTCCCAAAGTCATGAGCCAGCTTGAGCAGCTCCCTACCCTGGTCGTTCCTCTCAGCCACCAGTCGATCCAACTCCTTCTCAGCAGCCATCAGCTTGTCCTGCAGTTTGGCCAACTCTTTCTCAGCAGTCGTTAGCTTTTCCTGCAACTTTTGGCACTCGGCAGCTGAATCATGCTTTAATGTCTCAAATTGAGTCTCCATGGCAGAAATAGCGGCGTTCTTCGCGATAATGTCCCGCAAGAGCTTGCTGTTCTCCTTGCGCAGATCATCCGCCGACTCACCCGTCTTGACCAGCCTCCGGGCCGCATCTCGGCTGGCAATGTTACTCTGCAATAGAAAGAGAATTTTCAGATGATAAATGACAAGGCAAAAACCTCGAGAAAGACTAACATCTAAAGAGGAATAATACAATCGACTTACGAGGCGCTTCAGCTTCCGGAGCGCCTGAGCCAAGCTCTTATCTTCTAGAGCCGCGAAATCATCAGCAACCCAGTTCAGGTCGATTTCCGGCTCGGGAGAGGCCTCAGTGGTCTTGGCCCTATTCGACTGTCGGTGTTGTTCCCGCACCAGCTCAGCAGCAGTTGGCCTCTTCTTGGACCGAGATGTATCCTCCTCGACATGAAATTCTCGTAGCCGGATCCAACTCGACTAGCACCTCTTCGTCCTCATCACGCAGAGAACCGAAACGGACTGTCAACCCACTGCTGGATGGAGGCAGCTCGGTAGATCCAGTTGGTGCTGTTAACTCGACAGGAGCAGGGGTGGGTTCAGGCTGAGTAGCACCCCCCTCTCGGGAAGAAGAAGGCGCCCTGACTTCAGGCACAGTCAATTCAGGGGTAGCCCGACCCCCGGTAGGTGGAGCAGCCACAACTGCCGATCCAGGAATACATGTGGGATCGGTGACCTTGGTGAACTTGCCCACTGCAAAAAACGAAGGGAAAAAGTTAGTTTTTAATCAACAAAAACAAACGACAAGTCGCCAAACTCGACAAGTAGCAAAGGTAAAAAGAAAATCATAAATACGATAATAGAGCAAAGAAAAATTCCTACGGTTCTCGAGATCTTGAAGATGAAGGCCGACGTAGGGGATCGGCCCTGCTTCCCCCAGATGGGCCAAGTCATAGAGGAGACTCAAATCTCGAGTGACCACCTCGAAATTGTGTCTACTCAACTGGCGGGCCTCCTCCGGAATGGGGGCGTTTCCCCACTTGTCCTTCTTTGAGCCCCTCGACCTCCACTGGCATATGTAAGGGTTCTCTAGACCATATCGAAGAAAAAATAATCGAGGCTTCCAATCCCCGTGAGAAGAAGGCCCTTTGGTCACGAACTCGTGTCGGTTCGCCCTTCTCTGAAAAGTATACCACAACTTGTCCGGTGTGGAAGAGATCTGGTAGTAGTATCGAAACAGAGGTACCGAGAAGCAGACCCCAGCCACTCGACAAGCGAGGATGAACCCCATCATAGTCCTGACGGCATTCGGGGCGATTTGAGAAATGCTGATCTCGTAGTGATCGAGAATCGCGAGAACAGCCGGGCAGAGCGGAAACCTTAATCCACTCGTGAGTTGATTCTCGTAGACAGAGCAGAATCCCTCCGGGGCTCGTCGGCAAACATATGAATGCCGTGGAAGGGAGTCGAGCTTCGAACGGAGGACTAACAATATTATACTTCCGGCAGATTTTGGTGACGTCCTCAGGAGAAAGTGCACTAAGACGCCCTTTAGCACCCTTTCCATCCATCCTAGTTACTAGTTTTTTAGGCTGGTTAGGGACAGGAGGGGGGAAGCTGTGGGCTCACCGGAGTCTTTCCGGAGAGGATGACCAGAGGTAGTAGGTGCCAGAGATTGGCGATGAACTGGCGTTTCACCACCCCTATCCGATTCAGTAGCACTACTACTTTGGGACATGGATAATTCAAAGAACAAGATGAAGAACGCTAAGAAAAAGAAAGAAGCTTACTTGGTGTTTGGAATTGAAGTTTCTGAAAAGAAAGTGGCGAATGGACTCTGCTGCAATCTCATCTCCTTTTATGCTTGCAAAAGATACGCAAATGATTTGAAAAGACAGGGGATAATGGGGAGTTATAAGCCCTGGAAATGGCGATAATCAAGGCGGTGACGCGTTTTGCGGGATACGAAGCGTCTGTGTGCCAGGGTATCGCGCCACGTGGATCAAAACGGTTAGGGTTGTGAAAAGGCGGGCTTTTTCCTGCCCAAAGGAAAACCCAACTCGAAGACGACTCATGTGACAGACTCGACCTCGGACAACGGGAGTCGCCTCTCAAGTATGGGGGGCTTATGACGATACCGGGTTTCACTCCCTCCACGTGTCGTCTATCGATTGGTCATAAAACAATATCATGGATAAAGCACCAAGGTAACCATGTCGATGTTCAGGCTCGAGGCTAAGGCCATCAAGTGGAAGCCAGGCTACGACGATCGACTATCGAGCAGTGTGAGACGACAAGTCCATAAGGACAGAGTCCACACCAGCTAGCAGTGTAGGACAACGAGTCTAGAGTCGATCACCGCATGTCGGAAGTATCGACTTGAGGACAGGGTCCACACCAGCTACCCAAGCCCATTAACAGCGATAGCTTGGGCAAGGGGTTTAAGGCCCATTAAAGGGTAAAGATGACAATAATACAAGCCGACTTAACCTTAGGGTTTAGGCAAGTATTGTCATTATAAATACCCCAATCCAGGGAACTACGTAAGGCTTGATTCCCGGAACATTACGAGATACGTAGGCAATCTAAGATACGATCTTAGACACCGCAAATACCAAATCCACCATCACGTTCTTTTGGGCATTAGGGTTCTTGAGTGTTCTTCACTAGATTCATATTTGGGCCCGGATTATTAAGGTGACATAATTTGTCATCGTCACTTATCATTCATGAAAGTCCATGAGAAGTCATCGGTAATATGTAAATCAACCTTCAACAAGGTCATGAACCACTCCCAAGTGTCTCGGCTTTCTTTCTGAACAACGGTAATTGCAAGTGGGTATGTGTTGTTGTTCGGATCAACCCCAACTGCACTTAATATAACCCCACTGTGTGGCCCTTTAAAATGATACCCATCAAACCCCAAAAAAGGCCTACAACCACTCAAGAACCCTTTTTTCAAAGCATCCAAACACATATAAAACCAATCGAATATGACATCTCCATTCTCATGTTTATTAATTGATACTATGACGGTTCTTTCAGGATTGGTCCTTCTCACCTCCTAGTTAAATCACTCTCATCCTTCTTCAAGATAAACCCATCCCCTTCATGGCTATACAGTCTAACTGTTCGATTCATCCCTTCATTTCTTACCATCAATATACGCGGACCCATCAATATTATGTAACCATAGTTCCACATAACAGAAAGTATCCTATAGTTTTTTTAGAAGACAATATCCTATAATTAATCACTGTCTTACGGTATTCGGGAGGTGGTGCATTGGCGGCCAAAAAATAAAGCTTCTACTACGGTACAAGAAAAGAAATTAGCAAATGCAGTCAAGCCAATGAGTATATACTTTTGATCTTAAAAAGCAATTAAATAATTAAAAAAAGTACATACATTTCTGATGTCTCAATTCAAGATTATTAATATTATTAATTTTTTTCTAAAAAGAAGATCACAAAAATGAGCTACTACAATCATAATAGAGCGCATCAGCTCAGAATATTAAACAAGAAAAAAGATCAAATTAAACCTTAAAAAAACAATTGATGAAATAAAAAAAACTGAAATAAGATGAATGTATATATAGATATAGCATAAAAAAACACACAGGAAAAAAAAAAAAAAAAAAAAAAAAAAAAAAACCAGATGCCCATATACAAAGACACCGTATACACAACTAACAAAATAGAAATTGAAGGCCAACACCATAAAGTATCACGAAGACTTAACTATTAATCTTTTTACCACACCCAAAACTAAAACAAGAACACAAAACCCCTAGTTTCATTAATTAAATAAACAAGCAACACCATTCCATCCCACACCTCGAAACATCAAATTAGGACCACACATCTCACCACACCACAAGAAAACGAAAAAATAAAGAACAAAAAAAAAACAGGGGAGTAAAATGGTGCGAATTTGGGGAAGAAATGGGTTAGACATGGTGCGAATTTGCCATATTACCTTAGGGATTTGCGAGAGTTGCTTACGATTTGGACAAAGAAACAAGCTTTTGACGCTAATTTTTTTTATAATAAAAACGAGGGATGAAGATGAACTGGGGAATGGGACCTCGATCCTCTCGCCGTGAAATCATCACAACATGCCCGCCGCTTTGTGATGCAAAACGGTACCGTTTTGGGTACGTACAAACGACGCCGTTTCGTTCCGAACTTTAAAATAAAAAAATAAAAAAAACCTCAAAACGGCGCCGCTTCGGCCCGAAACGACACCGTTTCGGGCTTACAGCACCGCACGGCAGAGGGTTTCACGGCAGACGATCCCAACTCCTGTGGAATAGGGAGTAAGATTTTGTGGGGGGAGAGGGTGAGGTTTGTCGGGAAGAGGGGGGCAGGAGATTAAAGAAGAAGAAATTTTGAAATATTGGAAGTTGTATTATTAAAATATATTATTTTTATGTATTTAATATATGTAGTAGTATATAGTTACTTGGCATTTTATTTTGGGAAATTAGGGATAAGGACACAATCTGGAAAAAATTTAAGTAACATGACAGCTACATATTTTTTATAGTGAGAAGGACAACTGCATAATTTTTATAGCGAGAAGGACAAACAGTGAATCCCGAAAATCAGTGAATCCCGAAATCAGTGAATTTCGACAATGAATTTTGAAAATTAGTGAATTTCGGCAGTAAATTTAAACAGTGAATTTCGAACACAAATGAATTTCGACAGTGGATAAATAGTTTTGTCCTTTATGCAAAAGTTTCAAAAGGGTGTCCTTCTACTCAATTGATGAAATATTTATGTCCTTCTCCTTCATTCCCCCTTTTATTTTTTTAATTTTTTAAAAAGAATGCTGATCTGGCAATTATTGATGACGTGGAAAAAAAAATTGCCGGAAAATATGTACAGTCATCATTTTCCAGCTTTTAGGATTATTTTCGTTAAAAAAAACCACTTACAGGACTAAAATTGTCACCGGAAAAAAAAGGACGAAAATCGAAAAATGTGTCCAGTTAGAGGACTGAAATTGTAATTTAGCCTATGTCTGACCTATTGGCGGCATTGATAGCCTTGCACAAGAAGCTAAGGCCGACTAGAGTAGGGCAAAATTATTAAAGTTATTTCCGATTATATCCCCAGTGTAATAGCTATATAAACAACTCAATGTACTACGGTTTATTCAGTGGAATACAACAATATTTTATTCTAACATGGTATCGGAGCGGTACAACTCGTCTCTCACGAATTCCCTCCCTTCCCTCCTCTCTCCTCAGCCGCAGTAAAAAAAAACAAAAACAACCCTACCCTAATTTCTTCTTCTTCTTCGTACAGCTTCTTCAATGGCCGATGAAACAGCAACTTCGGCTGCTACCTCTGATGCAACCATAACAGCCACCTATCCCTCATTCTCTCCTTCCTCTAACCTTCACCTTACAAAGCTTACTCGCCAGAATTTTCCCTTATGGCGTGCTCAAATTCAACCCTATTTACGTGGCCAAGGCGTTCTCGGTTATGTTGATGGCTCTCTTCCCGCCCCGCCGGCAATGATCACCACTGACGGCACTACCAAGGACAATCCTGCATATCTCCACTGGATTAAATAGGATAGTTTAATCCTAAGCACGATTACTTCTTCTCTCTCGGACGACGTTTTGGCACAAGTTTATACTGCTTCTACCTCAGCCGAAATCTGGAAGGCTCTCAACACCTCATTCGCTTCTCAATCTCGGGCACATTTAGTCCATCTCCGTACAAAGCTGGCCTCTACGAAGAAGGACACCATGTCAGCTACAGAATATTTCATGACAATAAAAAGAATCACCGATGAACTCCAATTGGCCGGTCATCCCTTGCCTACTGATGATATTATTGCTTACGTTCTTGCAGGATTGGGGTCCGATTACGACTCTCTCGTTACTCTCCTCTCCATGAAGTTGGATATCACACTTGATGAAGTATACAGCCTTCTCCTCGCAACAGAGGCCCGAATCCAACACAATTTACCTCCTCCGGTGACTGCTCAATTACCGGCACCTGTGGCCTCAAATCCCTCCGCTAATTATGCTGCGTCCAATGCCCAGAATTCTCCATATAACAGAAATCGTGGTCGTGGTAATTCAGGCTCTCAGTCTAATCGAGGACGGGGGCGTGGTCCTCCTCAGAATTCTGGTCAGCAGAGTTACGGGCCTCACAATTATGGGCACCCAAATTATGGCAATCAAAATTATGGCCAAGGACAGGGTAGAGGCCGTGGACATGGCCAATCTCCTTCCGGTCAGTCCGTTCGATGTCAATTGTGTGATCGTCTTGGTCATATGGTTCATGATTGTTGGTACCGGTTCGACTCGAATTTCAACCCACCCCGCCCGGCCCGACCTCCTCAAGATAATTTTGCAACTCCCTCCGGCTCGACCGACCGGATACCCGATACGATGCGGCGCAACTCATCACACCACCAACAATCTCTCGCAACTTGAATCTTTCGCCGACTCCTATAATGGTCCCGATCAACTTTATATGGGTGACGGTACAGTTTGACAATTACACACTCCGGTTCATCTCTTATTTCCTCTCCTTCTAAATCTTATGTACTTAATAATGTGCTTGTTGCCCCCGCCCTTTATAATAATCTTTTATCCGTTGCCCAATTTGCCAAAGA
The DNA here is from genome assembly GCA_036785695.1 of Gentiana straminea. Classification (NCBI taxonomy): domain Eukaryota; kingdom Viridiplantae; phylum Streptophyta; class Magnoliopsida; order Gentianales; family Gentianaceae; genus Gentiana; species Gentiana straminea. Next base: position 3,231,253 of record JAVUPR010000298.1, read on the forward strand.
TAATTTCGTTTACTTTGAGTTTCATCACAATTATTTTCTTGTGAAGGATTACTCGGGTCGCATCCATCATCGGGGCTACCTTAAAGATGGCCTCTACCACTTTTCCAAGTCATTTAGTCACTTTCCCGCTCAAGCTCTTGCCTCTCGTTGCTCCTTCGTCCCTCAATGGCATCAACGTTTAGGACATTGCTCATACCCGGTTCTTCGTCAAATTTTAGGTCACAATAAAATTTCGGCTCCTTCAACAGCCCCTACATCAATTTGTGTTGCATGTCAAATGGCCAAGACCCATCGTCAGTCGTTACCTATGTCGTCTTTTACTTCTTCCAATCCTTTAGATTTGATTTATTCCGATGTATGGGGCCCTTGTGCCGAAGACTCGATTTATGGCAATAAATATTATGTTAGCTTTCTTGATGATTTTACTAAGTTTTTGTGGCTTTATCCCTTGCGTCGTAAATCTGATGTAGAGTCAATTTTCCCTCAATTTAGTGCCTTGGTTGAACGCCAATTTAACAAGAAAATAAAATCTATTCAAACTGATTGGGGTGGGGAATATCATCGCATTAGCACTTATTTTACCTCTATAGGTATCGACCATCGTTTGTCCTGTCACCACACGTCCGAACAAAGTGGTGCCATTGAGCGACGTCATCGTCACATTGTTGAAACTGGCCTCGCCCTTCTTGCTCACTCTCATCTTCCTCTCCCCTATTGGGAAGATGCATTTCTCACCGCTATCTACATCATCAACCGTCTTCCCATTAAAGTCCTTGGAAATAAATCTCCTTACGAAATGGTCCATCATCGTCTCCCTGATTATTCATTTTTCCGTGTCTTCGGTTGTGCCGTTGGCCTTATCTTCGCCCCTACAATAATCACAAAACCGACTTCCGTTCTAAAACCCGTATTTTTCTCGGTTACGCTCTAATCATCATGGGTATAAATGTCTTGACCTTTCCTCGGGCCGTATCTATGTCTCTCGTCATGTAGTGTTTGACGAGTCTTCCTTCCCTTATACATCCTCTCCCGCACTTCCCTCTTATACACCTGAAACCGCAGTCTTGCCTTCGGCTATCGCCCTTCCCGTTCCAGCTGCACCCTTGGCCCCTACCTCCTCTGTTCCCGAGCCATCTCCGCCCTCCCCCACTCCAAGCATTACTCTAACATCTGCATTTGAACCCTCATCTATCGATTCCCCTTCCTCTGATTCTCCTCCAACTCCTATTCCCCATCAAATGGTTACTCGATCCAAGATAAATACCCTTAAACCCAAACGTCTTGACCCTGATTTTGTCCGTTACCCCCTTCCTAAAGCTCTCACTGCTACCACCGATGCTCTTGAGCCTACCTCGGTTACCGAAGCCTTGAAACACCGTGAATGGAGGGATGCCATGAGAGATGAGTTTAATGCTTTGGTCCAGAATGATACTTGGGACCTTGTTCCGTATTCTCCGTCTCAGAATCTTCTTGGTAATAAATGGGTCTTCCGCGTTAAAAGACATGCAGATGGTCATATCGATCGTTATAAAGCTCGTCTTGTTGCTAAAGGCTTTCACCAGGAAGCCGGTGTTGATTTCTCGGATACTTTTAGTCCGGTTGTCAAACCGGTCACTATTCGTACACTTTTATCTCTGGCAGTTTCACATGATTGGGTTGTCCGACAGGTTGATATTCAGAATGCGTTTTTACATGGGTTTCTTACTGAGGATGTGTATATGCAGCAGCCATAGGGCTTTCACCATCCTAATTATCCTAATCCTGATTACGCAGCGGAAAGTGCAAGATCTAGATCTAACAACCAAAATACATAAATAAATAGATCTAACCTACAAGGGGATTAGATTGCTTACCGGTTTAATGTGAATAAACGTCTAGAACAATCTTCAATCCAATCCGAGCTAGTTGAGATCCTAGTTGAGAAGCCACAGTCTTCCAACGTGTATCTCCAAGCACCACCAGGTGGATGGTGTTTCAAGCCGCCGGACCTCCTCGATATGCTACCTTAGAAAAACCCGAAGTTTTTCTAAAACTCGAAACCTTGGTAAAATAGCTGAAACTTCTAAGCCATTTTACTCCCCAATTTCAAAAATTGTGTGTGTCATTTAGGCTTGGGAGAACTCTCTTTATATAGGAGAGTAATCATTGTCCTCCAAAGATTTAATAATTAAAAAGATAAGTATTAGATTAATCCTTATTCCAAATAAAAGATAAATATATAATATATCCCAAACAAATTAGGATAAATAAATATATTATCTAATATTCCATGATTTATCACTTAACAAATAAATGATTAAATCATACATTAAATAATTATCCAAGAAAACTAATTTCTCTCTAATTATTCAATCATAAAATGCGCCCCCCTTAATTAAATAAAGGTCCACACGCATTTTTGACATACATTGGGCCGAGTCCACGAAAAAAAATTCTTTTCCATGTATTTAATTATCTAGTCCAACTAAACAATTAATCCACATATCAATTAAATAGTCCAATCCAACTATTCAATTATAATTGAGGTGAAACGACGAGAAAACCTATATGCTATATTAGGAACCATGTCGGGGACCATGGACCCATATTCAGTAGCTACAATAAATTAAATAAAATTATTCGTCAAACCTAACAATTATATTCAATCTATTAATTCCGGGATTACACCACCATAAACCCGAAACTGAACTATGCCGAATATAGATAACTTACACTCAACCATGAGTTGATAAGCGTCCACTGATATAATCATTACATAGGGATAAATCCTCCATAGACTGTTCGTTTCGAGTCGGGATATTTCCGTAAACCCTTCTCGAAACATATCATCCTTATTTACCATTAACCCCCTAGTGATCAATTAGTTCACATACTGGACTAGTAGCTAATTACTCTAACATGAACTCCCGGGATTGATCATTTTCTTAGGGCTAACAAATAAGGAACCGCTCGTCTCCGTCTACTTTCCGAGGAAAGGAATGGATTCCATATCTGTGATAGCACAGACTACTCACACATTCCAGAATAGAGCCAACGAGAAGTGTTGGACCACATACTACGAAGTGATCCTTACTACCACATCAAACCCTACCCTAGTCTAAATAGTTGTCTGTGATCACCTCAGGATTGAGATTAATCCATATATGATCATCTTGTGATTCGACAAGACTTCTCGATTACGGAATTATATCGAGAACTCAAATCAAATCGGTCCAGCCCCTATATGATTATCATCATATATAAATGCCCGACTAGGTACCCTATTACCGATAGTCCGGATAAGAGCGTCATACCGTAAAGTGTTCGGGAGCATTATTAGAATATTAATCATGAGACCCGTACACGATTAATCAACGCTACGGACTAAGTTAATTTTAAGTACATCTCACTAACTCAATCCTCTTGTGTATAGCCATACACCGAGTTATGTGATTACATAAACGAGGTACTTAGGGTTTTCGAGCGTTGTCTTAATTATAAACATGCATGCATATAATAAGATGAATTATTAATTCTGTCCTAAAACAATTATATAATTGCCTTTCGGGCACTACACCTAACAGTAACGCCCGAAAGACAATTTATGTAATTGTTTTTAGAATTAATAAATGACCGATTTATTCTCATCTTATTAATTGCTTCGTGCTTGTAAGTAATACACTACTGAAAACCCTAAGTCGTATCATATGTAGCCATATAACTTAGTGTGTGACGCACGCGGGGATTAAGTTTATGGTGATACACTTGAAATGTTAGTCCGTGGTGAACTTAATCAAAGTATGGGGTCTATTGATTAAACCAACATTAATGTGCCCAGAACACTTTATGGTATGACCATCTTATCCGGACCGTCAGCATTGGTTGTCTAAGTGGGGCATTTATATATGATGTAGTCATATACGACTGGACCGATTTAATCCGTATTTCTCATATAATTCCGTGATTGAGAAATCTTATTAAATCACAAGATGATCATATATGGATTAACCTTAATCCTGAAGTGATTACAGACTCCTACTTGTTTCAGGATAGGGTTTGATGTGTTCGTTAAGGAGCGCTAAGAGGCGCGGTCCGAATCATTTTCACGTTGGCATTCCTTCATGCGGGAAGTAGAATGGCAATCCCCTTATTTGTTGATCCTAGAAACTGATCGATCGGCCGAGTTCGTATTGGTTATGAACTAATTGATCACTAGTGGGTTAATGATAAATAAGGATAAGATGTATTAAAGAAGGTTTACGAAAATAATCCCGCTTCATTACGGATAGTCTATGGATGGTTAGTTTATATGTAATGATTATATCAATGGACACTTATCGACTCATCTCGACATTTTGAGAATAAGTTATACCTATAATCGATAGAGTTCAGTTTCGGAATTATGGTGGCATAATTCCGGAATTAATAAGTTGAGTGGAAATGTTCTGTTTGATGAATGTTTTATTCAATTTATTGTAGCTACTAGTTATAGGTCCATGGTCCCCGGGTTGGCTCCTAACACGCGAGTGTTTTCTCGTTTTATGGAACCTCGAGAATAAATTAAATAGTTGGTCTATTTAATGAATATGTGAATATTATTTATTTAGAAAATAATATGTGAAATAGAAAAGACATTTTCTATTAAAATTAATGACTTTATTGGCGCCATTTTATGTGATAAATTAGAAAAAAAATTATTCTAGATTATGTCACAAGTGTAATTAATCCGGAAGATACAATCCGGATTATTCTAGATTATGTCACAAGTGTAATTATTCTAAATTATTCTAGATTATGTCACAAGTGTAATTATTCTACATTATGTCACAAGTGTATTCTAGATCGACGTCCACCAGTCGTCGCTAGGAGATACAATCCGGAAGACTGCAGCTTCTCCCTTGGTCGATTGCTTCTCTCTCCGGTTTGGGTAAATCTACTAACTTTCTTGTAGTTATTAATTAATCATGCGAACCGAATCATGGTAAAATCGTATGCGATTTTATTCGTAGCTTTCACTGTGCATGATCGAGTGTCTCAATCGGTGCTGTGAATCAGATCTGACGATCCAATTGTGGATCGGATCCAGATTGGGGTTTCTGTATAACCAGCACCATGTACTCGTCGGATAATGCAATAGGCTGAGAAAGGCCTCCATACCAATCTGATGGGGTAATTACTTTGTGAATTTTACATGTTGAATATGCAGGTGTAGTTTGGTTATTTTGATAATATATGTGGTCGAAGCTTACTGATTGAGTAGCTTGTAAGATTGTTTGATAAAAGAGTGGGACTTTTTGCAGGTCCCAAGGCTTGTAAAACCATCATTTTCCAAAGTAATTTTGGAGTGATTAAAAAGGATCTTGTTTTTGAAAATCGGCTTCAATTGTAGTAATGTTTTGGGAATATGGTTTTTTTACCGTATAAGTCGTTTTTTGTGTTGTCGGGTTTTGTGTGGTAGAAGGTTTTGCGAGAGGCCGGAATGAATTTGATGTTAAAACAATGGGTTTTGATGATGATGCTACGGGTTTTGGTGAAGATCTTGTGGGTCTTGATGATGATCTTTGGGGTAATTCTAGTAGATTTTGTGGTTTTGGTTGAGATAAATGAATTTTCCTAAATTTCGGGATTTGTAATAATTTTTCAAGAAATTTCTGTGATTCTGGGTCTAAGGAACCTGACTCTTCAATATTGTCAGCGTCTTGTTCTTCTTTGACGACAATGTCATACAATGACATTTTAGGTTTTGTAACACTTGGATTTGCAACCTTTTTCCCTTTGTCAAGTTTGGGGGCCATCAGATCTGTCTTGTAGGAATTCACATGCAAGGAAATTGGGAACTGAATTTGTATCTCCGTTTATGAATTCAATATCAAAATAAAAAAAATGCTTAAAATTGCTTGCCAACGTGCAAATATCTGTCTTGATGCAAGATTTTGTACATCTTTTTGTAAAATTTCTTTTGCACTCTTGTAGTCTATACGTAACAAAAACTTTTTGTTTAATAAATCACTTTGAAATTTTTGAATGCATTACACAATGCTTAAAATCTCTTTCATAATTGTGGAATAATTCTTTTGGGTATCATTCCAATGTGCAGATGTAAACTGAACAATTAGTTCTTTAGAATCCTGTTTTTGCTTCAAGATGCCTCCGTAACCAATGTCTGAAGCATCAGTTTCTATGATTTTATGAAGGTCAGCATCAGCCAAGTGAGGACATGGAATTTGTTTGACCTGTTTCTTAATTTGTTGGACAATTTTTGTATGTGTTGTATTCCAAGATATAGGGTTTTTCTTCAGACGGTCATGAAGTAGTTTGGCTAGTCTGTTTAAATTCGGGTAAAAGTCAAGGACATATATAATTTAAACATCCAAAGAACCTTTGTAGTTGTTTTTTATCAAGAATTTTATATGGAAGTTTTGTGGTGAAATTTAGAGATCTTTCTATGGGTGTAATAGTACCTTGAGTAATATAGTGCCCAAGAAATCTTATTTTGTTTAGAAGAGTGACATTTTAGGTTCTGATATCACTAATCCGCTTTTTTCAATTACATATAAAAATGTTTGAAATGTTCATCAAGTGTTTTTGAAAATATAAGCACATCATCTATATACACGATACAGAATGTTGAGTACTCATTGATTATTTCGTTCATAATTCTTTGAAATTCGGATGGGGCATTTTTTAATCCAAAAAGCATTACATTCCATTGGTATTGCCCAAAAGGAACTGTAAATATTGGTTTATTTTTGTCATTTGGTTTTATTTGTATTTGCCAAAAACCTGATTTAATGTCGAGTTTTGAGAATATGAAGGCATCATGTAGTTTATTTAGAAGGCCCTTTTTATTAGGTATGGGATAGAGAATCTATTTTAATGCATTGTTAAGTGGTTTATAATTAATGACTAGTATTGGAGTTCCTCTCTCGATTTTAGAGGCATTATTAACATAAAAAGCGTAACAACTTCAAGGTGATCAAGTTTTAGAAATTAATTTTTTGTTTTCTAGATCTTGTATTTCTTTTCTGCAAAATTGTTCAAGGTCTTTATTCATTTGTATGGGCCGGGCTTTAGTAAGTATATCCTTTTCTTGGAAAGATGTGTCATAGGGCGGATCAGCCATATGTTGTTTTCTGTTCCAGAAAGCATTTAATTTGGTAGTTCGGCAAAAACTTATAATGTGAATTTTTTTTTGTAATCTTAGTATTTTCTTTTTTATAGTTCGTTGGTTAAGTAATTTATTTATTCATTCTAACGAAGCATCTTTCTGAAGCCCATTGAGCTGAAATTGCTTGTTATGTATTAGATTATTGATTGTGCTTTCATGTATAGAGCAAGCTTTCAATAAATTTAGACTTCTCGTTTTTGGTTTTACTAAAAAAAAGTAACATATGTTTTTTGTAATTTATGTTGAAGGTAATAGAATCGAGCAAACCGTATATGGTGTTATAAGGTTTATAAACGGAGTGCCAAGAATTACAGAGTGATGGATATCATTGACAACCACAAAGGATGTGCTTAAAGAGACCCTATTATTGATTATTGAAGCTTCGTTTTTGCAGAGATTACAAGTTTTGAATTGTTTCTTTCTTTGAAATATTTTCATGGGTTTCTTGTAGGAACTTTATAGGGACAAACCCCGCTTTTATACAATTTATGTCTCGCTCCAGGTATCAAAAAGGGCAATAGTATTAAGTTCGTAATCATTCATGAATTTGATTTGTAATGTTTATGACATATTTTTACGGATGTAATTTCTTTTAAAACAAAAAGGAAATCGGTTGGGGTTGTTGTAATGTTTTGTAGTCCTTGCTTAATATGTTCATTTTCGGTATGTTTGTCACTATTGTCTTTTAATGTTTCAATAATGGTTTTGATTAATAGTGAATCATTTTTTGTTTCTCTTTTAATTCTCTTAATTCATTATTTATTTCTTTAATTTGTTTTTGTAGATCATGATTTGTAATTTTTTATTATTCCTATTTAAAATTGTTGTTAAATCATAAGTACTGCTGGAAGTACTTGGTGCTTATGGCTCATGTTTAAAAGTTTCTAGTAACTTTTTGAGGTATTGTTGTTGTAGAGCTGGGTCATTAATTTGTTGTAATATATTAATAAAAATTTGTTGTTCTTTTGAGATAACATTTAACATTTTTCCGTTGTTTTCTTCTAATTCAGAAGTACTTGTTAATGTATCGTCCATTTTTGTGGAATCTATAATATTCAATGTCTTTTATCCAATTCGGTCTTGGTTTATTATATTTTTTTGTTTTATAGAAATTATTGTGTGAGGGTTGTTTGTTGTGTTTGGTATTTCTATATAAATTCCTATTAGGCTTATAGGTTGTTTTGGGTTTATAAGTGGGTTTTTGGGGGAATGGGCTACAAGGACAAAAAAATTAATAAATGGGTCTGGAAGGACAAAAGTAACATTTTAATGATTATCAAAGGACAAAAATCACAATTGTTACTTTAAAATTGTTACTTCACGTGTTAATGTTACTTTGTGTTTCAAAATAGTTACTTCATATTTACTCTATTCCACATTTGTTACTTCATAATTGTTACTTTTGTCCTTATTAAATTACAGTTTCCTTCTATACCGATTTTTTGATAATTTTGTCCTTCTGGACAAAAATCTATGGGTTTTTTGCAATTTCCTTTGCAAGAGGATTCCTGTCCAAAAGGATTATTGTCAAAAGGTTCCAAGTTCTAGATTAGCCTTTTTCATTTCCCATTTTATGTGTTTTTGAAGTTTGAGATCTTGGCATATTTTCATTCCCTCTTGTTGAATAACACTAACTAGTTGGCCATATGTGTATTGGTCGTATGGAATTATCTGGTTGCCTGAATTTACACGAATTCTGTTTCTAACTTTTTCTCCTAAAGGTTGATTGGAATCATCCATTTGCATTAATCTTGTTAGGTAATTATTTTTATACCACTGGAAATCACTGAATTTTTTGCAGCGTATATTCGAAAGTACGTAGTTCAGTATTTCTTTCTTTTAATTTTGTTGGATCTCCAAGAAATTGTATTGAGCTGGTATGTATTAGAGTAGATACAACATCCTGTAAAGGTTCTTGTTGTTCGTCAATTAGATTTTGTTCTTCATCGTATTTTACTGAATTAAGTATTTGGTCATGTTGTTTAGGTGTTAAATAAAAATCCCACCATCCTTTTAATTGTCCTGAGAAACCTGCAATTAGTAGTTCTGCGGTAGTTATCTTGGACTCCGTGTTGTGTCGTATATGCATTTGCAGCCATTATCATTAGCTGATAGCAAACTGATTGTAGGATCTAGATCAAAGCTTCAACTTTTTATTGACTCGGCACCCAATTTCTAGGGTTCATACGAATTGTTGAATCTAGGGTTTATTTACGAGGAGATTGCTGATTTTTGGATGATGAATTTCGTGGATTATTTGGAACACACAAAGCGAATAAACAACAATAACCAATCTCTGATTATCGTCTCGTGATAATCCTATCTCAGGAGAACCACCCAACTATTCCATCTCAGAATAATTGAAGAAACCCAATCACTGGAAGTTTCTGAATAAAATTCAATTTATGATTCCAAAATAATCTGTCCAATACGTTCATGTTTGGCAACTATAAATAGCAAAATAGAAAATCTAATTCCTAAGGAAATAAGGCGCCACTTTATCAGTTGGGCCGGAATATTACTTCCTAATTAAATAAAAAGAAGCCTAATTAAAATAGCATAATTAAAAGTCCATAAAAATATTCAGCAAACACGATGCATAAAACGCCCCATACTTGTGCCTTTTGCACATTAAGCCCAATCCGCAATGAATAGACTTAGAGTAGTTGGATCATCAATCCTCAAGGCCTCAACGTCTTGGACCAGCTTTGCATAAGCTTCTCGAGCCTTCTTCTCTTGAAAACGTGTAATAGGTCCATCTCGAACAATAATAGGATCCTTGGGATTGTGAATGCGTGGCTGATCGTCTTGGAGTGCATCATTAGCTGTAGGAGGGATGAAATTTGACATTAATTCATAGTATCTAAGTTCCAATTATATACAGATGATGCATTAAAACGATTTTGAGTTTGAGTTTCGACGAGGTATAATGTCTAGAGGATAATTTGGAACGTGTTGTGAGTTCCATCCTATTTTGTTAATTTGCTTTTGATCTAGTGAGGTATCGGTGTCTGTTTGTGATCCTAAATCATATTATTTTCCAATCATATTAATATGTAATTTTGTTGTGGGGGTCGTTGTAGGGGTGTCAGGTGCTATTTGATTTTCAGAAGATGAGCTGGTTGTCATCTTTTGAAGTCTTTTTGTAAATCGTTAAATAAATCAGATTTTTTCTTTTGGATATCTTTGATAGATGATGAAGACACTTGGTATGGTTTGAAAACTGGGGTTGTTGGGTTTTTTAGTACATTGGAATTATCAGTTTGATGAGCTTTCTCAATTTGACTAATCTGCAGGTGTCTTTCCATTTTTTCTAATTGTTTTCCAATTATGTGGAGATTAGTATTTGTGTAATTATTTTGTGAAATAATATTTTTTCTATTTCTTTTTTCGTCTTCTCCGGGCATTTTGATAGGATAAGCTTCTATATATTGATCTTGTTGCTGTATTTTTATCCCTTGGAATGGAGGGTGAAAAGATTTTATTTTTTCAGAATTTTGAGTAGTTTCCCATTACGGATTCTTATTTCGAATGGTAATAGGACTAATTGTGGTTGAGAAAGGGTAGTCAATATGACTAGCTAGGGAATATATTTCAAACCAGTCAAAGAAATGTATATGAATTTTATAGTTATTTATAAAGTCATAGTATTTGTTTTGAATTTCTTGTCGTTTTAACATAAATTTATCAAAGAACCAAGTCCTTTTCTTTTCATTTTTTTCAGATTAAAATTCATCGTGAAGAACTTTTTTATTAATTGTAAAATCTTTTTCAATTATATTGAGTTCATTAAAGTTGTCAGTAATGGCTGAAAAAGAGGGGCGGGTTGGTTCCGGAGGGTTTGTTGGTTCGTTGCCTACCTCATTTTCTGCATGATAAAAAGATCTTCGTATTTGTGAAACATAATCTACATTTCTTAATCTTGTAACCAGGATATCAGAGGTTGAATTCCTTGGTTTTGAGGTACCTATAACCGATGGAATTTGTGATACTCTGCCTAGGTCAATAGTAGCAGAAGTATCTTCATATACAGAGCTAGAAATAGTGTATCGAGCACTCGTACTTCTTCTTCTATCAAAATGATGTTTTACCTTGCCATAAGTGAATTGAGTAACATGTTTTAGTTCTGAATTTGGTTCTGGAAATCTATTTTGGATTGGGTCTACATTTTCTAAAACCCATTCGTTGGGAAGAGTATTATCTTTCCATTTGATGGTTCTAGAATTACTTTTATTAGATCATGAAAGATCCTTCTGTAGTAGGAGTGTTTCTCCTTTCGGACTGTAAGAACGTACTTTTGTAGAAAAGGATGAAATCATAGCTTTATAGTGTAAACTAAAAATAATTGTAATAGGAATTGATCCTTGTAGCATTTTGTAATTGTGCATTTTTATTTGAAGCACAAGTGATTTTAGGATATTTGGAACATTTAGGGAAATTGAAAATTTTGGCCAACAATCATTGGACCAGTACAAAGACTAGATTCAATCGAACTTAGAAGTGAATCTTCAAAGTCTAAATGTCTTGTATCTCTGAGAACTGCAAGGATGAAAGTGTTTAATCCTTCTCTAATCATAGGTTTTATTCCTATTTGTATTAGACCAATATGAATATACTGGTATAATTTTTGACGATGTTTTTGTAAGGAGTTTGCAGAAAGAAGTTGTATGGTTTCAAAGAGGTTTTGACAGTTGAATATCTCTTTCTTTTGTTTTAATGGTAAAATAAGATTTAAAACTAATGAATCTTGATGATTCGTATATTTGGTTTTTGTTTACCTTTGGAATTTACCAATTGTCAAGAGATTTATTAAAATCCTCAATTATTATTTCATCTGTATGTATATCCTTTTTGAAATATATATATATATATATATATATATATATATATATATATATATATATATATATATATATATATAAGAAATTAGTGCACCGAGTCCGAACGTGGGTAACTTCCGGGCACTTCCGTGCAACAGTTTGTTTGTAAAATAAAATAAAAATGATTTTAGGGGTATTGTTGTCTTTGATCCAATGATGTCCTTTTTGATAATTTTGTAAATGTTTTTGTCCTTTTGAATAAGTCTCCTTCATTTTTATGTCCCATTATGATTGATTAGGCCTAGAACCATCTATGTTGATTTTTTGTATTTATTTATTGTGATAATTCTACAGTAATAATAAAATAATTTTCCATCTCACAATCTTTATTTTTTACCTGGTGGGGCCTTTCCGGTTAATTTCGAAGGATATGCTTCGGAATATTCCGTTGAGTGACATGCGTTTCATATTGCTTTGCTTTTAGGGGTAAGAATGTCCACTCGCCTACCTTTTAAAGTTGCATTCTCTTACTTCTCCTGCCCTATTTTGTTCATCTCTCCCCGCCGCCGATAAAATTGCGCCATCGGTATGTCCTTTAATATTTTTAGGCAAGACACATAAAAATTTAGATTTCATATTTCTTGAGATTTTCTGAGGAAACTAACAACCATGACTTCTGATTTAAAAATTCTAGTGAAAAGATTTTGGTTAGAACTACAGATCGTTGATCATGACATATCATTTATTTCGGCCTTCGTGCATAGGTAAGCGTCCATTTTTGTTTTGTTTTTTTTTTTTTTTTTTCTGTTTTTCCTTTTATTCATTTGTATTAGTTTTTATCTTATCTGGTATCTATTGAAAAGGAAGTATAACGAAATCCATAAAACATCTGGAATAACTTATCAAATTTATTTCGAAATTGATAGTATTTGTCATTGATTGTTTAAGAAATGTATAATTCCTGCATCACATATGTTGCAAATAAATTTTTTTAACACTTTTATGACACTATGGTCTGTGTCATGATGAATTTGTCCATGGAATCACTCATGATGTGATACTGGACCCATTTTCAAATAGATGTCATACCATCAAATCGAGTTCCCACCGACATATCACGTAATAGCATTTTGTTGTGTTTGAATAATTGTGACAGTAACTTTACTCATAAAATCATTGAAGCCACTCCGACTTCATAGGAACATGTTTAAGGTTATGATAATCTCGTATTAATCAATGAATCACACAACTTAATAATCGACTTCATAGGAACATACTCTTGAAGATCATTGCATCTCTTACAATAATCGACTTAGTATTCAATGTGTAGTGTTAAATGTATGCATGACTAGGAGATCAACACTTGAAGACTATTGCAAGAAAATGAAGAATTTAAATCACGAGATCGAACCCTGGTTGGAACATTAATGAGCTGCGGCTCATACCCTGGCGGTGATGTACCAGGGTCTACCCTGGCCTCTAGTGAGAGGTCCAGGGTTCGATCCCCGCCCCCTCCTTTCGTTTCCGAAAAAAAAAAAATAGTTGTAATTAATCTTATTAAGTAAGAAAAATATGTGTACACATAATTTATCCACATAAAGTGTACACACAAATGATCCAAACCTTTCATAGTTTACAATAAACAAAGAAAATCGTAAAAACAGTTAATACCAATTATTGGATTAAGTTTATGTGACTCTTTGTGCGGATAAATTGTGTGCCTAAATCACTCTCCTATTATCGATCACCTGACAATATCACTCTCCTATTATCGATCACCTGCATAATAACGGTTTTAATTGTTCAATGTGGTAATTAACACACATTTCAATAATGTGTCATGTGTCCCACCACTAATCAACTTAAGTAATAAATAAGTGAACTCTAACAAATTACTAAATTAGAATTGCAGAATGATTATCAAAGAGGGTTGATCTTATCCCTCTCCATGATTAATTACCTACTTAAGATATAAATTTTTATTATTTGATTAAGGCTGAAGGCATATTTGCACCCTCGAACTTTGAGGGAAAATTCTATTACACACCTAAACTTTAGAGGGGTCCTATAACACCCTAAACTTCTATGGAGGTTCTAACACGGAGACTCCAATATGGAGAGTGACCCGTGTGGCACAATCTGGACCACACAGTTTCATTCTGCAATGAAATTATGTGGTCCAGATTGTGCCACATGGGTGACACCCTATGTTGGAGTCTTTAGGGTAGAATTTCCCAACTTCTATATATTGGCATATATGCACCCTCAAATGTTGAGGGAAAATCCTATTACACACCTAAAGGCAGGATATAAACACGCATGAATGGAGGATTTAATACATGTGGCAATTAATTATAACGGCTATAACATTAACGCAATAAAATTGTCATCACCCTCCCCCGTGTGAATACAAGATTTTTTTTCATTTCTCTCATGGTTTTAGGGTTTTCCTTGAATACGTACCATATCCAACTTGTTTCATTTTATTTTTTCTTTTCCTTCTTTATATTTTTCATGAAGTGAAACAACATTTCAATGGAAGGAACATAAAAAAACTCGTCGAATTTCACTCCGACCTCCATCACACCGGTATCTCAACATAGATCTCAACGCGGACCCCCACTCGACAAAGAACGTGAACCTGAACCTGCCAAACTTCTCCCTCAATGCAAAAAGAAACACCCGGTCGGAATCTTTTATTTAAAAGCGACAGTGACGACATTGAGGATCAAGAAGATAATCCGCCAGAGTTTTTGACTAATCAAAGGTAAGGCGCGCAATTTTTGTTTCTAAGGATAGTATTTATTTGAGATACACGTTCAAGAGTTTGGTCCCATGGGGAAAACGTTCGGATATAATTGAAGGCATGGCTAGAGGGCTACTGTATCTTCATTGTGAAGGCAAGAATTTCGGAAGGGAAACAAAATGAGGCCAATACAACCGTAGAGATTATAGGTAACCGCGGTTTTGAAATGCACACACATCGGGATGCTTTGTGTTCAAGATTTAGATGCTCATAGGACAACATGTCTCCTTAAAACCTACTAGCGACAGACCCGGTGTTAAAGATCAAGCGCTTACCGCTTCTCCTAAAAGCTATAGGCTGTTAAGGAAGGCGCTACTATATTTCTTATATCAACACTCCCCTCAAGTGTGGGCCTATAACAAGGCTAAGCCAATTAGGCGGCACCGGAGCAAACTAGGCTCCAATAACAAAGAGGCCCAACATATGCATCACGTGCACAATATAAATGGGGGAAATAATAATGTTTATAGCCAGGTTCGAACTCGAGACCTCTGGCTCCGATACCATGTTAAAGATCAAGCGCTTACCGTTGTACTAAAACCAATTGGTGTTAGTAAAGGCGCAACTTTATTTCTTATACATTTAAGAGTGTGGGCAATCTGTCCCAACACCCCCCCCCCCTCTCAAGTGTTGGCAATCTGTCCAACACTTGCACAATTTTCATTTAAGAGTGTGGGCAATCTCTCCCAACACCCCTCTCGAGTGTGGGCAATCTCTCCCAACACTTGCACAATTTTATTTTTTTAAATAATGTTCCAACCAGGGTTCGATCTCATGACCTTTGGCTCCGATACCATGTTAAAGATCAAGCGCTTACCGTTGTACTAAAACCAATTGGTGTTAGTAAAGGCGCAACTTTATTTCTTATACATTTAAGAGTGTGGGCAATCTGTCCCAACACCCCCCCTCAAGTGTTGGCAATCATCCGTCCAACAATTGCACAATTTTCATTTAAGAGTGTGGGCAATCTGTCCCAACACCCCCTCTCAAGTGTGGGCAATCTCTCCCAACACTTGCACAATTTTATTTTTTTAAATAATGTTCCAACCAGGGTTCGATCTCATGACCTCTCGGCTCGATACCATGTTAAAGATCAAGCGCTTACCGTTGTACTAAAACCAATTGGTGCCGTAAAGGCGCTACTATATTTCTTATACATTAAGAGTGTGGGTAATTTGTCCCAACACCCCCTCAAGTGTTGGCAATCCGTCCAACACTTGCACAATATTCATTCAAGAGTGTGGGTAATTTGTCCCAACACCCCCCTCAAGTGTTGGCAATCTGGCCAACACTTGCACAATATTCATTCAAGAGTGTGGACAATCTGTCCCAACACCCCCCCTCAAGTGTGAGCAATCTGTCTCAACACTTGCACAATTTTTTTTTTAAACATTAATAAAAAAAAATTGTGCAAGTGTTGGGAGAGATTGCCCACACTTGAGGAGGGTGTTGGGTAGATTGCCCACACTCTTGAAAAAAAATTGTGCAAGTGTTGAACAGATTGCCAACACTTGAGGGGGGTGTTGGGACAGATTGCCCACACTCTTAATGTATAAGAAATAAAGTAGCGCCTTTACTGACACCAATTGGTTTTTAGTACAACGGTAAGCGCTTGATCTTAACATGTTAAAAGTGATATAAGGAAATATAGTAGTGCCTTTACTAACACCAATTGGTTTTAGTACAACGGTAAGCGCTTGATCTTAACATGGTATCGGAGCGGGAGGTCATGGGATCAATCCTTGCAACCAACATTGTTTCCCCAATTATATTGTGCAAGTGTTGGGCCTCTTTGTTGGCCTTGTGTGCCCTTTATATGCCTTTGTGTGCCATGTTGGCCCGGGCTTGTTATAGGCCCACACTTGAGGGGGCGTGTTAAAAGTGATATAAGGAAATATAGTAGCGCCTTTACTAACACCAATTGGTTTTAGTACAACGGTAAGCGCTTGATCTTAACATTGCCACACTCTTAATGTATATGAAATAAAGTAGCGCCTTTACTGACACCAATTGGTTTTAGTACAACTGTAAGCGCTTGATCTTAACACCCAGTGTAGGAAAATCCGTCATAGTAGGAAAGAGTACAGCACCTTATGTTCTCAAAAATTAAAACCCCGAATTATAAGAAATCAGTCAAAATATTAACTATAGATTAATAAAATATTTTCGAAACATTTTCCGTGTTTAACTTTTGGATCTTTACATTTTCTTATTTAATAAACTGGTCACTAATCAACTAAAATCGTTCGTTTTAACCCTTCCATGAAATTTTTTTTGGAAACATTTTTGACCCTTGCGGTTAGTCTCAAAGGAATTTGTTTTACAATATTCCGTCTAGTAACTTGGGTTTGACATTGCTTTAAGGGGTAAGATTGTCCACGCACCTGCATAATAACCTCTGTTGCCGCCGATAAAATTGTGCCAATACCATGCCTTTTCAGATTGTCTGACCAATGCAAAGTAGCTTATGACTAAGGGGTGAACGTGGTCCGGTTCGGCTTTTTTCCGTTTTTTAAAACCGAACCATTTTATACGGTTTTCAATTTTCGAAACCAAACTAGAACGGTTTTCGACGTAAACCATTTATTCGGTCCGGTTTGGTTCAACTTGGTTCCGGTTTTTTACGGTTTTTCTTTAACAATTAAAATTATTGATAGGAAATCACAAATTGCCTCGTAACAACAAATGATAATATATGTAATACATTAGTACTATTATGCTAGTAAATCCAATGAGATGATTTAACAAATGTTTTATATTTAACTAACTTCTACCCATGCGAATCTTAAAGATCCAAAAACCAATCATATTTCAACACCATCCAACACAACAAAATCGACTACAATTGAATTCCAAAGTAATTTGGGACGAACAAGATAATGAAAGAGTCATCCCTTACTCATTTCAATTCATCAATGAATCATCGATTTCAAAAGATACTAATAATGAACTAATCGTTATATTATTGAATATCATTTATAAATCTCAAAATCCATTTGACAAAATAATATTTTGAGTATAGTCAAGGAAGAAAGAGGAATGTGTTTGTTCCATAAGTAAGCGAGAGATAAATTAAAGATAGCTAACTTTCACACATTTCAAACGAAAAAAAACATGTGATATAGTTTTGGACTTTATTTATTTAGTTAGAACATATTCGTCATTTTATTTTCTCCAAAACACCAACTCGTATTTTGATTATCTCAACAATGTTATTGTCCAACATAATCTAATTATAAGCAAATAAAAGACAAACTTATATAAAACTAATGTATATAAATGCATTTATTTATATAAGATGTCAAACCTAACAAATGAACAAATCGGAAAATGTCCATGCTTAAGTTCATCAACATCATTAGAAGAAGTAAGTCATACAAATAAGCATTCACATAATTCAAATATTGGTGCTGAGGAAGTAGAAAGAGAAGAAAGAGTTAGCGGTGGTGAGTTGTGAATCGACATGTACTCGAGAATCTCTTAAATGATTGGAAATTAAAGACAAGTCTGTGAAATGATCAACAAAATATGAATCTTTAGGATATGAGATTAGTAATTGATCATTAATGCATTACATTAATTACAAAGTTTAAACAAGTTGAGTTGAACCGAAAAAACCACATTGATGTTTTAAAGTATTAATAGATGTAGGTATGTTTATGTGTGTGTGTGTGTGTGTATATATATATATATATGTATATATGTATGTATACATATAAAATCCGGTTTGGTCCGGTTTTAAACGGTATACATTTTTTTAAATTGGAACCAAATTGTTTTTACGGTTTGGTTTTTTACAATACAAAAACCGACCAAAAAACCACGGTTTATACCTTTCCAAGGTGTGATTTTTATCACACTCGTGATTCTTATAGACTTTGAAAAAAAAAACAGAATGGTGGATCGACGCAACAGTCTTAGTTTTTGTCCTTCCACGCACAGTGGCCATGGATCTGATTTTTCTCGAGGCCGGGAGTGAGGCTGTGATCTTGGCAACCCTCGTCCCCCACACTCCAGCTTCTTTAACAGTCAAAAACCCTCTACCTGCTAGATTTGTGCCACAATGGGATACACCACACTAGCCTGCTCCTTGCGATATCAGCGCTCTCCCGCTCCTCACGCATATACGGCGTCCACACATCCCGGATTTAATTGGATTGTGGATACAGGGGCCACTCACCATATCACTCACGACCCTCGACATCTCAACCTATCCTCTGCACCTTATGATGGACCCGACAAAGTGCATGTAGGCGATGGTACATGTTTACCTATCACTCATTACGGCTCTTCTTATGTTACTTCCCCTTCCCAATCCTTTCATTTATCTAATTTTCTTGTTACAACATCTATTACCCGAAACCTCTTATCTGTGCAAAAATTTTCCTCTGACAATTCCGTGTATTTTGAATTTTATGGGTCTTACTTTTTCGTAAAATATTACTCAGGTCACGTCCATCTTAGGGGATTTGTCAAAGATGGACTCTATCACTTCTCCACACCGCTCTACCGACCCTATGCCCCTGCTCAAGCTCTTGCCTCATCTCTCAAATCCTCCACCACATGGCATCATCGTCTCGGTCATTGTTCTTACTCTGTGCTCCGTCAAGCCTTAAAAAGCCTTTATACTTTTACTTCTACTAAAACACCTCATGTTGTGTATGCCTCTTCTTGGACCGAGATGTATCCTCCTCGACATGAAATTCTGCAGCCGGATCCAACTCGACTAGCACCTCTTCGTCCTCATCACGCAGAGAACCGAAACGGACTGTCAACCCACTGCTGGATGGAGGCAGCTCGGTAGATCCAGTTGGTGCTGTTAACTCGACAGGAGCAGGGGTGGGTTCAGGCTGAGTAGCACCCCCCTCTCGGGAAGAAGAAGGCGCCCTGACTTCAGGCACAGTCAATTCAGGGGTAGCCCGACCCCCGGTAGGTGGAGCAGCCACAACTGCCGATCCAGGAATACATGTGGGATCGGTGACCTTGGTGAACTCGCCCACTGCAAAAAACGAAGGGAAAAAGTTAGTTTTTAATCAACAAAAACAAACGACAAGTCGCCAAACTCGACAAGTAGCAAAGGTAAAAAGAAAATCATAAATACGATAATAGAGCAAAGAAAAATTCCTACGGTTCTCGAGATCTTGAAGATGAAGGCCGACGTAGGGGATCGGCCCTGCTTCCCCCAGATGGGCCAAGTCATAGAGGAGACTCAAATCTCGAGTGACCACCTCGAAATTGTGTCTACTCAACTGGCGGGCCTCCTCTGGAATGGGGGCGTTTCCCCACTTGTCCTTCTTTGAGCCCCTCGACCTCCACTGGCATATGTAAGGGTTCTCTAGACCATATCGAAGAAAAAATAATCGAGGCTTCCAATCCCCGTGAGAAGAAGGCCCTTTGGTCACGAACTCGTGTCGGTTCGCCCTTCTCTGAAAAGTATACCACAACTTGTCCGGTGTGGAAGAGATCTGGTAGTAGTATCGAAACAGAGGTACCGAGAAGCAGACCCCAGCCACTCGACAAGCGAGGATGAACCCCATCATAGTCCTGACGGCATTCGGGGCGATTTGAGAAATGCTGATCTCGTAGTGATCGAGAATCGCGAGAACAGCCGGGCAGAGCGGAAACCTTAATCCACTCGTGAGTTGATTCTCGTAGACAGAGCAGAATCCCTCCGGGGGCTCGTCGGCAAACATATGAATGCCAGAAGGGAGTCGAGCTTCGAACGGAGGACTAACAATATTATACTTCCGGCAGATTTTGGTGACGTCCTCAGGAGAAAGTGCACTAAGACGCCCTTTAGCACCCTTTCCATCCATCCTAGTTACTAGTTTTTTAGGCTGGTTAGGGACAGGAGGGGGGAAGCTGTGGGCTCACCGGAGTCTTTCCGGAGAGGATGACCAGAGGTAGTAGGTGCCGGAGATTGGCGATGAACTGGCGTTTCACCACCCCTATCCGATTCAGTAGCACTACTACTTTGGGACATGGATAATTCAAAGAACAAGATGAAGAACGCTAATAAAAAGAAAGAAGCTTACTTGGTGTTTGGAATTGAAGTTTCTGAAAAGAAAGTGGCGAATGGACTCTGCTGCAATCTCCTCTCCTTTTATGCTTGCAAAAGATACGCAAATGATTTGAAAAGACAGGGGATAATGGGGAGTTATAAGCCCTGGAAATGGCGATAATCAAGGCGGTGACGCGTTTTGCGGGATACGAAGCGTCTGTGTGCCAGGGTATCGCGCCACGTGGATGCAAACGGTTAGGGTTGTGAAAAGGCGGGCTTTTTCCTGCCCAAAGGAAAACCCAACTCGAAGACGACTCATGTGACAGACT
This sequence comes from Gentiana straminea, assembly GCA_036785695.1. Taxonomy (NCBI): domain Eukaryota; kingdom Viridiplantae; phylum Streptophyta; class Magnoliopsida; order Gentianales; family Gentianaceae; genus Gentiana; species Gentiana straminea. The sequence continues at coordinate 3,252,356 of JAVUPR010000298.1, forward strand.
CGACCTCGGACAACGGGAGTCGCCTCTCTCAAGTCTGGGGGGCTTATGACGATACCGGGTTTCACTCCCTCCACGTGTCGTCTATCGATTGGTCATAAAACAATATCATGGATAAAGCACCAAGGTAACCATGTCGATGCTCAGGCTCGAGGCTAAGGCCATCAAGTGGAAGCCAGGCTACGACGATCGACTATCGAGCAGTGTGAGACGACAAGTCCATAAGGACAGAGTCCACACCAGCTAGCAGTGTAGGACAACGAGTCTAGAGTCGATCACCGCATGTCGGAAGTATCGACTCGAGGACAGGGTCCACACCAGCTACCCAAGCCCATTAACAGCGATAGCTTGGGCAAGGGTTTAAGGCCCATTAAAGGGTAAAGATGACAATAATACAAGCCGACCTAACCTTAGGGTTTAGGCAAGTATTGTCATTATAAATACCCCAATCCAGGAACTACGTAAGGCTTGATTCCTGGAACATTACAGGATACGTAGGCAATCTAAGATACAGTCTTAGACTCAGCCGCAAATACCAAATCCACCATCACGTTCTTTTGGGCATTAGGGTTCTTGAGTGTTCTTCACTAGATTCATATTTGGGCCGGGATTATTAAGGTGACATAATTTGTCATCGTCACTTATCATTCATGAAAGTCCATGAGAAGTCATCGGTAATATGTAAATCAACCTTCAACAAGGTCATGAACCACTCCCAAGTGTCTCGGCTTTCTTTCTGAACAACGGTAATTGCAAGTGGGTATGTGTTGTTGTTCGGATCAACCCCAACTGCACTTAATAAAACCCCACTGTGTGGCCCTTTAAAATGATACCCATCAAACCCCAAAAAAGGCCTACAACCACTCAAGAACCCTTTTTTCAAAGCATCCAAACACATATAAAACCAATCGAATATGACATCTCCATTCTCATGTTTATTAATTGATACTATGACGGTTCTTTCAGGATTGGTCCTTCTCACCTCCTAGTTAAATCACTCTCATCCTTCTTCAAGATAAACCCATCCCCTTCATGGCTATACAGTCTAACTGTTCGATTCATCCCTTCATTTCTTACCATCAATATACGCGGACCCATTTCGATGATGAAATTTACCTCCATAGTTTAAGCACAATGTGAAGAGATGGGAATTTGGATCTGTAAATGGCAAGAAAACAAGTAAAAAGAAAACACATTTTAGAAAAAATACGTAACCAAATATTATGTAACCATAGTTCCACATAACAGAAAGTATCCTATAGTTTTTTTAGAAGACAATATCCTATAATTAATCACTGTCTTACGGTATTCGGGAGGTGGTGCATTGGCGGCCAAAAAATAAAGCTTCTACTACGGTACAAGAAAAGAAATTAGCAAATGCAGTCAAGCCAATGAGTATATACTTTTGATCTTAAAAAGCAATTAAATAATTAAAAAAAAGTACATACATTTCTGATGTCTCAATTCAAGATTATTAATATTATTAATTTTTTTCTAAAAAGAAGATCACAAAAATGAGCTACTACAATCATAATAGAGCGCATCAGCTCAGAATATTAAACAAGAAAAAAGATCAAATTAAACCTTAAAAAAACAATTGATGAAATAAAAAAAACTGAAATAAGATGAATGTATATATAGATATAGCATAAAAAAACACACAGGAAAAAAAAAAAAAAAAAAAAAAAAAAAAAAAAAAAACCAGATGCCCATATACAAAGACACCGTATACACAACTAAGAAAATAGAAATTGAAGGCCAACACCATAAAGTATCACGAAGACTTAACTATTAATCTTTTTACCACACCCAAAACTAAAACAAGAACACAAAACCCCTAGTTTCATTAATTAAATAAACAAGCAACACCATTCCATCCCACACCTCGAAACATCAAATTAGGACCACACATCTCACCACACCACAAGAAAACGAAAAAATAAAGAACAAAAAAAAAAACAGGGGAGTAAAATGGTGCGAATTTGGGGAAGAAATGGGTTAGACATGGTGCGAATTTGCCATATTACCTTAGGGATTTGCGAGAGTTGCTTACGATTTGGACAAAGAAACAAGCTTTTGACGCTAATTTTTTTTATAATAAAAACGAGGGATGAAGATGAACTGGGGAATGGGACCTCGATCCTCTGCCGTGAAATCATCACAACAGCCGCTGCTGTGATGCAAAACGGTACCGTTTTGGGTACGTACAAACGACGCCGTTTCGTTCCGAACTTTAAAATAAAAAAATAAAAAAACCTCAAAACGGCGCCGCTTCGGCCCGAAACGACACCGTTTCGGGCTTACAGCACCGCACGGCAGAGGGTTTCACGGCAGACGATCCCAACTCCTGTGGAATAGGGAGTAAGATTTTGTGGGGGGAGAGGGTGAGGTTTGTCGGGAAGAGGGGGGCAGGGGATTAAAGAAGAAGGAATTTTGAAATATTGGAAGTTGTATTATTAAAATATATTATTTTTATGTATTTAATATATGTAGTAGTATATAGTTACTTGGCATTTTATTTTTGGGAAATTAGGGATAAGGACACAATCTGGAAAAAATTTAAGAAACATTACAGCTACATATTTTTTATAGTGAGAAGGACAACTGCATAATTTTTATAGCGAGAAGGACAAACAGTGAATCCCGAAAATCAGTGAATCTCCCCAGTGAATCCCGAAATCAGTGAATTTCGACAATGAATTTTGAAAATTAGTGAATTTCGGCAGTAAATTTAAACAGTGAATTTCGAACACAAATGAATTTCGACAGTGGATAAATAGTTTTGTCCTTTATGCAAAAGTTTCAAAAGGGTGTCCTTCTACTCAATTGATGAAATATTTATGTCCTTCTCCTTCATTCCCCCTTTTATTTTTTTAATTTTTTAAAAAGAATGCTGATCTGGCAATTATTGATGACGTGGAAAAAAAAATTGCCGGAAAATATGTACAGTCATCATTTTCCAAACTTTTAGGATTATTTTCGTTAAAAAAAACCACTTACGGGACTAAAATTGTCACCGGAAAAAAAAGGACGAAAATCGAAAAATGTGTCCAGTTAGAGGACTGAAATTGTAATTTAGCCTATGTCTGACCTATTGGCGGCATTGATAGCCTTGCACAAGAAGCTAAGGCCGACTAGAGTAGGGCAAAATTATTAAAGTTATTTCCGATTATATCCCCAGTGTAATAGCTATATAAACAACTCAATGTACTACGGTTTATTCAGTGGAATACAACAATATTTTATTCTAACATGGTATCGGAGCGGTACAACTCGTCTCTCACGAATTCCCTCCCTTCCCTCCTCTCTCCTCAGCCGCAGTAAAAAAAACAAAAACAACCCTACCCTAATTTCTTCTTCTTCTTCGTACAGCTTCTTCAATGGCCGATGAAACAAAGAACTTCGGTCGCTACCTCGATGCAACCATAACAAACCACCTATCCCTCATTCTCTCCTTCCTCTAACCTTCACCTTACAAAGCTTACTCGCCAGAATTTTCCCTTATGGCGTGCTCAAATTCAACCCTATTTACGTGGCCAAGGCGTTCTCGGTTATGTTGATGGCTCTCTTCCCGCCCCGCCGGCAATGATCACCACTGACGGCACTACCAAGGACAATCCTGCATATCTCCACTGGATTAAATAGGATAGTTTAATCCTAAGCACGATTACTTCTTCTCTCTCGGACGACGTTTTGGCACAAGTTTATACTGCTTCTACCTCAGCCGAAATCTGGAAGGCTCTCAACACCTCATTCGATTCTCAATCTCGGGCACATTTAGTCCATCTCCGTACAAAGCTGGCCTCTACGAAGAAGGACACCATGTCAGCTACAGAATATTTCATGACAATAAAAAGAATCACCGATGAACTCCAATTGGCCGGTCATCCCTTGCCTACCGATGATATTATTGCTTACGTTCTTGCAGGATTGGGGTCCGATTACGACTCTCTCGTTACTCTCCTCTCCATGAAGTTGGATATCACACTTGATGAAGTATACGACCTTTCTCCTCGCAACGAGGCCCGAATCCAACACAATTTACCTCCTCCGGTGCGCTCAATTACCGGCACCCGTGGCCTCAAATCCCTCCGCTAATTATGCTGCGTCCAATGCCCAGAATTCTCCATATAACAGAAATCGTGGTCGTGGTAATTCAGGCTCTCAGTCTAATCGAGGACGGGGGCGTGGTCCTCCTCAGAATTCTGGTCGGCGAGTTACGGGCCTCACAATTATGGGCACCCAAATTATGGCAATCAAAATTATGGCCAAGGACAGGGTAGAGGCCGTGGACATGGCCAATCTCCTTCCGGTCAGTCCGTTCGATGTCAATTGTGTGATCGTCTTGGTCATATGGTTCATGATTGTTGGTACCGGTTCGACTCGAATTTCAACCCACCCCGCCCAGCCCGACCTCCTCAAGATAATTTTGCAACTCCCTCCGGCTCGACCGACTGGATACCCGATACTGGCGCAACTCATCACACCACCAACAATCTCTGCAACTTGAATCTTTCTGCCGACTCCTATAATGGTCCTGATCAACTTTATATGGGTGACGGTACAGGTTTGACAATTACACACTCCGGTTCATCTCTTATTTCCTCTCCTTCTAAATCTTATGTACTTAATAATGTGCTTGTTGCCCCTGCCCTTTATAATAATCTTTTATCCGTTGCCCAATTTGCCAAAGATAATTCTGTTTACTTTGAGTTTCATCACAATTATTTTCTTGTGAAGGATTACTCGGGTCGCATCCATCATCGGGGCTACCTTAAAGATGGCCTCTACCACTTTTCCAAGTCATTTAGTCACTTTCCCGCTCAAGCTCTTGCCTCTCGTTGCTCCTTCGTCCCTCAATGGCATCAACGTTTAGGACATTGCTCATACCCGGTTCTTCGTCAAATTTTAGGTCACAATAAAATTTCGGCTCCTTCAACAGCCCCTACATCAATTTGTGTTGCATGTCAAATGGCCAAGACCCATCGTCAGTCGTTACCTATGTCGTCTTTTACTTCTTCCAATCCTTTAGATTTGATTTATTCCGATGTATGGGGCCCTTGTGCCGAAGACTCGATTTATGGCAATAAATATTATGTTAGCTTTCTTGATGATTTTACTAAGTTTTTGTGGCTTTATCCCTTGCGTCGTAAATCGATGTGAGTCAATTTTCCCTCAATTTAGTGCCTTGGTTGAACGCCAATTTAACAAGAAAATAAAATCTATTCAAGGCGATTGGGGTGGGGAATATCATCGCATTAGCACTTATTTTACCTCTATAGGTATCGACCATCGTTTGTCCCGTCACCACACGTCCGAACAAAGTGGTGCCATTGAGCGACGTCATCGTCACATTGTTGAAACTGGCCTCGCCCTTCTTGCTCACTCTCATCTTCCTCTCCCCTATTGGGAAGATGCATTTCTCACCGCTATCTACATCATCAACCGTCTTCCCATTAAAGTCCTTGGAAATAAATCTCCTTACGAAATGGTCCATCATCGTCTCCCTGATTATTCATTTTTCCGTGTCTTCGGTTGTGCCTGTTGGCCTTATCTTCGCCCCTACAATAATCACAAAACCGACTTCCGTTCTAAAACCTGTATTTTTCTCGGTTACAGTTCTAATCATCATGGGTATAAATGTCTTGACCTTTCCTCGGGCCGTATCTATGTCTCTCGTCATGTAGTGTTTGACGAGTCTTCCTTCCCTTATACATCCTCTCCCGCACTTCCCTCTTATACACCTGAAACCGCAGTCTTGCCTTCGGCTATCGCCCTTCCCGTTCCAGCTGCACCCTTGGCCCCTACCTCCTCTGTTCCCGAGCCATCTCCGCCCTCCCCCACTCCAAGCATTACTCTAACATCTGCATTTGAACCCTCATCTATCGATTCCCCTTCCTCTGATTCTCCTCCAACTCCTATTCCCCATCAAATGGTTACTCGATCCAAGATAAATACCCTTAAACCCAAACGTCTTGACCCTGATTTTGTCCGTTACCCCCTTCCTAAAGCTCTCACTGCTACCACCGATGCTCTTGAGCCTACCTCGGTTACCGAAGCCTTGAAACACCGTGAATGGAGGGATGCCATGAGAGATGAGTTTAATGCTTTGGTCCAGAATGATACTTGGGACCTTGTTCCGTATTCTCCGTCTCAGAATCTTCTTGGTAATAAATGGGTCTTCCGCGTTAAAAGACATGCAGATGGTCATATCGAGCGTTATAAAGCTCGTCTTGTTGCTAAAGGCTTTCACCAGGAAGCCGGTGTTGATTTCTCAGATACTTTTAGTCCGGTTGTCAAACCGGTCACTATTCGTACACTTTTATCTCTGGCAGTTTCACATGATTGGGTTGTCCAACAGGTTGATATTCAGAATGCGTTTTTACATGGGTTTCTTACTGAGGATGTGTATATGCAGCCGCCATAGGGCTTTCACCATCCTAATTATCCTAATCCTGATTACGCAGCGGAAAGTGCAAGATCTAGATCTAACAACCAAAATACATAAATAAATAGATCTAACCTACAAGGGATTAGATTGCTTACCGGTTTAATGTGAATAAACGTCTAGAACAATCTTCAATCCAATCCGAGCTAGTTGAGATCCTAGTTGAGAAGCCACGGTCTTCCAACGTGTATCTCCAAGCACCACCAGGTGGATGGTGTTTCAAGCCGCCGGACCTCCTCGATATGCTACCTTAGAAAAACCCGAAGTTTTTCTAAAACTCGAAACCTTGGTAAAATAGCTGAAACTTCTAAGCCATTTTACTCCCCAATTTCAAAAATTGTGTGTGTCATTTAGGCTTGGGAGAACTCTCTTTATATAGGAGAGTAATCATTGTCCTCCAAAGATTTAATAATTAAAAAGATAAGTATTAGATTAATCCTTATTCCAAATAAAAGATAAATATATAATATATCCCAAACAAATTAGGATAAATAAATATATTATCTAATATTCCATGATTTATCACTTAACAAATAAATGATTAAATCATACATTAAATAATTATCCAAGAAAACTAATTTCTCTCTAATTATTCAGTCATAAAATGCGCCCCCTTAATTAAATAAAGGTCCACACGCATTTTTGACATACATTGGGCCGAGTCCACGAAAAAAAATTCTTTTCCATGTATTTAATTATCTAGTCCAACTAAACAATTAATCCACATATCAATTAAATAGTCCAATCCAACTATTCAATTATAATTGAGGTGAAACGACGAGAAAACCTATATGCTATATTAGGAACCATGTCGGGGACCATGGACCCATATTCAGTAGCTACAATAAATTAAATAAAATTATTCGTCAGACCGAACAATTATATTCAATCTATTAATTCCGGGATTACACCACCATAAACCCGAAACTGAACTCTGCCGAATATAGATAACTTACACTCAACCACGAGTTGATAAGCGTCCACTGATATAATCATTACATAGGGATAAATCCTCCATAGACTGTTCATTTCGAGTCGGGATATTTCCGTAAACCCTTCTCGAAACATATCATCCTTATTTACCATTAACCCCCTAGTGATCAATTAGTTCACATACTGGACTAGTAGCTAATTAGTCTAACATGAACTCCCGGGATTGATCATTTTCTTAGGGCTAACAAATAAGGAAACTGTCTGTCTACTTCCCGAGGAAAGGAATGGATTCCATATCTGTGATAGCACAGACTACTCACACATTCCAGAATAGAGCCAACGAGAAGTGTTGGACCACATACTACGAAGTGATCCTTACTACCACATCAAACCCTAACCTAGTCTAAATAGTTGTCTGTGATCACCTCAAGATTGAGATTAATCCATATATGATCATCTTGTGATTCGACAAGACTTCTCGATTACGGAATTATATCGAGAACTCAAATCAAATCGGTCCAGCCCTATATGATTATCATCATATATAAATGCCCGACTAGGTACCCTATTACCGATAGTCCGGATAAGACTGTCATACCGTAAAGTGTTATGGGAGCATTATTAGAATATTAATCATGAGACCCGTACACAGATTAATCAACGCTACGGACTAAGTTAATTTTAAGTACATCTCACTAACTCAATCCTCTTGTGTATAGCCATACACTGAGTTATGTGATTACATAAACGAGGTACTTAGGGTTTTCAGCAGTGTCTTAATTATAAACATGCATGCATATAATAAGATGAATTATTAATTCTGTCCTAAAACAATTATATAATTGCCTTTCGGGCACTACACCTAACAGTAACGCCCGAAAGACAATTTATGTAATTGTTTTTAGAATTAATAAATGACCGATTTATTCTCATCTTATTAATTGCTTCGTGCTTGTAAGTAATACACTACTGAAAACCCTAAGTCGTATCATATGTAGCCATATAACTTAGTGTGTGACGCACGCGGGGATTAAGTTTATGGTGATACACTTGAAATGTTAGTCCGTGGTGAACTTAATCAAAGTATGGGGTCTATTGATTAAACCAACATTAATGTGCCCAGAACACTTTATGGTATGACCATTTTATCCGGACCGTCAGCATTGGTTGTCTAAGTGGGGCATTTATATATGATGTAGTCATATACGACTGGACCGATTTAATCCGTATTTCTCATATAATTCCGTGATTGAGAAATCTTATTAAATCACAAGATGATCATATATGGATTAACCTTAATCCTGAAGTGATTACAGACTCCTACTTGTTTCAGGATAGGGTTTGATGTGTTCGTTAAGGAGCGCTAAGAGGCGCGGTCCGAATCATTTTCACGTTGGCATTCCTTCACGCGGGAAGTAGAATGGCAATCCCCTTATTTGTTGATCCTAGAAACTGATCGATCGGCCGAGTTCGTATTGGTTATGAACTAATTGATCACTAGTGGGTTAATGATAAATAAGGATAAGATGTATTAAAGAAGGTTTACGAAAATAATCCCGCTTCATTACGGATAGTCTATGGATGGTTAGTTTATATGTAATGATTATATCAATGGACACTTATCGACTCATCTCGACATTTTGAGAATAAGTTATATCTATAATCGATAGAGTTCAGTTTCGGAATTATGGTGGCATAATTCCGGAATTAATAAGTTGAGTGGAAATGTTCTGTTTGATGAATGTTTTATTCAATTTATTGTAGCTACTAGTTATAGGTCCATGGTCCCCGGGTTGGCTCCTAACACGCGAGTGTTTTCTCGTTTTATGGAACCTCGAGAATAAATTAAATAGTTGGTCTATTTAATGAATATGTGAATATTATTTATTTAGAAAATAATATGTGAAATAGAAAAGACATTTTCTATTAAAATTAATGACTTTATTGGCGCCATTTTATGTGATAAATTAGAAAAAAAATTATTCTAGATTATGTCACAAGTGTAATTAATCCGGAAGATACAATCCGGATTATTCTAGATTATGTCACAAGTGTAATTATTCTAAATTATTCTAGATTATGTCACAAGTGTAATTATTCTACATTATGTCACAAGTGTATTCTAGATCGACGTCCACTCGGCCGTCGCTAGGAGATACAATCCGGAAGATCGGCAGCCTTCTCCCTTGGTCGATTGCTTCTCTCTCCGGTTTGGGTAAATCTACTAACTTTCTTGTAGTTATTAATTAATCATGCGAACCGAATCATGGTAAAATCGTATGCGATTTTATTCGTAGCTTTCACCGTGCATGATCGAGTGTCTCAATCGGTGCCGTGAATCGGATCCGACGATCCAATTGTGGATCGGATCCAGATTGGGGTTTCTGTATAACCAGCACCATGTACTCGTCGGATAATGCAATAGGCTGAGAAAGGCATCCATACCAATCTGATGGGGTAATTACTTTGTGAATTTTACATGTTGAATATGCAGGTGTAGTTTGGTTATTTTGATAATATATGTGGTCGAAGCTTACTGATTGAGTAGCTTGTAAGATTGTTTGATAAAAGAGTGGGACTTTTTGCAGGTCCCAAGGCTTGTAAAACCATCATTTTCCAAAGTAATTTTGGAGTGATTAAAAAGGATCTTGTTTTTGAAAATCGGCTTCAATTGTAGTAATGTTTTGGGAATATGGTTTTTACTGTATAAGCTGTTTTTTGTGTTGTCGGGTTTTGTGTGGTAGAAGGTTTTGCGAGAGGCTGGAATGAATTTGATGTTAAAACAATGGGTTTTGATGATGATGCTACGGGTTTTGGTGAAGATGTTGTGGGTCTTGATGATGATGCTGGGGGTAATTCTAGTAGATTTTGTGGTTTTGGTTGAGATAAATGAATTTTCCTAAATTTCGGGATTTGTAATAATTTTTCAAGAAATTTCTGTGATTCTGGGTCTAAGGAACCTGACTCTTCAATATTGTCAGCGTCTTGTTCTTCTTTGACGACAATGTCATACCATGACATTTTAGGTTTTGTAACACTTGGATTTGCAACCTTTTTCCCTTTGTCAAGTTTGGGGGCCATCAGATCTGTCTTGTAGGAATTCACATGCAAGGAAATTGGGAACTGAATTTGTATCTCCGTTTATGAATTCAATATCAAAATAAAAAAAATGCTTAAAATTGCTTGCCAACGTGCAAATATCGTCTTGATGCAAGATTTTGTACATCTTTTTGTAAAATTTCTTTTGCACTCTTGTAGTCTATACGTAACAAAAACTTTTTGTTTAATAAATCACTTTGAAATTTTTGAATGCATTACACAATGCTTAAAATCTCTTTCATAATTGTGGAATAATTCTTTTGGGTATCATTCCAATGTGCGGATGTAAACCGAACAATTAGTTCTTTAGAATCCGTTTTTGCTTCAAGATGCCTCCGTAACCAATGTCCGAAGCATCGGTTTCTATGATTTTATGAAGGTCGCATCGCCAAGTGAGGACATGGAATTTGTTTGACTGTTTCTTAATTTGTTGGACAATTTTTGTATGTGTTGTATTCCAAGATATAGGGTTTTTCTTCGACGGTCATGAAGTAGTTTGGCTAGTCTGTTTAAATTCGGGTAAAAGTCAAGGACATATATAATTTAAACATCCAAAGAACCTTTGTAGTTGTTTTTTATCAAGAATTTTATATGGAAGTTTTGTGGTGAAATTTAGAGATCTTTCTATGGGTGTAATAGTACCTTGAGTAATATAGTGCCCAAGAAATCTTATTTTGTTTAGAAGAGTGACATTTTAGGTTCTGATATCACTAATCCGCTTTTTTCAATTACATATAAAAATGTTTGAAATGTTCATCAAGTGTTTTTGAAAATATAAGCACATCATCTATATACACGATACGTAATGTTGAGTACTCATTGATTATTTCGTTCATAATTCTTTGAAATTCGGATGGGGCATTTTTTAATCCAAAAAGCATTACATTCCATTGGTATTGCCCAAAAGGAAGCTGTAAATATTGGTTTATTTTTGTCATTTGGTTTTATTTGTATTTGCCAAAAACCTGATTTAATGTCGAATTTTGAGAATATGAAGGCATCATGTAGTTTATTTAGAAGGCCCTTTTTATTAGGTATGGGATAGAGAATCTATTTTAATGCATTGTTAAGTGGTTTATAATTAATGACTAGTATTGGAGTTCCTCTCTCGATTTTAGAGGCATTATTAACATAAAAAGCGTAACAACTTCAAGGTGATCAAGTTTTAGAAATTAATTTTTTGTTTTCTAGATCTTGTATTTCTTTTTCGCAAAATTGTTCAAGGTCTTTATTCATTTGTATGGGCCGGGCTTTAGTAAGTATATCCTTTTCTTGGAAAGATGTGTCATAGGGCGGATCAGCCATATGTTGTTTTCTGTTCCAGAAAGCATTTAATTTGGTAGTTCGGCAAAAACTTATAATGTGAATTTTTTTTTGTAATCTTAGTATTTTCTTTTTTATAGTTCGTTGGTTAAGTAATTTATTTATTCATTCTAACGAAGCATCTTTCTGAAGCCCATTGAGCTGAAATTGCTTGTTATGTATTAGATTATTGATTGTGCTTTCATGTATAGAGCAAGCTTTCAATAAATTTAGACTTCTCGTTTTTGGTTTTACTAAAAAAAAGTAACATATGTTTTTTGTAATTTATGTTGAAGGTAATAGAATCTGAGCAAACCGTATATGGTGTTATAAGGTTTATAAACGGAGTGCCAAGAATTACAGAGTGATGGATATCATTGACAACCACAAAGGATGTGCTTAAAGAGACCCTATTATTGATTATTGAAGCTTCTGTTTTTGCAGAGATTACAAGTTTTGAATTGTTTGCTGCTGAAATATTTTCATGGGTTTGCTGTAGGAACTTTATAGGGACAAACCCTGCTTTTATACAATTTATGTCTGCTCCAGTATCAAAAAGGGCAATAGTATTAAGTTCGTAATCATTCATGAATTTGACTGTAATGTTTATGACATATTTTCTGGATGTAATTTCTTTTAAAACAAAAAGGAAATCAGTTGGGGTTGTTGTAATGTTTTGTAGTCCTTGCTTAATATGTTCATTTTCAGTATGTTTGTCACTATTGTCTTTTAATGTTTCAATAATGGTTTTGATTAATAGTGAATCATTTTTTGTTTCTCTTTTAATTCTCTTAATTCATTATTTATTTCTTTAATTTGTTTTTGTAGATCATGATTTGTAATTTTTTATTATTCCTATTTAAAATTGTTGTTAAATCATAAGTACTGCTGGAAGTACTTGGTGCTTATGGCTCATGTTTAAAAGTTTCTAGTAACTTTTTGAGGTATTGTTGTTGTAGAGCTGGGTCATTAATTTGTTGTAATATATTAATAAAAATTTGTTGTTCTTTTGAGATAACATTTAACATTTTTCCGTTGTTTTCTTCTAATTCAGAAGTACTTGTTAATGTATCGTCCATTTTTGTGGCATCTATAATATTCAATGTCTTTTATCCAATTCGGTCTTGGTTTATTATATTTTTTTGTTTTATAGAAATTATTGTGTGAGGGTTGTTTGTTGTGTTTGGTATTTCTATATAAATTCCTATTAGGCTTATAGGTTGTTTTGGGTTTATAAGTGGGTTTTTGGGGGAATGGGCTACAAGGACAAAAAAATTAATAAATGGGTCTGGAAGGACAAAAGTAACATTTTAATGATTATCAAAGGACAAAAATCACAATTGTTACTTTAAAATTGTTACTTCACGTGTTAATGTTACTTTGTGTTTCAAAATAGTTACTTCATATTTACTCTATTCCACATTTGTTACTTCATAATTGTTACTTTTGTCCTTATTAAATTACAGTTTCCTTCTATACCGATTTTTTTGATAATTTTGTCCTTCTGGACAAAAATCTATGGGTTTTTTGCAATTTCCTTTGCAAGAGGATTCGTCCAAAAGGATTATTGTCAAAAGGTTCCAAGTTCTAGATTAGCCTTTTTCATTTCCCATTTTATGTGTTTTTGAAGTTTGAGATCTTGGCATATTTTCATTCCCTCTTGTTGAATAACACTAACTAGTTGGCCATATGTGTATTGGTCGTATGGAATTATCTGGTTGCCTGAATTTACACGAATTCTGTTTCTAACTTTTTCTCCTAAAGGCTGATTGGAATCATCCATTTGCATTAATCTTGTTAGGTAATTATTTTTATACCACTGGAAATCACTGAATTTTTTGCAGCGTATATTCGAAAGTAGTTCAGTATTTCTTTCTTTTAATTTTGCTGGATCTCCAAGAAATTGTATTGAGCTGGTATGTATTAGAGTAGATACAACATCCTGTAAAGGTTCTTGTTGTTCGTCAATTAGATTTTGTTCTTCATCGTATTTTACTGAATTAAGTATTTGGTCATGTTGTTTAGGTGTTAAATAAAAATCCCACCATCCTTTTAATTGTCCTGAGAAACCTGCAATTAGTAGTTCTGCGGTAGTTATCTTGGACTCCGTGTTGTGTCGTATATGCATTTGCAGCCATTATCATTAGCTGATAGCAAACTGATTGTAGGATCTAGATCAAAGCTTCAACCTTTTATTGACTCGGCACCCAATTTCTAGGGTTCATACGAATTGTTGAATCTAGGGTTTATTTACGAGGAGATTGCTGATTTTTGGATGATGAATTTCGTGGATTATTTGGAACACACAAAGCGAATAAACAACAATAACCAATCTCTGATTATCGTCTCGTGATAATCCTATCTCGAGAGAACCACCCAACTATTCCATCTCGAATAATTGAAGAAACCCAATCACCGGAAGTTTCGAATAAAATTCAATTTATGATTCCAAAATAATCGTCCAATACGTTCATGTTTGGCAACTATAAATAGCAAAATAGAAAATCTAATTCCTAAGGAAATAAGGCGCCACTTTATCAGTTGGGCCGGAATATTACTTCCTAATTAAATAAAAAGAAGCCTAATTAAAATAGCATAATTAAAAGTCCATAAAAATATTCAGCAAACACGATGCATAAAACGCCCCATACTTGTGCCTTTTGCACATTAATCCCAATCCGCAATGAATAGACTTAGAGTAGTTGGATCATCAATCCTCAAGGCCTCAACGTCTTGGACCAGCTTTGCATAAGCTTCTCGAGCCTTCTTCTCTTGAAAACGTGTAATAGGTCCATCTCGAACAATAATAGGATCCTTGGGATTGTGAATGTGTGGCTGATCGTCTTGGAGTGCATCATTAGCTGTAGGAGGGATGAAATTTGACATTAATTCATAGTATCTAAGTTCCAATTATATACAGATGATGCATTAAAACGATTTTGAGTTTGAGTTTCGACAGGTATAATGTCTAGAGGATAATTTGGAACGTGTTGTGAGTTCCATCCTATTTTGTTAATTTGCTTTTGATCTAGTGAGGTATCGGTGTCTGTTTGTGATCCTAAATCATATTATTTTCCAATCATATTAATATGTAATTTTGTTGTGGGGGTCGTTGTAGGGGTGTCAGGTGCTATTTGATTTTCAGAAGATGAGCTGGTTGTCATCTTTTGAAGTCTTTTTGTAAATCGTTAAATAAATCAGATTTTTTCTTTTGGATATCTTTGATAGATGATGAAGACACTTGGTATGGTTTGAAAACGGGGTTGTTGGGTTTTTTAGTACATTGGAATTATCAGCTTGATGAGCTTTCTCAATTTGACTAATCTGCAGTGTCTTTCCATTTTTTCTAATTGTTTTCCAATTATGTGGAGATTAGTATTTGTGTAATTATTTTGTGAAATAATATTTTTTCTATTTCTTTTTTCGTCTTCTCCGGGCATTTTGATAGGATAAGCTTCTATATATTGATCTTGTTGTTGTATTTTTATCCCTTGGAATGGAGGGTGAAAAGATTTTATTTTTTCGAATTTTGAGTAGTTTCCCATTACGGATTCTTATTTCGAATGGTAATAGGACTAATTGTGGTTGAGAAAGGGTAGTCAATATGACTAGCTAGGGAATATATTTCAAACCAAATCAAAGAAATGTATATGAATTTTATAGTTATTTATAAAGTCATAGTATTTGTTTTGAATTTCTTGTCGTTTTAACATAAATTTATCAAAGAACCAAGTCCTTTTCTTTTCATTTTTTTCGATTAAAATTCATCGTGAAGAACTTTTTTATTAATTGTAAAATCTTTTTCAATTATATTGAGTTCATTAAAGTTGTCGTAATGGCCGAAAAAGAGGGGCGGGTTGGTTCCGGAGGGTTTGTTGGTTCGTTGCCTACCTCATTTTCTGCATGATAAAAAGATCTTCGTATTTGTGAAACATAATCTACATTTCTTAATCTTGTAACCAGGATATCAGAGGTTGAATTCCTTGGTTTTGAGGTACCTATAACCGATGGAATTTGTGATACTCTGCCTAGGTCAATAGTAGCAGAAGTATCTTCATATACAGAGCTAGAAATAGTGTATCGAGCACTCGTACTTCTTCTTCTATCAAAATGATGTTTTACCTTGCCATCAGTGAATTGAGTAACATGTTTTAGTTCTGAATTTGGTTCTGGAAATCTATTTTGGATTGGGACTACATTTTCTAAAACCCATTCGTTGGGAAGAGTATTATCTTTCCATTTGATGGTTCTAGAATTACTTTTATTAGATCTTGAAAGATCCTTCTGTAGTAGGAGTGTTTCTCCTTTCGGACTGTAACAACGTACTTTTGTAGAAAAGGATGAAATCATAGCTTTATAGTGTAAACTAAAAATAATTGTAATAGGAATTGATCCTTGTAGCATTTTGTAATTGTGCATTTTTATTTGAAGCACAAGTGATTTTAGGATATTTGGAACATTTAGGGAAATTGAAAATTTTGGCCAACAATCATTGGACCAGTACAAAGACTAGATTCAATCGAACTTAGAAGTGAATCTTCAAAGTCTAAATGTCTTGTATCTCTGAGAACTGCAAGGATGAAAGTGTTTAATCCTTCTCTAATCATAGGTTTTATTCCTATTTGTATTAGACCAATATGAATATACTGGTATAATTTTTGACGATGTTTTTGTAAGGAGTTTGCAGAAAGAAGTTGTATGGTTTCAAAGAGGTTTTGACAGTTGAATATCTCTTTCTTTTGTTTTAATGGTAAAATCAGATTTAAAACTAATGAATCTTGATGATTCGTATATTTGGTTTTTGTTTACCTTTGATATTTACCAATTGTCAAGAGATTTATTAAAATCCTCAATTATTATTTCATCTGTATGTATATCCTTTTTGAAATATATATATATATCTGTATGTATATCCTTTTTGAAATATATATATATATATATATATGTATAAGAAATTAATGCACTGAGTCTGAACGTGGGTAACTTCCGGGCACTTCCGTGCAACAGTTTGTTTGTAAAATAAAATAAAAATGATTTTAGGGGTATTGTTGTCTTTGATCCAATGATGTCCTTTTTGATAATTTTGTAAATGTTTTTGTCCTTTTGAATAAGTCTCCTTCATTTTTATGTCCCATTATGATTGATTAGGCCTAGAACCATCTATGTTGATTTTTTGTATTTATTTATTGTGATAATTCTACAATAATAATAAAATAATTTTCCATCTCACAATCTTTATTTTTTACTGGCTGGGGCCTTTCCGGTTAATTTCGAAGGATATGCTTCGGAATATTCCGTTGAGTGACATGCGTTTCATATTGCTTTGCTTTTAGGGGTAAGAATGTCCACTCGCCTACCTTTTAAAGTTGCATTCTCTTACTTCTCCTGCCCTATTTTGTTCATCTCTCCCCGCCGCCGATAAAATTGTGCCATCGGTATGTCCTTTAATATTTTTAGGCAAGACGCATAAAAATTTAGATTTCATATTTCTTGAGATTTTCTGAGGAAACTAACAACCATGACTTCTGATTTAAAAATTCTAGTGAAAAGATTTTGGTTAGAACTACAGATCGTTGATCATGACATATCATTTATTTCGGCCTTCGTGCATAGGTAAGCGTCCATTTTTGTTTTTTTTTTTTCTGTTTTTCCTTTTATTCATTTGTATTAGTTTTTATCTTATCTGGTATCTATTGAAAAGGAAGTATAACGAAATCCATAAAACATCTGGAATAACTTATCAAATTTATTTCGAAATTGATAGTATTTGTCATTGATTGTTTAAGAAATGTATAATTCCTGCATCACATATGTTGCAAATAAATTTTTTTAACACTTTTATGACACTATGGTCTGTGTCATGATGAATTTGTCCATGGAATCACTCATGATGTGATACTGGACCCATTTTCAAATAGATGTCATACCATCAAATCGAGTTCCCACCGACATATCACGTAATAGCATTTTGTTGTGTTTGAATAATCGCGTGACGTAACTTTACTCATAAAATCATTGAAGCCACTCCGACTTCATAGGAACATGTTTAAGGTTATGATAATCTCGTATTAATCAATGAATCACACAACTTAATAATCGACTTCATAGGAACATACTCTTGAAGATCATTGCATCTCTTACAATAATCGACTTAGTATTCAATGTGTAGTGTTAAATGTATGCATGACTAGGAGATCAACACTTGAAGACTATTGCAAGAAAATGAAGAATTTAAATCACGAGATCGAACCCCGGTTGGAACATTAATGAGTCGCGGCTCATACCCTGGCGGTGATGTACCAGGGTCTACCCTGGCCTCTAGTGAGAGGTCCAGGGTTCGATCCCCGCCCCCTCCTTTCGTTTCCGAAAAAAAAAAAATAGTTGTAATTAATCTTATTAAGTAAGAAAAATATGTGTACACATAATTTATCCACATAAAGTGTACACACAAATGATCCAAACCTTTCATAGTTTACAATAAACAAAGAAAATCGTAAAAACAGTTAATACCAATTATTGGATTAAGTTTATGTGACTCTTTGTGCGGATAAATTGTGTGCCTAAATCACTCTCCTATTATCGATCACCTGACAATATCACTCTCCTATTATCGATCACCTGCATAATAACGGTTTTAATTGTTCAATGTGGTAATTAACACACATTTCAATAATGTGTCATGTGTCCCACCACTAATCAACTTAAGTAATAAATAAGTGAACTCTAACAAATTACTAAATTAGAATTGCAGAATGATTATCAAAGAGGGTTGATCTTATCCCTCTCCATGATTAATTACCTACTTAAGATATAAATTTTTATTATTTGATTAAGGCTGAAGGCATATTTGCACCCTCGAACTTTGAGGGAAAATTCTATTACACACCTAAACTTTGAGGGTCCTATAACACCCTAAACTTCTATGGAGGTTCTAACACGGAGACTCCAATATGGAGAGTGACCCGTGTGGCACAATCGGACCACACGCTTCATCTCCGCAATGAAATTATGTGGTCCGATTGTGCCACATGGGTGACACCCTATGTTGGAGTCTTTAGGGTAGAATTTCCCAACTTCTATATATTGGCATATATGCACCCTCAAATGTTGAGGGAAAATCCTATTACACACCTAAAGGCAGGATATAAACACGCATGAATGGAGGATTTAATACATGTGGCAATTAATTATAACGGCTATAACATTAACGCAATAAAATTGTCATCACCCTCCCCTGTGTGAATACAAGATTTTTTTTCATTTCTCTCATGGTTTTAGGGTTTTCCTTGAATACGTACCATATCCAACTTGTTTCATTTTATTTTTTCTTTTCCTTCTTTATATTTTCTGCAGTGAAACAACATTTCAATGGAAGGAACATAAAAAAACTCGTCAGAATTTCACTCCGACCTCCATCACACCGGTATCTCAACATAGATCTCAACGCGGACCCCCACTCTGACAAAGAACGTGAACCTGAACCTGCCAAACTTCTCCCTCAATGCAAAAAGAAACACCCGGTCGGAATCTTTTATTTAAAAGCGACAGTGACGACATTGAGGATCAAGAAGATAATCCGCCAGAGTTTTTGACTAATCAAAGGTAAGGCGCGCAAATTTTGTTTCTAAGGATAGTATTTATTTGAGATACACGTTCAAGAGTTTGGTCCCATGGGGAAAACGTTCGGATATAATTGAAGGCATGGCTAGAGGGCTACTGTATCTTCATTGTGAAGGCAAGAATTTCGGAAGGGAAACAAAATGAGGCCAATACAACCGTAGAGATTATAGGTAACCGCGGTTTTGAAATGCACACACATCGGGATGCTTTGTGTTCAAGATTTAGATGCTCATAGGACAACATGTCTCCTTAAAACCTACTAGCGACAGACCCAGTGTTAAAGATCAAGCGCTTACCAGTTCTCCTAAAAGCTATAGCTGTTAAGGAAGGCGCTACTATATTTCTTATATCAACACTCCCCCTCAAGTGTGGGCCTATAACAAGGCTAAGCCAATTAGGCAGCCGGAGCAAACTAGGCTCCAATAACAAAGAGGCCCAACACATGCATCACGTGCACAATATAAATGGGGGAAATAATAATGTTTATAGCCAGGTTCGAACTCGAGACCTCTGGCTCCGATACCATGTTAAAGATCAAGCGCTTACCGTTGTACTAAAACCAATTGGTGTTAGTAAAGGCGCAACTTTATTTCTTATACATTTAAGAGTGTGGGCAATCTGTCCCAACACCCCCCCCCCTCAAGTGTTGGCAATCTGTCCAACACTTGCACAATTTTCATTTAAGAGTGTGGGCAATCTGTCCCAACACCCCCTCTCAAGTGTGGGCAATCTCTCCCAACACTTGCACAATTTTATTTTTTTTAAATAATGTTCCAACCAGGGTTCGATCTCATGACCTCTGGCTCCGATACCATGTTAAAGATCAAGCGCTTACCGTTGTACTAAAACCAATTGGTGTTAGTAAAGGCGCAACTTTATTTCTTATACATTTAAGAGTGTGGGCAATCTGTCCCAACACCCCCCCTCAAGTGTTGGCAATCTGTCCAACACTTGCACAATTTTCATTTAAGAGTGTGGGCAATCTGTCCCAACACCCCCTCTCAAGTGTGGGCAATCTCTCCCAACACTTGCACAATTTTATTTTTTTAAATAATGTTCCAACCAGGGTTCGATCTCATGACCTCTGGCTCCGATACCATGTTAAAGATCAAGCGCTTACCGTTGTACTAAAACCAATTGGTGCCAGTAAAGGCGCTACTATATTTCTTATACATTAAGAGTGTGGGTAATTTGTCCCAACACCCCCCCTCAAGTGTTGGCAATCTGTCCAACACTTGCACAATATTCATTCAAGAGTGTGGGTAATTTGTCCCAACACCCCCCCTCAAGTGTTGGCAATCTGGCCAACACTTGCACAATATTCATTCAAGAGTGTGGACAACCGTCCCAACACTCAAGTGTGAGCAACTGTCTCAACACTTGCACAAATTTTTTTTTAAACATTAATAAAAAAAAATTGTGCAAGTGTTGGGAGAGATTGCCCACACTGAGGAGGGTGTTGGGTAGATTGCCCACACTCTTGAAAAAAATTGTGCAAGTGTTGAAATGCATTGCCAACACTGAGGGGGGGTGTTGGGACAGATTGCCCACACTCTTAATGTATAAGAAATAAAGTAGCGCCTTTACTGACACCAATTGGTTTTTAGTACAACGGTAAGCGCTTGATCTTAACATGTTAAAAGTGATATAAGGAAATATAGTAGTGCCTTTACTAACACCAATTGGTTTTAGTACAACGGTAAGCGCTTGATCTTAACATGGTATCGGAGCGGGAGGTCATGGGATCAATCCTTGCAACCAACATTGTTTCCCCAATTATATATTGTGCAAGTGTTGGGCCTCTTTGTTGGCCTTGTGTGCCCTTTATATGCCTTTGTGTGCCATGTTGGCCCGGGCTTGTTATAGGCCCACACTTGAGGGGGCGTGTTAAAAGTGATATAAGGAAATATAGTAGCGCCTTTACTAACACCAATTGGTTTTAGTACAACGGTAAGCGCTTGATCTTAACATTGCCACACTCTTAATGTATATGAAATAAAGTAGCGCCTTTACTGACACCAATTGGTTTTAGTACAACTGTAAGCGCTTGATCTTAACACCCAGTGTAGGAAAATCCGTCATAGTAGGAAAGAGTACAGCACCCTATGTTCTCAAAAATTAAAACCCCGAATTATAAGAAATCAGTCAAAATATTAACTATAGATTAATAAAATATTTTCGAAACATTTTCCGTGTTTAACTTTTGGATCTTTACATTTTCTTATTTAATAAACTGGTCACTAATCAACTAAAATCGTTCGTTTTAACCCTTCCATGAAATTTTTTTTGGAAACATTTTTGACCCTTGCGGTTAGTCTCAAAGGAATTTGTTTTACAATATTCCGTCTAGTAACTTGGGTTTGACATTGCTTTAAGGGGTAAGATTGTCCACGCACCTGCATAATAACCTCTGTTGCCGCCGATAAAATTGTGCCAATACCATGCCTTTTCAGATTGTCTGACCAATGCAAAGTAGCTTATGACTAAGGGGTGAACATGGTCCGGTTCGGCCGGTTTTTTCCGTTTTTTAAAACCGAACCATTTTATACGGTTTTCAATTTTCGAAACCAAACTAGAACGGTTTTCAGACGTAAACCATTTATTCGGTCCGGTTTGGTTCAACTTGGTTCCGGTTTTTTACGGTTTTTCTTTAACAATTAAAATTATTGATAGGAAATCACAAATTGCCTCGTAACAACAAATGATAATATATGTAATACATTAGTACTATTATGCTAGTAAATCCAATGAGATGATTTAACAAATGTTTTATATTTAACTAACTTCTACCCATGCGAATCTTAAAGATCCAAAAACCAATCATATTTCAACACCATCCAACACAACAAAATCGACTACAATTGAATTCCAAAGTAATTTGGGACGAACAAGATAATGAAAGAGTCATCCCTTACTCATTTCAATTCATCAATGAATCATCGATTTCAAAAGATACTAATAATGAACTAATCGTTATATTATTGAATATCATTTATAAATCTCAAAATCCATTTGACAAAATAATATTTTGAGTATAGTCAAGGAAGAAAGAGGAATGTGTTTGTTCCATAAGTAAGCGAGAGATAAATTAAAGATAGCTAACTTTCACACATTTCAAACGAAAAAAAACATGTGATATAGTTTTGGACTTTATTTATTTAGTTAGAACATATTCGTCATTTTATTTTCTCCAAAACACCAACTCGTATTTTGATTATCTCAACAATGTTATTGTCCAACATAATCTAATTATAAGCAAATAAAAGACAAACTTATATAAAACTAATGTATATAAATGCATTTATTTATATAAGATGTCAAACCTAACAAATGAACAAATCGGAAAATGTCCATGCTTAAGTTCATCAACATCATTAGAAGAAGTAAGTCATACAAATAAGCATTCACATAATTCAAATATTGGTGCTGAGGAAGTAGAAAGAGAAGAAAGAGTTAGCGGTGGTGAGTTGTGAACTGACATGTACTCGAGAATCTCTTAAATGATTGGAAATTAAAGACAAGTCTGTGAAATGATCAACAAAATATGAATCTTTAGGATATGAGATTAGTAATTGATCATTAATGCATTACATTAATTACAAAGTTTAAACAAGTTGAGTTGAACCGAAAAAAGCACATTGATGTTTTAAAGTATTAATAGATGTAGGTATGTTTATGTGTGTGTGTGTGTGTATATATATATATATATATATGTATATATGTATGTATACATATAAAATCCGGTTTGGTCCGGTTTTAAACGGTATACATTTTTTTAAATTGGAACCAAATTGTTTTTACGGTTTGGTTTTTTACAATACAAAAACCGACCAAAAAACCACGGTTTATACCTTTCCAAGGTGTGATTTTTATCACACTCGTGATTCTTATAGACTTTGAAAAAAAAAAACGAATGGTGGATCGACGCAACGGTCTTAGTTTTTGTCCTTCCACGCACAAGTGGCCATGGATCCGATTTTTCTCGAGGCCGGGAGTGAGGCCGTGATCTTGGCAACCCTCGTCCCCCACACTCCAAAGCTTCTTTAACGGTCAAAAACCCCTACCCGCTAGATTTGTGCCACAATGGGATACACCACACTAGCCTCGCTCCTTGCGATATCGCGCTCTCCCGCTCCTCACGCATATACGGCGTCCACACATCCCGGATTTAATTGGATTGTGGATACAGGGGCCACTCACCATATCACTCACGACCCTCGACATCTCAACCTATCCTCTGCACCTTATGATGGACCCGACAAAGTGCATGTAGGCGATGGTACATGTTTACCTATCACTCATTACGGCTCTTCTTATGTTACTTCCCCTTCCCAATCCTTTCATTTATCTAATTTTCTTGTTACAACATCTATTACCCGAAACCTCTTATCTGTGCAAAAATTTTCCTCTGACAATTCCGTGTATTTTGAATTTTATGGGTCTTACTTTTTCGTAAAATATTACTCAGGTCACGTCCATCTTAGGGGATTTGTCAAAGATGGACTCTATCACTTCTCCACACCGCTCTACCGACCCTATGCCCCTGCTCAAGCTCTTGCCTCATCTCTCAACTCCTCCACCACATGGCATCATCGTCTCGGTCATTGTTCTTACTCTGTGCTCCGTCAAGCCTTAAAAAGCCTTTATACTTTTACTTCTACTAAAACACCTCATGTTGTGTATGCCCCATGTCATTTGGCTAAGAGTCATTGATTCCCGCTGTACACTTCTGACTTCACCTCTTTTGCTCCCTTAGACCTGATTTACTCCGATGTTTGGGGCCCCTGTACTGAACCCTCGATTTATGGTTCCCGCTATTATGTCAGCCTTTAGGATGACTTCACAAAATACATATGGCTCTACACCTTGAAAAATAAATCTGACGTTGAAACTATCATTCCTTATTTCCTTTCTATGATTGAACGCCAGTTTAATAGCAAATTAAAATCCATCCAAACTGACTAGGGTGGTGAGTACCATCACGTTTTCACTCTTTTTACCTCTATTGGTATCTGGCATTGCCTTTCCTGTCCCCACACCCACGAACAAGTTGGTGCCATTGAGCGCCGGCACCGCCAAATTGTTGAAGTTGGCCTCTCACTTCTTGCCCGATCCAACCTTCCACTTCCCTGTTGGGAGAATGCCTTTATCACCCCCGCTTATATCCTCAACCGTCTTCCCA
This sequence comes from Gentiana straminea, assembly GCA_036785695.1. Classification (NCBI taxonomy): domain Eukaryota; kingdom Viridiplantae; phylum Streptophyta; class Magnoliopsida; order Gentianales; family Gentianaceae; genus Gentiana; species Gentiana straminea. The sequence continues at coordinate 3,276,937 of JAVUPR010000298.1, forward strand.
CCAAAGTCCTTAAGGATAAGTCTCCCTTCAAAATGGTTCACCATCGGTCGCCTAACTATACATTCCCTTGCGTCATTGGCTATGTGTGCTTGCCCTATCTCCATCACTACAACCATCACAAGACTGATTTCCGCTTTAAAACTTGTATCTTTCTCGGCTATTGTCTTTCCCACCACGGTTATAAATGTCTTGACCTTGCCTCTGGCCGCACCTCTGCCCACTTCCCATCTTCCTGCCCGCACCCACACAAAATCCACCCTTTGTGTCTTTCCTTTCCGAGCCTTCGCCACCGACCTCTCCTGCGTCCATTTCGGCCTCGACCTCTCCAGCCTCTTCTCATGACCAACCTGCTCCAACTCATATCATGGTTACCCGAACCAAAACCAATTAGCTTAAACCTATCTCTCGGCCTGAATTTATCCGTTATCCGCTTCTTAAAACCCTTGTTGCTTCTACCAACTCCCTCGACCCTCTTCCTATACCGAAGCTTCTAAACATCCGTATTGTCGTAATGCTATGAGAGAGGAAATTGACGCGTTGTTGCGCAACCATACCCGGGATCTTGTCCCTCCACATCCTCGTCTAAATATTGTTGGAACTAAATGGGTTTATCACAAGTAAGCATCATGCGGATGGACGTTTTGAGCGTCACAAGGCTTGCCTTGTGGCCAAGGGTTTTCATCCGGTCGAAGGGGTTGATTTCACCGACACATTCGATCTGGATGTTGAATCGGTCACTATTCATCTTCTTTTTGTCTCTTGTCGTTTCGCGGGGTTGGTCTCTTCACCAGGTGGACATTCAAAATGCTTTTCTCCATAGACATTTATCCGAGCCCGTTTATATGCAGCAGCCACATGGATTTGTTTGCCTTGATTATCCTGACTATGTTTGCCATCTCCATCGCAGTCTTTATGGCCTTCGTCAGGCTCCACGTGCTTCGTTTTCTCGCTTAACTGATGTCTTGACTCAGTTTTGGTTTGTCGGCTCCAAAGCCGACACCTTCTCATTCATTTATTCTCGTGATGGTGCTCGCATTTATATTTTGATTTATGTGGATGATATTATTATTAATGGCTCGTCGACTTCTCTTGTTGAGAAGATTATCTCTTATCTTGGTCGGAACTTTCCGATTAAGGATCATGGTTATCTCTCCTATTTTCTTGGCATTGAGGTGCTTCCTACCTCCAATGGGCCATTTCTCACTCAGCGCAAGTATATCTTTCAGCTTCTGCAGCGTGCCTCCCTCGACATGGCCAAGCCTTGTCCGACTCCTATGTCGGCATCTACCCGACTTACATTTGACGACGGTCCTTTATGTGCCGATCCATCGCTTTTCCACACTCTTCTTGGTCGTCTACAATATCTCATTTTCACTCGGCCTGATATTGCCTTTACGGTCCCCAAGGTTAGTAAATATATGCATTCGCCTACCGAAGCTCACTAGGTTGCAGTTAAACGTATTCTTCAGTATCTTAAGCACACTATCTCCAATGGTCTATTCTTCTCTCGCCGGTCCTCTATTTCGCTCTGGGCTTATTCTGACTCTGATTGGGCTGCTGACACTGATAATCGCCGTTCCGTTGGGGCATATTCTGTCTTCCTTGGTGATAATCTTATTAGTTGGCGTAGTAAGAAACACTTGACGGTTTCAAAGAGTAGCACTGAGGCCGAGTATAAGACCCTTCTAACGCTGCCGCCAAACTCCAGTGGCTTTGCAGTCTTCTTCATGAGATGCAGGTTCCGTTGTCTTCCCCGCATACTCTTTGGTGTGATAATATTGGTGCCACCTACCTTGCTCACAATCCGGTGTTTCATGCCCGCATGAAGCACATAGAGATCGACTTCCACCATGTTCACGAATTAGTTGCTGCTCGCAAAGTCGACATCTCTTTTATATTCTTTAAGAATCAGTTAGCCGATATCTTCACCAAACCGTTGGCTCTGCCTTGTTTTTCTTGCTTAAAGTCCAATCTCCGTGTTCAGCCACATCCTACGGGATTGCGGGGGAGTGTCTAGGATACACTCAAAATATCCTAAATATTTAGCTTATATTTTATATTATTGGTATTTATCTACTACCTCCGGTTTAAAATATAAGTCATCCTAGGAGTTTTCACACAGATTAAGGAATTGGTTGAATGTCATTAATTTGAAGGTTAATGTCTAAAATACCCCTTGACTATCATTAATGCAATAGTTGTTAAGTAATGAAAAGTTGTTGAATTCATAATAAATTAAGGGTAAGATAGAGAAAGAGCAATAAATGTTGCATTGGTAATGTAGAATGACTTATATTATGGGACAAGTAGAAAAGTGTAGGATGACTTATATTTTGGACCGGAGGTAGTATATATATATATACTTGGAGGCCAAGTTACCGATCCTTATATATTTGTACTCTCACATTCAGTTGGCTCAACGAAATCCAATACACTTTGAATTATATTAAGACGAATTAGCAACAATATTTTTGCCCAATGCTCTTGCAGCAATGAAATCTTGTTCTAAGACAAAATCAAATTCATTGAAATAATTGTTGCATAAAATAAAGAAAAAGTTCAATGTATCAACAGAAGATAAAGGATCTACAATAAAATAAAAAACTAAGAAACATAATAATATGTGTCTTCCACCAGCTCTTCAGCCGACTCCTCATTTTTTTTTATGAAATCTTCATCTGAAAATGTAAGTAATGGGTGTGCATAGTATTAAAAAACAATGATAGTATATGGGAAATACACCCACATTTCTCTTTTGACGCAAATATATTATCAAAGATAATATATTAATTATTTCGGCCAAACCTACAATGCAGCATATGAGTATTGGGAATAAGGAATTGTCAAATGATAGGATACAATGCATCCTAAAGTAAGAAGGCATAACTGGTCACAAGGCCGGCCCATGCTATAAGCAGCGGAAGCGGCGGCTTAAAGCCTAATTATTTCGGGGGCGTGAAGTTACATGTTTCGCAATTAAAAAAAAATAAACCGTATAGATCCAATCCAATCAAACATAATAGAATGTGTTAATAAAGGCCTAAAAAAATTTTATTTGGCCAATATTTTTTTTTTACTACAGTTGATAAATGCCTAAAAAATTACAATGTCTAAATTTTAGACATCACATCACATATGTATACATTTTTGTTTATTGGAGTGATTTCGCCTCTAAATGTACTGCAAGAGCGATCTTGAATTAGTAATATGTAAGTATGTTTTGTGTATACGTATGAATTTCGTTTTTGTTTCTAAATATGCTAGAAAACAGATGTTGAATTTTCCTGCTTTGTAGTATGTTTTAAGGCCATCAATTAATTGAATTGTGTATCTACTTATGTTAAAAACGCGATATTGAAGTAATATTTTGTAATTATGTTTTTTGGGAAAAAAAACTACTTCGAACTAAAAGGCCAAATTCGACGACATATATAGTCGAAGGCCTAACATTTTCCAGGGCCGGCCCTGACTGGTCACTACCATACCTATCATATTGCATTTCATTATCGTACATATCATACCATATGTATCTTCTGTTAAATATCTTATTCGACCATACTGTGCAGTCTGTGCATATGTCACATATGTGAAAATGCATAAGATGATTAAAGGTTATGAGGCATAGAACACAAAAGGGATGTCATAAAATATGCCATGGTTACACCTATGGACCGAATAATAAATATAATAAATAAAAAACTATCTGGTATGCTATTACTACACGTAGACACTCGTAATGCGGGTACATCTAAACGGCCTAACATCCACCCGAAATTACAAGACCACCGGGTGAGGGCATACGTTATGGATTTTGAGTATTCTCGAGAACTCATAGCCAGCATAAAATGGATGACAATACCTAACAATGACCCATATTACATGCACAATGCATTTGATAATAATAGGCATCTAAAATTTCTACATGGCGTTGATCGCATGTAAGCCGCTTATACTAGCAAGAGGACTAGGCCCCTTGTGTAAAGCGAACGAGCAAGGGTCAATCCCATAAAGACAATGCAACTTCTATAAATAATAGTAATAAACTATAACTAAGAACACATAAAGCCGGTAATTGATAAACATAAGGACAAAAGAACTAAAAACGGCATCACTTTCCCTCCAAACTTACCTCCTGGCTTGGGGTAATTAATCTATCATGTTTACTCCCATGTAATTCCCCGAATTACTAGAACATTTGTTATACCTTAATTAGCTATGGGTGCAGTCTTCTAACACTGTTTCAATCCACATACAAGGACAACAACGGTCTATGTGCATTTAACTTACCTTAGGTTGTATTAACATCACATGCATTAAGTTTTAAAGTATGCCAGCTCAAAACCGAGAACCTCTTCGGACCACCATCGACAATGACTGGCACGTTCCCAAATATCGATCCAGACTATGTTTTGACTAACACTTCACTAATATTTATTCGTGCTAGTTTATGAATATGGTTACTGTATTGACTAGATGTAAATAAACATTACATAATCTTGTCGATCAGACGTAGTTGATGCCGAATCTCAAGAATTAGAGTGACCTAAAGGTTGCCTCAGTGCGTATTTAAGAACCCCCTCCGCATCAAGTGCGGGGGTTACTATTTCTGGGTTACATATTGTTGATCTGGTGAATTACTTGTTGTTAAACATTCAGATAAATTACAACGTGTTAAAATTGGCTAATCTACCACAGTAAAGACATGAAAGAATGTTCAAGATTTCTTACCTTCAACCATCAAGAACTAGCTTGATCAACTCAAGCTAGTTGATGGCTCGGGGGAGAAGGGAACCAACAATAACTCACAAGAACATCAAAAGAATCTTTATTTCATCAAATAATGATTACAATCCGTGACAATGAAAAAATACATAATACGAAGCTCTACAAGCCAAATATAAGGTGTTGTAGCCGACTTAAGCCTAATATAACCCTAGCCAACTTAATCTAGCTTCGTATGGTCGGTTTCGTGTCGTCCAAGCTCTCGACTCGTCGGGCCTAGACCTCGATGCATCGGGACCATGTTTTCAGATTCTTCCGCATACTCTTCCTGGACTGCTTCTCTTCCTGCCCAATATTTCTTTGCAGCCCAAATCTGCTTCATTATTGCTCTTGGAAAATGGTACAACATGAAAATGGCACAAAATAGAGAAAAACGGTATTGCTTCCAAAGGGTAAACATATAGATGCATAATTACTACCCAAGTAACAAGCACTAAGCAATCGACACGTAATTCGTAAAATTATCCGACTATATCTCGTCAATTGAGCATAATTTGGGGGCAAATATGGTATAAAATATATTACCAAATGTAATGTCATCAGTTACCCCCTGCATAACTTTTTATCATTGGTGTGTCGTAACCCATCAAGAAAACAAATCTCTTTTCACTCGATAACTAGTATAGGAAAAGTAGGGTTTGAACCCACAGAAAATGGATTATTACATCAGTTTGGAACGGATAAATAATAGGAGTAATTGAGATAATAAAAATAATAGAGAAACACGTATAATATATGGTAGTAGAAGTAGTAACTAACGAACAATGAAAGAAATAATAATTTGGTATCTAATAAGATTAAGACTCCAGTGAATGTAGCTATTTCCATCCCGATTTACTCGATTGCTCATCGACGCAAGAATAATTCACTAATTTACTAATAAAGTGGTTATAGCCACCGACAACCGCCAAGTGACCAATCTCTCCTAAGGTCAATATTTAAGACACGGTCGTTAATTATTCTCTAACCGAAAGACACTCCTAGATACGGTCATAAGAGTTTGGAAATCTAGAAGCATTAATATTTGAGAGACCCAATTCAAGGCATTCACCCGTCCGGACTAATTTTAACCTAGATTATTCATCTTAGTGATAGTTGATTCTACAGGCTACGAACATGCAAAATCATATCACTCATGAATATATTAAAACCAATAAACTTTGACCAATTTATCGTTTCAATTGGTAATCGACTAAATAAGTGGATTAATTATCCTTCATAAACAACTAATACAATTTAAAATCTTTAATTCATGCCCGGAAAATGAATAAATATCAATACACTAATAAGGATGAAAATCAATTAGGTCTCACATTCGTATCAATCAATTAGGTCTCACAACCGTAACACTTTACTTGAAAAGAAGAAATTTAGCTACGCATCATGCTATAAACCAAATAATACGATGATAAAATGGAGTACCTTCAAACCGGAAAGAATAAAGAAAAACAACCTACGACCGATTCGCCAAATTACTAAAATAAAAGCTGCAATAGGTCAATTTAAGGGCATTCGTAGCAGAAGCCCTATATGGTGCCCTATCCCTAAAATGAAGATAAAAATAGAGTTTTACCCCAAATTGCTCCCACAACAGAGTCCCTATCACCATTTATTTTTGGTGATATTAACAGTGCATCCCAACTTGTGAGGATGCACTATTCACGTCCCTAAACATATTTAATTATTAAAAATTATAGGGATAAGGATAGGGATTCTGTTGGAGCGAAATAATAAATATTTTATGTATATGAATAGGGTTGTGAGGTAGAATATATATTATTTAATAGTATTTGAAATATTATAGAGATAAGGATAAGGATGCTGCTGTGGAGTGTTTTGAATTGAGATGTTGTAAAATAGGGACATGTATTATTTATTTTAGGGATAAATTTTAGGGCTTCAGATAAGAATGCCCTAAGTCCTTCCCTAATGTCCTATTGACTTTTCCCACGTATCTTGGCTCCCACGTGACAAGGACTTTTCTCCAAAACCAACCCCTTGCAAGCTAAGGCCAACTATTTACTCATTCTCAGCATCGGCCCGTCGAATTGTAGATTTAATATGCAGGCCTTCCAATTAAAAGAAACCACATTATAAAATAGAACATCTCCTAATAATAGTAGAGTCCGTCGGCGAAATGCGTAACGTGGGTCTGCCAAAACACTCGGTGGCATCATAACATTGTTGGAGAAAATGTGGAATTGAATTAAAAATGAATTAAAAATGATTTTATAATCATTTTTATTCAGTGACTTTGTAAGCGTATTTCGGATATATTCTTGTATAGAATATATGTAATGTCTTGTTAATTCTGATAACTACGTGAGTCGTAGATGAATTCAGGATTTGGAATCATTCAATTCGGATAACGAGTGAATGAGAAATTAACGCTTAAAGTCGGTTTGTTGGAAAATTGATGATATGTCATATTGGGCCTATTGGGCTTAAGTGTGTGTTATGAAAAAGGAAAAATGGGAAGAAACTTTTCTCCCACATTGGTTGGAAGAAGGAAAAAGAAGCAATATTTATATGATATTGTTTTAGTATAGTTGGAATAAGAAACCAACATTATACACCGTTCTCTACGCGGGCGCAGGGGGGGTTACTCATATCGAACAGATGGATAAAGATCCCATATGAGTTGAGGGAAAGCTGAGAGCTTATCTACGAATACTTGGAAATGTGGGGGTGTTTAGCAAAGGTGGGAATACCTAAAACTAAAAGAGGGTCTTGATTTCTTCATACAAATTCACTAGAAACTCGACTTTCGTCGATATGAGTACTTATCGCAGATGTTGTGGTATGTAAGCTTGAAATCCATCAAATGGACATTAAGACTGTTGTCTTAAATAGTGAATTAGAAGAATATATGCTAATAATGAGGAGTACTCATGATATGGGACTTATAGATGTAATTCTGGGAATTTAAAAAAAAAAATCTAGAACATCTGAGGGACTAGTGTTATCACGGTCTCATTATATTGAATTCGTCCTGAGGAATTCAATATGTTTGATGAAAGTCCTATAGCACACATTGACTTAAGTATCCACTTGGTCAAAACCAAAGGTGAGCCTGTGTCTCAGTTAAAATATTCACATATTGTCTAATGTACATATTGTGAATAAATTGTGCGAGTTTACAAGTAATCCTAGTGAGGATCATTGGAAAGCGATATTACGATACATGAGTACTTGAAATATTCAATGAATCCGGGACTAGAAAGATCCGTGATGCCAAGTGGATTTCGATTCTAAAGAATTACAATTCACATGATTGGTGATGTTGCGGTGTTATGGAAGTCCACAAAGCAAACGTGCATTGCACCTGACAAAGCTGGTGAAGAAGCTAAGTGGCTTCTAAATTTCCTAGAGGAGATTTCTTGCTGGACTACACCGATTGCTTCCACTGTGATAGCCAATCGGCTTTACACTGAACTGAAGGGTTGCTGAGCTGAGCTGGCTCAGTCTACTGAAGACTGAACTGAAGGTTGCTGAGCTGAGACTGTTCCTGTCCAACGTTAATGCGTGAATAAAGCTGAGGCTTTTGGCTTTCCAGTTCCAAACATAATGATGATATTAATGACAATCAATTCGAGCTGAGGCTGTTAATTTCCATCAGTTTTTCCATGTCTTCTTCTATATAAACGAGCTACATGAATGGGAGGAAAAACACACAGACACAGAAATACAACACCAGAAATTGCATACGTATCATTCTTCTGCATTCTGTTCTTGCATCAAGTGAAGAGATACTGAAGCACTGTTAGAGTTCGCCGGTGTTCAGAGTTTGCAGTACCACTATTCTGAAAGGTAATCTGAGAATTCCTGGGAGACAATTGCTGCAAAACGGGGTACATACCGGGGCAAATTTGTCTTAAGGACAGAGTTCGTCTCGGCTCAGATCGTGCATATCCTTTCATTTCATTCTGTATCTTTGTAATTCTTTATTTGAATAATAAAATTGTTGATTTTATTCGAGCTGTTTATTTTAATTATACACGGGTTATAACAGCTTAAGACAAATTTTTGTTTTAGAACAGTGGTTCTAAATCATACCTGTGTGTAATCAAAATATCCTGACGAATTTTTTCACCTTTTTTATTTGGCTTAAACGCCTATTGCTTTCTGCTTTTAAACGAGTTCAGCTCGTTTATTTGAAGGGGGAAAAAAAAAATTAACTCGACCTTGTTTTGACGAGTCAAAACACTCTTCACTCTGTTTTACGGGTTTTCTTCACTCTGTTTTACGGGTTTTCAAAACCGAGTTGATGATCAGAGTTGTTCTTCTGATTAATGTTGATCTTCTGTTCTGGACAGAAATGACTACTGTTAATGATGCGTCATTGACACCCACTCCTAGTGCTGCGGCAAATGGAAATGAAAATGTTGTTGCGGCTGGTGCTGCTCAAATGAAAGAAATTCAAGCACAGCTCGTTTATTTTGATTCTAGTCCAGCTCGTTTTAAAAATAAAAAAAATAAAAAATACCACTTCCTTTTTGGTATCGATTTCTGGTAAAATCGGTCCACTTCCTTTTTGGTATCGATTTCTGGTAAAATCGGTCCACTTCTTTTTTGGTATCGATTTCTGGTAAAATCGGTCCACTTCCTTTTTGGTATTGATTTCTGGTAAAATCAGTCCACTTCCTTTTTGGTATCGATTTCTGGTAAAATCGGTCCATCTCCTTTTGGGGTTTTCTGGAAAAAACTACCATCCGCTTTGGTGTTTTGATTATAAGTTGGACGAACTGAATTGAAATAAACAAATTTAAAGAGCTGATATTTGGAATAACAAGTTCAAACTTGTTGATATTGTTATGATTCGATAAACGGTTGGAGAATCGAGTCGAAATAAACTCGAGCTTGTTTTGACGAGTCAAAACAATCTCCAATTTGTTACGAATTTAAAAACAATCTTAAGTATGTTTTACGAGTTGAAAACAGACCCCAGTCTGTTTTATCAAGCTGAAACAAGTTTGAGTTTGTTTTTGACGAGTTGAAAACAAACTTTACTTGGTTTGATATCGAGTTGATATAAAATGTGTTAAATATCATTTTTTGGTATTTAAATTATCCTTTTGAGAAAATGGTCGTTTTAAAAACGAGCCTTAAAATTGTTTATCTTCTGTTTGTGAACAGAAATGGAATTTTATAATCAGATGACTCCTATTGGTGCGCCAATTCGAGGAGAAAGCTCCCAGGTTGCGGGAAGTGAAGTGATTTTAAAACAGGTCAAAATTGAGCCTGACAGAGACCTCGAGGAAGAGGAATATGCTTGGGTTGTAGACACTGGGGCTACCCGACATATGTGTGCGAACAGATCATCGTTTTTTAGTTACCAACATCTCAAAGGTGAGAAAATAGTAATGTCAAATTCAACTACTTCCGATATCATTGGATGCGGTCATGTTCAGTTGAATTTGACGTCTGGGAGAGCATTGATTCTTCGAGATGTCCTGCATGTGCCGGACTTACTGATGAATGTGGTTTCTGCAAGCCAGCTTACCTACCTAGGGTCTGTGTTGGTATTTGATACATACAAATTCAAATTAATAGATGAAGGCGGGGTAATTGCTGAAGGAACAATAGATGGAGGTCTATGGATGATGGATCTCCGTGTTGTTACATAAAGTAGAAATTGTAATTTCTATTTTAGTGTATGGAATAATAAATATTCTTGATGTGTATTGGTTCAAATAATTTTCTTATTATGTTTTGAACCGTTGTTGCCAGTTGAGGCATATATGATTAATACGTTGCAAACGAGAAATAATTTCGTATGACGAATGTACCTAAAAATTATTTAATTGACAGATTAATCATAAGGAAAATATGCCAAAATGTTAGTGAAAACATTATTTTGACGTGTCGTGTAAGTTGAAGAAATTATCTTCATGATAAAATTCTCATTTTGGTGACGACTCGTAGAACTTTTATTCGTTGAAAAAAAAAATAAAAAAATTGAAATGAACACCGAGGTGTTTTGATTTGAAATGCGTACCAGTGGTGGTACAAGTTGTTGAATCAATAAATAGTCTTTTTTATACCGTGAGTTGGAAATATGACTAAAATTGAAATGGTTGGTGATATAATGTGGTGTCACAAGCCTATGGCATAACGATTAGGAGTGGAAATTATTTATTTCCTAAATCCAAAAATGGATGAATATAAATCATTATGTCGAATGATTTATTGTATGTAGTGTTAAACATGCCATAGATGTGTCAAAGCAAATATGACTTAGGCACGGTTTCCTTCTGTGGAAAGAAACATAGACATGTAAAAGTTAAATTATACGAGTTGTGTGATTTACATATTTATGCTAATCGAGAGTCGGTAAAGATTATTTATCGATCTTTGTATAAAATAAAGTTGTGTCTAATTTTGCTAAAATAGCAAAGATAAGACAACAAAGGAGTTATACATCTATAAGAATTAAGTTGGAAAGACAACTAAGCGAATAAACCTAGCAGAATCGTAGTGGAAATAGTGCTGGCCACACTCTTTCTTTTGTTCACTGATTTTTTCGCAAAAGCTGCTGTTTTTAACAAAAGCCATTTGGTTTCAAAGAAAGGTCTTGTCTTTAAACAAAAGTCGCCGATTTTCGAAAAATGCTATTTCGCTAGTTTTACAAACCGGTGTTGATTGTTTTCGGATGTTATCTGAGAAATGCTGAATTTCAACCGAACTCTGAAAGAGTTGGTTAAAGCATGGTGAATAGTTCGAGTTAATCTCCGAACTTGTGGGGGGAAGCGATAGTTTCCATCGATTTCATTCTTTATAGGTTTACATCGAACAGATGGATAAAGATCCCATATGAGTTGAGGGAAAGCTGAGAGCTTATCTACGAATACTTGGAAATGTGGGGGTGTTTAGCAAAGGTGGGAATACCTAAAACTAAAAGAGGGTCTTGATTTCTTCATACAAATTCACTAGAAACTCGACTTTCGTCGATATGAGTACTTATCGCAGATGTTGTGGTATGTAAGCTTGAAATCCATCAAATGGACATTAAGACTGTTGTCTTAAATAGTGAATTAGAAGAATATATGCTAATAATGAGGAGTACTCATGATATGGGACTTATAGATGTAATTCTGGGAATTTAAAAAAAAAATCTAGAATATCTGAGGGACTAGTGTTATCACGGTCTCATTATATTGAATTCGTCCTGAGGAATTCAATATGTTTGATGAAAGTCCTATAGCACACATTGACTTAAGTATCCACTTGGTCAAAACCAAAGGTGAGCCTGTGTCTCAGTTAAAATATTCACATATTGTCTAATGTACATATTGTGAATAAATTGTGCAGGTTTACAAGTAATCCTAGTGAGGATCATTGGAAAGCGATATTACAGTACATGAGTACTTGAAATATTCAATGAATCCGGGACTAGAAAGATACTGTGATGCCAAGTGGATTTCTGATTCTAAAGAATTACAATTCACATGATTGGTGATGTTGCGGTGTTATGGAAGTCCACAAAGCAAACGTGCATTGCACTTGACAAAGCTGGTGAAGAAGCTAAGTGGCTTCTAAATTTCCTAGAGGAGATTTCTTGCTGGACTACACCGATTGCTTCCACTGTGATAGCCAATCGGCTTTACACTGAACTGAAGGGTTGCCGAGCCGAGCCGGCTCGCCCATCGAAGACCGGGCGAAGGTTGCTGAGCTGAGACTGTTCCTGTCCAACGTTAATGCGTGAATAAAGCTGAGGCTTTTGGCTTTCCAGTTCCAAACATAATGATGATATTAATGACAATCAATTCGAGCTGAGGCTGTTAATTTCCATCAGTTTTTCCATGTCTTCTTCTATATAAACGAGCTACATGAATGGGAGGAAAAACACACACGGACACGTAAATACAACACCGTAAATTGCATACGTATCATTCTTCTGCATTCTGTTCTTGCATCAAGTGAAGAGATACTGAAGCACTGTTAGAGTTCGCCGTTGTTCAGAGTTTGCAGTACCGCTATTCTGAAAGGTAATCTGAGAATTCCTGGGAGACAATTGCTGCAAAACGGGGTACATACCGGGGCAAATTTGTCTTAAGGACAGAGTTCGTCTCGGCTCAGATCGTGCATATCCTTTCATTTCATTCTGTATCTTTGTAATTCTTTATTTGAATAATAAAATTGTTGATTTTATTCGAGCTGTTTATTTTAATTATACACGGGTTATAACAAACATAACGCTCTCCGTCGCATTATCACGTCTCCTACGTCTCTTCATATTTCCACATCTTCCATTTCACAACCATTCCATGCTTAAAAATCAATTTCTTCCAATTTTGTTAGGACAACTGCAAAAAAAAACACTAGAGCACACCATAAAAACACAAAATTAAACAAAATTGCAACGAAAATACCCACTAAATATGTGCCCATCTATCATCCTGAGCAAAAAGGAAAAGAATGAACCCTCGGAACAATATACAAGTCAACTAAAGACAACTTTGTTCAAAAAGTCAAACCAAGAAGCACAGCAACCATTATCTATCAGTAACGTATTACACACTATTGAATTCATAAACCGGCTTGTGTGTGTGGATAACTCGTCAAACATCCGTGAGGTAGGTAGAATCACATTATAGCAACCTATAGTCTAGTTAGCCAATCACAAGCTCATTTGTCCCTTTTAGTAATATTTTGAGTTTATATATTAATTTTTGATAGTACGACAAGTCAGTTGGGCAATACGGATCGAGAACCAAGTACTACTCAAGGCTCACATTTAATTATTACTTGTGTGAGGACCAGGCAGATTGTCAATAAGAAAATTGCAATTGTGTGTGCCTAGCAAGAGACTCTATCAAACTTAACACCGAACTTGCTAACCTCCTGCCAAAGGATTGTGATTTTAATGGCAATCACTCAATATTTTTATTAGGATCCTCACGTTTCGCTCATTTTGATAAACTACCGAATCCGTGAATCCTAAAGCCCTTATAAGATCCAAGTCTTGTCCTAAGTGAACCAAAGGTAGAACAAACTGAGATAACTAAGGTCAACTCAAGTCAACATAACACATCATCTAAACTACACACTGAAGAAGTGAGTTATAAGTGCATGAAAAGGCCGATTCACAATAAGAATATAGGGTTAATACGCAACTACTTCAAAAGTCGACACGAGTGATGTCTATTAATTTGTGAAACAAATGCGTGATTGATTCACTCCAAATGTTCAAAGACTTCAAATCTTTGCACTTTTCTCAAAGAGAAACAAAAGACAAGCGGTGAAACTATGTCGAAAAGAATCGAGATAATATAAAAGCTGACAAAATACAAAGCCAAAAGCTAAGTGACATCCTACCCCCCACTTAACTGAAACATTGTCCCTAATATTTGAAAGAAGTAAAAGCAAGAAATGAACTTAGCTTTGGTTAAGCATGGAGCTCAAAAGAGAATCCGAATAGAACTAATCACGAGCTAAACGAGGAAATCGATCCATAGAATCTGCAATGAGTCCAACACGGAAAATGAATCCGGAAAATCGGGGTAACAGAAACCGATATAACCATAAATTACTCCAAACAATTTGATACAACAAAATGATTATAATTATAGTAATAATCCTTACAAAAGCAAAACAATGTGGGGAAACTAGAATGAAAAATAAAAAGCTAAATGGATAAAAACAAGGAAAAGAAACTAATGGTAATCTAAGATGGTATAATCCGTACAATAATAATCCTCACCATCATCTGCATGACGCTCAAATCCAGGAGGTGGTGATGAATGAGAAGGGCCAGCTACATAAGACACAGCTGCGTAATGAGCTGGGGTAGCTCGGGTCAGAGGGGCGACTAATGGAAAGCCAAAATGGGCATATAGACCGTTGTTCTTCGAGTGGAGCAAAGCGAATTCCTACTCAAAACTCTCATTGAGATCTGCTGTTGTGTCACGGCCCCACTATGTACTGGTGTGCGCTCCTGTTAAGATCAAGCACTTACCGTTGTACTAAAAGAAATTGGTGGTAGTAAATGTGCTACTATATTTCTTATACATTAAGAGTGTGGGCAATCTGTCCCAACACCCACCTCAAGTGTGGGCAATCTGTCCAACACTTGCACACATTTTTTTTTCAAGAGTGTGGACAATCTGTCCCAACACCCCCCTCAAGTGTGGGCAATATATCCCAACACTTTCACAATTTCTTTTTAGATAATGTTCCAACCATGGTTCGATCCCGTGACCTCTGGCTTTGATACCATGTTAAAGATCAAGCGCTTACCGTTGTACTAAAACCAATTGGTGGTAGCAAAGGTGCTACTATATTTCTTATAAATTAAGAGTGTAGACAATCTGTCCCAGTACCCCCCTCAAGTGTTGGCAATCTGTCAAACACTTACACTATTTTCATTCAAGAGTGTGAGAAATCTATCCCAACTCTCCCCTCAATTGTGGGCAATCTGTCACAGCACTTTCACAATTTCTTTTTAGATAATGTTCCAACCAGGGTTTGATCCCGTGACATCGGGCTCTGCTATTTTCAATCAAGAGTGTGAGCAATCTGTCCTAACACCTTCTCAAGTGTGGGCAATCTGTCCCAACACTTTCACAATTTCTCTTTTGATAATGTTCCAACCAGGGTTCGATCCCTTGACCTCTGGCTCTGATACCATGTTAAGATCAAGCGCTTACAATTGTACTAAAGCCAATTGGTGGTAGTAAAGGTGCTACTATATTTCTTATACATTAAGAGTGTGTGTAATCTGTCCCAACAGCTCCCATCTTTCTGCTCGTGGTGGTTAGGCTGGCCCAGAGTAACCAGACACCATCTTGGTGCACAGAATAGGCTTGGTCTCTTCCCATACATCTCCATCCAGCACCATGCATTTATCTACCGTGGAAAATGCATTGATCATATGACCATAGCGCAACAGCTCCCGACCAGTGGTTAGAGCAATATGGCGGATGCAGCGATGCATAAGCACACCAACATTAACCGGGATCTCCTGCTCAATGTACAACATGAGCTTTGATTGCTTCCTAGTTATTGAAGCAACATGATCAACCAGTAAGATATGGGCATAAACCAATTTTAGCAGCAACTTCCTGTCCCAAGTCAAGCCCTGCTCAAAGAGGATCGTCGGAAACTTCTGGGAATTGCACTCCCAGGTCACTTCAAACCACTCAACAAATTCTCCCAAGCCTCTCTTCACTAGGCTCAGCCGTGGCCTCGTAGAACTTGTCAACACGAACCGGGGTATTCTGGATCCTAAAGTATTCATTGATCCTCATACACAAAGAAATCTCGAACCAAGGTGGTATTGGACTTGACTACGACCTCGGCCATAGACAACCAACCGTGAAACTTCAGAAGGTTCCTAATAAGCTTCTGCAATCATCAAGATTCACACCCTGCTCTTGGGCCACATGAGGTGCATTCAAGTGCGTCCGAAATGACTCATAAATTTGCAAGGATGCGAATTGTGGCACCCCGTTGATGATGGGGTTTTCATCCTCGATTACAGTTTGCTGACTGAATTGCCGTATAGAGGTACGGCTGAATTTAAGAGATATGATAACCGAGAGAAAATAGAGTGAGAAACTGTTTAGGAAACTTAAAATGGATCTCTCTGTGTCGAGAGGCGATCTCGTCGAATCGAGGGCAACTTTCCAGAAACTAAAGACATCAATTAAAATTGCTTGTGTTAGGGTAATTCCGCTGCGTCAAAGGTAGTTCTCACCGGATTGGAGTTGTGAAAGTGATACTTTTCGGGATATATTGCTGCAAAATGATGAATATTAAGAAAGGCACCAAGAACACACGATAGAACATCAACTGGTTTTGTTTGGGAATGGAAATAAAAATTCAGATTTTGTGGTGGTGGTGTATGGTGATGGTTGCCGAAATGATAAGAGAAGAAAAAGAAATATTGGTGTTTTCGTGGTATGATTGGGAAGATGAATATGAATGGAGCTGGGGATGAAGAAGGAGGTTTATACAGAAGGAGAAATGAGGTGAAGGTGGAAGAGTGGTGTAGGATATGTTAGGAAATCTACGCGGGAACGCAGCGGAATTCAAAATTTTATTTCCTATCGACCCAAGATCGACTTCGTTTAAAAAAATAAACAAATAAGATAAAGACAGTGGTTACCTTGCTTGATCTAAAAGATCGACGTTTTGACCATCTAAGGAGAGTAGTTATGCATAGAGCCGCCCAAGTGTTCGGCCTCTACCGGTGATCCACACGAACAGCCCGCCGGAATCCCATCATGGATTGCTACCAGAAAAATTCGGTTGCTAGGCCGACTTTTTCTCTCTCTCAAAACTCTCTCTAAGAAGCTCTCTATTTTTCACAAGAACTATTAGCTTTTGGAATTATGATGTACAAAAGAGCTTGACACCCACCTCCTATTTATAGTGAGAGGGGCGTCCCAACTAGAGTGGAGAGGAAGAAAACATTTTACTAGTAAAATAAGGAAAATATAATTGATTGATTTATCTCATTAATATTCAATATCTTATATTAAATATTTCTAATATATTGTCAATATCTTATATTGACTATACTTATCTTATAACCATAAATCAATTTACACATGTGTATGTATCACATATATATTACACACACACACATATATATATATATATATATATATATATATATATATATATATATATATATATAACCAATGCAATTGTGCACATGTACATCCAATGTACACCACACGCATGTTGATATATATATATATATATATATATATATATATATATATATATATATATATTAATATTTGGTAATACTATTAATTAAATTGCACAATCCAAGTGTATCTTATACACACACAAATTGCGCCACCTTAGCCAATAAATTAGCTTCCGGAATATTCTTTAATTAATATAATACTATTAATATCTTGTATTTAATTTATTCAGAATAAATAAATACCACCATATTAATTTACCACTATAACATTTATAGTACAAGATAAATTCTTTCCTTAATTGGTTATTATCTATAACGACATTTTAATCCGGCTAGATGTTCATATGTGTGTGACCCGATAGACTTCCGAATATGTTGGCCGTAGACACAAAGTGCAAAGTATGAAAATGCCCTTCATGCCTAACAATCACGGGATAGCATCTAGCAACACACCGTGACCCCCAATCATCGGAAGAGTCAAATGCAATGACTACTACCTTTCATGTGAAACAGTTACCGTGTAAATTACAATCCCATCGCTGTAATAATATCCATACTGTCGTACGTCGAGAGTCAAACATTAACGACCGTATCTTATAATCTGGATATCATGCTCTTTCGAAGTAACTCATTTACTTCCACTTTGCAAAGATTCACGAGAGTAAGACATTCCTTATAAGAAGGCCCTTTCGGATATTCACCCCTACTAATAGGGTACGCGATTCCCAGACGACCAAACATGTATACTCCGCATGCTTCAGTATCACACCCAATCACTACCACATGATCGCCCCGTGGCTAAGGAAAACCTTAATTGTGTCAAAGCATGACAATCCACACCGTGATGCCATGTAGACTCCGCAACATAGTGTGACACTTAACAGTGTAAGTGGGTCAGTCTAACGTACGCATTCTCTAATACACGTCCACGTACAGTCTCTCTGCACTTCGATTGACGAGATCTATCCCTGCCCTTAAAGACAGAAGACATCTAATACGTGCTAGCCTGTTCATACTATCAATGCCCTGTTTAATAGTACATCAGCCTAGCGACATTTAAGTATCAAACTTATTAAAGTGATTAGAGATTTCATCAACCATAATCGCCTATCATGGTTTCTCTATCATAGTTTAATACTAAGGACGTTATCATATAACAATTCATAATTGGTTCACTAAAAGCCAGTTAATATATGCACAAACATAAAGAAATAGTAGAAATGATCCGACCCGGTCGGATCCGGTCCAACCCGATTGGGTTTAGGACACTATTCCAACATGATAGTGGGTGGAGTAATGGTTGGAGTGTATTGAGGGTGATGGTGATAGGATTGAGGTGAGAGAGTAATGGTGGAATAATGGGGAATAAGGAAAATGTTGGAAAGAGAGGAAAATCTGTAGATCTATTGTGGTGGCACGTTCGACGAGACGTGTGATGCTCATACGCCATAAATTCCACCCAAAAATCGTACTTACACGGTAATTCAGTTTTCCAGGCTTCGACGAGTCGAGACAGGGTCTCACCGAGTCAAGGTCAACCATTTTCTAGGTTTCTCCATGGCTTCAATCCATTATACCTTTCACTGGACCCTCCTGATTCAAACACCCGATCGACTCCGTTTGAGCTAAACTTCAACCTTATTTTTCATTCTTTGACTCAAAAAACTAACCTACTTTACTGGAATGGCCATCGAGTAGAAAAATCCTTCCAAAAATTCATTGTCTTGTGTCATTTGGATGCGGTATGATGAAAAAAAGCTCGATTTATAGTTTTATTGACTCTATAACTACCTAAGGGATAAGAGAAGTAGTCATGAGTTTAAAGTCATCAACTAGACATCCTTCTGACTCTCAGGTAGTCAGACCTTTGGACTTGCATCCGCCAGGCTCACACTTGAGAGGCCTTCACCGAGATATGCTCTCCTCCTCTTTTGATACATGCTCTTCCCTTGCCCTTAAGGCTCAAGAAGAACATTCATTTTTATTATGAGGAGTACGCTCTCTTGGACCTCCCCAACAGGTCTCGAAGCTCTTCTCCTAGCATGCTCGGACCACACACGTAGTCTTCCTCTCCCACTCCGCTTTTGTTCCTTGATGCTCGAAGATTCCACTTTCTTTTCTTTAAAGCACTGACTCTTACTACGCTGGGTGGGATCCTCTACCTCAATAGGAATGGAGAAACTAGCCTCCCGTGGTGCTTTGAAGTGGACTCTTTCCTCTTTTTTATGAAGTAGCACAATCAGGAACTCTTGCTCTCCGGTTCTTGGTAAAACAATCAACCTTCGAATTACGATCAGCACTCTGGGCATCCACAGAAGAAAAACTCATTAGACAATCTATGTGCCGATTCATCAATTGTTTTAAGTATCTTGAAGGATAGAACATCATTGTTTGTGCCCAAGGTAATGGTTGTGTTGTCCATGTTCAGTGCTAGACTGGTGGCCAATAATGGACGTCCGAGGAGCACATGGGCACTGGGGTCCTCAGGGATATCCAAAACTAGAAAGTCATCTAGGTAGTAGAAAGAAGAAAGATGTCTAACTAAATAGGTTATAATCTTGCCTTAACTAACACTTCAATAATAGTCCTTCATGCTAGTGTTCGAACAAGGTTACTAGATTGGCCAGATCTATGATAATTAATCATGTCGATCAAACGTATCTGACGCCGAATCTTCAGAAATTAGGGTGACCTAAAGGTTGCCTCGACGCGTCGGTAAAGATGCTACCGTATCGAGTGCGGGTGGTTTTTATTTCTAGGTCATATTATAGTTCAGGTTAATTTTGGACTGGTTCGTTAAACATTCAGATTAATTACAACACGAAAATCAGGGTAATCTACCATAGTAAATACATGAAATAACGTTCAAGATTTCATACCTTCAACAATGGACGAATAAATTGATCACTCAAAGCTATTTGATGTCTTGAGGGAGAATAGAACCAACAATAACTCAAAAGAACTTCAAAGAATCTTTATTTCATCAAATAATTTTACAATCTATGATAATCAAAAACATATATCATACAAAGCTACATGCCTTAGATATGGTGATGTAGCCGACTTAGTCTAGCTTCACAAGGTCTGTTTTCGTGTCCTCCGATTTCTCAACTTTTTGGGCCTTGACCATGACACATCGGGCCTATGTT
Source organism: Gentiana straminea (assembly GCA_036785695.1). Classification (NCBI taxonomy): domain Eukaryota; kingdom Viridiplantae; phylum Streptophyta; class Magnoliopsida; order Gentianales; family Gentianaceae; genus Gentiana; species Gentiana straminea. The sequence goes on from JAVUPR010000298.1 coordinate 3,297,529, forward strand.
TCAATATTCTTCCGCAGATTCTTCCTGGACTTCTTCTCTTCTGGCCTACTAACTCTTTCCAGCCTAAATCCGCTTCATCCTTTCTCCTGGAAAATTGTACAACCTTAAAATGGATCAAAATGAATCAAAACATTACCGATTGCAAAGGATAAACATATAGATGCAAAATTACTACCCAAGCAATATGCACTATGCACTATGCAATATGCAATCGACACGTAATTCATTAATAATTCTTGTCAATTGAGAATAATTCGGGGAAAATATGGTATAACATAAAGTACCAAATATACTGTCATCAGGCATAAAATAAAATAATAATTTATTTACTGATAAAATAAATGCTGACTAAACCCTACATGGTCTTGTACCATGTACCGCGTGTAAAAAACGAAATCGGCAGCAGTAGTATGATTCGGAATTACCGCATTGTTGGTAGTCCTACCGCCGGGGTGGTGTACTCCCACCGCACCGATGATAGTCCTACCGTTGGGATAGTGAAGCCCCACCGCACCGGTGGTAGCACCGAATAGCGAATTTGCTGTAAAGATCCAAATCCTGTAAATTCACAAATTAAATATTTAATTTCAAATGATTAAATGCATAACCAACAATAATGACCCAAACCATTGGCAAGACAAGATGTTTGGGCTTCCACCATTTCATACCTCCTCAAGTAACATCATCTCTTTTTACAGTTTTACCCCGAGGGAGAATACCTCCTCAGGCAAAAACAACTTCTTTGTTTATAACTTTTGCGTTTTATAATAATGCCTTTTTAATTATAAAATTTGTCTTTTTTTAGCCCCAAACAATTTGGTTGTACTAAATGATTGTTATGTTACTTATTGTGGCTCAATGTCCCTTTTCCTATGATTTATTGACTGGCTCAATTATTTTATATATTTAATGTCTGTCATAACTTTGTGATGATTGTGTAGTGGGTCATTAAATAACTTTGTAATAAATTCACATATAAGAGATTAGTAACAGCATGCCTTTTTTATTGTCGATCGGGATTACTGACTCGTTCTACCATATAATTGAATATCAAATGCCACCTGTATACTAAGAAAAATTTATTTTCAAAATATTTTCAAGGTGCAACTTGAGTAATAACTTCAAGATTAGGCGATTAGCTATATACTTATAAAATATGGGAAAAATAAATTGGATGCATTTAAAGTAGTACAATTATAAACATGCGGCACCTTAAATTGTTTTTATTTCATACATTTTCCATAAATGATTAATAGCGTATGTTTTAGACCATTCAGAAATAAAAGAAGATACATTTGTCCCTTTTACTGAATTTTGAAAGAATATGCTTTAGAATATTTCGTAAGTGGCCACTCATATGTTAAGCCCTAATCCTCCAACTTTTCTTTCCTACGGCTCCTTGCTGTTGCTAAAATTGTGCTATAACCATGTCCTTTATAAGTGTGCCATTCTTTCTGGGGTTTTATAAGGAAAAGAACAACAATGCCTTCTGATTTAAAAATTTTGGTTGAAACATTCTGGTCAAAACAAGAGATCGTTGATCAGCGCATATCATTTTTCCAGGAACTTCCTGTATAGGTAATCTTCCATCGTTTTGTGTTTTATCATTTTATGCATCGTACAACTTGTTTTGTAATCTAATATCTTTTGAAATGGAAGTAAAACAAATTCAAGAATCAAACCCAAAATAATACATCAAATTTATTTGGACATGTGATAAATATTTCCGTTGAGTGTTTAGAAATGTATAATTAATTCATCCCTTGTAGATTCTATAATGATAAACTACCATCTCTCCCAAAAGGTCAAGCCGTTGGGAGGATTGTGGTTTTCAATTACCCAAGGGAGAGATCAGTTGTGAACAACCTTGCAAGAACCATTTCAGGATGTGCTTATAGCGGAAGAGGCAGGCAATGGGCATCAATTATGTCAGGATTCTAAAAGTCATGTCGGACTATTTCTCATCTTTAGTTTGTGGAAACTAAAATAAGGATAAAAAAGGAAATTTTCTTATTTTCAACTCAAGTTCTTCGTATGTACATCATGCCTATTTATACATTTCATACAGTGGACATTGTAATAGTCAGCCATGGAATATTCCGTAGAATATTCTGTTGATAAAGAATATTTTGTTTCTAGTTATTGTCCAAACTTGATCTCCAAGTTTGACTTGCTGTGTTGATCGGACTTGCTATGTTGCTGTGTTGATTGGGCTTGTTGGGCTTGTGACTAGGCTTGTGTTGTATCACCCTCCCGCAAGCTGGACTGGGAGTAAATAGAGTAAATCCCAAGTTGATTCGCAAGTCGGGTGAAACGAGATGCATCAAGCGGTTTAGTAAAAATGTCCGCTAATTGTTTGTCAGTAGGAATGGATTTTGGGACGGGCAGACCAGCTTGAAATTTGTCCCGGATGTAGTGACAGTCGAGTTTGATGTGTTTAGTACGCTCGTGAAACATGGGGTTTTCAACAATGTAGCAAGCGCTGGTATTGTCACAAAGCAGTGGTATTGGAAGATTAGGTTTGATGCCAAGGTCAGCTAGCAGGTAGACCAACCACTGTAATTCACAAGAAGTGGCAGCAAGTATTCGGTATTCCGCCTCCGCCGAACACCTGGATACCGTGCTTTGCTTTTTCGCTTTTCATGAAATTAAGGACCGGCCCAGAAAAATGCACCAACCGGTGATGGAGCGACGAGTATCAGGGCATCCGGCCCAATCAAAATCCGAATATGCCTGTAAGTGGAGGAGAGATGGTGCTATATGGGCGGAATCCGGCTGACGAATAATAGGTTCTGCTGGGTACAACAGTCATTGACCGGGAGCATCTTTGATGAAGCGCAGAAGTCGGAACGCCGCTTGTTGATGTTTTTCAGTAGGGCAGTCAAGGAATTGCGAGAGCTGTTGCACAACAAGACTGATATCCGGCCGGGTGAAAGTCAAGTAGATCAATTTGCCGATCAGACTCCGATATTTGCTATTGTCGGGTAAAGGAGGAGAATCCGATTTGGCTAATCTCACGCTGGTGACCATGGGTGTTGTGGCAGGCTTACAAGCAAGAAGGCCATATTCTGATAGAAGATCAAGAACATACTTGCGTTGAGACAAGGTAATGCCTTTCTTTCCTCTTGCTACTTCTACCCCTAGAAAATAGTGTAGCCGTCCTAAGTCTTTAATTTTGAATTCCCTGTCCAGACACATTTTAACCTGCTGTATTAATTCCAAATTGGGGCCAGTGAGAATGATGTCATCCACATAGACTAATAGAGCAATGAATTGATCATAGGAACCTTTAGTAAAAAGACTGTAGTCGTTCTTGGATTGTTTGAAATTTAGAGTGTTGAGATAAGAGGTAAGTCGAGCATTCCATTGTCGTCCGGCTTGTTTGAGCCCGTATAGCGATTTCTTGAGCTTACAAACTGCATTTGGAGTAGGAGTGTCTTAGCCTGGGGGGACTTTCATGTAGACTTCTTCTGGTAAATCCCCATGAAGATAGGCATTGTTGATGTGTAATTGTTCCAAGTGCCAATGTGCTGCAGCTGCCACAGCAATAATGACTCTAACTATTGTAAGCTTTGTAACTGGAACATAGGTGTCATGATAATCAATCCCTAACTGTTGAGTGTACCCCTTTGCCACTAGGCGTGCCTTGAACCTTTCCACTGTTCCCTCTTGCAGGTATTTGACCCTATAGACCCACCTGCACCCAATAGGTCTTTTGCCCTTAGGGAGAGATACAATGTCCCATGTGTTGTTGTGTTGTAGAGCTTCAATTTCAGCAGTCATTGCATCTCTCCATCTGACATCTTTGATAGCTTGTTTATAACTGACTGGTTCACCTGTGACATTCACACTCAAAACAAGTTTCTTATAGTCAGGTGCAAGTGAATCATAAGATATATACTCTTGAATGGGATATTTTGTGGATGTGTTGGTTGAGATATGGTGGCAGACATAATCCTGAAGGTCTTTAGGCATTCTCTTTTCCCTAACAGATTGCCTAATATGCACATTAGTTTGATCTGTGGTGTGATTGAGAGATTCAGGTGAAGAGTGATTAGTAATTGTGGGTGTGGAATTGGTGGGAGGAGTGACTAAATCTTGTGTGTTTGGGTTGGTTGGGACTAGGGAAGAGGTAAAAGACGGAGTAGTGTTGAGGTGAGAATTAGAAGGAGTATGTGTAGGTGATGAGCCATGATAGGATGGAGGTGTTGTAGGCTCTGTGGAGTTATTTCTTTGGAGATTAAAAGGAAGATGGTTATCACTAGCAGGCAATGGAATAGAGTAAGAAAGATCATGTGAATGTGTAGCAGCTTTGAGAGTAAAAGGGAAAATGGTTTCGTGGAAAGCAACATTTCTGGAGATAAAGATGGTTTGATTGGCTAAATTGAGAAGTAGGTAACCTTTGACATTGGGTGGATATCCCAAGAAGACACAAGACATGCCCTTGTTATCGAATTTGGTTCTGTGTACACTAGGATTTATGGCAAAGGCCAAACAACCAAAAACCCTAAGGTTGGAATACACTGGAGGTTTTAGGTAGAGTTTCTGAAAAAAGAGTTTGATGTTGAAATTTGGGTGATGGTGTAAGATTAATGAGATTTACTGCATGCTGCACACAAAATCCCCAGTAATGTATAGGTATATTAGATTGAATCTTTAGGGCTCTAGCCACATTAAGGATATGTTGGTGCTTTCTTTGAACGATTCCATTCTGTTCAGGGGTGTGAACACATGAAGTTTGGTGAGTGATGCCATATGTGTTATAGAATTCTGGTAATTTGAAATCCAGGCCATTGTCTGACCTAATGACTTTGATTTGTTTTTCAAACTGAGTTTTGACAAAAGCACAAAAGTATTTGACTGTGGTACTGGCCTGTGACTTGGTTTTAAGGAGGAATACCCAAGTGTACCTAGTGTAATCATCTACTATGGTGAGGAAATAATGCTCATGATAGATAGTTCCTTTTTTGTAAGGTCCCCAAATGTCAATATGTATAAGATCAAAAGGAGCAACAGCCATAGAATTACTTAAAGGAAAAGATAGCTTTCTTTGCTTGGCAAGGTAACAAATAGTGCATTTATTTATTTCAAAAGAACAAACATCAGGATCAATAATCTTCACATCTCATACAACTTTATTGGACATGTGCCCTAATCTAAGATGCCAAATGAGAGCATCTGGCCTACTGGAAGATGATGCAGAATTTATTTGAGTGGAGGTAGCCTCAGATTTTGATTGATTGTGGTGGTCAGGAACACTTAAGTAGTATAGCCCATGGAAATGTCTAGCTGATCCAATTCTCTTCTTGGTCATAAGATCATGAATTAAACACAGGTTAGAATGATATGTCACTGTAAGATTATGATGGATTAATAGCTTGCTTAGGGATAGTAAGTTGTGTCTAAAGGATGGAATAAACAAAACATCAAATAGATTGAGATCAGGTGTGAGTTGGACAGTGCCTTTGTGTGTTGCAATAGTTTAATTTCCATTGGGAATGGTAACGTTGATATGTGAGATAGGTGTATAGGATGAGAATAGATTAAGAATACATATTATATGATCTGATGCACCTGAGTCTAGAATCCATTGCTGTGACTTAGAATGCACAAACTTACCAGCAGCAGGGGATCCAAAATTAGCACTTAATACAGCAGCCTGGTTTACCAGATGTTCAGTCGAGTCTGATTTCCAACAGTAGGTGTAACATCCCGACTTTTAATAAAAGGGTAAAATAGTCATTGGGTGTATTTACTACGACCTAATCATTATTTGTCTTTTATTTAATTAAAAAGGATTTAATTAAGGGATTTAGTTATTATTTAAAATGGATTTAATTAATAACTATAAAAAGGAAATAATTCCTCAAAAATAACTTATTATTCACACGTTGTTTATGAAAAAAAGAAGAAGAGAGGAACGGCAATCAGAGAACCAATGCAGAAGAAGAAAGCGAAATAAAAGGGAGAACGTAATCTTCAACCATGTGACCAATCCGTTCATCGTTTCAAGATGCCGCAGGAGAGAAAAGCGATCAGCGCGAGGAGACGCAACTTTGGAAAATAACATCTCTCAATTTCATATGTTTTCAATTTAGCCCTAGTTTTTGGTAACCGTTGAGTACGATTCTTCAGAAATTCGTATCTTTCAATCCGTAGCTCTGTTTTTCAGCCATGAGTAGTCGAAACGATTGTCTTGGAGCGTAGATCAATCTAAAAATAGTTTTGTAGCAGTTAATCTAGGTAATCTACAGTTTTGATCACTTTTCAGTTTCGGTTTTCTGCAAAGAAATAGGATTTTAGGGTTTCTCATTGATCAAATAGGTTTTGGGGTTGAGGATCAACAGATGTTGCAGTTGCTTGACGTTTTGCGTTCGGTTTTGCTGGAAATTAAGGTAAGAGGCTCTTCCTAATGAGTAATTATAGTTTTATAATGATAGGTTGAGTTTTTGTGTTGTTTGGTGATAGAATTCATGCTAAGTTGTAATTAATAAGATGTGATATGTTTTGGTATATTTGTGTTGAGTTTTAAATTTCTATTTTTTGATTCAATAACATTAATTAAATATGAACAAGCTTCGATTGAACTTTTGATTCGTTCAGTTAAAATACCGAATGTACTCTTAAAGGGAGTTGAAGTTCGGATCTGTCGGAAGGGGCATGAAAAGGCTTGTGCTTTGATGAACTAGAGTTCATCAATGTCTGTGTAATTGATAGGATGTGATGTCTAGTTGTCTAAGTGAGGGAGTAGAGTTGTTAAGGTGATATTTCATCTTGAAAACACTTAGGTGGCTAGTTAATTCACCATAATAATTACATAAGTGTAGTTAAAGCTAAAACGTCATCTATTCTCGGTTAAGCACTGATTCATATCGGCGATGTGATACGTTCAGTAAAAGCGAACAACGCTGCTGGCCTATAAACGGCTAAATGGCAGTGGAGGAAATTCACCGAATGTAAATGCATATCGGGGAGATCCCGGGACTATCGGTGCTACTCACTGATTGAGCTACGATTCACCCTTCAACAAAAACAATTTATAAGGACTCGAAACCGTGGGCAAACTAACTCTCTAACCGGCAGTGTACCGGGTCGATTGCTAGCATAGCTGCAGGAGTACGAGGTCGAACCCAAAGGAAAAGTGTTTGTGAGTACCAAAGTGAACGTGTTACTTAGTCTAGGTTATCAATCTTTTTAAAGTGTTTTATAACTACAACGACAATTAAGCATTTCAATTAACAAGTCTAAAGATAAGAAAAGAAAAAGAAACTACTGAGAGGATTAGATTAAGATTACGAGCATAGTTGAACCATGATCCCACTAGTTACTCACGCCCCCTCGAGTGACTTAACCGGGAGTGTGCATTTACTGACCAACCATAACCAAAGGTGCTTAACGATTATTCAAGGGTAACGGTGTCTAAACTGGTGATGCTATCTGAACAACTCTCCTTCATCACCCTATGCTAGGCTGACCAATTCCCCCTTAAGGAAACCGGAAACCCCAACACGATAAGCTCTAAACCGATTAAACATTAAAATGAGTAACCTCACTTTGGGCCCGGGCTTAACAACTAAATCGGGTCTACTCCGCGATCCTAGAACCCCTTTTCCCACATCTCTCTATCTGAAAAACTCTTTAGATTGATGTGTGTGACTTTGACCTAGGTGATCAATCTAGCCCAAATATGTTAAAACAAGTTCTAAGACAAGAATAAATCATTAGAGCATGGAAATAAGCACTACCCACTCCCAATTTCATCAATCTAAGGGCATTTCACTAGTGTTCACGTGATTCGACTATGTTAAGGATTTAGCTACTCATCATAAAACAAGGAACAACAATCAAAGCATTAAATCAAAGGCATAAACAGGATAGAAACTAGATTAGTTACCAAAATCGTAGTAAAAGTCGGATTACATCAAATTTCTTCAATACCCATGTCCAAGGATGAAGGTGAAGACCCAAGATGATCCAATCCACGAGTAGAGAAGAAATATATGCTAGAAACTAAACTAATTTAAGTCTAATCTAAGGGAAGTTTGAAGGAAAACGTAGAAAAATCGATCTAAAAGAAGAGGGGCTTCGATCTAGATCAAATGGGGGTGTATTTATGGTGTTTTTCAGATATAGACCCACAGGCGGGCGCCTGTCGAAAAATTCCATGAAGAAAACGGTTCAGCAAGTTTTTGCTTGAAAAGGGGCTTCACAGGCGGGCGCCTATGGTGACAGGCGGCCGCCTGTGGTGACACACCCTCAGAAAAATAGCCATAACTTTGTGTGTAGACCTCCAAATCGAGTGATTCAAAATCCGTTGGAAAGCTAATGAAATTGTCTACAACGTTCATGAAGACCACAAGTCTAGAAAATGCTTGTATCTTGGATCCAATTGCTGATGAAGTGAACATATAGTGAAAGCAACAACGATTTTTGATCAATTTCCATTCCCTGGGCCTCAGTTTCGTCTTTCTAAGCCTCGTGCCTTGTCTTCTGGGTTCACGAGTCACTTATTTCCTGCATTTCCAAAGCACAATATACCAAGCATAATCCCGCAAGATAAATAGGGCTCGAATAGGGCCGAAACACCGTAAAATGATAAGGTTTTTCCATCAATGTGACGGACTACCTCTAAGTGAGTGCTCAACATGTTTAGCCCTATAAATGGTCTAAAAATACCCAATAAAATCCAAAATTGTCATAAATGGGGGTTAAAACATGCACCGAAGCATAGTAAAATTGACTCACATCAACCACCCCCCACTTAGCGTTTGCTCGCCCTCAAGCAAAATGAGCATTTTAAAAGAATCTAAAGAGTCAACATTACACGCGTAGGTCAAGCCAATCACATATCAATGATAACCGACAAGTAAATGAGTAAATGCATGCGACTTAACCCTACCTTATCAAGCAAATGGGATATGTGTGTGTGAATAGCTTCTCCTACATTTACCACGGTTTACCGGTTTGGATTATGGATGCTAGGTCATTACGACTACACCATAGGCTCATACTTTATAAGCATCTCCACTAATCGGGGCCAACCATGGCTAAGAAAGGTCAAGTAGGACTTGCATGGTTGTAACGTTAGGCTGGGGACGGGGCTAACCGAAGGGAATTTCTGGGGAATAAACAACAAAGAGATAAGTACGAGCAAGCTCAATCATGGGGTATAACAATACAAAACATAGCTAGCTCTACCCTTCTCTAGCTCAAAATGAAACTAGAAACATGATCCAAGAAATAAAATGCCATATCTCACTATGTCTCAAGTGTAACGAGGCAAAAATTTATAAGAAAGCATGTTTCTACAATGAGGACTCATCCCAAATACCAACATAACAAAAAGAAGTCAATACACGAGTCCTCGAACACTTGGCTTTCTTTGACTCAACCTTTTATTCACTTTTCATAACTTTTTTTTTTGAGAAGAGAAGAGAAACACATAGCAGAAAAACTATACATTTGCATTTATTTGGCTTGAGTCAAAGGCCATCACACATACATGAAATGAATTGAGCTCCTACCCTCCAATATCATGAAATAGCTCGTAATACCAACTCCACTATACATATACATCACTCTACCACCCCATACTTGCCTAAGCAAGTGTGATAAAAAGAAAAGATCAAGCTCAACTCGTAGGGTGTTCAAGGGAATGTAGACCACAAATAAGGCTCAAGGGTCAGGTAATTACGGGCTAAATACGAATGGAAAACTTTCGGATGGGGGTCTAACCATCCTATCAAGGCTTAGAGGGGATACTGTGGAATATGTTACGGGATGGCAATTTGGCTCTGGTTAGGTCAAAGAAACGCCATAACTGTCATCCCAAACTCTACCAAGGTCGGCCTTTCTATTTCATCTCGAAGTTAATGATATGAGTTCTAGGTAGCCGAATTGTGCCTAAGTCTACCATAATCGGTCACTAGTCACCATAGTTTATGAAGTCAAAGCTATACGTGCATGAAAATTCCGTCTCCAAGATAAGGTAGTAAGCCAAATAACATTCATTTAAACATTCACTAAACCATTTATCATATCAATGTGAAGGCTCAACATACGAATGCAACATCAATACCATGGAAAAATTTAAAAAGTGCTCAAATTTTACTAAAGTAGTGACCAAACGAAAAGCATACAACACAATGGCTCAAATCAACAAGGAAGCACATATCATAGCTAAGCCTACCACCCCCACTTTAAATGCAACACTGTCCTCAGTGTGTGAATAATAAAGGAGAAAGAAGGCATAGCTTAACCCAGCAGAAAGGCTCAAATGAGTGCCTATGACATGTCCACGAAGCTCCATCTCGTACACCTAAAGCCATGTAACCAAGAAACACAAAAAATGCATGCACGGGGAACAGCCACCGTGCCAAAAACAAGCAAAGATAACGAGATATAATGAAAAGAGTCAATGTCACATACACTGAGAAACCGAGGGGGGAGGGCATCGACTTGGACTACATGTGACGAAATGATAGAAAGTAAAACTATCATCATCCATGCATAAAGATAAGGTCAAAACACGGGCCACAAAAAAAAGAACCACTCAAAAGAAATGGTACCAAGATCCCCCAAAATATCACCCTAGACCACTCCTAACACCAAAAACTAAAGCAAAAACTACGAAATGGTGGGTTGCCTCCCCCAAGCGCCTTTGTTTTACGTCGCTGGCTCGACAAGATGGATTATACGGTGCCAACTTTTTCAAGTTATACCGTTGGCACAAGGCGAGAAAGGGTAGAAAGAGAGATGAAAGGATGGACTGAAGATTACACGGGTCAAGGTTTATAGTCCATGACAAGACTTACACGATTCATCACACGATATGGGGTCTTCAAGGCTCACTATTTCTAGTGCTTCATCGTAAGGCAACCTCTCATACCTTTTCAACCGGAAGCCATTGGTGGTAAACGTGCCAAACTTAGGATGGGTGATTTCAATAGCACCGGACGGATAGAATTTCGACACCACATAGGGACCGGACCACCTAGACTTCAAGTTCCCTTGGAAAAGATGAAGACGAGTATTATAGAACAAGACTTCGTCACCCTCATTGAAAACATGAGGTTTGATCAACTTATCATGGAGTAACTTAGTCTTCTCCTTATACTTCGTCGAAAGATCATAAGCATAAAGGCGAAACTCATCTTATTCATTCAATTGGGCCATACACTTCTTACCAATTAAGGTTTCATCGAGGTTTAGCATTTTGATAGCCCAATAAACCTTATGTTCGATTTCTACGGGAAGATGACATGATTTACCATAGACTATCATATAAGGTGACATGCCTAGGGGTGTCTTAAAGGCTGTCCTATGGGCCCATAGAGCATCATCTAACTTTAAAGACCAACTCTTGACATTCATGTCTACCGTCCTCTCCAAGATACGTTTAATACCCCTATTCGTGACTTCAACTTGACCACTCGTTTGGGGATGGTAAGAGGTTCCTAGCTTGTGTTTCACCCCATAATTCACTAGGAGTTTGTCAAACGGTTTATTAGCAAAATGGCTTCCATTATCACTAATTATAGCCCGAGGTACCCTAAACCGACAAAAGATGTTTCTTTTAAGAAAACGGATAACAACATTCCTATCATTGGTGGGTGAGGCTAAGGCCTCAACCCATTTTGACACATAATCACAAGCGACTAGGATATACTTGTTACCACACGAAGAAGGATAGGGGCCCATGAAGTCAATGCCCCACACATCAAAAACCTCACAAACAATGATCGGCTTTTGAGGCATCTCACTCCTCCTAGATATACGCCCGGACCTTTGACAAGCGTCACAAGATTTCACATAGGAATGTGCGTCTCGGAATAGAGTGGGCCAATATAGCCCACTTTGTAACACTTTCAAAGCGGTCCTTTCCCCCGAAAAGTGGCCCCCGGCCTCTTTATCATGGCAAAACGAAAGCGCACTCAATATCTCACTCTCCGGGATGCATCTCCTCAAGATGCCATCCGAACACAACCTATATAAGCAAGGATCCTCCCAAACATACTTACCAACCTCACTAAGGAATTTACGACTTTGATTTGAGTCAAAGTCGGGATCTATAAAACCGCACTCGTGGTAGTTGGCAAAAGGTGCAAACCAAGGGCTACCCTCCTTACCAACTTTCAGAAAGTTACCTTTCTTAACCAGAAGAAGGGTGTCTATTTGTCACGGATTTTATCTAACAAAACAAACAAGTAATAAAATTTATAAATCCGGTATTCCCCAAGTGTAGGGATCGTAGCATAGCGATTAATACCGGAGTCGGTCACATGGAATCGGGGTATCTAGTTCATTAATTTTCCTAAGATGACTACTATTTATTACTAAACCTAAACTAAAACGGAAAATAAAGCGGATGAGAGGATTGTCGGTCCAAAGCCGGGAAAGATCGTTGCGAACAAAAATAACTCTAATCTATAAACTAAAAAGAAAATAAACTTCTAAGATAACAACGAAGAACAAGGCACAAAGATAATTTCAATTAATTCAACGAGAACAAGCAATGATCCACCTATCTCGCAACTCTCAATTTCTACCCTAGATCGTTTAGTGAAGATTTAATAAAGATGTGGTTCACCTATCAAAGGTATGAATTCCTACTCTCGTAGATAATTCGCCTATTAATCTCTCATCTCTCGATCTTAAAGATTAACGCTTCCAAAACAAAGGTGTAAGATTTCTCAATCTAGCAACCTAGAAATTCAACCTAATCAACTCTCGTTATTTTTAGGTTAAAAGTCCAATCTTTACTACGGTGATCTAGGTCTAACAACGATTCTCATCAACATTAAACATCAATAAGCAACAATCCATCGATATAATTGCATAATCAATATAAAAGCATAATAAAGATACAAGCTTTAATAAAACTCACAAAACAAATCCAAAGAAGAAATCAAGTTGTTGCTCGATCGGCTTCACATGCTTGTTCAAAAAGCTTAGCCTCTATCCATCGTTGGAATACAAATCACATAAATAAAAAGGAAGATAAAAAGATGTTTATGATGGTGGGAAAACGCAGCTAGGGCGCCCCCAAAGGGCCTGGGGCGGCCAGGGATCGAATTGTGGTGGTTAGGGTTGAAAATAACGCGTCCTTATATAGATTTTTAGGTCGGTTTCGCTGAGGCGGTGCCGTGGACGCCCGTCCCAGGGTCCGGACGCCACGCCGGTCCACTCGCATAAAAACTTCGAGTCGGGCCGAGCCTGGATTGGACGCCCGTCCTCCTTTATTTTGAACGCTCGTCCACTGATTTTGATCCAATCCTATCCAATTTAACATCATATGGACGCTAGTCCACTCATATCAGACGCCAGTTCACTCTAGCTCACCCTGGACGCCAGTTTGATGAATCTGGACGCCAGTCCAGCCTGATTTTGCCTCCAATGTGATTGAATTCTTGAATCAACTCCTTCTTCATCCATCCTTTCATATAAAACCTCAATGAAAACATCTTTTAAACCTCTTTAACATCCACATTGTATATCTACAAGGCATAAAAAAACATCGCAAAATGTAATAATATCCAAATAAACATGAAATCAACCATAAAACACATAATTCAACTAATTTTGTGAATAAACCATTTAAAACCTCACTTGCTCAATACTTCAATATAAAGCTCATTTTGTATGCAAATTATATGAATATGGGGGAAATCATTATAAAATATATCGTTATAAATCATATAAAATCACCCTTAACAACTCCCCCACACTTAGATTTTGCTCGTCCCGAGCAAAACAAAACAAGAAAACCAAGGCTTACTCAAACATTGAATCACATACACTCCCATATATCAAATCACAATAGGTCGACTAGCATAAAAAACATACACCCCAATGAAATAAACGATTACTCGAATGTGTAGTGTGTGCAAAGCCTTCTTTAACTTCCACTGGTTCCACACTTGACAATTAAATTCAATCTAACCAACCAATACCCATTTAAGACAGATAATGAATCACCCTGACTATACATACGCCCTACAAAACTACTCACGTCATAACTAGAGTAATACATGTGTTTTCGAAATCTTTTCAGTTGTACCCAGAGGATATTCCCTACAACATATACCTTGGCCTATACTGGGATAAGGTAGGCGATAACTAAGTCTTTCACTCATTCATACCACTCTCCTTATGTAAGTTGATTTAATTTATCTTTCACATATAAACACACATCAGAATGAGCTCTTGCCCGTCATAGCAGAATAAGACATTCGGGATATGCCCTACCTTACTCCAATCATAAGGCAGCTTCTTCTGACTGTCGTGAGCTTTTGGTCATCATAGTGGTATAGGACATTCGTGATATGACCTACCGCACTCAAATCATCGACCAGCTTCCGACACACACAATTAATTCATATATTTTTCTTAAAACAACTTTTCCAAAGCACAGTAGCTACGTTTCACTTATCACATTCAGGCTTCAGTATATTCACGATACTTCCTACTTCAATTCCAATTACGCACATATTACAATTTCCATGACATTAGCACTCAGCGAACGGTCTGATAACCAGAATCAAACATTATCAGCTTAAATGAGTTTAGTTTCCTAAGTTCAGCTCGTCATCGAAGAGGCTTACGTGAAAAGAATTCGAGTAAAGGCTTATTTATCAAAGGTCTATGCAAAAATACTAGTCAACTTAACACAAGTATGGGAATATAACAAGTAAGTAAGCCAAAATAAAATCATGCTCGGGACGGCTTTTTTTTTTAAATTTTCAAAAAAATTTCGATTTTTCACAAAAGATACAAAAGATAAGTATAATAATTAAGCACATGTGTAGATACCACTAATCCCTCCCCCACACTTAAATAACAACATGTCCTCATGTTGTGCAGAATAAGAAAAACTTAGCTGATTGTAGTTCGAAGGTGGCAAGTCTGGAAGTGGTCGCGAGTCAGATCCAGAAATGCTTGAAGAAATCAGTAGACTGTGGACCATCCACCGGAAAACTGGCTTCATCTAAAAGCGCACCATCGCTATCGCAAATACCCTGCACACATGAAAAACAAAACAAAACGGACCTCGGGGGTAGGGGAACAAAAGATGACAGACAAGGCATTATCATGGAACAAAGCATAAGCAATGCAAAAATTGACAAAAACCGAATCTATATGAAAAGTAGTGCACAAATGTAACATCGGCAGGAAGGAAGGAATCACATGGATTTTTCAAATTCAGCTCATGCAAGTTACCTGGCCACAGAAACCGACTCCAATAACCTAGACGACACAAGACAAAACTAGCCCCCCTTATTCAACAAAAACAAAATAATAATAGCAAAAACTTTTCTTAATATTGGGTTGCCTCCCAACAAGCGCCTTTCTTTAGTGTCTTTGGCTAGACACATGTACTATTCAGCCGGGATCAGGCCACTTAATCTTCCTTCCGGCCACTACTTCATGTAAGCTTTGGTCATTAGTGTGGCTACAGAAACAGCATCTCACACATGGGGTCAGGTTCTTTACCGCTTTCCAAACATTCTTAATTTTCCCCATTGTAGACTTCTTCTTCTTCTTCAATCTTCTCTTCAACTGTGCCTCCCGTTTAAACTCTTCCATATCCCAACTACCAGCCAGAACTTCCTCTACTGGACCACTGCCGTCATTCTCAGAAAACAAATCGGGTGAAAACTCGTCAAACTCACTGACTTCAGGAGTACCACACCCGAGGATGTCGAGGAAGTGAACAATCAAAGGCTTCTCTTTGGGTTGACCGATATAATTCTTACACCTTTGACCATTCACTCTGAACGGCTGGTCACCATGACCTCTTAGTTCTAAAACACCTCCAGGAATGATTTGGAGAATTTCAAAGGGACCGGACCATCGTGTCCTCAGCTTACCAGGGAACAGATGTAACCTGGAATTGTATAATAAAACTTGTTCCCCAACTTGAAATTCTCGCTTCTTAATTTTGGCATCGTGAAGGAGTTTTGTCTTTTCCTTACTTATCCTGGCGCTTTCGTAGGCCTGAAGTCTAAATTCGTCTAACTCATGCAACTGTTGCAATCGATGTTTTCCACAAGATTGGGAATCGAAGTTTAAAAACTTAATGGCCCAATACGCTCTATGCACTAATTCGATTGGCAAGTGGCATGATTTTCCATACACCATCTGATAGGGTGATGTACCCATGGGGGTCTTATAGGCAGTTCGATATGCCCCACAGTACATCATCCAACTTTAGACTCCGGTCTTTTCTATGACTGTTAACAGTTTTCTCCAGGATCTTCTTTAAACTTTGGGTGCTTCTTTCAACCTGACCACTAGTCATAGGATGATATGGTGTGCCAATTTTGTGCCGGACACCATATTTCTCAAGAACTTTTTCTAGAGGCCGGTTGCAAAAGTGTGTACCTTCATCACTAATCAAGGCGCGTGGACATCCAAATCTCACGAAAATATTTTTCTTTAGAAACTTCATGACCGTCTTATGATCATTGTGAGTCGTGGCTTGAGCCTCCACCCATTTAGATACGTAGTCTACGCAGACTAAGATGTATTTGTTACCGTAAGATGATGGGAATGGTCCCATAAAATCGATACCCCATACATCAAAGACTTCGCATTCTAGGATAGGTTTCAAAGGCATGTCAAAACGCCTTGTCAGAGTACCGGTTCTTTGGCACCTATCACAAGCTTTACAGAAAGCTTCTGTATCTTTAAAGATCGTAGGCCAATAGAAACCGGATTGGAAGATCTTAGCAACGGTTTTCCAAGGACCAAAGTGACCTCCAGTGGGTCCACTGTGGCATTGCTCAATAATATCACGTTGCTCGGATTCTGGAACACATCTTCTCAGCAAACCATCTTTACCAATCTTGAAGAGGTAAGGTTCATCCCAAACGAATGTTTTCACATCCGAGAAGAATTTCTTCTTCTCCTGATAAGACAATTCTGGATCTAGATACTGGGAATGTAAGAAGTTGACGATAGAAGCATACCAAGGATTTTTAGGAGTGCACTTGTCTAGATGCATAACATTTTGGAGAGGAAGGTAAAGGTCTATCCCTTCAGGTTCTTTCACTTCTTCATCCTTCATTCTAGACATGTGATCATCTACTTCGTTTCCACCTTCCTTACCAATCAGGAGATCAGCCTCCCGACTTCCACTAAATTCTTTATTTCTCAGGGGATCAGCCACCTGAGTATTCTCATCTAGAACAGGGAAACCACTAAGTTGAGTGTCTGACCTTACATTCATAGCACTAGCCTCTTCTCCACCATTGTATGTGGATGCATAGTTAGATTGAAGTGGATTCTCATAACTTGCATCATAATTGCTATTAGTATTCCATTGGTGGGGTGAATTACCTCCACTGCACTGAGCCTCATAATGGTTTCCACCACAATACGAACATCTCACTTGAACGTTATTAAATCCATGTCCGTAAGAATTTTCATCAGTTGAGGGTATACGAGCATCGGATCCAAAGATAGATGAATCCATTAAACTTGACACTTCTACTTTTGGGGGACCACTGAATTGAATGCCGGATCCTAAGTTCATGGCATTGTCCTCTTCTCTATCATAAGGAAGTGTGGGAGCTAGATCAATGCCTTGGTCTTGAGCCATTTGCCTAAGCCGTCTCTCAAGATTCTTGAGTGTCCTGTTTTGCTCCTCCAATTTAGCTTCAAGATCGTCCGATTGAGAGGGGCCTTGATAGTTCTGAAAGTTCTGTGGGAAAGATTGGCTAGACTGACTTTGAAACATAGGATCGGGAATGTTCTGATTGAACCATTGATTTTGATTGGAAAAATTGATATTTTGGTCCGGATTGAAGTTCGGGTTTTGATAGAAATTCGGATTCTGAGAATTTAAATCCTGGTTCTGAAAACTGCTTTGGCCGGAAGGCGATTATTAAATCTCGATACCGCGGCCACGGGAAGTATTTACTTCGGCGTTCGTCCATTCATGGGACGAAACGAGCGTGTGTCCCTCATTGTCACAATTTTGACATCCGACTAGATTGAAATTTCCCTGATTCTGGAATGAATTGACTCGATACGCAGGAGGGGAAAGAATTTGACACTGGCCAACAGCATGGCCAGGTCGACAACATCTTCCACAGAACAGAACTTGTGAGTTCTGTGGAAAAGACGGGGTCCGATTCATAGGATTAAGCGCTTCCATCTGCTGTTTCAGCATGGCGTTCTAATCTTGCATAATCCCAGTTGATGACATTTTTTTATATTTTTATTTTTTATTTAGAAAAGAAACAGAAAAAGAAACGGAAACAGAAAAAGAAACCTACCTACGAAAAATTTAAAACAGAAAAACAGAAAACGGAAAAAGGGAGAAAAACGTGTTGAAATCTTCTGAGCCCAAAATGGAAGGGAAAACAGTGGATTTTGACCTCGAAAACGGCATCGAACGGCCTACGGCCGAAAGTTACGGCCAAAATACTAACGAGTGCTAAAACTATCCCTTTTATCCAAAAGTTCGATCGCTAAAAACGTGGATTCAGATAATTCAACCTCAGATGTCCCCGAATCAATGTAGAAACTAGAAAGGATAGAAATAAAAACCTATCTTCGAAAAATTCGTAACAAAAACAGAAAAATCAATAAAAAACTAGTCAAGACGGGTGTCCAGATGACTGGACGGACGTCTGCCTGAAGGTTGAAGTGGACGGGCGTTTGGCAATCCAGACGCTCGTCCAGTAGGATAAAACAAAGCAGAGTTGTCGATTTCCAGACAGACGGGCGTCTACTAGTCAAGACGCCGGTTTGAGGGCAGAAAAAACGAGAAACAGACAGACAGAAAGAGCAGAAAACTATAGGGGAGAAACGCTAAACCTAGGGAAATTGATAACTATAAAAGTTAACTACGAACAACCCTAATAACCTAAACTATAATCTACCTATGAAAAAGTTGTAACAAAAATAGAAGAATTAATAATGAACTGGACAACCGCACCGATTCCCCGGCAACGGCGCCAAAAACTTGTCACGGATTTTATCTAACAAAACAAACAAGTAATAAAATTTATAAATCCGGTATTCCCCAAGTGTAGGGATCGTAGCATAGCGATTAATACCGGAGTCGGTCACATGGAATCGGGGTATCTAGTTCATTAATTTTCCTAAGATGACTACTATTTATTACTAAACCTAAACTAAAACGGAAAATAAACTGGACAGAGGATTGTCAGTCCAAAGCCAGGAAAGATCGTTGCGAACAAAAATAACTCTAATCTATAAACTAAAAAGAAAATAAACTTCTAAGATAACAACGAAGAACAAGGCACAAAGATAATTTCAATTAATTCAACGAGGAACAAGCAATGATCCACCTATCTCGCAACTCTCAATTTCTACCCTAGATCGTTTAGTGAAGATTTAATAAAGATGTGGTTCACCTATCAAAGGTATGAATTCCTACTCTCGTAGATAATTCGCCTATTAATCTCTCATCTCTCGATCTTAAAGATTAACGCTTCCAAAACAAAGGTGTAAGATTTCTCAATCTAGCAACCTAGAAATTCAACCTAATCAACTCTCGTTATTTTTAACCTAATCAACGCAGCTAGGGCGCCCCCAAAGGGCCTGGGGCGGCCAGGGATCGAATTGTGGTGGTTAGGGTTGAAAATAACGCGTCCTTATATAGATTTTTAGGTCGGTTTCGCTGAGGCGGTGCCGTGGACGCCCGTCCATAGGGTCTGGACGCCAGTCCACTCTGCATAAAAACTTCGAGTCGGGCCGAGCTGGATCAGACGCCCGTCCTCCTTTATTTTGAACGCTCGTCCACTGATTTTGATCCAATCCTGTCCAATTTAACATCATATGGACGCTAGTCCACTCATATCAGACGCCAGTTCACTCTAGCTCACCCTGGACGCCAGAAGTCCAGCCTGATTTTGCCTCCAATGTGATTGAATTCTTGAATCAACTCCTTCTTCATCCATCCTTTCATATAAAACCTCAATGAAAACATCTTTTAAACCTCTCTAACATCCACATTGTATATCTACAAGGCATAAAAAAACATCGCAAAATGTAATAATATCCAAATAAACATGAAATCAACCATAAAACGCATAATTCAACTAATTTTGTGAATAAACCATTTAAAACCTCACTTGCTCAATACTTCAATATAAAGCTCATTTTCTATGCAAATTATATGAATATGGGGGAAATCATTATAAAATATAACGTTATAAATCATATAAAATCACCCTTAACACTATTGCACAAAGTTGCTCATGCGGGAAAGAATCATTTATCTCCTTTTGTGCCTTAATCAACTCCTCACTAACCTCCATGCGACTCAAATGGTCCTCTACGACATTCTCACACCATTTTCTATCACGGATTTCAAGATCAAACTCTTGCAAGAGCAAGATCCATCTCAAGAGGCGGGGCTTGGTATCTTGCTTGGCAAAGAGGTAACGAAAAGCGGCGTGATCCATGTGCACAACTACACGAGAGCCTACAAGGTGAGACCGAAACTTATCAAACGCAAAGACGACCGCTAGAAGCTCTTTTTCAGTGGTGGTGTAGTTTTGTTGGGCTGGATTCAAAGTGTGACTAGCATAGGCAATAGGCTTGAAGATTTTATCGATCTTTTGACCGAGGACCACACCAACTGCGGTGTCACTCGCATCACACATTAACTCAAACTCTTGATCCCACTTCGGGGCAACTAAGATATGAGCGGATACAAGCAATTGCTTGAGCAAC
The DNA here is from genome assembly GCA_036785695.1 of Gentiana straminea. Taxonomy (NCBI): domain Eukaryota; kingdom Viridiplantae; phylum Streptophyta; class Magnoliopsida; order Gentianales; family Gentianaceae; genus Gentiana; species Gentiana straminea. Next base: position 3,318,241 of record JAVUPR010000298.1, read on the forward strand.
AAGAATGCTTCAATGCAAGCTTGGTTGAAATCAAACGGGACGTCTTTTCCAAGAAGAAGGGTAAGAGGACGGGCTATTTTCGAGAAATCCTTGATGAACCTACGATAGAACCCCACATGGCCTAGAAAACCCCTAAGAGTTTTAAGTTAGTGGGCATAGGAAGCTTAGCTATCGCTTCAACCTTAGCCTTGTCAACTTCTATACCCTTACTAGATATATTATGCCCTAAGACTATCCCTTCCGTGACCATCAAGTGACACTTCACCCAATTTAGTACTAAATTTGTCTCCTCACATCTACTCAACACCTTTTCTAGATTATCTAGACACTCCTCAAAGGAATCACCAAATACGCTAAAATCATCCATCAAGACTTCTAAGAATCTTTCAATCATATCCGCCAATATGGCAACCATGCACCGTTGGAATGTCGCGGGTGCATTACACAACCCAAACGGCATTCTATGGAAGGCAAAGGTGCCATAAGGACAAGTGTAGGTAGTCTTTTCTTGGTCCTCTAAGGCCACATGTATTTGGTAATACCCACTAAACCCATGAAGAAAGCAATAATAAGCATGACCACTCAATCTTTCTAACATTTGATCAATAAAAGGGAGGGGGAAATGATCTTTACGGGTTTGGTCATTCAATTTATGGTAATCAATAAAAATTCTATGACCACTTACCAAACGCATAGGCACCGCCTCACCTTTGTCATTGATGTCAACGGTCATGCCTCCCTTCTTTGGTACCACTTGAGTGGGGCTCACCCATTTGCTATCCGAGATGGCATAAATGATCCCAAGCTTTAACATTGTGACCACATCCTTCTTCACAACCTCTTGGAGGTGTGGATTAAGCCTTCTTTGAGGTTGCCTCACCGGCTTCACTCCATCTTCTAGAATAATCTTGTGTTGACAAATGGTAGGACTTATGCCCTTGAGATCACACATCTTCCATCCAAAAGCACGCTTGTGCTTCTTAAGCATTTTCACCAACTTCTCTTCCTGTAAAGCCGTTAGTGTAGCAGAAATAATCAAAGGAAGTAAATCATCATTTTCAAGAAAAACATACTTCAAATGAGGTGGAAGCGGCTTCATTTTCAAGTCTTTTGGTGGGTCTTCAACTTCAAGCCCAAGATCAATCTTTTCGCTCCATTTTTCACCCACGAAAGCCGTCTCTTCTAGCTCCATCGCTTCCTCTTCCAACTCTTCTTCTTCATCAAGCTTAGTGCCCACTCTGGCTATGCATTCATCGGGCTTATCTTTATATTCCTGCATGTCAACATGTTCCGAAACGCAAGAATATATAGCATCAATAGAAAAACAGTCCTCGGAACTTTCCTTAGAATGTTTCATGGCCTTGTAAACATTCACCGCGACCTTTTCCTCTCCTACTCGCAAAATAATCTCCCCGCTCGATACATCTATCAAGGTCCTTCCGGTGTTTAAGAAGGGACGTCCTAACAACAAAGGTGTTTTGGAGTCCATCTCCATATCTACTACCACGAAATCTACCGGGAAGGCAAACTTATCCACTTTCACAATGACATCTTCTATCACTCCCATAGGCTCCCTAATAGACCTATCCGCCATTTGAAGGGTCATCCCCGTTGGCTTCAACTCTCCTAGGTCAAGGCTTTCATATATAGCACGGGGCATTAAGCTCACGCTAGCTCCCAAATCACATAAAACGCTAGGAAAATGAGTCATACCAATAGTAACCGGAATAGTAAAACTACCCTTGTCTCTAACCTTCAGGGGAATTCTAGATTTAGCATCAAAAATAGCGGAGCACTCTTCATTTAGACAAACAACCTCTTGCATTTTACTCTTGTTAGTTAGCAATCCGAATAAGAACTTACAATAAGAGGGCATGTTTGCAAGTGCTTCAAGAAAAGGAATGTTCAAGTCAATCTTTCGCAAAATCTCAATAAATCGAGTTTGTGCTTTATTCAAGCAACTTTGTCTATGATTCTTAGGGGAAAAAGGGAGAGTACTCAAATCAAAATCTTTTGGAGGAGGAGGGATCATACCTTTCTTACCTTTGGTGCGTGGGGAAGACGGCTCTTTCATTGGCTCTTTCCCTTCTCTCCTAGTTAGTTCCTCCTCTTTCACATCAATCACCACATAGTCTCCCCTAGCTTGCGCTTCTTTCCTCTCAACTTCCTTTTTTCTTGACATACTCTCCATGATCTTCATCATCTTCAATCCCATCAATATCGCCATCCATTGCCCCCGCCTCGGTCTCAATAGGAGCTTTTCTAGCTTTGTCTTCCCATAGGACTTTCTTTTCACCACTTGTCCTCAACACTTTACCACTTCGAGTTAAGATGGCGCTTACATTTCTTGGATTCTTTTCGGTGTTACTTGGTAAGACGCCCTTCAACTGTAGATGTTCCACCACTTGACCAAATTGGGTCTCAAGATTTTTTATGGCGGACCCATGTTTGTAGTTCATCTCAACCATGTCCTTCTTTATCTCCACAAAATTTTTATTCATTTGCTCCAATATGACATCGGTTGCACTCTTTTGAGGTATAGGAGCCAAAGGTGGAGGGTTTTGATAAGTGCTAGAGCCTTGTTGATTGTACCCTCCTTGTTGTTGCCTTTGGTGTGGAGGTTGATAGAATTGCGCTTGAGAAGATTGGCCTTGTCTATAACCTTGGTTTTAGCCTTGGTTTTGATTTCGGTTCCAACCTTGATTGTTGTTATTTCTCCAAGGGCCATCACCTTGATTTCCATAATTCCCTCCTTGACCTTGTCCCACAAAGTTTATATCTTGAGATTCTTCATACGGTTCCCCACTTGGTTGATCTACCATGTATTGGCCGTGATAGGCGCTTTGCAATTGATTTTGATATGGATGCCCCGCATTCCATTGCTCCATCGAACAAATACTCATCATCCGCTTTGCCAACTCATTCATGTTGTCTTGAGAAAGAGTGCTAGGTTGTCCTTGATTTGAGGATTGTGGATAAGCCATATTTTGAGCTTTGGTCGTCATCCTGCAATCCTTTGCCGAGTGTGATCCACTACAAATTTGGCAAAGTCTAGCGCTCTCATTCTCCTTTTGCAATCTCCCCAATTGTTGTTCCATAGCTTGTACTTGGGCATGATATTGGTCACTTGCCTCAATTTCTTTCACTGCAACAAAACCGGGCTTCTTGCTCCTTGTCCCCTTTCTACTTGACGATATGTATTGCCTCGAGGTCTCGGAAATTTTCTCTATTTGGTTTATAGATACTTCGGGCACCATACTCATAATATCTCCATTGCACGAAGCATGCATGGTACTTTGATGAACTTGATCCAAACCCCGGAAGAAAGCATGAACTACCTCATAAGATCTCAATCCGTGCCCCGGGCACTCTCTCAACAAATCCTTAAACCGATCCCATGACTCATGTAACTCTTCTCCTTCATAAGCACTGAACGACATGGTAGCCTCTTTCATATCCATGGTCTTCGATGGGGGATAATACTTGAGTAGAAAAGTCTTAATCACTTCCTCCCATGTGTGTAAAGAATCATTAGGCAACGAATCATACCACCGCTTAGCTTGATCTTCCATGGCGAATGGAAAAAGCATAAGTTTAAGCGCTTCCTCACTCACCCCATTGATCTTCGTTGAGTTCACTATTTGGAGAAAGTGATCAATGAACAAGTGAGGATTTTCTAAAGCGGTTCCCTTGAACAAGTGAGGATTTTCTGAACAACTCTTAAGATTGATGTGTGTGACTTTGACCTAGGTGATCAATCTAGCCCAAATATGTTAAAACAAGTTCTAAGACAAGAATAAATCATTAGAGCATGGAAATAAGCACTACCCACTCCCAATTTCATCAATCTAGGGGCATTTCACTAGTGTTCACATGATTCGACTATGTTAAGGATTTAACTACTCATCATAAAACAAGGAACAACAATCAAAGCATGAAATCAAAGCCATAAACAAGATATAAACTAGATTAGTTACCAAAATCGTAGTAAAAGTCAGATTACATCAAATTTCTTCAATACCCATGTCCAAGGATGAAGGTGAAGACCCAAGATGATCCAATCCATGAGTAGAGAAGAATTCTATGCTAGAAACTAAACTAATTTAAGTCTAATCTAAGGGATGTTTGAAGGAAAACGCAGAAAAATCGATCTAAAAGAAGAGGAGCTTCGATCTAGATCAAATGGGGGTGTATTTATGGTGTTTTTCAGATCTGGACACACAGCGGGCGCCTGTCAAAAAATTCCATGAAGAAAACGGTTCAGCAAGTTTTTGCTTGAAAAGGGGCTTCACAGGCGGGCGCCTATGGTGACAGGCGGCCGCCTGTGGTGACATACCCTCAGAAAAACAGCCATAACTTTGTGTGTAGACCTCCAAATCGAGTGATTCAAAATCCGTTGGAAAGCTGATGAAATTTTCTACAACTTTCATGAAGACCAAAAGTCAAGATAATGCTTGTATCTTGGATCCAATTGCTGATGAAGTGAACATATAGTGAAAGCAACAACGATTTTTGATCAATTTCCATTCCCTGGGCCTCGGTTTCGTCTTTTTAAGCCTCGTGCCTTGTCTACTGGGTTCACAAGTCACTTATTTCCTGCATTTCCAAAGCACAATATACCAAGCATAATCCGCAAGATAAATAGGGCTCGAATAGGGCCGAAACACCGTAAAATGATAAGGTTTTCCATCAATGTGATGGACTACCTCTAAGTGAGTGCTCAACGTGGTTAGCCCTATAAATGGTCTAAAAATACCCAATAAAATCCAAAATTTTCATAAATGGGGGTTAAAACATGCAACGAAGCATAGTAAAGTTGACTCTCATCACTCACCGTAGTTGGCAAGTACATCTCGTGGTGGAATTTTCACCATGCATTGTGTCCTTGAGTGATGATGTAACCAAGATAAGCTAAGCTAGAAACGTTTAGTCATGACATGTCGATGGGCATGGATTGAACCTTAGATTCAGTCGGTCTCATAAAGATAATTTAATAATCATAATAATAACCTTTCGTTGTATAACTTAGTTATTCATTAGCTTCTCACTTTTACTAAGTACTTTGTACTTACCTCTTTTGCATTTTCTTTTGTATGCATTGTGGGGTGAGAAGACGAACAAAGTTGATCAAGTGTAGATGACGACCTTTGAAGACTTTGAAGTCTTGACAAAGCTCTTAGTTTATTTCTTTGTAAAGGTTGTACTAGACTAGTTGTATTTCTTTTCTTAGACTTGTTGTACTTCTACTTTTAAGACATCGTACTGTATAAGTCTTTGGGTTTTTCATCGTTGTAATTTAACTATCCATCTTTAGCATGGTTACTTTCTATTCATAGTAGCATTTATGTTTTTACCCGAGTCTTTTTAGCTTCCGTTTGCTTTTATTTGATACGACGACGTAGAGGCTTGCGTATAATGTTAGATTTATTTAATGCTATACGCGCCGAATGTTTCTCTTCCGGATAAGGACTCGGTATCCGGGAGCGGGGCATTACAGTTGGTATCAGAGAGAAGAGTCCTTTCTTTCCTAGGCTTCTTCCCTCTAAGATAAGACTTCTTTAGATATTTTTGAACCCTTATGATCTCACTTGATCTTGGTGGTAAATTCTCATAGGATTAGGAATCCTTAGAACGTGGTTAAGTTGCACTAGGACCAAGTGAAAAGTCTCCTTAGGTGTAGGTTGAGTTTTAAGCTCACATCTCTTATATGATCCTCTCAAGTTTCTTTTTCTTTCTTTTTGAGGTTTTAATGCTTTCGTAATGCTAAATTGGTTCAAATCACTTCCTTGTAACTTGGTGTTATGCAAAACGAGTAAACGATTTTGTTCACGTTTCTACATGTCATGTTATATCATTTTTTGTTGTTCCAAGAATTCTGTAAATGTTCAGCCAATTAGAAAGTTTTCTTATCCACAATTTCTCTCTTTACATCAATTTAGTTTTCTATATGGATTGTTCACAAATTGTTTAACAAGGCGGGGTACTCTGTTCAGAAAATTCTGCAGCGTTACTCTTACTTATCATTCTATTTTGAATAAGCTAAATACCTCCAAATGACTTGAATTTTTGATATGTTGTAGAAAACATCCTGAACTATACTTTTTGTTTTGGAACCAAGTGCAAATTCGTTTTGGTCTGAGCACAATCTGCAACACACGACAGTTGATGAAGTCCTGAAATTTTTTGACAGCTTATAGCTGTAGATGAAAATAATTATTTTGACCGACCTATGGCTTCCCAAATTTTTTGATTTTTGAGCATCATATGTAAAACTTATATACTCACAGATTTTCTCTTTGCCTCATGTTCAAAATCAGCTCAGTTTGTTTTGTGCAAATCAATTATTTCATGGCTTATGTATGCACCCGAATTTCTCAAAACCATTTAAGTCCTGTGGCCAAGAAAGGGTAGATGTATTTCTTTCACCCTGTAAGTTATAGTGTAGTAGGTTATGGGAGATGAGAATACTTTGATTTATCGATTCTTAAGCTAGTTGTTACCCAGGATAAGAAGTTTGGTAGGTAGAGACTAGGTGTTGTCGTTATAGTGCTCCTCGATGGCAAGAAACGATTGCGTGGTGATTTTCCAATCTTATGTCTTCATCAATAAGGTTCTCTTCTATAATCATCTAGTTTCCTACTTGGTTTTTCCGATTTCAATGTTTCCCCATCCATACTAATTGTAACCCATGTTCTAGTTAAATCCTTCATTTGAAACTTCTGAAACTCGGTAAAAGTCCCTTATTATGAAGTTTTGTTTTCCAAGTGTGTACATTCTTTGATGTGCCTTATTTTTTTTAGATGTTTTCATCGTGTCAAATGCTTGACTTAAGAAAAATAAGCTTCTCATCCTTCGAACTATTTGAACTAACAATTGCATATCTTTCCAACTATATCATGTTTAGCTATTTCAGGGCAACACACTTTTGCATCCTAGTGATTACCCTTAATGCATCCCCTACAAGATGTTTTAGTACATACAAACTTTTGTTTAAAGACTCGACTCTACAAATCCTTCGTTTTCTCTTTTTGCTATCGCTTGGTTTATGTTTACAAAAATTCTTTGGCCTTGCTTTGCTCGAGATGGGTTCCACACGAACTCCATATGCAAATTTTATCCTTTCCAAGTACTCCTTAGTCGTTTCAACTATTAGTGTTAAAGGTCTCCTACTTTGGCACATAGATTTCATTATCCTCATTTTTTTTGCTTTATCCAACATGAGTGAATGCTTTTGTTTCCGTGTTTTCCTTTCAGGTTAGACCACTTACCGTACTCTAAAAATTCTGGAAATTTTCCACAATATAGACCGATGTCTTATCTACAATTTAAATTTTAAAATTGATTCGATAATCTTTATGGATTGTTCAGAAAACCCATGTTATTACCGGACACTCTGTCCAGAAAATCTGCAGCAGCACCTTCACTTCCTCTTTTGTTTTCAACATGTTAAACACCCTTAAATGATCTGAATTTTGGATATGTTGCAGACAAAAATTTTATATACAATTTTACTTTTGGAATTAGCTTCAGATTCTTTTTTGTTTGATCTCGATTTGCAATTCAACTCAGTGTTTATTAATCTGGAAATTCTGACAGCTTGTGCAATCGTCAGAAATAACTGTTTTTGACCAACTTATTTTCATTCAAAAATTCCAATATTTTTATATCACCTGGGAAAATCAAGTATCGAAATATTTTCTCTTTGGATCGTGCTCAAATTCCTCTTCGTTTGTTCTGTACAAATTGATAATGTCAGATCCGGAGTAAATTGCATACACAACAGCCTAAAAGGAATTTTCACCTCTTTGACTTGGGGTTTGGGCTAAGAGGGTAGTAAGTTACGACTGTTATGTTTAGGAGTTCCCCAAAGTTTGATCTCCGTCTGAGTTAAACCTTTTAGTAGGAGTTTGTAAAGCTAACGTTATAATTTCTTTTGCGTTTTAAACAAGAACCAATATGCTATCCTCAAGCATGCCATGTTTGTTGTTCGGACCCTTTTCGTGCCCTTTTGTAATTATACTTTTTTTCGGTAATTTGTTTCTCATGTAATCCCTCACTTGAGACCTTTAAACTCAACAGTCCTCTCGTTTGGTGTCATGAATTACCTCCGAAATATATCCCTATAAGCCTTTTCCTCTTAACTAGTTCATACTTTCCTACTTTTCAAATCAAGAAACAAGTTCTCTCCAAAACTTCTATTGAATTTCAATCCAGATTAATGTACCTTGTACCATTAAGTTTTAACTCTCTTTCAGGCCATTTAGAGCCATGAACCGCCAGATATGCCTTTCGATTTTCCATCCTCTGTTTGGCGTTTCTATTCCAATTTTGTTACACCCGTTGAAAGTCTATTTTATTTTAACCTTGAGCATTTATTCCATGGCAGTGTACTATTCCTCTCGAGTAGTGCAACCTTGAACCTTTGATTTGAATCGTCAATGATCGTTTAAACTTCCTTTGAAGGTTTGAATTAATTCTTTGAAATCAAACCGTATCCGACAATTCTTATGTGTCTTTTCCTCTTCACTTAAAAATAATAATTTCTTGTTTGCCGCTTACTTATTCAAACTTTTGATATTCCCTTACGATTACTTGAGGGAATTTCTATTTCTATTAAATCCTAAAACAACCTCTCTTTGACTATTGCAAACTTGAACACTTCTTGACAAGTGTTTATTTTATTCTGAGACCTTTTGGTGTACTCGTTTTGTCTCCATGGCTCCTTCATGTTGAGATTCTTGCTCTCTTTTGATTTCTATCTTTTTAGTCCTTCTGGTGCTCAACCTTGCACCTTTAACTTGATTTCTGTTGTGTGATGTTACCTTTAACGTCTCCACTTTCTCAAGGCTTATATGAAAGCTTATTACCGTACTTTCAAGTTACCTCTGAAGTCTTTGCAGACCACCATATCTTGCAGAATTACTCTCTCTCTAAAAAAAATCATTTGCAAGGTGTCCTTTTGTTTTCCTTTTTGTGGCTATCCCTTGTATTATGATACAATGTCTCATTCTTCAGTTTGGAACCACCTTCAAATTTTTCCCAACACGAAATCATCTTGTTTTTCTTGTAACCCAAGCAACCTTTCTTATTTCAAGTGCATTGTATCATTCCTTGGCTTACCTAGTTGACATGCCACCCTGGTACCCAACTTGTCACTTTTCAATTTTATTTATTCTCCAAGCTAACTTTTTTTGGCATAAGAATTAGATCAGACCGTCAGAGAGAAAGTATGACAATGCATGTTCCCCACCCACAGGGAGTCTCAGAAGTCCTTCAGCTGGGATCCTTGCAGTTCTTCATCAAGCTTGTGGTGCCATGACGGAAGTTGGGATCGAAAGATGTCAAGTGTGCCAGAAGTGTGGTTTCGGCTGGGAAGATTCAGCTTTCCGGGTATAGGGCAGCAGAAGCAAGCAAAGAGTGTTGAACCGATGATTTCAAGATTCGAGGCAGTTGATGAGTTCGTGAAGAAACAAGACAAAGACCCAGTTGTCACCCGTTACAAGTGAGTGGCTGGAGCCCAACCAGCTATTGGTCACAAGTTAGATGAAGATACCAACCGTCGGCATCGAAATCATCTTTGGGTTCCGAATGCGGAAGATTGTGAAGGACAATGAAGAATGAAAACCTCGAGATGACAATTGCAGATCATCTCGGAGCGACCAAGATGTACAAGAGTTGGAACAGTACTGCTGATGATCTTTCTTTAAGATAGAGATAGAAGAACGCGAGTTTCTGGGATGATGTGGAGCGGCAGCAGAATACGAGACCAAAGTTGATACATCAAGACGACGTGAAGATTGAAGCGGATCGTCGCAATCTCAAGTTGGCTCAAGACAAGCAAAAGAGTTGGGAAGATGGAAGAAGAAGAAGAAGATTGTAAGAGTTATAAGACGAAACGCCTTGCAAAGTCTAGAGTTCAAGTACACCCCAGTTACATTCGAGTTTCGAGGACGAAAATCCTCTTAAGGGGGAAGGAATGTAACATCCCGACTTTTCATAAAAGGGTAAAATAGTCATTGGGTGTATTTACTACGACCTAATCATTATTTGTCTTTTATTTAATTAAAAAGGATTTAATTAAGGGATTTAGTTCTTATTTAAAATGGATTTAATTAATAACTATAAAAAGTAAATAATTCCTCAAAAATAACTTATTAGTCACACGCTTTTTCTGAAAAAGAAGAAAAGAGAGGAACGGCAATCAGAGAACCAACGCAGAAGAAGAAAGCGAAATAAAAGGGAGAACATAATCTTCAACCATGTGACCAATCCGTTCATCGTTTCAAGATGCCGCAGGAGAGAAAAGCGATCAGCGCGAGGAGACGCAACTTTGGAAAATAACATCTCTCAATTTCGTAAGTTTTCAACTTAGCCCTAGTTTTTGGTAACCGTTGAGTACGATTCTTCATAAATTCGTATCTTTCAATCCGTAGCTCTGTTTTTCAGCCATAAGTAGTCGAAACGATCATCTTGGAGCGTAGATCAATCTAAAAATAGTTTTGCAGCAGTTAATCTAGGTAATCTGCAGTTTTGATCACTTTTCAGTTTTGGTTTTCTGCAAAGAAATAGGATTTTAGGGTTTCTCGTTGATCAAATAGGTTTTGGGGTTGAGGATCAACATATGTTGCAGTTTCTTGATGTTTTTCTTTCAGTTTTACTAGAAATTAAGGTACGAGGCTCTTCCTAATGAGTAATTATAGTTTTATAATGATAGATTGAGTTTTGGTGAGTTTTGGTGTTGTTTGGTGATAGAATTCATGCTAAGTTGTAATTAATAAGATGTGATATGTTTTGGTATATTTGTGTTGAGTTTTAAATTTCTATTTTTTGATTCAATAACATTAATTAAATATGAACAAGCTTCGATTGAACTTCTGATTCGTTCAGTTAAAACACCAAATGTACTCTTAAAGGGAGTTGAAGTTCGGATCCGTTGGAAGGGCATGAAAGAGCTTGTGTTTTGATGAACTAGAGTTCATCAATGTCTGTGTAATTGATAGGATGTGATGTCTAGTTGTGTAAGTGAGGGAGTAGAGTTGTTAAGGTGAGATTTCATCTTGAAAACACTTAGGTGGCTAGTTAATTCACCATAAGAATTACATAAGTGTAGTAAAAGCTAAAACATCATCTATTCTCAGTTAGGCACTGATTCATATCGGCGAAGTGATAAGTTCAGTAAAAGTGAACAACGCTGCTGGCCTATAAACGGCTAAATGGCAGTGGAGGAAATTCACCGAACGTAAATGCATACCGAAGAGATCCCAGGACTATCGGTGCTACTCACCGTAGTTGGGAAGTACATCTCGTGGTGGAATTTTTACCATGCATTGTGTCCTTGAGTGATGATGTAACCAAGATAAGCTAAGCTAGAAACGTTTAGTCATGACATGTCGATGGGCATGGATTGAACCTTAGATTGAGTCGGTGTCATAAAGATAATTTAATAATCATAATAATAACCTTTCGTTGTATAACTTAGTTATTCATTTGCTTCTCACTTTTACTAAGTACTTTGTACTTACATCCTTTGCATTTTCTTTTGTATGCATTGTGGGGTGAGAAGACGAACATGTTGATCAAGTGTAGATGACTACCTTTGAAGACTTTGAAGTCTTGACAAAGCTCTTAGTTTATTTCTTTGTAAAGGTTGTATTAGACTAGTTGTATTTCTTTTCTTAGACTTGTTGTACTTCTACTTTTAAGACATCGTATTGTATAAGTCTTTGGGTTTTTTGTCGTTGTAATTTAACTATCCATCTTTAGCATGGTTACTTTCTATTCATAGTAGCATTTATGTTTTTACCCGAGTCTTTTTAGCTTCCGTTTGCTTTTTTTTGATACGATGACGTAGATGCTTGCGTATAATGTTAGATTTATTTAATGCTATACGCGCCGAACGTTTCTCTTCCGGATAAGGGCTCGGTATCCAAGAGCGGGGCATTACAGTAGGCACATATAGGAGACTTCTCAGCTCTTCCACTTGTTCCTGTGTGAACATACATGCAACAGACTGGTTGCCAGGTTTTGTCATGGTACTTTCTTCAGTATTTACTTGGTTTGCTGCAATTCTACCTCCTCCTCTGCCAGCTCCAAAGTTATTTCTGCCTCTTCCTCTCCCTCCTAGGGGAAAACCATGCTTATGATAACATATGTCTTCAGTGTGTCCTTGTCTACCACAGAAAGTGCACTGAAAGTTTCTATTATTGGACATAGGTCTTTTTGGATATTGCACACTTCCACTAGGAACATTATTCTGACCAAGTTGATTGCCAGATTGACCATATCCATTGCTTCTTTGAGCTTCCATAACAGGATTATCAATTCTATCAGGATGTCCCAAGCAATAACTCAATTGCCTCTCATGTTTGACTGCCATGCCAAAAACTTGATTGATTGGATGTAAGGGGTGCATCAACATTACTTGTGCTTTCACAGGGGCAAAATTATCAGTTAAACCTTTCAAAAACCTGATAGCACATTCTGATTCGAAATAATCTCTATAGACTCTTACAGCACCACAGTTGCACACAGGATTGCAAGTGCAAGTAGGATATGGTCTGATTATCAGTAGTTCTTCCCATAGAATTTTCAGTTTGGTATAATAATCAGTAACTGATACATCGTTTTGCTTCACAGAATTTATCTCTTCCAGTAAATCAGAGAGCCTGAAGTGATCACCATGAGAAAACCTCTCTTGTAGATCTATCCATATTTCTCTTGCTGAATTGAACCACATTACACTGTGTGCTATTGAACCAGATACAAAATTTAGGATCCATGATACCACCATGCTGTTACATTGTTCCCAGGCATGATGTTCAGCATCATGTGCTTAAGGTGCTTGCAGATTTCCATCGATAAAAGCCAGTTTTTTCTTAGAAAGGAGTGCCATACGCATTGATCTTGCCCAAGCATGATAATTGCTTCCATTCAAAGGTGGTTGAACTAACACTAATGATGGATTTTCATTTGGATGCAGGTAATAAGGATTCAGCTGGACAATTTGCTGCTGATTTGGTTGTGCCATGATTGTAAAAAGGATGAAGAACAGTATCAGGATCGAGCAATCTGCTCTGATACCATGTGGAAACTCAAATAAGGATTAAAAAAAGGAATGTTTCTTATTTTCAACTCCAGTTCTTTGTATGTACATCATGCCTATTTATACATTTCGTACAGTTGACTTTGTAATAGTCAGCCATGGAGTATTCCGTAGAATATTCTGTTGATAAAGAATATTCTGTGGAATATTCTGAAAATATTCCTTGAATATTCTGTTTCCAGTTATTGTCAAAACTTGATCTCCAAGTTTAACTTGCTGTGTTGATCGGACTTGCTATGTTGCTATGTTGATTGGGCTTGTGACTGGGCTTGTGTTGTATCATAGTTTACCTAAAACAAGGAATACAAATGTCCGATGCTGCAGAACAAAGAGAAGTGGCCATAAAAATATTAAGGACTAGATCCATTAAGGACCGTGCTGTCTAGATCCATTAAGGACTAGATCACTCAATGCCACATACAATTGCCACAGGTTCAGATCATTCTGTGGTAGATGAAGGCCAGGAGGTGGCAGGCCTTGTAAGCATGGAGCACCTAACTTAACTCAGGATTCATCCAACAAGCGCCCTGACTACGTTTTGCCAGCTGTGTGGAATTGTACTGTAATTTTGTGCCATGTGTAACACCTTGCTAGAATGAGACTCTCTATTAATAAATAAATCATTTCGGTGTTTCAAAATGAAAAAAAAAAAAAAAAAAAAAAAAAAAAAAAAAAAAAAAAAAAACCAACTTCAATTCCGATCCCGACCAGAAGTCACCGAGTACCTAGAGCGCAAAGCTGCTCCCTTTCGTTGCATGAGGAAACAACAGTGAGGCCACACATGATCATGATGTCTCTCCAAGTCACTACCTAAATGATGGTGAAAAAGGACCGACTATTTTTATTGTCAAAGTTTTGTAGATGTTTCTTCTTTTGATATATATATTTTTAATTTAAAAATTGGATTGTTATAGATATTCTGTTGATATATGTGTTTAGAACTTAATTATCTACGTAGTACTATTATTTTGTGATTGGTGTAATGATAAGAAATTTTTATAAATGAAAATAAATAAATAAATAAAATAAAATCATGCATTGCGCCTTTCTCTCATAGACACACATTTGAGAAGACGTGTTTAAGTGTATAAAATGTTAATTAGCCCAACATTTAATTGATTTGTTTGTATTTGTTTTTCAATTGTGCTTGGAGCAGGGTTTTAACCCAAGACCTATGGCTCTAATACCAGTTGAATAATCATCTCTTCCAAAAACTTAAGCTGATCGGACAGTAGATAATTAACATTATATCTCAATATGCCCCATCAAGTGTTAGCCTATTATAATGGAGAGAGATCTGTGTGAGTATATAAGAAGGGATATAGAGACCCGTGTGAGCCTATAATAAGGGGGATAGGTCCAACACGTGTAGGTACTTATAGTGTTTTTTTTGTTTGGAAAATTATGCGCACCTACTAACTAAAAACGAAAAGAGATAAACACAGAAACACAAAGAAGCGCCCAAAATCCAGTTTCCAGACTCTCGACTTGTCGAGACACAGTCTCGCCGTATCGTGGGTTAGATTCTGTATTCCAAACAAACAACAACACAGATTCTTGCAGAAACGACTCAAGACTTAAAATAAAAAAGAAAAAACGAAAAACAGAAACCTTTTTAAATAAAATTTAGCAAATTTATCACGGAAATTTGCCATTGTCCTTGCTAATGGCGCCAAAGACCTTGATCGTGTGTATGTCTCTTATATTAGAAAGGGGATTAGGCACATTGTTCATAGCAAACAAGAAAGGGTTGATCCTATAGAGACAATGCAACTTATATGGATAAACATACTAAACTATAACTTAGAGCACATAAAGGTGGTCATTGACCAATATAAGGACAAAATAAATAAATAAGGTATCACGATTCCTCCAAACATATCTCCTAGATTGATGTAATTAATCTATCTTGTTTACCCCCCTGTAATTACCCGAATTACCAGAACATATGTTTCATCTTCGTAATTAGCTACGGATGTAGTCTTCTAACCTTGTGTACATCCATTTTCAAGGACATCAAATGTCTTTATAAAGTTAACATACCTTAGGCTGTATCAACATCATATGCAATAAGTTTTAATGAGTGTTGGCTCAAGACCAAGAACCTCTTCGAGCAGCCATCGACAATGACTGGCACATTTCCAAAGCTCGATCGAGACTATGCCCTAAATAACCTTTTACTAATAGTCTTTCATTCTAGTTTTCGAACAAGGTTACTAGATTGGGTAGATCTAAATAAATCTCGATTAATCATGTCTATCAGACATAGCTGACGCCGAATCTCTAGAATTATGGTGACCTAAAGGTTACCAAGACGTGTCTGTACAGACCAAAGCCGCGTCTAGTGCGATGGTTCCTATTACTAGGTTACAGATTATTGTTCTGGTTAATTCTGGAGAATTACTGGTTCGTTAAAAATTTAGATTAATTACAACACGTTGAACATGCTAATCTATCATAGTAAAGACATTAAAGAACGTTCAAGATTTCTCACCTTCAACGATGGTGGACTAGTTCGATCAACTAAAGGTAGTTGATGTCTTGGGGGAGAAGGGAACCTAATAAATCACAAGAACTTCAAAGAATCTTTATTTCATCAAATAATTTTTACAATCTAAGATAGTAAAAAACATACGTAATACAAAGCTTCTACATGCCTTATATAAGGTGATGTAGCCGACCTGATCCTACTAAAACCCTATCCGACTTAATCTGGCTTCATAAGGCGGACTGGCTTCATAAGAACGTTCTAGATTTCATACCTTCAACAATGGCGGACTAGCTTGATCAACTCAAATAAAATATGAGTTTTCATGATGATTCATCACTTTATTTATTCTATTGCTGTGTAAACCCCATTGATGAAGTGTTGAGACTAAATGTTATAGTGAGAAGGTAAAAGATTTCTATAACTGAATGTATGGGATTTATTAGAGTCTGATTATTGTATATGCAACACCCCAAATTTTATGTCATAAATCGAAAAGGGTATAGTTGTCAAAAATAAGAATAATTATTATTATTTCTTTCATAATTCTTATAATCGTTTTAGTGACCTAATTTATAATTTAAAACTACTTATATTTATAATTACTTTATTATCTTTGGAATTATTTTTAACATATTTGTAGATATGCAAACACCAAACATATTTTTTATAGTCCACGTATATATTATTATCACTGGTATTATTAATATTATTATTTTATTTCTTTATTATTCTATGGTATAGAAATTATAGGAATCATTATATATTGTCCATTCATGTACAGTAAATAATCTCATTTTTGGAACCAACCACTCGACATCAGAAGTTAAACTCTTGTTTAATACATCAGTTCATCCATTTAGTTAGCTCTTTAGTTGAACCATACCCTTTATTTCTAATTTAAATAGGTAGTCAGTTACATATATATTCAAATGTCCCAATTAATATTAAAAGCCTTAAATGCATTTTAATGTACTCAAATTCTTCAATATAATCTAACCAATTGAGTACCAATGCCTTCCATGGATCTTTTCTTACCAACACAGATGGCCACTTCTGTAACAAAACCATGAACCTATTTTTACCATTCTATTACCATCCTATTCCTTACATATATTTTGCATCAGCCATGAAAAAAATTAGTACAACTCCTCTACGCATAGTCTTCTGAACATATAACAGAAACTGTTAAAGATGATAACAATGACATGTCATGATTGATTAGAGAATAAATGCATACGGTTCAAGAAGTAAATAAAGGATTTCCTATAATTACTATTTTCATTATGTAAAAATATTCTGAGAGGATTTTATGTGATTTGCAAATCATGTAATAACTCCTTTCATTGGGTTAAATACATGTACGTTTGACAGAATGCATCATCAATTAAAACCAATTTCCTTTCACTTGTTCTTACACCATTTTCGTTCCATCTTTATCTATTATCATTTTTTTACATGGTATCAGAGCAAGGTTAGTAAAATATTTCTTTAAATCCTTTTTCCATGGCTGATGAACGATCAGCAAGTATTTCCACGGCCACCACATCTAAATGGGACAATCCCAACAACCCTCTTTATATTCATCATTCTGATCAACCCGGTGCAATTCTTGTACCACAATCTTTAGCAGAAAATAATTACAACACATGGAGACAATCCATGGTTATGGCGTTGTCCGTCAAAAACAAAGTAGGGTTTGTTGATGGCACCATCAAAAAACCCGATGCAAAGAATGAAGAAGAACTCCAACAATGGAATCGGTGCAATGATTTGGTCAAGACGTGGTTGCTAGGATCTATGTCCAAAGAAATTGCTAAAAGTGTGATCCGTTGCAAAGAGGCCAGACAAATTTGGCAGGAACTACATGAAAGGTTTTCACATGTCAATGTGGTTCAATTATATAATATAGAAAACGTGATTCATCAATGCGTACAAGGAACGATGTCCGTTGGCTCATATTTTACAAAACTGAAGGGTCTTTGGGACGAATGTGATGCACTTTGTGAATTTCCTGCTTGTAACTGTGGATCTCTCAAAGAGATCAGTAATTTTCTGGATACACAGAAAACCATGAAATTTTTAATGGGTTTACATGAGTCTTATGCAGGAGTACGAAGCAATACGTTGTTGATGGATCCTTTACCATCCGTCAACAAGGCATATTCTCTCGTCCTACGCCATGAAAAGCAAGCAGAAGCCATGTCAATAGTCAACTTGCAACAAGAAGGTGCAGCGTTTGCAGTGAAGAGTGTGAACTTTAGCCAACATGAAGACGTGAAATGTGCAAAATGCAACCGTACTAATCATAGTACAAAGAACTGTAGGGCACACCTGAAGTGTGAATATTGTGGGATCAAAGGGCATACACAAGATTATTGCAGGAAGAAAAAGGCTTCAGACCAAAGGGTGAATCCATTAGATTAACGAAATTTGGCATCACCTTTTACCACAGAAGAATGCAGTCAATTATTAGATTTACTCAAATCAAAATCGGCTGCGAATCAAGTAACATTGGTATCTAATCATGAAGACTTCTCAGGTACGCATTTTCTACAAAATTCGAATGATAAGGATATTGTTTGGATCCTTGATAGTGGTTGCACTGATCATATGGTTTGTGATCCGACATTCCTTATCAACGCGAAACCAGTGGCGAATAAGGCAGTGGACTTACCAACTGGATCAACAGCACCGGTTACCCATATTGGAGATGTGAAAATTTCATCGGAAATAATCCTTTCCCATGTTCTATGTGTTCCTTCATTTCGACTTAATTTAATTTCCATAAGCCAATTAACAAAACAAACACCATGTATGCTTGTTTCCTAAATAATTATTGTTTTCTTCAGGACCTACGTACGGGGAAGACGATTGGGACGAGCATTGAGCGTGGAGGACTTTATCAACTTGGAAAAATAAAGCAAATAGCATGTCATCAAACCCAATCCTCAACATCACCAATTTGGCACGAACGGCTTGGCCATCCTTCAGCAAAAGTTACAGCATTATTTAAAATTTCAAATGTCGAAAGTAAACCTTGTCATGATTGTTTAATTTGTCCTTTGGCAAAATTAACTCGATTACCGTTTCCTAAAAGTTCTATTTCCAACACATCACCTTTCCATTTAATCCATGTTGATATTTGGGGAGGTTATAAGGTATCCTCTATTACGGGAGCCCAATATTTTCTCACCATCGTTGATGATTTTACTCGATGCACATGGGTATACCTTATGCAAAATAAGTCTGATGCTAGACCCATTTTAATCAAATTTCTCAACATGGTGGAAAACCAGTTCAATACAAGGGTCAAAATTGTACGCAGTGATAATGGCTTAGAATTCAAAATTGATGATTTTTATAGTGATAAGGGAATATTGCACCAAACGAGTTGTGTCAAGACACCCCAACAAAATGGTGTTGCAGAACGAAAACATAGGCACTTAGTAAGCATGGCCCGTTCACTTCTTTTTCAAGCCAAACTCCCCAAGAAATTCTGGGGTGAAGCCATTTTAACCTCTACATACCTCATAAACCGAACTCCCACACCTCTTTTACAAGGCATCACACCTTATGAAAAGTTGTTTAATAAACCACCAACTTATACACATTTACGTGTGTTTGGATGTCTTTGTTTTATTTCCACTCATACAAAAAACCCTTCTAAATTTGACCCAAGAGGTTCTAAATGCATATGCTTAGGCTACCCATCTGGTCAAAAGGCATATCGAGTACATGATTTGGATGATCACACAATTAAGGTTTCTCGTGATGTATTATTTTTTGAGGACGTCTTCCCTTATCCACAAGATAATGAAGAGGAGTTGTTATTACTGCGTACTCCACCTAATACAATTGATTTTGATGACCCAATCCCCCCTCACATACAACCAGCCGAAGCTTCCATACCATCAGATCCCTCTACCCCCATACAACCAAACCCACCCACTTCAGCCCCACCACATCATCCTACTTCCCTCACCATTCAACCTCAACTGGAACCCACTCGACGTAGCAACCGTCCAATCAAAGCACCCACATACATGCAAAATTTCTATGTTGATACGGTTATACCCGCTCGTGCTGCCCCACAATTTTCTCCGGACGCCACAGGTACTTCATATCCTCTTGCAAATTATTTATCCTACGATCGATTATCGCATACTCACAAATCATATGCAGCACATCTTTCTTTCCTAAATGAGCCCTCATCTTATTCTCAAGCTGTCAAAGATCCCAAATGGCGTGCAGCCATGGATGAAGAAATTAAAGCTTTACAAGAAAATAATACTTGGAGCTTGGTCTCATTACCTTTTAACAAAAATCCTATTGGATGTAAATGGGTATACAAAATCAAGCTGAAGGCCGATGGAACAGTGGAACGTTACAAAGCACGCCTCGTTGCCAAGGGATATAGTCAAGTTGAAGGCATAGACTATCGTGAAACATTTGCTCCAGTTGCGAAGATGGTTACCGTTCGTACTTTACTTAGTGTGGCAGCATTAAAGGGTTGGCATCTTCACCAACTTGACGTTAATAATGCTTTTCTCCATGGCGATCTCGAAGAGGAGGTTTACATGTCAATACCACCCGGATTCGGACAAAAGGGGAGACACGTGTTTGCCATCTTCACAAACCATTATATGGCTTGAAACAAGCCTCGAGACAGTGGTTTCTTAAGCTTTCCAATTTTTTAATACATGCAGGGTTCAAACAGTCGCAAGCCGATTATTCTTTATTTGTCCGAATACATAACGGTAATTTTCTAGCTCTACTTGTATATGTCGATGATGTGGTACTTGCTGGGAATAATTTATAGGAAATAGAAATGTCAAGCTTTTCCTATCAAAGCATTTCAAACTCAAAGACTTGGGAAAATTGAAATATTTTTTAGGCATTGAAGTTGCACGCTCACAACATGGGATTAGCTTATCCCAACGCAAATATGCCCTAGAAATTTTGGAGGATACAGGTTTCTTAGGAGCCAAGCCATCGCGTTTTCCAATCGATCAGAATGTTACATTGACTCAATCTGAAGGTGAGCTTCTAACAGATGCGTCCAATTACAGACGACTAGTAGGACGTCTGATTTATTTAACAGTGACCAGACCGGATCTAGCCTACGTGGTAAATGTGTTAAGTCAATTTATGGATAAACCTCGACAACCTCATTTCGAAGCAGCTCAGAAAGTATTGAGGTACATTCAATATTCTCCTGGTCAAGGAATTTTCCTACCATCTTCAGGCACATTACAACTTAATGCTTTTTGTGATGCTGATTGGGCTCGATGCAAGGACACACGACGATCTATCACAGGTTACTGTATTCTACTTGGGAACGCTCCAATTTCATGGCGAATAAAGAAGCAATCAACTGTCTCTCGTTCTAGCGCAGAAGCCGAATATCGCTCCATGGCTTCTACATGTTGTGAACTTACTTGGATCCGCAACATTTTACATGATTTACATATAAAGTGTGATAGCCCCGCACGAATGTTTTGCGACAGCAAGGCGGCATTACATATAGCGTCAAATCCTGTGTTTCACGAGCGAACCAAACACATAGAAATTGATTGTCATCTGGTTCGACAAAAGATTCAAGAAGGGATGATTCAACCATTACACATTCGAACGGAAGATCAACCGGCTGATGTTTTCACAAAAACTTTAAGCTCAAGACAGTTCGAACGACTTATTGGCAAGTTGGGAGTTATTAACATACACTCCAACTTGAGAGGGAGTGTTAAAGATGATAACAATGACATGTCATGATTGATTAGAGAATAAATGCATACGGTTCAAGAAGTAAATAAAGGATTTCCTATAATTACTATTTTCATTATGTAAAAATATTCTGAGAGGATTTTATGTGATTTGCAAATCATGTAATAACTCCTTTCATTGGGTTAAATACATGTACGTTTGACAGAATGCATCATCAATGAAAACCAATTTCCTTTCACTTGTTCTTACACCATTTTCGTTCCATCTTTATCTATTTTCATTTTTTTACAGAAACGGTGTGTATGAATCGGGAATCATTCTTTTTATTGGGTTGTCATGACACTTTAAACCAGTTTGGATAATGAGATTTGGATGGAAATTGAGGAGAAATGGAAATGATGAAGGTGGTGAATATACTACTAACCATTACCTTATTTGGGCACCTGAGACGAGCCAATGCAAGAAACTAGAAGTGGAATGAAGGTTTATGAGTGGATAATTACTAGAAAATGGTAAGGCAAATATTTGCGGGATGGAGTGTATAATAAGATTTGCGAGTGACTGGACCTTGTTTGCAAGACAGAAGAAAGGAAGCCTAGCTTGAGGAATGGTGATTTGAGAGTGTGCGTATTTATGGTTTGGGTGAATTTGAACACGATACTGTGAGTACGGTCGACAAGCATATTGGATAGTCAAATATTATTATTTGTCGTCCGTAATGTGAGTTCATTTTATTTTGATATAAACTCAAAGTGTGTTTTATAATTATTTTCAATATTTTCTCTATATCAATTGGTTTTTTAAACTCGGAAGTCATTTTTCGAATAATAATTCTTAAAAAAATAAGTAATTCAAATTGATTTCAAACGATTAAATGTTTTGAGCTATTGCATAATTTTCTCATAACAATAATAAAAAGATACTAGGAATTGACGGAAAATACTTGTTCGTTCGTGACACGAAAGTGTCAAAGCTCTGGTGGTTAAGGGGATTAGAGTTTCGCTCACAGGAGAACGGCTAGTCACCGGTCTCGGGGCCTCTTGACTCGAAAACTTACCGACAGTAGCTAGATTCCTCACTCGTAAGAGTGGGGACGGTACCTTTTCCCCAAAGATTCATGCTACAGCCGGGAAAGCAAGGGCTGACAGTCGGTGCGTGGGTCCTAGGGCATGGATAGGGTTGGCTGGAACGTGTAGGAGGTTTGCACGGTGAATGTTGATTCCTTTTCCCTGACAATCGGCCAGAGTTGTCCGGCATGGCCAGTTCTCATGGAGTGCGGTTGAAATCCATATGGTAAAATTGGTGTTTGGGCGGTACTTGACTCATCGACTCGACCAAAGCTGGTGCTTGTAAATGAACCTGACATGTTTTCTTACTTCTCGTGCACTTCAATACTAAAAATTGATCTTTTCATTTGTTCAATCAATTAATAATTAAAAGACTTCCGTTGTTGTTTTTTTATAAAACTTGTCTGTTATATTGATTTTAATATATATATATATATATATATATATATATATATATATATATATATATATATATATATATATATATATAAAACACTCTCACACACGGCTTATATCGGCCGTTTGCTGACGCCTCGGTTTTTTTTTGTTTCTTTGTCTCTTTTGTTTTATTCTTTTCTTTTACAAATATATGTACAAGTTTTTTATCAAGGAAAATGAGAAATTGTACGCGGTGATTGATCAAGATTCGAAGATACAGGAAATTAATGTTTTGGATGGTACATCGATTTATTTTAGGAGTTATTGTAATTTTTTGTGTTGAAATCTTTTACTTGAATTAGTTAGTCATTTATGTAAAATTGATTTGTGGTAATTTTGTAATGAAAATAATTATTGATGTATTGAACAATCATTTGTGGTTTTAGTAAATTATTTTGGGATTTTAGTGAATTATGTTGGGAATATAGTTTTGTTAATGAAGTCACGGAGAGAGCTTCGCAACCCTTCCTAGAATGACTCTAGTGGACCTAAGGGTCGGGAGTAGGGTATTAGCATATAGGTTATATCCGACGAGCACTGTAATAGATAGAAAGTCGTGAAACTGAAACTGGAAGTCATACAAAAACTGAAATTGGAAGTCATACAAAAATTGAAGCTGGAAGTAATACAAAAACAGAAGTGACGATGCAAAAATCGTCACGGTGGCGTAGCGGTTTTGCTTTTAGTGGATATCTGGCTTTTTGTGAGTAGTTTGTTAGTATATCAGCCGGAGGTAGGCGGCGGCGAGAGGAAGACGGTGAGAGGAGTTTTCTTTTGCAGAGCTTTGGCTGGTGTTTTTGTATTAGAATAGAATGATTAGGTTACACAAGACTTCCTTTTATAGGAAGATTAGACTTAGGGGTGAAGTAAAAGACTGGCGGTGCAGAACCAGCTTAGTCACTAGTCTTAGTAGCTAATTTAATACTAAATATCTAACATCAAGTTGGTATAATATCTAGTAGCAAGTGGATGTAATATCCAGGCGGCGACCCCTTGTGGTCGCTAAGGTCGTCAGCTTCGTTGTCTGGCCTTCGCCCCCTGTTTTCTTCTCAAGTCTTGTGCGGCTCCTTAGAGAGCCTTGTATTCGTGGTCGCCCACCGGCCCCTAGCTCTGACGAAGCTCTAGGAAGGGTTGTTGGCGGCGGCCTTGATTTTAATACTTTTTAACATCGCCATAGATGTAGTCGCAGCTTCCTTGGGCTGTTTCCGGGACCAACTGGAGGCGATATAATTAGTATCATCAAGAAGGTACTCAAAACTGAAACTGAAAATACTCAAAACTGAAGTCTGATGAAGGTAAGTTCACTGAGGGATCAAACTCGGTTGGCTTATCTATAGAAGCTGAAGGCTAAGGGGACAAACTCAGTTATGAAGACTGTGGGGACAAACTCAGTTATGAAGATTGAAAAACTGATGGTTCAAACTCAGTTTATGAAGACTAAAAGCCGAGACTATAATGTCAGAATTCAAGAAAGTCTGTGATGACCTGAACTTGCTTTATGGTTCTTGTATTGAAGGCTATGTTACATAAGGACAATGTAACTTAGTTATTTTATGAAATTAAATGGTGTAATCTATTTTCACAAATTAAGATCAGATGAAAACTAGGAGTACTTAGTTTATGAAGAAGAGTAAAAACTGAGTTAATGCTCCTTAACAGTTAGAAACTGAAAACTATGAATACTCAATTTCAACTCAGCAAGTCAGCCAATTAGTTCTATATGGATATCAGAACATTGATGATCAAGTTATGTGATTTGTTGATGGTCTGACAAGTCAGAACGGTCACTGACAAGTCTGACACTTTGAAAGCATATTGTAGGAATCTAATTTGAACGTTAGAAGAATTCAAAAGTTATAGCCGTCGGATTTCACTCTATAAAAAGAGGACTTTGATCACACACACAAGACACCAAGGTTTTACCAAGAACTATCAAGTTGCGCAAGAATTTTTTGTGATCAAATTTGTGTGAAGTAATTGCTATCAATTTGAGCTTACAAAGTTACATCAAGAAATCTTCAAAGTGTTCAAGCATACAACTCATATCGAGATTAGACACTTGAAGACCCACAAGCGTGAATCACTTTCTTGATTCAAAGATCCAACTTTGATTTATCAAAGGTTGAGACTATGAAGCATTCTGGACAAGGAATTGCCTAGGACAGTTTAGGGCGCGTAGTCTAGGTGAGTGTGTTTGTGGTGGAGTTGGTGAAGAGGCAATCCAACCCATCAAGGACCAGTGGAGCTTTTGGAGTGCAGCAATCCTACCTGTTTTTCATTTTCTTAGATTGTAAAGCTAGGGTTTAGTGAAGGACAATCAACAAGGACTTTTTGTAACCGCTATAACCTCAAGAAAACTAGCTAGTGGAAATTTTCCTCCTACATCACAGGGGAAAAGTGGTCTAACGGGATTACACCACCTGGAACCACTATAAACATTGTATTTTTATTTCTGCATTGATTTATTTACTTTATCTAGTTATTTATTTCACTCAAGCAATCTATTGTCATAACAAAACTAATTAAACTCACACTTAGCACAAAACCGAGTTTCACCAAAACTCAGATCAGCATACTTTCAAAGAACAACGTATCATAAGTCTAATTAATATATTTCCGCTGCATATAACTCAGCTTTAGAAAAATCCAGTTGACACTTTTCTAATACTTAGTTATCTTAACTCCGAACTAAGTTTTCAATTCAGAAAACTCTGTTTCTTTCAAACTCTGTTTGAGTTTCAGAAATTAAGTTTTTAGGGACAAGTTTCTTCACCCCTTCCCCATCTAAACTTGTCTGAAGTCTTACATAGGGACCAACACCAACAATAACTCACAAGAACTTCAAAGAATTCTTATTTCACCAAATAATGTTTACATTCTGTGATAATAAAAAAACATACGTAATACAAAGCTGCTACAGGCCTTATATAAGGTGATGTAGTAGACTTAATCTTAATAAAACCCTATCCGACTTAATCTAGCTTCATAAGTTCGGTTTTCATGTCGTCTAAGTTCTCGGCTCATTGGGCCTAGACCTCGACGCATCGGGCATGTGTTTCCATATTCTTCTGCAAATACTTCCAGACTTTTTCGCTTCCAGACCATTTACTCTTTCCAACCCAGATCCACTTTATCCCATCTACTGGAAAATGGTACAACATGAAACTGGATCAAAATAGAGCAAAACAGAACCGGTTGCGAAGGATAAACATATAGATAAAGAAGTACTAACCAAGGAACATGCACTAAGAAATCGACACGTAGTTCATACAACAATTAGACTATCTCTTATCAATTGATCATAATTTGGGGGCAAATATGATATAAAATATAATACCAAATATACTGTCATTGGGCATAAAATAAAATAATAATTTGTTTACAGATAAAATAAATGTTGACTAGACCCTACATGATCTTGTACCATGTACTGCTCATAAAAAACAAAATCGCCACCACTAGTGAGATTCGGCATTATAGCATTGTTGGTAGTCCTACCGCTATGAGGGTGTACTACCACCACAAAGGTGATAGTCCTATACCGTTGGGGTGGTGAAGCCCCACCGGACCGGAGGTAGCACCTATTCACAAAATTGCTGTAAATCTTCCAACTTTTCCTAGTAAAGATCCAAATCTCGTAGATTCACAAAATAAATATTTAATTTCAAAGAATTAAATGCTTAACCAACTATAACGACCACACCATAGGCAAGACCAGATATTTGGGCTTTCAGTATTTCACACTTAAGCCTCTTTGCCTCAGGGGACCATACCTCCTCAATTAACATCTTCTCCTTTACCCCGAGGGACAATACCTCCCCAGGCAACAACAAATTCTTTGTCTTTAAAATTAGTGTTTTATAATAATGCCTTTTTAATTACAAAACGTGTCTTTTTTAACCCTAAACAAATTGGTGGTACAAAATGTTTGATATGTTACTTATTGTGTCTTTAATGTCCCCTTTCCTATGGTTTATCGACTCACTCAATTATTTTATGTCATAACTTTGTGATAACTGTGTAAGGGGTCATAACGATACAGTGATATATATATATATATATATATATATATATATATATATATATATATATATATATATATATATATATATATATATATATTTAAGCACTAATGGTGTATTCTAAAATATATGTAAAAATACAAATATGTGTTACATTTGTTATGAAATAATATCATTGATGGATTATCTATTATTCGATTGATTTACGTAGATTTGAGATTAATTCGATTATTGTGTTCACATTGTAATTTCTACTATAAATACCCTCTTATACTATTGGAGTAATACACAAGCAATTTTCTTTTCTTCTGTACTTGTATTTCCTCTTGTTCTTCCTCCATTATTCTCTTAGTTTTATAAAACGTTATCAGCACGAGTCTCTAACCAAGTCTCAAATCATCAAAATTGTTTTGATGAGTTTGGCAACCTTCGAAAGAAAAAAAACCCACAAGAATCACCATTCATAGATTGCCATAAGGACTCAAGCCGATCAATTGATATATTTTATATCTCCACATCTCGATACAGGTAAACATTTTATTTATTTAAATTATTTATCGTGATCAATTATATTATTCTATAGATATATATATAATATTGATGCTAATGGTATTGACATCAACAAATCATGATGGATCAAGTCAATACAACGTAAGAAAAAGATATGAGTAATACTCATCAGTAATATGAAGCCTTGAAGGCTATATTTCTTAGACAAAAGAGTTTGCCTTTTGTACAAATTGAAAAGGGAGATATGATCACATGCAGTTGATCAATGTTTGAAACGAGCATATAATGGACCAGAAATCCATATATAAAAATAGAAAGCTCGTAAAAGTGAATATAAAATTCACATAAGTGGGCATGTCAAAAACCGTGAAAAGTGAATATTAAATTGACATAGATAAATTTCAGACATATCGAAATATCGTGAAAGTGAATTTGAAATTCACAGAGAAAAAAAGTATTGACATGTCATTCATATAAATAAATTAGGACCCAAAGTCCATAGAGAATGACATGTTCCATGAGTGATCTGAAATTCAGAGATAAGAAATCTACTGAATATATCATGAGATTTCATGACCATAATCGATGAAAAATTAAATCATTTTTTATCATGATGATATGCTCCTAAAGCAGCAATATCGATCAAAGTAATTTTTGATGTATATGAAATTGATTATTATTTTGTAACATGAATGACAAATAATAATCCACTGGATGTGGAATTATATATGAAAGTAAATAAGGAGTCACCATTGATATGACTAATGAGTCCCGACGGAATTATGAGAGTTCATACTTTAATTTATAAATAACGTGACTCAATTTATAAATATTTGGTTACGGTCGTGGAGGAGGACGTGGTTGATACAGTCCTCACAAAATTATTTTTATATGATTCAAACAATAATCATGACAAGAGACAAAGTAATCTTTTAGAAGATTACGCCACATGTCAGAGTTAGTGGCGATTTACAAAAATTGTTTATACGATGCATTTAAACTTAAGCATAGTTTATTAATAAATAAATTGTTTCTTGTCTTAGCATTTTTTTATACGGCTAAAATATTTTGTGATATATAAATAGTAGTTATGGAATTTTATCGATTGTTTATAATTGATACGTGTGGCTAGTTTTCATCTAAAAGAAAAAAGGAAAATAATTGTATAATCATGTATTTTTGGTAAGTAAATCTTGTTATTTGGCCACAATAATAATATATGATTCTCAATCGGTGGATTAATCAACGTGTATATTACTTTTGCAATCATATTCGTATTAATTAAAGTCATTTTAAATAGTTAAAATTAAATAGATTAAATTTTACATGATTGTGTGCGTAGTTGTGTTAATCACTTACGTGGTGCGCATATATGATCTTTATTTTGATACGACATGAGAATGTTTTATATGTTGCTTTATAATTTAGCAATACATTTCTCACTACAAAGTTGATATGATATATGAAATATAAGAACATGAAATTGTCATATCATTTAGTTAATTGGATTCATATTATCCATAACCTTACAATAATTGCATGATCATTGAGGTAATTAATGGATTCATTGTATTTTTGGCAAAAGTGTTTGCATTGATTTTAATAAATAAAATCATATTTGGTTATTCAATGAAAAGATTTTATTTTGAATGATCATTGTAAGAGTAGTGATACTCATTATTGTGATTATTTATACATATCTTTATTACAAAATAAAAATATTCAACCTACTGTTTTTTTTAAATGAATATCATTTATATGGTCTCTGATTGTAAACGCATTTGCTCTATATTGTTATTAAATTCAAAATTCGTTGTCTAGTTGTGATAAGAATGAATATGACAACATATTACAATGCTTTATTAGTGAGTGAAATTATTCATAATGATTGATTCACGAATTATAATACTGGATAATTGTCTCTTGGATCCACTAGCATTTACAATATTAATTTGATTAGCTTGAACTGATACATAATATAATTTTCTATTTGAAATAATTAATCATTGTAATTTATTTATATTATGTGACAATTGTTATACTTTGAAAAAATTAATTGCTCATTTCGTTCAAAGGAAGAAATGGAGCCGGAACATGAGAGCAATTAAATTGCCTCATCAATAGTGCGACACGCGCGTTATATTGAGAAACAAGTTCTCAAAAGAATTAATGAGAGGTGCAAATGATATGCAAGTGCTATATTAAAACAATTTTTTTGAAATAAAGCACTATGCTCTCTCAAGTCTCGATTTTTTTGAGTAATATGGGTGTTATATCGAGATTGAAATATTTTCTTTATATACTATTTCCGATGAAATGTGTATAAACAATGTGTTTGAAAATAATAAGATATGTCCATTCCACGAAGAGAATGTGACTGATACTACCATGCATCATTTAAAACAATGATTTATGTATCATATTATGGGATGCATCACAATCATTCTGTGAAATGAATGCGACAAAAATTAAATATTTAAGATGCATATAGTGATTCTGAATATTTTGATTATTGTGGTTATAACCATCCTTTATGTGAGAATCCCACTAGAATTGGGATGGTGATTCAAGAACATTGGTATAACTCGATATATTGTATCCATAATTGTGAACGGATATAATATCTCTATATGAGCCAAAATTTCTCCACAAATCGAAAAATATAAAAGAAGTTTATTGATACCCACAAATCGAAAAATTTCTCCACAAATCGAAAAATTGTTAACGGATATAATATCTCTATATGTCATAACTTTGTGATGATTGTGTAAGGGGTCATTAAACTAATCAAAATCATTCATTCTAGTAATATTGCAATGTTTATCTTTAGTATTTGCGGAGATTAATAAATTCACATATAAAAGATTAGTAATAGCATGCTTTTTTTAATGTCGATCGAGAGTATTTACTGGCTCTACCATATAATTGAATATCAAATGTCACCTGTTTACAAAGAAAATTTTAATCTCAAAATATTGTCTAGGTTTAACTTGAGTAATAACTTCAAGATTAATTATATACTTAAAAAATATGGGAAAAACAAATTGGATGCATTTAAAGTAGTACATTTATAAACATATGGCACCTTAAATTGTATTTATTTAATAGATTTTCCATAAATGATTAATAGCGTAAGTTTTAGACCATTCAGGAATAAAAGAAGATACATTTGTTCCTTTGGTAAATTTAGAAAGAATATGATTTAGAATATTTTGTCTCGTGAAATGCGTTATACATTTCTATACAGGGTAAAAATGTCCACTCATATGTTAAACCCTAATCCTCCAAATTTTCTTTCCTACGGCTCCTCGCCGCTACTAAAATTTTGTCATAACCATATCCATCATAAGATTGCCATTCTTTCGGAGATTTTATAAGTAAAAAAACAACATTGCCTTTTGATTTACAAATTCTGGTGGAAACATTCTGGTTAGAACAACGGATCGTCGATCATGGAATATCATTTTTCCTACAACTTCCGTACATGTGTTCATCTATTGTATTGTGTTTTTATCATTTAATGCATTGTACTACTTGTTATGTTATCTGATATCTTTTGAAATAGAAGTACAACAAATTCAAGAAACAAATCTTAGCTTCAGTAAATTCAACAAATTCAAAACTAACTCTAAGTCTTCTGTAAGCCATCTGACTTAGCTTCAGTATCAGTTTGAGTCTTTCTTTTTTCCGCTAACTTTGCAACTAACTTGTCATAGGCTTCAACCGATTCTTTCATTGACTCATATACTGTACCAAAATCTAGGGTGTTGATGTTTGTCCAGACTTGCCATGCCATAGCCATTGATGTCTTTCCAAAGAACTTGTTTTTGTAGATAATTGTGAATCTCATCATGCACCTTCTAAGTTCTTCATTATTGGTGAGTCATTCTTTGACTTGTCTAGCTGGTGCTAACTCAGTTTCCTTAGCATTTTCTTCAATTGTCTTCAAGGTGCTATCTTTCTCACAAATTATTAAGCTTTTTCCTATAGTGAAGAAAGATCTTCTCTTATACCAAGAACTTTTCCAAGGCTTGTTCTCTGGTTTTGTCTTCAGCAATGGGTTTCATCTTAAATTTCTCAAACAACTGAGGGTCTAGGGCAAGTATCTTTTGAGTAGATTTGGAAAACTTGACTATCAGTTCCATTTCCTCGTCGGTTAGATCAGCTCTAGCTTTCTTCAGTTCTATCAGTTTCTCATCAATAGCTCCAACAACCATTTCCATATCTTCAGCATTTACTTTTAAGACATCCTCACTTTCCCCATTACTGGCATCATCCTTGGAGAGCATACTCAGCAATATTGAGTTCATATGATGTTGATTGGATGCCAATATGGTTTGGGCTACGACAGAATCTTTAAGTGTGTTTTCCATCATGAAGACTCTGGCATGTAAATCATTAGTAAGGTTTCTAGTCTATCTTGAGTCTTATTCTTCCTTGTTTCAGACTCAAGGGTTGTCTTTCTGATGTTAATCAAAGTATCTAGGCAGTTATCTTTGATTTCACTTACTTGTAGCAGTACTGCCTTTCGTTCTTCATCTCATTTGGACAAGGTTGTCATGATTGTCTCTAGTACATCCAAATTTTTGTTTTCGTTTCCAAGATAGCACAAGTGGTGTACCTCATGACATCAACTTTCTGAACTATATAAGTTTCCGGAACTGATGTCTCTTCAGCTTTCTTGGCTGGAGTTAGTTGCAACTCATCTTCAACAATGTTTGTTGTAGCTTCATCTTTCTTCTAACTAACTTCTTGTAACTAGCTAACTTCCCCCTTAGAATGTGCTTCAGTATTTTCTTTGGGGTCAGTTTTAGTTTCTTGTTTTCCTTCTGTTGGTGCTTCTTTCTCTTCATTTTCAATATTTTAAACAAGGGCAACTGCATCTTTAGCTACTTCCAGAACTCCTCCATCAGTAGGAGACTCAATCCCTTTTAGTTCTGGTTCATTATCAGTTTGAGATTCAGATTTGGACACTGAATCTGATGTAGTGGACTCCTCTGAACTTCTTGTTCATTCTGTGTTGTCCTCTATGTTTCATCAAGTCATTAAGTTATCATCATTATCATCATCATCATCATCATCATCATCATCATCAAATCTGGATATACAGAAATCCGAATCCGGATCTGATCCATAATTGGATCGTCAGATCTGATTCACAGCACTGATCGAGACACTCGATCATGCACAACGGAAGCTACGAATAAATTCGCATGCGATTTTAGTACAGTATGATCCACATAAATAATGAATACAACTATGAGAATGTTGAAGACTTACCCAAAATGAGAGGAAGAATCCATCGACCAAAAGAGGAGAAGCCGATGTCTTCCGGATTGTATCTCCTAGCGACGACTGGTGGATGTCGATCCTCACCGCAGAACCTTCTCGAATATGCACAAGGAAAACCCTAAGGTTTTCTCCTCCTAAAGGCTAGAACAAGAAACTAATTTTTCTCTTCTATTTTTGTGAAAGTGGTGCAATTTATGATCTTATTGTGTTGGGAGGACTCTTTTTATATAGGAAAATAACTAGTCAAGAGAGTTATCCTTTTCACACCACAATTACCTATTCCCATAAGGAAAAGATATTTTCCATAACATAAGAGATAATTCCCAAAAATCAATCTCTTATCTGTTTTCCATTAATTATCTACCAAATAAATAATTAAATACACATCTGACATAATCTCGGAAAATTTCTTTTCCTAATTTTTCCACAATGGGGCGCCACATTTGTCATTAATTAAATAGAAAATGTCTTTTCTATTTTACATATTATTTACCAAATAAATAATATTGAATATTCATTAAATAAACCAACTATTTAATTTATTCTCGAGGTTCTACAAAACGAGAAAACACTCACGTGTTAGGAGCCAACCAGGGGACCATGGACCTATAACGAGTAGCTACAATAAATTGAATAAAATATTCATCATATATAATATTTCTACTCAACTTATTTATTCCGGGATTATGCCACCATAAACCCGAAAGTGAACTCTATCGATTATAGATATAACTTATTCTCAAAACGTCGAGTCGATAAGTGTCCGTTGATATAATCATTACATACAGACTAACCCTCCAAAGACTATCCGTAATGAAGCGGGATTATTTTCGTAAAACTTCTTCAATACATCTTATACTTATTTACCATTAACCCACTAGTGATCAAATAGTTCATAACCAATACGAACACCGCGGAACGATCAGTTTCTAGGATTAACAAATAAGGGGATTGCCTTTCAACTTCCCGTAGGAAGGAATGAATTCCATATCTGTGAGACACACACTTCTCACTCATTCCAGTATAGCGCCAACGTGAAAGTGATTCGGACCACGCCTCTTAGCGATCCTTAACGAACACATCAAACCCTAACCTGAAACAAGTAGGAGTATGTAATCATTTCAGGATTAAGGTTAATCCATATATGATCATCTTGTGATTTAATGAGATTTCTCAATCACGGAATTGTATGAGAAATCCAGATTAAATCAGTCCAGTCCTATATGACTACATCATATATAAATGCCCCACTTAGATAACCAATATCGACGGTCCGGATAAGACGGTCACACCATAAAGTGTTCTGGGCGCATTAATGGTGGTTTAATCAATAGACCCCATACTTTGATTAAGTTCACCACGGACTAACAGTTCAAGTGTATCACCATAAACTTAATCCTCGCGTGTGAAACACACTAAGTTATATGGCTACCTATGATACAACTTGGGGTTTTCAGCAGTGTATTTCTTATAAGCACAAAGCAAATAATAAGATGAGAATAAATCTGTCATTTATTAATTATAAAAATAATTACATAAATTGTCTTTCGGGCGCTACTTCCAACAATCTCCCACTTGCCCGTATAGACAAGCAAGAATTGTCTTTCGGGCACTACTTTCAACACAGACACTCACCATCATTTCCATAAATGAGACCAAAATGAGATGTGCCCCTAATCTATCTGAACGTCCACTTCATAACCTTCCAATGTTCCTTCTCAGATAGATCCATAAACCTGTTAACTACACTGACTGCTTTTAGTGCTCTAAAAATCGGCCAACTCAGCCACCTTGGCGCCGGTCGGCCATCAACCGACACGAATTCACACAAATGGCCATGTCTAGGCGGGCTGAAAGTCGGACTAGGTGTGTTCAAGGCAGGAAACTCGGGCCAACTAGGATAACTCGGTCTATACATATTTGAAAGCCCTAAAAATTAAAAAAAATCATTTCCATTTCTTCCCCAACTCGGCTGAGTTTTCTCCTCTCCCTTCGCAAGAAGTTACCCATACCCCAGCCCCAGTCCCATCTCAAATTGTGATGACCACCGCCAGCCGGCATCAGCATATCTAGCGGGTTTGTTTTCATTTTTTCGGTTTCTTTTTAGTTTAAATTTAACATGTGTACTTGACATTGAATGTGTTTATTTTGGAGTTTGGACGTATCATGTATGTTTGTATGTATTTTATTTTGTGACATGAATTTTTTGTCTGATGATATGTTAGTACTTAGTATTACAAGAGTAGTAGCGTCAATATTTTTGAGGGTTTGTATTGGTATTTATTTTTATGTTTTTGTGAATTCCTTTATTATTAATATTATTAATAAATAAATAAAAATCCACAACTGCCTAGTCCCTTACTAGTCCCCTGCCTAGACGACTAGTCCCAACTCCCCACCCGTCCGCCCGACTAGTGCCTATCAACTTTTAGAACATTGACTGCTTGTGCTAGATAAGGTCTAGACCATATCATTGACCTGCCTCTTTAACCGAATTCCCTCTTTAGCTTCATCTATCAGTTCCATATATTCTGCTTCAGTAGTAGATAATGTCATTGTTTCCTTTAAAGTTGCCTTCCAACTTACCGTTGGACCTCCCTAGATGAACGCATAACCAGTCATAGATCTTCTGATGTCCAAATCAGTAGCATAGTCAGAATCACAATACCTTGTGACCAGACACTCACCATCATTTCCATAAATGAGACCAACATGAGATGTACCCCCAATCTATTTAAACATCCTCTCATAACCTTCTAATGTGCCATCTCAGGCAGAGCCTTAAACCTGTTAATAACATTGACTGCTTGCAGTGTTCTAAAAATCAGCCAAATCGGCCACTTAGGTACCGGTCGGCCATCACCCGACCTGAATTCACACAAATCGGCCCAGTCTAGGCGGGCTGGTCTATAGGCGGTTTGGAAGCTGGACTAGGTGGGTTCAAGGCGGGAAACTCAGGCCATCTCAACCTACTCGGTTTATACATATTGAAAGTCCTAATTTAAAAAAAATTCATTTCCATTTCTTCCCCAACTCGGCTGAGTTTTCCTCGTGCCTTCGCAAGTAGCCACCCAGGCCCCAGCCCCATCTCAAATTGCGTCGGCCACCCTCTAGCTCTACCGCCAACCAACGGCCATCCGGCAACATCATTTCCAGCGGGTTTGTTTTCTTATTTTTCGGTTCTTTTTAGTTCAAATTTAACTTGAGTACTTGACTTTGAATTACTTTATTTTGGAGTTTGGATGTATCACGTATGTTTGTATGTGTTATTTTTTGACATGAATTTTTAGACTTATGATTTGTTGGTACTTAGTATTACTAGAATTGTAGTATCATTGTTTTTCGGGGTTTGTAGTATTATTTTGTTATTTTGTTTTGGTCAATTTCATTATTATTAATAAAATAATTAAAAAAATCCACAACCACCTAGTCCCCGACTAGTCCCGTCCGCCCGACTAGCACCTATCGACTTTAAGAACATTGACTGCTTGTGACAAATCAGGTCTAGTGCAGACCATGGCATACATAAGACTCCTTAGTTCACTAGCACATGAAATTCTCAACATGTATTCCTTCTCATTAGTTCATTGTAAAGCAAACACAAGAGACAAATGAGTATTTGGTGTCATTGGAGTGTGTATAGGTTTGGCAGCTGACGTGCCAAATATGGACAATATCTTATGTATGTATTCCCTCTGTGATAAAAAGCAAATTCTTCTGACTTCTATCTCTATAGATCTCTAACCCCAGAATTTTCTTTGTTTCACTGAAATCCTTCATCTCCAATTCCGTACTAAGAAGATACTTTAGATTTCAAATATCAAAATTTTTCAAAGAATATATCAACATAGCATCCACATACAGAATCTGATAAATGAATGAACTATCTTTCAGCTTGTTATGATATACACAACAATCATATGGACTTCTGTCAAAGCCCTGCTTGATCATATAATAATCAAACCTCATGTACCACGGCCTTGGATCCTGCTTGAGTGCAACAATGACTTTCTCAGCTTGCAAACATACCCTTATTTTCCAGGGACTTGGGATCCTTTTGACTGAGTCATATATATCTTGTTATCTACATCTCCATGTAGAAGAGATGTCTTCACATTTAACCGCTAAAGTTCAAGATTCTGATGTGCAGCCATTGCTAGTATCGCCTTAATCGAAGTATATGTGACTACTGGTGAGAATATCTCCTCATAGTCTACTCTATGTTTGACCAAACCTTTTTGCAACTAGATGTGCCTTATACTTAATAGCTTCAGGTGAAGGCATTCCTTTCTTCTTCTTGAAGACCTATTTACAAATGACTAGTCTTCTCTCACGTGCTTGTTTGACAAAATCCCAAATCTGGTTCTTCTGAAGTGGCTTCATTTAATCTCTCATGGAAGCAAGCCATTGATATACTTCTGAATGTTTCACAGCTTCCTTGTAGGAGTTTGGTTCTGATCCATCTACCTCCGTAAAAACATGAAGTGCATAACTATATCCTAATACCCATACCTCTTTGGAGGTCAAACATTAAAACTTCTAGCTCTGCTAAGAGTAATAATCTGTTAATGAATTTCTGATGTTTGAGTTTTTGCCGACTGTATTAGATCTAATTGTATCGGTTCTGATGGTTCTTCCAGAATTGTTGGGTGTTGACTATTCTCAAATAATCGTGAAACTCAATTGATTAAACCTGAAGCTCCACTTGTTTGTCAACACCCTCATTTTTAGTTTGAAACTAGATGTCACATATGAGTTAAACATAGAACTCTAATCAAGGACTACACTTCTACAAAGTATAACCATATTTTAAACCGATGACCGGATTATGTATCCTTTAACTCCATCTTTATATCCCGAATACACCACTTCCTTGCCTCTTGGTTCTAGCTTACCCTCATCTCCATGATAATAAACTATGCACCAAAAAACACTTAGATTTGACCAAGCCTCATATTCCTTAACTTATTCATATCATCATATTCCTTAACTTATTCATATCATTCTAGTGAAACCTTGAAAATGCAACATTAGCAAAACCTTCTAGCTGAATACTTGTTGACATTCAGAACTCCACATTCACCTCTGAATCTGAATCCATTGATGTCCATAAGACTAAGTTATATCAAATTCTTTTTCATTAGTGGAACATCTCTCACATCCTTCTGTGCACAAAATTTACAATCATGTGTCTTGATCCGACTTGAGCCAATTCAGACCACCTTGCAGACTTTACTATTGACCATAGAAATATTTCCTTCATCCACCTGATCATAGGTTGTGAGGAAATCCATGCATGGACAAATATGCTAAGATGCCCCAAAATCCAGAATCCATGCATCATTGAGATGTGTTGACTCCCCAGCCACTAGAGCTATGTCTCCGCTTCAAAATTGGTGTCATGTTCTCGCCGAAGAAACAGTTCCATACTTGATGTCATGTTGCTTATTCTTCTTTGGACATTTATTCTTCCAATTTCCATGCTCTTTATAGTAGCTACAAACATCTTTTGCCGTGTGAACCTTGGAACAACCTTCTTGGACTACTGCTTTCTAGGGTTTCCTGATCCTTTGTTACTGCTACTGGCCATCAAACCAACGGTCTGCTTCTTTATGGTGTAATTCACAAGTACGGAAAGATGACCTAACATCCTCCATTGACATTGTATCCTTCTCATTTGATGCCGGCAGTGACACCAGCAAGATTAGAGTTATATCCTCATCTTCAATCTTAACATCAATATTCCTTAAGTCAAATAATATTATGATCAACTTGTCCAGATGATCTCTGAGAAGTCCATTCATGCATCATTAAACTAAATAGACGTTGCTTAAACATCAACTTGCAAGTCACTGATTTTGTCATGTACAGACTCTCAAGTTTTAGCCGAAGCCATACATTCATCTCCTCTTTTGCAACTTCGATGATAATATCATTTCACAAACACAACGTGATTAATGTTGAATGTGCATTCTCCTCCAGACGTGCCATCTTAGCTGAATTGGCAGATGTTGTATTTGTCAACGGAGCCTAAAGCCCTTATTGTT
The DNA here is from genome assembly GCA_036785695.1 of Gentiana straminea. Taxonomy (NCBI): domain Eukaryota; kingdom Viridiplantae; phylum Streptophyta; class Magnoliopsida; order Gentianales; family Gentianaceae; genus Gentiana; species Gentiana straminea. Next base: position 3,356,934 of record JAVUPR010000298.1, read on the forward strand.
TCAACAAGGCACGCATCTTGATATGCCACAGACTGAAACCGTTCCTACCAGTGAATGTGTCGATTTTCACGTTGAATCCAAACATCCTTCTCGTCGAAAAGCTAGCATTGATCCCAAAACCTAGCATCAATTACGACCTTGCTTCCATTCATCCTTGCTTGCACAGATTATAGATTCTCTGACAGAACATTTCTCTGATACCAGTTTGTTGTAATGGATCTTAAGAAATTTCATAGATTTCGAGAAAGAATAGAAATTAAACAATCAATCAAACATGCAGAAAAAAATACAAAATTTAACGTGGTATCCAACTGTGTGTTGAATTACCCACAAACAAAAATGAGGAATTTATTATCGCCAGAAATTTACAAAGATTCGGCTATTTTGCCCCTAGGTTACAAATAGAGGTATTTATAGGGCTTAAAACCTAACCGACAACGTGACACAACTTCAGACCTGATTTCTCAAGATGAGACAAACCTCCAGACAAGAACACCACTTCAGATGTGAACCTCTCAGATTCATTCACTGCAATCCTCAGATTCAGATGATTGAGGTGAGACCAGACGTGATTACTAGATTCAGACTTGATCACCAGACCTCAACAGAGAACATCAAACGTGATGCTCAGCTGAGTATTCAAACGCGTATTCAGATTCGGCTCCAATCAACCAAACGATTATAACTCATTAGTCTAATTCACATTTACAGAAAAAGATTAATAGGATTGTCGATGGACAACATATGATAATTATTTTATAACAATGTAGATTTTTTTAGGAATAAAATATTTAACTTCAAAAAATGAAAAAAAAAAAAAAAACATTTATTCTCAAAATATTTGTCAAGTTTGAGTTTGAGTAATCACTTGAAGATTAACTATATATTTCAAAATATGCGCAAAACAAATTACTATTATAAACTAGTACATGCCTAATAATTTGGACCCTCAATTTTTTTTATTTAATAACTAAAAGTGTATGTTTGAGTCATTCTAGGAATAAATAACAAAATACAATCTGGCTCTTTAGGTGAATTTCGATAGAATATGCTTTAGAATATTCCACCATTTAACATGGGTTTGACATTCCACCAAAGGATAAAAATGTCCACTCACATGTTCAACCCTAATCGTATTACTTCTCTTTCCACCTCTTACCTCTCTTTCCCACCTCTTATCCGCCGCCGTTCACATTATAAGAGTGTCATTCCCCTAGAGAATGTATTTATTTGAGAGCATTCCTCGTGAGATTTTAGAAGGAAAATTAGCAACCATGCCTTTTAATTTGAAAATTCTAGTGGAAAGATTCTGGTTAGACCAAGAGATCGTTGATCATGACATATCATTTATCATGGGTTCTCCTTTATCGGTAATCTTCCATTGTTTTTTGTTTTTCCATTTACAAATTGTATTAGTTGTTATCATATACGATATCTATTTAGATGTAACTACAACAAATTCAAGAAACACATGTAGAATAATTCATCAAATTTATTTGGAAAGATACATATGATTAATGTGGTTGATTGTTTCACAAATGTGTAATTCTTCCCTGGTATGTGTAGCAACTCAGAGAGATTTTGAGGTCTCAATTTGTATACAAGTAAATCCGTTTCCACTTTTATTCGTTAGAGAGATTTTGAGGTCTCAATTTGTTCGCTTGATCCCCTCGTTTTGTCCATCCCTTTCACCTTTGCTCTTTCATCCTTTTTTTTACCACTTTTTATTGAGGTATACATATTATCCTTTCGTTTTGTCATCAGGTCTAGTTCCTAATCTATGTCTCTCCACAATCGACAGGTTGTATTTTAATTTATTAAATCCGCAAGTGTTAGCATTGATTCCTTTGTTGAAGTTAATTTGTTCATTGTTTTCAGTTTGGCCAAAGCTCCATTTATCGGACCCACCTGAATGTTGACGCTTAGATCCATCACCATTTATTGAATCCATGTATCATAATTTCTACCAAATTTTGTGGCATGAATATGGCCCCAGGTTGATCCGGGTAAAGGGTTTAAAGAATATGATTTGGATTATCACATTTAGTCAATTGTGGAGTTGAGCTTCCGCGCGCCTACACAATGAGTCTATGGCATATTGCCTTTATCTTTAGATCCGGGTTAGGAATGGAAATCGACATGAAATAAACTAAACACTTAGAGTCTCGGATACAATGAGTCTATGGCATATTGCCATTATCTTTATCAATAACATATATTTGTAACTAAATAAGCTAACCGGTCCCAATTTACCAACGACTACGTAACTTGAATACTTGATGCTTTGCGTTCTTTGTGTAGATTTCAATTGTATTTAGGGAAAGTATTTGTGTTTTTTTCTACTTTATTACGTACCACTCTAATTTAGCACCGATTAATAATGAAAATGTTATTTCAATTGTGCCCTTATACAGGATATGAACAATCAATCGTGACTTTCCTCAGAATTCACGTGCACTCCTTTCTCATGCTGGCCTACTTGTCTTACGTGACTCTCGTATGCTTCCCCTGAACCAAATTTCTTTATTTTAAACCTTGCTAGTCATGAACATGTGAGGATAACCCTTTCTGAGGAACTTTGGTGGAGCAACATTTATGGAGTATATTATCATTGTTTGCTAAAAGAGTATTGCTCTCTTTTGGAGATAAAGGGATCAAGTTCAAAACAAATCCAGTACAAGATCCTTAATTTAGGTTTCATTCCATCCTTGAAAATGATTGGTAATCCGTTCAGTAACAGAGTTGCGAAGCACTAGGCCTATCTATTACTCATCAACAATTACATTAATTCATTGGTTGCTTAGAGATGAACAAGAAAAACCCTGCAAAAGTTCCATGTACAAAAGAACATCATACACAACATATAATGCCGTAAGAGTCATGTATCAAATCACCAAGATTACGGACCATATTGTTTGCATATAGATTTAAATATTTTATTAGATATTTTGTATTTTCCAGAAGTGTATTTTAGTCTTTTTGACATATGGCTATATATGTAACGCCCCGTTCCCGGACACCGAGTCCTTATCCGGAATTCGAAGCGTTCGGCACGCATAATATTAAATAAATAATATTACACGTAAACCTCTACTATGTCGTATCAAATTAAAGCAAACGGAAGCTAAAAAGACTCGGGTAATTTTTTCAAATAACCAAGAATAGAAATACTAAAGGTAGAATAAAATGTAATACTTATTACATAGGAAAAACCAAACGAATCCAAAAGTACGAATCTTAAAAACTAGAAGGGAACTACAAGATTCAATAATAATCCAAGTCTATGAAATAAATGTAAATAAATAAATAATAGACAAGGTCTTCAACTTCGGCGTCCTCAAACGTCGTCATCAAAGTCCTCCTCGAAGTCCTCATTTACCTGTTCGTCTTCTCTCCCCCAAACACATAAATAAACATGTATTTGAGACATTTGTACAAAGTAAGAAGTAGAAGCTACAATTCAATTAAAGTTATTATTAAAGATGTTATCTTAGTGAGACCAACTCAATTTAGGGTTCACTCTATGCCCCATCGGCACGTCATGACTATACGTTTCTAGCTTAGCTTATCTTTGTTACATCATTACTCAAGGACACAACGCATGGTGAAAATTCCACCACGAGATATACTTCCCAACTACGGTGATTAGCACCGGTAGTCCCGGGAACTCCCCGGTATGCATATACATTCGATGGATTTCCTCCACTACCCTTCAGCCTTTTGAGCCGTATGTAGCGTTGTCCACCTTTTATGAACGTATCACATCGCCGATTTGAATCAGTGCCTAACCAAGAATAGATGACGTTTTAGCTTTTACTACACTTATGTAATTATTAATGTGAATTAACTAGTCACCTAAGTTTTTTCAGAATAATACTCACCTTATCAACTCTACTCCCTCACTTAGACGACTAGACATCACATCCTATCAATTACACAGACATTGATGAACCCTAGTTTATCAAAGCACAGGCCCTTTCATGCCCTTCCGACGGATCCGAACTTCAACTCCCTTTAAGAGTACATTCGGTGTTTTAACTGAACGAATCAGAAACTCAATCGGGGCTTGTTCATATTTAATTAATCATAACGTATCTGGATTAAGGGTTTAAAATAGTGAAAACATGATTATGAGGTCAAAAACCAAACTAAGGTGCTAGAATAGTGAAAACAAAGTAAAACAGGCCAGACGCCCATTTGGAACCCTATGGACGCCCGTCCGTAAACAGACGCCCGTCCACTAACCTTGGACACCCGTCCGCCAAAAACAGCTACATCCTGAATAAAAAATCTGACCTTAAACGCCCGTCTGCCTAATGCAGACGCCCGTCCGAGTTACTAGGGTTTCAGACGCCCGTCTGCCTAGTGTAGACGCCCGTCCGACTGGGTTTTTCCCAAAACGCTAAAACCTTCACAACTCGATTTATGAATCGTTTCTAACCTAATTAACCTCATTTTCAGCACAGTAACACGTAGAAAACATATTTAAACATCTATGATCCTTTGATCAACGAAAAAGCACAACTTTCTTGTATCTACGCATCGTAAATCTTGATCTAAACCTCAATAACAATAATTGGAATTGTAGGAAGAGCCTCTTACCTCTTAAGCAGCAAATTCCAACTCCAAACCACATAAAACAGCAGCAAAAACTGATCCTTTTCTGCAGGCAAACATGTGTGATAAATCCAAACTTAGATTAGATTCAATCACACGCTTCTATACGACAAAAACTATGAATTCATGAGTTTGAATCCATCAAACTCGAAGAAGAACAAAGCTAGGGTTTAATCATACCTTATCAAAACTCCAACTTTCTGCAATCAAAACGTTGCTTTCTTCACAACGATTCCGGTGCTCGACTCTGATCTGAAAACCGTCAAGAATTGACTTAGCAATCGATGAACAAAAATCTCAGCCCTAACCATGCTCTTTCTCACACGCAGAAGGTGAGTTTTGGAGGTGGAAAATCTGATTAAATGATTATGGGGCTGATAAGGTTGATTTTTCCTTAAATAGGGAAAATCCCAAAATTACCTAATTTCACTGATTTTCCTTAATCACCCTTATTAAATCAGATTTTCTTCCTTAAATATTTATATATATATATATATCTCGAAAATATACATATAAATATCCAAATTATTAAACTCCGAATAAAAGGAACCGAACCCAATATTTCGTTTTTCGCAAAATGACACGTCTGCCATTTCCCGAAAATCGGAATATTACAATATAAGTCTTCTATTGATGTATACCTTGGACCCCTAACAATGAAATTGTTAAGAACCCTAAGTAATACAATGAATATCCCGAAATAAAAAGGAAAATGGAATTAGATGAAGGAAAATACTTGAGCAAAAGTAGCTTAACTCAAGGATGAGACTAGAAGAACCATTGGCTATGAAGAAGCCAAGACCCTTCTAATGATCCTTAAACCAAAGACTACAATGAAACACTTTAAGCTATGCTCACAAACTTAAAATGCACTTAACAAAAGTTGTAAAAACTCTAAGAGAAAACTCTCAATATGATTATAATTCAAGGTGTCAAATACATATGGTGTGCCTCTCCTTTTATAGGCTAAGGATGTTGGCATTTTATTTCCTAGAAAATAAAAATAAAATAAGAAAATGTAAAGTAAAAATGAACCTAGTCACCTTTTATGTCTAGGTTAAAAAGAAATAAAAATAATTCCTAAAATAAAAGAAATCTTCAAATCAATCATTAGTAAATAATCCCCCAATCAGATTGATTGATTATCTACCAAAATTAGATGAAGATTTGATGAAATCAATCATCATAAGACTACTAATTTCGTGCTATATGGCCTTGGTAGGCTTTATTGGACACCAATATTAATAATAAGACTTCAAATAAATAGAAAATAGCCAAAAGTCCATCTTCGTTTCTCTTGAATTCTTGATCCATGCTCTTTGGCCCAAATGTGTTAAAATAATCAAAGTAAGAAATCATTCTCTTCATTTGTACATGTACTTCATCACATTGGGCTTCTCTTAGATGATAATAGTCAATATGGTGACAAGTGGATCGTTGAAAATGTGCAAGTCCGCCAGAATATGCAAACTTGCCGAATTTAGCCCAAATAAAGGACAACTTGTATCCTCTAATGAACCGACCCTTGATACTTATGAGTAACCTTAAAATTATCAAAATAAATGATAAATTAAAGTTCCATAAGTTTCCCACATTTAATGGAATGCAGATCTCATGCAAATCACTTGATATAAGTCTTAGATGGTTGACGATCATCAATGTGAAATCGTGGACCATAAGAGCTATGTAGAAAATGATGATGGCTTGATGGTCCTCCATCATATCCTCCCCCTTTGAAAAGATTCGTCCTCGAATCCAAAACGTCATCGATAATCTGACTACATCATCATGATCCTGCCATCCACAACTGACAAAAACAACAATGCTAGAACAAAAGATTAGTGGATTAGTCCTTCTAACTTTGTGTTTAGTATTCCTCTCCAATAAATTTATTCCACTGAAATAATTTCCTCTATTATTCACAAAGAAATTAAGTAAATTTACTATCTTTTCCTTTGCAAAAATTCCATCCAGACAAACTTTCAAAAACATTTCCCTTTTAAACAAACTTACTCTCATTTTCTTATCAAAACTCCACACATGCTTAAGTTATCTTGGCAAAAGGATAAAGCATAAGAGTTCTGCAAAATTTTGAGTTCACTAAGCACAACATTTTTATATAGTGGACAACTAAAATAAAGATGATATGCTTCAATTTTCACTTTCTTTCTCTCAAAATCAACTAAATCATTATTGCCAAATTTACCCTCATTTCCATCACATTTATTTCTCTCAAAACAAGAAAAATGATTGGAAAACTGAGATACATGCAAATCGCTATCACCAAAATGATGAGAATTAAAGATAATTTCATTATCACTTAGAAACGGATCTAAATAATTATGGAAAAATCTTAAGTATTTTATTTTCATAAAATTCTCATCTTCATCTCCACAAACACCAACAAGAGGCGGAGATTCTTCAATCTGCATAAGACATGATTTACCAACAAAAGGCGGCATTTCAATCACATCAAGACTTTCACCCACATCAACATCTTCCAATTGAATCCTTTCACGAAAATCAGAATTAAGTGCTTCATGTTCCATTTGAAAAAATTCATTATTATAAATATGAAAATTATTTTTGCCAATGGAATCATTTACACTCGATTCTTCCACATCAAACAAAGGATTGTCATACCACTTAATTTCAAGATTCTCAACATTTAATTCCGAACACACATTAGATCCATTCTCAACCATATAATTTGTTGGATCCATTTCCAAATCATGGTCGCAATTTTCATTCAAGGCATTAAAATTAGATTTAGATTCATTCACATTGCATCCCATATCATTATCATGCACCATTGGTTCAACAAATTCATTTGTTTGGCTTAAACATTTCGAAGATGATTCTTTTCTTGAGTTAGCCATTTTTAATTGAGTTTCAAGAACTTGTTGATTATTCAAGGAAGTTAGTATAATGGTTTTATTACTTGGTTTAAATCGAAACCTGTTAAGTTTACCATCATACTTAGCTCGCTTTTCCTTTTACCAAGGTTTTCCCAAAATTATATGACAATTAAACATAGGGATGACATCAAATAAGATCTGATCATGGTAAGTCCTAAGAGAAAATGAAATCACAACTTGCTTTGAAACCGTAATTTCCTCCAACTCATTAAGCCCTTGTAGACTATATGGGTTTGGATGATCAAAAGTTTTCAAATTAAGCTTTTCTACAGTTTCTTGGCTTACCACATTAGATTCACAAGTATTATCAATCCTTACCAAACAGATTCGGTCCATCACCATGAATCTTGTATAGAACTCCTCAGTTTGCAAGGAATCAGAAGACTCCAGTTCTTTAACTTTATTCGCAACCACTTGCTCATGATTCAAGTGTTGCTTGCTTTCTCCAACCTGCTCACAATAAACCAAAGAGGAAGCATTTTTAAAATTAGAAATCCTCACATCCTCACACGATTTTTCTTTTTCGACTAAATTTTCTCCCTCAAATCTCTCGGATTTTCAACTTTATTTTCTCCCTCCTCATTATTCTTTTCAATTTCTTTTTTGACCCTATTTTTTAATTTTATTTTTCTCAACCAATTTAACCCATGCCTTTTCCAAATCAAGATTTTGTACATCATATTTTTGTGCCAGATTTGTAGATCTAGAACAAGAAGTGTAACGCCCCGTTCCCGGACACCGAGTCTTTATCCGGAAAAGAAACGTTCGGCACGTATAAAATAAAAGTAAATTCATTTTATACGTAAGCCTCTACTACGTCGTATCAAATCAAAGGCAAAACGGAAACAAAACTCGGGTATATAAAATTTTTCCCAAAAATTAAAGAGTAGAAAAGAAATCTGAGGGTAGAAATGTAAATTATTACATTTGGAAAAGTACGAAAATCCCAAAAGACAGAATACGACAAATCGTCAAAACCGGTGGTCTACCTCAAAAGTAAGGAAAGTACAACCAAAGAAAAGCGTAAAAGAAACATCTTGATTCTTCAACGAGCAGCCGTCAAACGTCGTCGTCAAACTCTTCCTCGAAAACCCGTTCGTCTTCTCGTCCCCAAACACATAGAAAAAGTATGCATTCGAGGTAAGTACAACGTACTTAGAAAGAAAGAGAAGCTATGAAAGCAATCATAGTTATAACGAAAATTTAATTATTTAATTAGTTGATTAAATGAGACCAACTCCATCAGGGTTCACTTCATGCTCATCAACACGTTGTGACTAACTGTTTCTAACTTAGCCTATCTATGTTACAACCGCGCTCAAGGGCACTACGCGCATCCGCCTCAGCAGAGTCCCTCTGTACTTAGGGTCTTTGACCTACAGAGTTCTTCTACCTCGGGGACACTCTTTTGCAACATATTAGTGGATCACACCAATACCCACGAAGTCTAGAAAAGGTAGACTCCGATAGCACGCACACCTCAGCAGAGTCCCTCCGTACTTAGGGTCTTTTGACCTACGAAGTTCCTCCACCTTCAGAGGTAGCACATGCATCGCGATTTAGCCTGGTGCCTAGCCAAGAGAGACATGTTGTTTAATCTTTTACTAGTCACATATGTTGTTTATTAAGTTATTAACTAGCCAACCTAAGTGTTTTCAAATAATCTCCCTCACACATACTACTCTCTTCCTAGACCACTAGACACGACAAGTCCTAGCACATACACGTACATTGATGAATCCTAATTCATCAAAGCACAAGCCTATCATGCTCTTCCGACGGATCCGAACTTCAACTCCCTTTAAGAGTACATTCGGTGTTTTAACTGAACGAATCAGAAGCTCAATTCAGGCTTGTCTATGTTTATACCATATTGACATATCATATATAAAGGTTTCATGTAGTTAAAGCATGTTTTCAAAGCTGAACAGAACTAACATAGAAAGGAGGCAGTACAAAACTGGACGCCCGTTCAAGCTTACTGGACGCCCGTCCAAAATAGTGGACGCCCGTCCACCAAACCCATTTCAATCCTGAATGTAAAATTGCACCTCAGACGCCCGTCCAATACAACCAGACGCTCGTCCAAGGTGGAACCTAGGCTGGACGCTCGTCCAGAATACCGGACGCTCGTTCATCTGGGTTCGACCTAAACCCTAACTTCATCACCATGCGATTTCCAGATCGTATTTCAATCAAAAACCAGAAAAAGACAACACATTGAGCACATAAACCTCATCTAACACTACCATAACCTCTATAGACAATTACCAAAGCAACAACTCAAAGCTCTAACACATAAATTTCCTTAGATCATGATCAATTCCTTATAGCCAACAATTGAATTCATAGGACTGGTTTTCCTTACCTTAAGCAGCCGCAGAACTGATCCAAACAGCCCTCAAAATCTGCTGCTTTGCAACCGAACCGATACCAAAGCGATGCTCTTATCACGACGATTCCGAAACTCTTGCGTGATCTGAAAACGGTTAACGGATGCTTCAATTATCAAGAAAACTCCTTGGCCTTTTCTCTCCTCAAACTTGCGCGAGAGACGGGGGGGGGGGAATTCTTAGACCGAATCTTTCGATTTTTAAGTTAGGTCTTAACATAATAAAGGAGTCAATCTTTTCCTTAATTGCCCTTGATCACTAAAAACTGAATTTTCTTTTAATTATATATATAAAACTCGAAATTATATATATAAATATGTCCAAATAATTAACTCCAAATAAAAAGGAAACCGAACCTAATATTTCGTTTTCACAAAAAGACACGTCTGCCCTTTCCCGAAAATCGGAATATTACAAGAAGAATCATGACAATTACAATAAAGAATTTTGGCATTTCTTATATGCTTATGATCAATAACTGGATCACTATATTGTTTCCTCAAAGAAGGACATTTACGATCGTAATGCCCATAATCATTACAAATTAAACAATATAAATCTCTAGTTTTAAATGAACAAGAATAAGGATATTTACAAGTTGTTCCCTTTCTGGTCTTAAAATCTTGATCATAAGTATTAGGAGTTTTAGATCTCCCTTTACTAATATCAAAAGATTTTATAGAATTGTAATTAGGATTTCCCCAAGAAAAGGAAAGATAATGTGACATTAATTTTAAATTTTTTTTTTAACTGATGTATACCTTGGACCCCTAACAATGAAATTGTTAAGAACCCTAAGTAATACAATGAATATCCCGAAATAAAAAGGATAATAGAATTAGATGAAGGAAAAGACTTGAGCAAAAGTAGTTTAACTCAAGGATGAGACTAGAAGAACCAATGGCTATGAAGAAGCCAAGACCCTTCTAATGATCCTTAAACCAAAGACTACAATGAAACACTTTAAGCTATGCTCACAAACTTAAAATGCACTTAATAAAAGTTGTAAAAACTCCAAGAGAAAACTCTCAATATAATTATAATTCAAGGTGTCAAATACATATGGTGTGCCCCTCCTTTTATAGGCTAAGGATGTTGGCATTTTATTTTCTAGAAAATGTAAACAAAATAAGAAAATATAAAATAAAAATGAAGCTAGACAACTCCTAAGTCTAGATGAAATAAAGAAAAAGGTAATTCCAAAAATAAAAAAAGATCTTCGAATCACAAATTAGTAAATAATACCCCAATCAGATTGATTGATTATCTACCAAAAATAAGATGAAGATTTGATTGAACCCTAAACCCTAATGGACACCTTATGCACGAAATTCCAAGTGTAGAGGGCCTTATTGGACTATTATAATATGATAAGAAATAATAAAATACAAATTACAAGCCCAAGAACTAGTAAAAGTAGGCTAAGTGGTGCCAAACCCATATTATAGCCCATTGTGCTTGAAACTTGTGTTCTGTTCACTCCAGCTACTCTAGCATAGCCCAATCATCATTTTGACCCTCTCGAGCTTGGATTATATTCACCAATAGTGGCTCTTTCAGTGGATCTTCTTCTAGCATTGATGCCTTGTCATGCAACTCAACAACAAGCGCATTTAATGCTTCTTTCATCCTTTTGGCTTGGAATCTGGTCACTGGTCCATCTCTTATCTTCAAAGGATCTTTTGTAAGCTCCTTGGACGGTCCTCCATCATCCCCTCCCTCTTGAAAAGGATTTGTCCTCAAATCTCCTGCATCAAATGGGGTAAAGTCTGAAACATTAAAAGTAGCACTTACATTGTATTCACCAGGTAGATCCAGCTTGTAGGCATTATTATTCACTTTTGCCACAACTTAAAATGGTCCATCTCCTCTGGGTTGCAACTTGGATCTCCGTTTAATAGGAAACCTATCCTTTCGAAGATGTAACCAAACCCAATCATCGGGTTCAAATAAAACCTCTTTCCTTCCCTTGTTGTGCTGTTTAGAGTAAACCTGAGTCCGTTTCTCAATATTAGCTTTAACTTTTTCATGCAATGCTTTAATAGACTCAGCTTTGTTTTTCCCATCCAAGCTTGCTTTTTCTTCACAAGGTATGGGGATTAAATCAAGAGGGCTCAATGGATTAAAGCCATACACTACTCCAAATGGTGAAAATTTAGTCGCACTATGCGGGACTCAGTTATACGCAAACTCAACAAAAGGAAGACAATTTTCCCATTTTTTAAGGTTCTTCTATATTATTGAACGAAGTAATTGTCCTAAAGTCCTATTAACCACTTCAGTTTGACCATCAGTTTGGGGGTGGCAAGTAGTAGAAAATAGTAATTTAGTACCTAACTTACTCCATAAAACTTTCCAAAAGTGACTCAAAAATTTCACATCACGATCACTCATAATAGTACGTGGAACTCCATGTAAACGCACAACTTCTTTAAAGAATAAATTAGCAATATATGTCGCATCATTTGTTTTAGTGCAAGCAATAAAGTGTGCCATCTTCGAAAATCTGTCCACTACTACAAAGACCGAATCCTTACCACTTTTAGACCTTGGTAAACCAAGAACAAAATCCATAGAGATATCTGTCCAAGGTTCATTAGGAATTGGGAGTGGTTGATACAAACCATGAGGCTGGGTTTTGGATTTAGCATGTTTACATGTAATGCAATGATCACAAATTCTATTAACATCCACACGCATATTCGGCCAATAAAAATGTTCTTTTAGGACTTCTAACGTTTTATTCATCCCAAAATGACCCATTAAACCTCCCCCGTGAGCTTCACTTACCAACAACTCTCTTATAGAACATTTAGGTATGCAAATTTGTTTACCACGAAAAAGATAACCATCATGCCTATAAAAATCTTTAAAACCAGATTGCTCACATGCAACATGTATAGAAGAAAAGTCAACATCATTATGATACAATTCCTTAATCATTTCAAACCCAAGCGAGTTTAGAATCTAAAGTACTGATTAAAGTATACCTTCGAGATAATGCATCAGCTACTTTATTTTCTTTACCACATTTATACCGGATAACATAAGGAAATGTTTCAATAAATTCTACCCACTTCATATGCCTCTTATTTAACTTCCCTTGACCCTTAAGGTACTTTAAGGATTCGTGATCCGTGTGAATCACAAATTCTTTGGGCCATAGGTAATGCTACCAAGTTTTCAATGCTCTTACCAACGCATACATCTCTTTATCATAAGTGGAGTAATTTAATTGTGCAGCCTTTAACTTCTCACTAAAATAGGCAATGGGACGATTATTTTGAATAAGAACAGCCCCAATCCCAATCCCAGAAGCATCACATTCAATTTCAAATGCACAATCAAAATTAGGTAATGCTAAGACAGGCGCACTAGTTAACCTTTCTTTTAAGAGTTCAAAAGCTTGTTGTTGTTTTACTCCCCAATGAAAAGAAACTTCCTTTTTAACCAACTCATTTAAATGAGATGCAATAGTGCTGAAATCTTTCACAAAACGCCTATAGAAACTAGCTAGGCCATGAAAACTCCTCACTTCAGTTACAGTTTTAGGCATGGGCCACTCTTTAATGGCCTTGACCTTTTCGGGGTCAACCTCAATACCGTTGGCTCCAACAATGAACCCAAGAAATACCACTTTATCCATGCAAAATGAACACTTTTTAAAATTAGCATACAAAGACTCATTTCTAAGTGTGTCCAAAACAACACGTACATGATGCAAATGCTCATCTTGACTCTTGCTATAGATCAAAATATCATCAAAATAGACTACCACAAATTTACCAATATACTCACGCAAAACATGGTTCATTAAGCGCATAAAAGTACTCGGTGCATTAGTGAGTCCAAATGGCATAACTAGCCATTCATATAGACCAAACTTGATGGTATCCACTTTTTAGATCTATTTTAGTAAAAAGTATAGCACCATGTAACTCGTCCAACATATCATCCATCCGAGGAATGGGATATCTATACTTGATTGTGATTTTATTAATTGCACTACAATCAGTACACATACGCCATTCTCCAGTTTTCTTGGGAACTAAAATGACAGAACGGCACAAGGACTAGTGCTTTCCCTCACTTTACCCCTTTCCAATAGTTCACTTACTCGCCTCTCGTATTTCCTTTGTTTCCTCCGGACTTACTCTATAGGCAGGTCTATTGGGCAATGACGCCCTGGGAACAAAGTCAATCTGATGTTCAATACCACGTAAGGGTGGTAATCCATATGGTTCCTCGTCTGGAAACACGTCTTGATATTCCTGCAACAACTCAACAAACATACCAGGCATAGACGGGGATATATCACCCGTACTTAACAAGCATTCTTTAAATATTATGACAAACACTTGACGCTTTTCCTGAATTGCCTTATGCACGTGAGTTGTTTTAGCAAAGAAGTTAGGTTTATTTTTAAGTGCTTTCGATGCATCCTTCTTTTCCTTAAGCTCGACGCAACACTCTCGCCTTGCACACTACTCACCACAGCCTTTTTCTTTTAGATTCAATTCATGTTCTTTTCTAGATTTAGCCATTTTTACTTGACTTTCATGGATTTGCTCTGGATTTAAAGAAGTCAAGACAATTTTTCTATTATTATGCTTAAAAGAGTATTGATTCAGAAAACCATCATGAATTGCTTTCTTATCAAATTGCCAAGGTCTACCAAGTAAAATATGTGTAGCATGCATAGGAATCACATCACACACAATTTGATCCTCATAATTGCGAATAGAAAAAGATAAAAGAACTTGTTTAGTAACTCTAAGCTCCCCACACTCATTAAGCCATTGCAGCTTATACGGGTTTGGATGCTTGATAGTCTCTAAACCAAGTTTATCTACCATTTCTTGACTTACCACATTTGCACAACTGCCACTATCAATAATAATCATGCAAATTTTACCTTTAACCGTACATCTTGTGTGAAAGATGTTTTCTCTTTGGTCCTCTTGACCCACTACCTTTGGTTGGACACTTAAGGCCCGCCTTACCACAAGTAGTTCCCCGTTGTCCTCAATTGGATTAGTAATGTCTTGATCCTCTTCCTTACCACTTTCATGCTCTTGCTCCTCCTCACTTGCTGATTCATAGGTGCCATCTCCCCGTATAATCATCACACGCTGGTTTGGACAATTGTTGGAATAATGTCCTCTTCCTTTGCACCTGAAACACACAATATCACGAGATCTAGAAGGATTAGCATTAAAATTTCGTTCCTTACCCTTTTCCAATTCCTTGGACTTTTCTTGACCTTTGGGTGCATTAGTAAGAGTCTTAGGGGGCATCCCCTTTGACTTGGCATAAGGCTGAAAGTGAGAGGAATTCCCTTTGGATAAGGAATTCTTCTTCTTGAGTTGACTTTCAACTTTAATAGCCATATGCACCATTCCTTGTAGATCGAATAGGGATGTAAGTCAACGGTGTTGGCTATCTCACTATTCAACCCACTAAGGAATACGGCCATTGTGGCTTCCTCATCCTCCTCAACATTGGCACGGATCATGGAAACCTCCATTTCCTTGTAGTAATCATCGACTGTCATGGATCCTTGGCGGAGTACCTGCAATTTTTGAAGACGTTCACGATGATAATGGTTAGGTACAAATCTTTTTTCATTATTTTTTTCATCTCACTCCACGTCTCAACTGGAACATCGCCCATTCTCCTTCTGGTTGTCACTATTTGATCCCACCAGAACAATGCATAATCAGAAATTGTATACCTTGGACCCCTAACAATGAAATTGTTAAGAACCCTAAGTAATACAATGAATATCCCGAAATAAAAAGGAAAATATAATTACATGAAGGAAAAGACTTGAGCAAAAGTAGTTTAACTCAAGGATGAGACTAGAAGAACCAATGGCTATGAAGAAGCCAAGACCCTTCTAATGATCCTTAAACCAATGACTACAATGAAACACTTTAAGCTATGCTCACAAACTTAAAATGCACTTAACAAAAGTTGTAAAAACTCTAAGAGAAAAATCTCAATATGATTATAATTCAAGGTGTCAAATACATATGGTGTGCCTCTCCTTTTATAGGCTAAGGATGTTGGCATTTTATTTCCTAGAAAATAAAAATAAAATAAGAAAATGTAAAGTAAAAATGAACCTAGTCACCTTTTATGTCTAGGTTAAAAAGAAATAAAAATAATTCCTAAAATAAAAGAAATCTTCAAATCAATCATTAGTAAATAATCCCCCAATCAGATTGATTGATTATCTACCAAAATTAGATGAAGATTTGATGAAATCAATCATCATAAGACTACTAATTTCGTGCTATATGGCCTTGGTAGGCTTTATTGGACACCAATATTAATAATAAGACTTCAAATAAATAGAAAATAGCCAAAAGTCCATCTTCGTTTCTCTTGAATTCTTGATCCATGCTCTTTGGCCCAAATGTGTTAAAATAATCAAAGTAAGAAATCATTCTCTTCATTTGTACATGTACTTCATCACATTGGGCTTCTCTTAGATGATAATAGTCAACATTGTGACAAGTGGATCGTTGAAAATGTGCAAGTCCGCCAGAATATGCAAACTTGCCGAATTTAGCCCAAATAAAGGACAACTTGTATCCGCTAATGAACCGACCCTTGATACTTATGAGTAACCTTAAAATTATCAAAATAAATGATAAATTAAAGTTCCATAAGTTTCCCACATTTAATGGAATGCAGATCTCATGCAAATCACTTGATATAAGTCTTCGATGGTTAACGATCATCAATGTGAAATCGTGGACCATAAGAGCTGTGTAGAAAATGATGATGGCATGATGGTCCTCCATCATCTATCTTGTAACCTATACCTATGCTCCCACATATTTTTTTAAGATAATGCAAGTGCCTCTCCTCTTCTCTTCTTCCATGGAATTAATATACCAATCCTAACATGGTATCAGATTTTCGATCTTACGTAAAGATAATCTCAAACACAACAGTATGCGGAAACACAAGGTTTTTTTTGGTTCGGATTGAATTTTTCTCGGTGTTTGCTTGAGTTTTGCTTATCATTTTTCTGTGAAATCTCATGGTATATGGTTGAATTTTCCTCTTTAGATCTGTTTTTTCTTCAATGATTTTCTTGGTAAATCTTGTTGTGAAATTGTTGTTGGATTCGATTTAGTTTTAGTTTGAGTTGTGCATCTTGTTCAACATAGCTAGGGATGATGATTCATTGCAGACAATTAGTATTCGTTTAGTTGGTAAAAACTATAACAATTGGAGTTACATAATGAAATTTTTCTAAAAGGCAACGGGATGTATGCTGGGTTATATTTCTATTATTATTGTGGCTCCTAAAGATATAGATGAAAAGTATGTTGAATTGACAGAGAAGTGGAATACTTGTAATTCAAAAATCATTACTATGATTAATAATTCTATTGAAAATAGGATTGGTATGCAACTAGGCAAAAATGATACTCCTAAAGAGGATGGGACTATCTTGGGAGATTATAGGTGCATTATAATTTTGCTGTCCAATATCAGTTGGAAGTTTATAATCATGCCATGTCATAAAATGATCAAAGTATTCAGGAATTTTATTCCAAACTTAATGCTCTTTGGGATTAATTGACTATTGATATAGTCGGATATATCAGGTTTGCGGTAACAGTGATATAATGAGGATATAAGACTGTTTATGGATGATTTCTTGAGTGAGAAGGTGGTGGTTATCAAGAACAAGGTTGTCGGATCGATGCTTATGAATGAGAAAACAAGTGAATCGACAAATTGAAAGAGCAAGATCGCATATATTAGTTCTTGGATTTTTTTCTATTACAATGTTGACTCATATATATAGGCAAAGGATAAGTCGGTTAACCTAAGCATGACAAATCATTTAAAAGCATATAATTAAGAGTAATTATACACAAGTTGACCGGAAAACTGTCAGGATAAGATTGTCGGACAACGGACTTGATAGGAGGTCAGACTCATATCTTCCTTTGTTTTGATATCATCAACTCAAGCTTAGCCAGCCTGATAATATGGGTAGCTTCCACTATGTCTGAGGTGTCGGAGTGGAGATGAGTCCGGCTTATTGACTACGGACAAGCGGGATGGAGGCCCACGATCTGTAGTAGGGCTTGGATTCATGCCAAATCTAGATACTCAGGTTCCCATCCAGATCAGGTATATCAATGCCCCCCCTACTATGTGCCTTGCGTGTCCGTCGAGGCGGAGAGTAGAGTTCAAAGTGGCAGTAGAGAGCCGTACCCTATTGTTTGTTCATGACAGAGAGATGCCGATAATGGTTATCGGGCTTAATTCAGTGTTGATATCGCGTTGTGAATTACTGATGTTATGCTGTGCTTTGTAGCAGACAGGCTTAGATACCGTGCTATGGAGTGAACGGGTTTTGAAACCGTTCTATGGAGATAACGGGTTTAGATGCTAATTATGGTTATCGGGATTGAATCAATGTTGATATCGTGTTGTGTATTACTGACGTATGCTGTGCATTGTAGCGGACAGGCTTTGATAGCGTGCTATGCAGCGAACAGGTTTAGATGGCTTTAAGCCGAGGCCGTAAGCCGTTTTGAGTTGAGGATAACATAAAGAGAAAACCGTTAACCAATTCAGACAGAGATCGCATCGGTTCATGAAATGTCACGTCGGTGGCATTAATGACATGACTTTTGACATGAAATACCGTGTCTTTTGATTGGCTGAGAGCTATCGAAAACCGTTCCTAGCAATAATTATTTTTGTATTTTGAATCCGAATCGACACTACGCTCCATTTTCTCGTCTGTAAATAGGGGTTCTCTCCCCCATTTATACACTTTTCCCTTTTATGAAACATTTTCCAGCAAGAGAGGCAAGAGAATTCCGGTGAGTGCAAGCGAATTTCGGTGAGAGTTTCAGTTTCCGATCGTTGTTCAAGCTTTCTATATCTTCAGGTATGATTCCATTCCTTTGATTTCAAGTGTGTTTTTCCTTTTGTTTGAAAGCTATATTTTATAGAAACGCTACTAGAGTTTAGGATCCCTTTGAGTATGATTCGTAAATTCAACCTTTTGTGCTTCAATATGCATGTGTTCTTCCCCAGAAATTCATCGATAGATAGATGCCCGGATGATAACTGGGTTTACCTTTTTAGGGAAAATGTAGGGGCAAGGTGTCGGGGTGTGATTATGCTCACCTCGGCCTGACGTCCATGTCTAGGTGATTAACTGATCCACCTCACCCTATTTCTTTCCAGGATGTCTTTAGAGTACACACAATCAGATGAGGAAGTCCATGATGCTGCCGGCTATGGTTCAGAGGAGGTTGACATGAGTGATGAGGAAGGTCGACATCGACGAGGATGAACCTGACTCTGGTAACGAGGAGGTCGAGGTAATTGGTGAGGGTACAGCCGCCAGCGAGGTCGACGATCAAGACCAAACGAAGTTGAGCGACCTTGTCAATAGAGTCCAAGGGGTAGCTAGTGACCCGAGAGGTAGTTGCTCGAGCGGCGGGGTTCAAGGAAGTTGTGGAACCAGAGAGAACTGCAGTACCAAAGAAAACTGTAGGGCCTGAGAAAACTGCAGCGTCAAAGAAAACCATGGCGCCACTACAAGATTTTTGCCAATTTATGGCATGCAAGGCACGCCATAGATGGTAAATTACGGCGAGTGCTCTAACCCACGGTAAATCGGGTTCAGAATTTCTTATTCTGGCAATAAAACAATGCAGGTTTATTTCAAGATGACTCAAGACTCAAAAAGAAAAATTAAAAGAAAACAACAACTTCTCAATTAGAGTTAAATACGTTTATTCTTGAAATTGGCCATTGTCCCGGCAACGGCGCCAAAAAACTTGATCGCGCATGTAAGTTTCTTAATACTAGCAAGAGGACTAGGTCAACCGAAGTATAGAAAGGGCGAATCAAGGTTGAACACACAGAGACAATGCAACTCATGTATAAACAAGTCTAACCTAATCGAAAAGACAAATACGGTCACTGACCAACAATAAACATAGAAAGAACATGGTATTCCTCCCCTATCCCACAGATCTACTAACTTGGTGTAGTTAATCCTTATGTTTACTTCCCCACATAATTTCATTAAATCAATCGAACGTTTAATTCAGTTTAGCTACGGGTGCATCTCATAACCCTATCTACTTCAACTGTAAGGACAACATACAATCTATATGCAACTAACCTCCATCGTTGGTTGTATTAGTCCATACGCCATAAGTTCTAGAGATGCCGGCTCAAGACCGAAAACCTCCCTAAGCAGCTATCGACTATGACTAGCACGTTTCATCAAGACAATGTCCTAATTAACACTTCACCTTCCAAGTCCTTCATGTTAATTTAAAATATACGAATAACAGATTGGCCAGACCTAATTAATCATTTTAATTATTCATGTCGATTAACGTAGCTGACGCTGAATCTCCAGATTAGGGTTACCTAAATATTGCCCCGATTAATCGTTAAAGACCCCCGATTAATCGGGGGCATCGGTTCCCATTTTGGAATCTGCATTACTTTGTTTTGATTAATGCAAGTAAATTATGGGGTTGTTAAACATGCATATTAACTATAACACATAAATACAAGTAGATCTACCATAATCAAGACACAAAGGAACGTTCAAAACTTCATACCTTCGGTTATGGAGATCTAGCTTGATCCACTCAAGCTAGAGATGGCAAGGAGGGAAGGAAACCAGAAAATAAATCACCGAAAGCTAAAGAAACTTTATTTCATCAAACTTGATCAATGTATCAAAGTATATGTCTAAGTATATGATGATTGTATGATGATTTTTTTCTATTACAATCAGTTTTTGCGGCTTTATATAGATGTTATAGCCGACTTATGACTCAATAAAACCCTAACTGACCTAGTAGATGCGGAATACTTCAATTTCGTGTCCTCCAAGGCCTCGATTAATCAGGCCTAGCCCACCAATAATCGGGCTAGTTTCTCTTCCTTTTTTCTCGCGCATCTCTTCCCGGACTTTCTCAACTTGGCCCAATGCTCTTCTCTCTGTCTAGATCCATCCCCAGTTTCTCCAGCATTTTGGTACATCCTGAAAAGCGTATAAAACAAGCCAAAAAGGTACCAAATCCACGGGATAATCTCATAGATGCAGAATTGTAAACTTCGGAAAATGCACTTCGCATTCAACACATATCACAAAATTCGTCCTTGATTGTACATTTAATGCTTGATTCTCTGAATCATCCTTAATTTTCACGTTCTGAATAAGTATAGATGATATACTTTATTCAGTTGATTCGTCACATGGCTGTTACTTGACCGGTTAAGTGATCTATTTGACTTTGCCGATTTGATCTTTCTTCACAGCTTCTTCTTTTCTCGGCCGGTAGAAAGTTTACTTTGCCGGTTCACTGATTTTTTGATTTCTTTGATCTTTCAAGAGTACCTGTATCTCACTGATCTTGATTTGTGTCAGATTAGTGTACACCATATTTAATCACTTGTAAGTTAACTTAGGGGTCGTTTGTTAAAACTGAAGTCTGAAGTCTGAATTCTAAAGTCTGAAGTCTGAAATCTGAATATATTAAGTTACTGAATAATTTAAGTGCTTAAATCGTTTGATAACACAAAAAATCAAAACTAAAAATAATTTGTTTTTACAATTTTATACATACACATTGTTGTTATAAATACAAATATGCTGCATTTGTTTTTACAATTTTTTACATACACGTTGTTGTTATAAATACAAATATACTATATGCTACATTTTTAACGATATAATACTTCACACGTAAGTTTTATGCTACTATTTTTTCTTTGTATGTGTATTTATACTTCGTTAATACTTTGTGAATTAAAAGGAAAAATGTATAGGTCATTTTCAATTTTTAACATAAATTAAATCGATAAGAAATAACAAAAATACCACATTGATTAAAGCAATTAATAACATCACTTGATCGAAAGTGTATAAACTTTTTTATATGATCAAAGAAATATAAACACAAACATACAAAATAATTATATAAAGCAAATAAATACTATATACTACATAAAAGATTGATCTGCGTGGATGATTGAGAAAAATAGTGTACACGTTAGCGTGAAAGGAGGAACTACCGACGCATTTGTTTTTCAGCGATAAGTGAAGTGGTAAGCGCTGAAAATTTTATTCTTATTTCAATGTAAAATTAAGTGGTACTTATTTAATTAAGTAGTAGTAAAAAAATTTATCAAACACCACTAATTCTAACCGCCATTTAAATTTTTAAGAATAAGTGCATATTTAGGTAAACAAACAGACCCTTAGACTTATCCAAGGTCATCACAGACTTCCCTGGTTATAAGTCTGACCATATGTCCTTATGCTTCTCTCGTCGTCGCTTTTACTCGCCGGATTTGTTTTACTTAGCCATTCTACCAACTAGTACAATACTTGTCCGACTCAAACTTATACAACATGTCAAATTCTAAGTAAAGACTTATACATAGATTTCTAAACTTATTTCGTGCTTGCTATAACGGCTAGTATGGCCATCATCAAAGCATAATAAAAATGTTCCTAACAATGTGGTCCGTGGCTCCACTATCTAAGAGCCATGGTTGAGCAAACCGCATGGTAAGCACGTGGTCCTGGAGGCGAACGGCCGGAGCGGATTGAGCCTCGCCGAAAGAAATGATAATTGGGACATTGTTTTTTTCGCGACCTTGAACTCCATAAAGTTGACATTTGCCAAGATAATATTGAGGTTGATAAGATAGACGGGGGTGAGGACCTAAGGCGCTTGTTTCATGACCTCGCATTCGGCATCGGGCCAATGAGGCGAGTTGGGAGGAGTGGGGATGGCGTGAGTGTTATAGAGTGAGAAGCTGGAATCATCTGATGCTTATATATGACAACGGCTTCAAAGTTCAGCACTTTTTCATGGAGCTCCTCAAATGTAAGAGTGTCACGAGCTTGAACGGCATGAACAAGTTTAGTATATTCATCTCTCAAATTAGAAAGAAAATGCACAATGAGATCCTCTAAATCCATCGGTGCCCCGAACATGGACAATTCATCGGCTTTAGCCTTAATCGTACGAGGATAAAAGGTGGCGATTGAGCGCCTTTGGTGAGTGTATGAAGAGAAAATGTTATTTGGTTGATACACCCCTTTGAGGGCTTAACATACAATGTCGCCAAAAAATCCCAGGCTTGTCGGGATGAAGTATCTGTGAAATACATAGGAAAATATCCGACGTTAAAGAGCTGATAATGATGTTTAGCAAGAAGTTGATACTAAGGAACCTATAGAGAACAATCAAGGTTCGGAGGACCAATGTCTTCTTTGATAGTGGTATCCGATGGACAAGTTTTTGTGCCATCCACAAATCCGAGTAACTGATCATATGCAGAAAGGAGGGTCGTGAACTACAACTTCCATGTTATATGATTTGTTGAATTAAATTATTTGTAGTATGTAGGGCCGAATTGAGATGGATAATGAATAAGGAGAGACGTAATTGTTGTGATATATCTGGGGTTGTTTGGGACGATGTGCCGGAGGAGGAAGCCTCAGACATGGCAGCTGGTAGTGGTTGGAAAAGAAAGGAAGAAGACGAGCAGGGAGGGGAAAGCGAACTTAGATGAAAGAAGTAGATTTTCGCTAGAAGAGATATGAGAGAGGTAACTCATAGAATCAAAATTTATTGATACGATATTAGAGGGATTTGGACAAATATTTCATTGATTGATAACAATACAGTGACACATACATACATACATACATATATATACATATGTATACAACTAATAATGTACAATGAATGGACTTATGAATGTCGGACTTTTGAGATCTTTTACTTACAAATTGAATAAGATTAATTGGAATCCTAATACACTTTACATATAATAATTATTTTATCACAATGTAGATTTTCTAGGAATAAATATTTTACTTATCAAAATATTTTCCAAGTTTGACTTTCAGTAATCGCTTCAAGATTAACTATATATTTCATATATGCGGGCCAAACGAATTACTCATAATTTGGACCCTCAACTTTTATATTTAATAAACCGGTTCCTTAGTAACTAAAAGTGTATGTTTTAGCCATTCCAGGATCAAAAAAAATGAAATACAATGTGGCTGTTTAGGTGAATGTCGAAGGAATATGCTTTAGCATATTCCGCCCATTGACATGGGTTTTACATTGCACCAAGGGTAAAAATGACCACTCAAATGTTCAACCCTAATCCTCTAGCTTCTCTTTCCTACACCTTACTTCTCTTTCCCACCACTTATCCGCAGCCAATAAAATTATATATAAGAGTGCCATTCCTCCTGAGAACATATATATTTTCGGAGAGCATTCCTCGAGAGATTTTAGAAGGAAAATTAACAGCCATGCCCTTTGATTTAAATATTCTTGTGGAAAGATTCTGGTTAGACCTTGAGATCGTTGGTCATGACATATCATTTATCACGGCCCTCGTATATCGGTAATCTTTCATTGTTTTTGTTTTTTTCTTCATGCTTTTATCAGTTGTATTAATTAGTTGTTATCCTATCCGGTATCTATTGAAATGGAATTACAACAAATTCATTAAATTTATTTGTAAAACTATGCTTATTCTGGTTGATTGTTTGAGAAATTTATAATTCTTATGTGTTGCAAATCAGATTAGTATATCTCATATTTATGGCACACACTAAAGCAGTTTCCACTTTTATTCGTAACAGAGCTTTTGAAAATCCTATCGTTATGTTTGCTTGATCCCTTCTTTTTGTTCACCCCTTTCACAGTAAATTTTTGGTCCAACAATTTTTTTTTCGATGGATAACAAGGTAATCAATATTTGCTTAACTTTTTGGTGTATTTTCTTGATTGATGTATTTCACCTTTGCTATTTCATTCTGCTTTTTTTATCACTTAGAGGAGCTGAGCTTCCGCGCCTTTCTTTAGCCATGGAAATTGGCTGAAACAAAATAAACACTTAGAGTTTCTGATATGAAATTGATAAAATAAACAGAATGGGGAACAAAATGACTTGTATAAATAACAGTAGGATACTATGGCTTATTTGTTGTTAGCTTTATCATGAAATACATATATTTATAACATAAATAAGCTAACCGATCCGAATTTTACCTGTGCTACTACTCAACTGGCAGCTTAGCGTAGATTTCGACTGTATTTAGAGCGACTATGCCTGGTTACGTACCTTTCTAATTTAGCCCTTATTAAGATGTATGCCTGGTTAATCAAGTTTTCATTCATTTAATTTTGCATATTGAAATGGTTGCAACATATTTGAGCATAATTTGGGGGAATGTCTTCTATATGTTGATGTTTTACAGTAATTGAACTTTTGATAGGTATGTTCACCGTAATATGAAGCCCGAAAACATTATGTTGGGTCGACCTGTTACCCCAAGTGACGGAATCCACAGGAGTGATGAAATCCATAGGGCAAGCATGGATCGAATGGCCTTTGTGCTTAGTATTCCAAAGAGAAAGATTTTGGATAATACACAAGAAAGTGTTTCGGACGTGGTAATTCCCTGGTGCACAAATCAAGGTGGATTTTTTTAACTAACCACTTTGTATATATGTCGTTACTCTTTTACCTTTGATTATTCTCTACAACAATAATAAATTTAAATAAAAGATAATTCATTTGGAGTATTTTATTTTATGCAACCCCCACACCACGTGTGACACTCATCATCACTCCACACCACCTGTGACACTCATCATCACCCACCATCATCCCAAACACACTACTCCTCGCATCCTGTAGAATCTCGTCCATTTAATTCCTTATATGTCAAACTAGAAATGAAATCATATCCATTGTTTTCAGTTTCATTATCTTTCATTTCATTGTAGTAATCCAGACATATCATTAAAATAATGTTACCGTCATAACAAAATTATCACAATGAGTGACATAACAAATTTTTACGCAGCTGGTCATGTTGTCCGGCATATTGATTAATATGCATGGTCACACAATTATCAATAATTTAAAAGTTTGCCAGAGTTACCCATTGTGATCATTTTGTTACGAAACCATCATTTTTAAAACTCTAAATTATATGTTTTATTTATAATTAATGTTACTATCAGAACCACTTTCATACAATGAATGTCACAAATTTGCCTGTGATAACACATGATATGTCAGTGTGGGCCCCCTTTCATATCTGTAGGGACCACACCGTTACATCATGTATGAAAACACTATAATTGTATGCGTAGTTTGATTTGATGTCTTTATTAATATTGGAGGACAACCCAATTTGATTAATGATATCCAAAAAAGAAGAAAGAAACTGTACAAAGCAAATGAGTGGATGTTGAAACATATAGAGGATGAAAGAAACATGCAACATCCAAGGTTATGTTTATGGTATTATCCCAGAAAAATGGGAGATGAATATGTACGTGGTATGTTTTTGCTTTGGACTTACAGTATTTTAGATATGCCCGTTGTAATTTGTAATTTTTTTTGATATGTATGATCTCGTTGATCTTGGTTTAGGTGTTATGTCTCTCAAAATAACAGTACAACAATGAAACAAAAACACTTGTAGATACACACTTATAAAGGCATAATACCTTTCTAGAATGCCTTTATAAGTGTGTCTCTATAGGTTTTTTGGTTGTAGTAGTATTATCTTTTAAGAGACAAAATACCGAAACCAAGATCAACGAGAACATAAATGTTAAAAAAAATGCAAATTAGAACTGGCACATCTAAGATACTTTACGTCCAAAGTACAAACATCCCACGTATATATTCCTCTCCCATTTTTCTTGGATGATACCATAAACATAACCTTGGATGTTGCATGTTTCTTTCATCTTCTCCATTTGTTTCAGTATCCACTCATTTGCTTTGTACATTTTCTTTCTTCTTTTTTGGAGATCATTAATCAGATTCGGTATTCAACCTATATTAATAAAGACATCAAATCAAATAATGCATGCAATTATATAGTTTTCATAACATGATTGAACGGTCTGGTCTCTACAGATATGAAAGGAATGCCACACTGATACATCATGAGTTGTATCACAGACAAATCTTGTACCATTTATTGTGTGAAAGTGGTTCAGATAGTGACATTAATTATAAAGAAAACAAATAATTTAGCTTTCTAAAAATGATCGTTTCGTAACAAAATAAGCACAAGGAGTAAGTCTAACACTCTTTTAAATCATTGATAATTGTGTGACCATATTAAACAATATGTCCGACACCTTGACCAACATTGGAAAAATGTGTCAATTATGTCACTCATTGTAATAATTATGTTATGACAGTAACCTTATTCTTATGATATGTTTTGATTACTGTAATGAAACATATTGAAACTGATGAAATTGAATGCAAAGGACATGATTTCATTTCCACTTTGACATACAAGAAATTAAATGAACGAGATTCTACATTATGCGACGAGTAGTGCGTTGGGTGGTGGTGGTGGATGATGATGAGTGTCAAAGGTGGTGTAGGGTGATGATGAGTGTCACACGTGGTGTGGGGATTGCAAAAAATTAAAATAATAGTTAAAGGTTGTGCAGGACTGTTTTTAATCTAAAATGGAAAAAAAAAGACAAGAAAAAAAGATAGTGGTTGAAAAGGACAAAAACTCGCATGTTACTACATGTGTTACTACATATGGTTGTAGCAACATGTTGTAACAGACGCGTTTTTATCCTTCTCAACCACTATCTTTTTTTCTTGATCAGCTGAACACAATATTACTTGATCCCAAGAATATTGATGTCAAAATGGAAGATGAAGATGCATCCCTAATAATGTTGGTGTGATTACCAGCCTCATATGAAAACTTTGTTCAGTCCTTCATAGTTGCGAAGGATGCAGTGGCTTTATAGGATGTAAGGGCAGCCTTGCATGCCAGGGAGCTGAGACACAAGGCAGCAGGCATAGACAGTCGGGCTGCTGGACCAGTAGTCAGCAGCAATGGGAAAGAATATGGAATGTAGTCCGGGAAAAAGAAATCTAAGAAGTCCAAAGGTCCTAAGTACACAGATGTCTGTAGTTATTGTCAGGAGGAGGGGCATTGGGAGTCCAATTGTCCAAAAAAGAAAAGGCAGGAGGAGAGCAATTCTGGAACAGCAGTTGTGGCTTCTAAGCATTCTGATGAGGATCTGGTTCTAGTGGATGGAGATTCAATACATCATTCAGATGTTTGGATCCTAGATTCTAGAGCATCCTATCATATTTGTCCGCACATAGTGGTTTTCCTTTATGAGCAGATAGATAGTGGTCATGTTTCTATGGAAAACAACTTGGTTTGTAAGATAGTGGGAATTGTCTCAGTTCAGTTTAGGACATGGGATGGTAGTTCTGCACACTGAAAGATGTAAGACATGTTCCACAAATGACCAAGAACTTGGTATCTCTTCGTCTACTGGACAACAAGAGGTTCATTTTCAAAAGAGAAGGCGGAGAGCAGAATGTCAACAAAGGTTCAGCTGTGGTCCTTAAAATTATCAAGAAGGGAACCTTGTATATATTACAAGGCTCTACTGTATCTGGTTCTACTGTTGTAGCATCCTCAACAGTTCATCATTCACAGCAGACTCAGTTGTGGAACATGAGACTTGGTCACAAGGGTGAAAGAGAAATGCAAGTCTTTTCCTCAGCAGGTTTTCTTAGGGGATATAAGGTCAAGACACTGGACTTTTGTGAGCACTGTGTGTTTGGGAAGCTACATAGAAGCTAGTTCTCAGCAGGCAAACACAGTACAAACACATCACTAGATTATATCCATTATGATTGTTTGGGTCCATCAAAGGTGGAATCTTTGGGTGGTCACAGATATTTTGTGTCATTCATAGATGACTATTCAAGAATGACTTGGGTGGTAATGATGAAACACAAAAGTGAGGCATTCAATAGTTTCAGGCTTTGGAAGGCTCTAGTGGAAAATCAGACATGCAAGAAAATCAAAAGGTTCATAACAGATAATGGTCTAGAATTCTTTTGGTCAGAGTATGATACATTCAATAAGAATGAGGGTATTGCCAGACATCATACAGTCAGGAATACACCTCGGCAAAAAGTGTAGCAGAGAGAATGAATCAAACTCTTCTGGAGTGGGAAAGATGTATGATATCTAATGCTGGATTATGAAGGGGGTTTTGACAGAGGCTGTAAGTACAACATGCTACTTAATCAACGGGAGTCCTCACACAGGGATCAATCTCAAGACACCATTCGAGATGTGGTCAAGGACGCCTGCTGACTACTCAGTTCTAAGGGTTTTTTTGGAAGCATAGTTTAAAATCATGTGAGTGAAGGGAAACTGGAACTAAAGGCTAAGAAAGAACTGTTCGTAGGGTATGGAAATAGAGTGAAAGGTTATAGAATTTGGTCATCGATAGAGAACAGAGTTATACTAAGTAGAGATGTAGTCTTTGATGAAAACTCTATGATCAGCTCATCAGAGGGGGGATCTGCTGAATCTGAAACCAGTGTAGAATCTGAAAGGGCTACGAAATAGATAGAGCATCAAGTGGAGTTAGTGGGATGCAAAACTCAACCGATCCAAGTCAAGACTCTTATGATCTTGTTCTTTGAACCGTAGTCCGATCCAAGTTTGTCAGCTGAACAACGGTCAGTTGAGCATCAAACAGATATTTGTTAACATATTATAGCTGTTAGTAGAGCTAGAAGAACCTTTGTTGAGGTACCTCCCAAGAGGTATGGTTTTCATGATATGGTTGGATATGTACTTAATGTTGCAGAAGAAGTGGATGGTTTTGAACTTCTACTTACATGGAAGCAGTGACATGTTTTAAAGCATCTCAATGGCTTGCTGCCATGGGAGATAAAATGGAGTCATTATTGAAGAATCAGACTTGGGATATAGTTAAACATCCAGCTGATGGGATATTTGTTACTTGCAAATGGATCTTTAAGAAGAAAATGAATGAATGAGGCAAAAGGGGTCAAGTATAAGGCACATTTGATTGCAAGAGGATTCAGTCAGAAAGAAGGGGTAGACTTTGATGAGATATTCTCACAAGTGGTCAGACACACTTCAATCAGAGTGTTACTAGCAATGGTGGCATAGGTTGGATCATGAACTTGAGTACTTAGATGTGAAGATAACTTTTCTACATGGTGAGGTAGATAAAGAGATACACATGACCCACCGGAGGAATTTCATGTTCTTGGGAAGGAAGACTTTGTGTGCAAGTTAAAGAGGTCCTTGTATGGACTAAAGCACGCTCCTAGGCAGTGGTATAAAAGGTTTGACAGTTTTATGATCCAGCTGGGTTATAACAGAAGTCCATATTACTGTTGTGTGTATCACAATCAGCTGAGAGATGGATCACATATCTATCTTGTCCTGTATGTGGATGATATGTTGATAGATGTTGAAAAGGAGTCTTATGTTCAAAATCTGAAGAATCTTCTCAGTGCCGAGTTTGAAATGAAAGATTTAGGTGCAGCCAAGAAGATTTTAGGGATGTAGATCTGGAGAGATAGAAGTCAGAAGAAGCTGTTTTAATCTCAGTATGGTTATATATAGAAGATATTGGCCAGATTTGGCATGTCTGTTGAAAACCCAATAGATACTCTTATGGCATCTAATATTTATTTGTCTATTTATGCTTCACAATCAGCAGAGGAGAATGAGTATATGTCAATAGTTCCCTATGCTAGTGCAGTTGGCAGTCTGATGTATGCCATGGTGTGCACTAGGCCTAATCCGGCTCGGCATCGGTGTTGTCGGTGGTTCATGGCTCAACTCGGAAAAGAACACTTGAAAGCCGTGAAAAGAATGTTCGGGGTCATTAGGGGTAAAGTTGGTGTTGGTCTCATTTATTGAGGTGATACTTAAGGTATGATCACAAGGTACTATGATGCTGATTATGCATTTGATGTGGACAGTAGGAAATCAATGACTGGTTATGTTTTCACATTAGAGAATTCAGGTATCAGCTGGAAAGACACTCTTCATGCCACAGTAGCTTTATCAACTACCGAGGCGAATATATGGCTCTTAGTGAAGCGACCAAAGAGGTATCTGATTGAAGGGGCTAGTCAGTGATTTGGGGCTACATCAAGATCAAGATGAGATTTATTGTGTCAGTTTGAGTGCAATTCGTCTAGCTAACGATCAAGTTCATCATGAGAGAACCAAGAATATTGATGTGAGGTATTATTTTCTGAGAAATGAGAAGAGGGTTGTAATGAACACGATCAACACCAAGGATAACCCTGTTGATATGTTCTCTAAATCTGGTCAGTAGAGCAAGTTTCAATTGTGTCTGGACTTGTTGAATATTCAAAGCTTATAATCTTTAAATCTGGAAACTCAGTTGAGGGTAGGTCAACATAGTGGATTCTATGGAGTAATATGGTACATGTACATCTGGTATTGGCAAATGCATCTGGTACATGTACATCTATTTGTGCAATCTGGTTGGCTGTGAATGTGAGTTCAGTTTTTCAATTGAAAATGCTTTGGCTATGTTTAGATGGGGGTGAATAAACTTAACACTTAAAACTTTTTGGAGTTAAAACAAACTTAGCAGGGTCAATAGTCTGCTAACATAAGCAGTCTGCTGACTATGATCTAATGACTCTATTGCAGCTGAATATACATATTTTAAGCCTTTATACATGTTGTTAAAAGATGATACTAAGTATTAGATACTCAGTAGTGAAAAGGTCACTACAAGAAAAAAAGCTTTTGGCAGCGTGCAAAACAACCATTGGCAGCGCACAACGCGTCTTTGCAAAGTTCAATGCCGCTAAAAGTATTAGTAATCAGTGACATGCAGTTGTACGCGGCTGATACTATTATTGGCAAACTTATGTTGTGTGCCGCTAATTCTATTATTGGCAAACTTAAATTGCGTGCCGTTGATCCAATTATTGGCAGCTCTTGTTGTGTTCCGCCAAAATGAAAGATATATTAACAAATGAAGTACTTAAGCACGCCGCAAAATTGACTCGATTTTTTAATGGCTGCGTGCATAAGTGCGCTGCAGATTTGTTTTTTCATTGTAAAAAAAAATTTATTCACCCAATACAACAAGGGATGCTCACCTATATAAAATCAAAACCATTCTCATAATAGTGAATGAGTACATAAAATATTTTCAATAATACACAACTCAATACCAAACCAATTAATTGAACCCACAACAATAGAAATACAAAATTCAACACATTGAAAGAAGAACTAAGACAATACATTAAAATCGAAATAACAAGTTCCTACTAAATCCAACAAATTGAATAATAAACTATGAAAATACAATAAAATAAAGATTTTTCATCCATGTAATCGTAGTTGTATTAGAGCCTCGACATATCTTTGTCCACCCATGAGGACCAATTTGATATGGACTTGCAATATTGCTAAATTTCGAAAACAAAACAAAAACAGAGATCTATGCTGTCACTAAGTTTTTTATTCAACATTGCGTACAACAATAACTATTATCACAAAGGTTAGGAAGACATGCTCTACGGTGTATAAACAATTATAACTCTGGTTCATCCCATGTCACATGCAAATACGAATTACCTTGGAACCATATTTTTAAATCATATTTACTAAACAAGAGTAACAAAGTGAACTCATGGTAAAAACATTTGATAAAATGAAACAAAATTCAGATAGGATAAGCATACATAAAGTAGTTTCTATGGTGAATCAATTGTGCCCATGAATTAACTAATCCGGGAAGAGTCGACAGTATCAAGCCAAGACCCTACTAAGCTTAGAATCACACGAGGTTCTAAATATGCTCTTGATAGTTTTTGATTCAACCACACTTGGGCACATTTTCAAGCAAGTTAAGACAAGCAATCTAAAAGCATAAAGTAAGTGCACAAGAAGAGAACACAAAGAGTTTGACCATACTAAAAGTCCATCTGCAAAAGAGCTACTCCCTCCGTCCCATTTTATTTGTCATGTTTGACTTTTCACACAGATTAAGAAAATTGTAGTTAATGCTTTGAATCATATTAAATGATCTAATATTTTTACACTTATGCCCTTTAAGTTGTTGTTGGAACATTTAATGCTACACATTTTTTCTTGTAAATATTGTAAAGAGAAAAGGGTATTTGAAGAAATTTAGCAATTAATGCACAAAGTGGACACTTATTTTGGGACAAACCAAAAAGGAAACATGGATAAATAAAATGGGACGGAGGGAGTATCCATTTCTGGTACTTAAAAAAGCTACAAAAAATTGAAGGGCAGACTTTGACAAATCATAAGTCACTGTGTAGACACCAGGAAAAATAATAATAAAAAAATAAATAAAAGAGATAGAAAGAAGAGTTGAAGAAGCTAGCATACCCTAGGTGATAAGAAAGGCTTGGCCCTGGAATGCTATCTTTTGAGAACTCCAGCTGGCGAGCCAAATTCAGTGTTATTGTGTCCTTCTCTGCACCAAAAAGAAGAAGAAAAAAACACATATACTCAAACACCAAATCATAATGTCTATAAGAAACGAACAATATAATCTCTTGCTCCTCAAGATCTTCATTAAAAGCTCACCAAATTTGTTTGTTCTCGCATGACAACCATGATTGCCATAACTCCTTATTCATGAGACTTTTTTTCAATAAAATTTGGTTATCTTTTAATGAACACATATACCCAATCACCAAACATAGACCGCACTGTTAAATGAACAATATCAATGTACAAAATAATGTCCATAAGAAACCATAGGAGCAAATGGTCACAATAAAACAAAAAAGAGTCGACGATTTCCAAAGCAAAATCTGCAAAGGAAAAGAACTGACATTCAATGTTTGTCCACTCCATTAATAAGGATTGAATGAAATTCCAACACCAGCACATTCCCACTGCCTACAAGATAAGTTCATTTACAAGAAGCACAAACAAAAATAAAAGTTTAAGCAACTGATCATGAAACGGACTTACGTGTTGGTAATAAACAAGCTCACTAGATCACGTGGCACACAATCAAATGCTGGATTGACAACATGAAGCACAGAAGCACCGGAACCACTCCCAAAGTCTAGGAAATCTGAAAATTCACCGAAGTCCAGAAGGTCATATGAGGACCTCAGCACGTTTAGCAATACTTCTGGATGGTTAGGATATAAAGGGCACAAATGTCAAAAGGTAAAAGGATTGTCAAAAAAAATGGACGTCCATGATTAATAGTATGGTACATAAATATATTATGTTAATTAGGATATTACCATATCCGTGTCAATATACTATCTTCTCTCACAAGTCAAAAGTCTGAAAAATCAGCATACTTAGCTTAGAGGCAAAGTCCTAGCTCATACCTTTAATACAGTATATAAATGTGAAACTGCTGTCTAACACTAAGCAAAAACATATGTAGACACGAGCCACTCACACGATCAGATGTCATTATTGATAATCTGCTCCTTTAAGAGCCAAGCTCCTGCAAGTAACCCCATTAAGCATTGATTACCTACATGGTTGTATATGTATCACCATATATATAATAAGCTCAATATATATGACTTTTTTAAGGTAGCACCAGAGGAAATAAAAACCAATCTGAATCACAAACTGTAAGCATCAATCTGAAACTGCATTCATACTTGAAGAATTCCATGATAATCCCTAATAGTATGAACAATTGTTTTACAAACATGACCACAAAAAGGACAATGACGATCTTTGATCGGTATTCTTGAAGCTATCAATCCATTGGTTTTGAAAGCGTTCTGCCTGACCTCCAATAGGCAAAATATTTAGTAGTTGAGGACCTTTCCTCTATCAAATCCTCATCCACCTGTCCTTTCTATGTGTGACATATTTGGGATTAAAGCTTGTCATTGATAGTAAAAAGAAAAAACAGAGCCAATCACAGATTTCCCTTCAACAGCATCAAAATCCATAGGTTAGAAAATATCTTCAAATGTGCTTACATACATTTGTTTTCACGCTATGTATATACAATGTTCATCCTAAAGTGCTAATTCTATTTGCAGCATGCTCAAGTCAAAACCAAAAAGGTCACATGTTATCAAAAAGTAACATATTGTTACTGTATATCTTGTGGGCCAAAAAATATTCACACATTGTTTATTCCAACACACAACCATTAATCCAAAAGAAAAGACAAAAAAATACAGAGAAGCATTAAAGCCATGTGCATTGGCTATACTTTATGGTAAAACACACAACACATAAAAGAATGAAATAACATGAGTTCGGCGAAAATTTTCAAGCAAGTACACGATTTCAATCAAAGTCCATAACACAGAAGAATTAAGAAAATCCAACAATCACCCAAAAATCCCTAATTTGTCAAATTCATAAAATGGACTCGAACTTTGCATTTCGAGACACACCGAGAAAAAAACACTCACTAGTAAATTTTATTATCTCTAGTATAATGAGGAAGGTACTTCTAGAATCGTTTTGGCCCTATAAGTCCCCCCACCTCCACAATGGAACGAACTCCTTGACAACTATACAATTCAAGAACTAATACTCATTCCCAAAGCTTATTTTACATTCCAAAACAATGACCGATGTCTCTTGAATTCAAAGGGTGGCTTTAAAATGCGATTTGTGTTAAGCCATTACCTTAATCGGGAAATTTTGGAAGGCATGCGATGAATCTATTCCCTCCAACGAAAGCTGATTTTTGTATTTCGTGAAGGAGAAAAAAATTCTGAAATGGAAGGTAAAAAAACCTTGAATCTGCAACAATCAATCAATAAATACCCAAATTGTCAACAATGAAAGGAAATTCGGAAAAGAAAACTACAAAATAACCTGTTCAACGGGAAATTCGCAGAGATTTAATGTACTGGGGGAGAAAAGCGACATTGGAGAGAGTAGCAGATGCGGTGAGATTCGTGAGACGAGACGCAGTTTATTCGAAGAAGATGAGGCTTGCAAAAATACGAACAAAATGAGTGGATAGCGGTTTTTTTTTTTTTTAATGTGATGAAATTATAAGTTTTATTCCTTCAAAGATAAATGAAAAGTTAGCGCGTTCTTTTCTGTTTTACCGGGAAATATTTTTCCCTCAAAAAAAAAAAAACCGGGTAAAATTTTGGGAAGTGGTGGCGTGCAACACTACGCTGCCAAATTTTCCCCACGCACTAAAACAACCCCTCATATTATTTTAATTTTTTGCAGCTCATAAAAACATGCTGCCATAAATACTATTTTTTTGCAGCGTGTAGAACACGCTGCTTATAAAATTATTCAATTATCTGCAGCGTATATATAATAGCACGATGCAAGTATGCTATATCAGCAGTGTATTTTAAATGCACGTCGCTAATCCATGCTGCCAAAACACAATTATCTATTATTCTGATTGATTTACGTAGATTTGAGATTAATTCAGATTATTGTGTTCACATTGTAATCTCTACTATAAATACCCTCTTATACTATTGGAGTAATACACAAGCAATTTTCTTTTCTTCTATACTTGTATTTCCTCTTGTTCTTCCTCCATTATTCTCTTAGTTTTATAACACGTTATCAGCACGAGTCTCTAACCACGTCTCAAATCATCAAAATTGTTTTGATGAGTTTGGCAGCCTTCGAAAGAAAAAAAACCCACAAGAATCACCATTCATAGATTGCCATATATACTCAAGCCGATCAATTGATATATTTTATATCTCCACATCTCGATACAGGTAAACATTTTCTTTATTTAAATTATTTATCGTGATCAATTATATTATTCTACAGATATATATAGTATTGATGCTAATGGTATTGACATCAACAAATCATGATGGATCAAGTCAATACAACGTAAGAAAAAGATATGAGTAATACTCATCAGTAATATGAAGCCTTGAAGGCTATATTTCTTAGACAAAAGAGTTTGCCTTTTGTGCAAATTGAAAAAGGAGATATGATCACATGCGGTTGATCAATGTTTGAAACGAGCATTTAATGGACTAGA
Source organism: Gentiana straminea (assembly GCA_036785695.1). Taxonomy (NCBI): domain Eukaryota; kingdom Viridiplantae; phylum Streptophyta; class Magnoliopsida; order Gentianales; family Gentianaceae; genus Gentiana; species Gentiana straminea. The sequence goes on from JAVUPR010000298.1 coordinate 3,393,789, forward strand.
AATCCATATGAAAATAGAAAGCTCGTAAAAGTGAATATAAAATTCACATAAGTGGGCATGTCAAAAACCGCGGAAAGTGAATATTAAATTCACATAGATAAATTTCAGACATGTCGAAATATCGTGAAAGTGAATTTGAAATTCACAGAGAAAAAAAGTATAGACATGTCATTCATATAAATAAATTAGGACCCAAAGTCCATAGAGAATGACATGTTCCACGTGTGATCTGAAATTCGGAGATAAGAAATCTACTGATTATATCATGAGATTTCATGACCATAATCGATGAAAAATTAAATCACTTTCTATCATGATGATATGCTCCTAAAGCAGCAATATCGATCAAAGTAATTTTTGATGTATATGAAATTGATTATTATTTTGTATCATGAATGACAAATAATAATCCATTGGATGTGGAATTATATATGAAAGTAAATAATGAGTCACCATTGATATGACTAATGAGTCCCAGCCGAATTATGAGAGTTCATACTTTAATTTATAAATAACGTGACTTAATTTATAAATATTTGGAAATATTTGGTTACAGTCGTGGAGGAGGACGTGGTTGATACAGTCCTCGCAAAATTATTTTTATATGATTAAAACAATAATCATGACAAGAGACAAAGTAATCTTTTTGAAGATTACGCCACATGTCAGAGTTAGTGGCGATTTACAATAATTGTTTATACGATGCATTTAAATTTAAGCATCGTTTATTAATAAATAAATTGTTTCTTGTCTTGGCCTTATTTTGATACGGCTAAAGTATTTTGTGATATATAAATAGTAGTTATGGAATTTTATCGATTGTGTATAATTGATACGTCTGGCTAGTTTTCATCTAAAAGGAAAAAGGAAAATAATTGTATCATCAAGTATTTTTGGTAAGTAAATCTTGTTATTTGGCCACAATAATAATATATGATTCTCAATTTGGATTAATCAACGTGTATATTACTTTTGCAATCATATTCGTATTAATTAAAATCATTTTAAATAGTTAAAATTAAATAGATTAAATTTTACATGATTGTGTGCGTAGTTGTGTTAATCACTTACGTGGTGCGCATATATGATCTTTATTTTGATACGACATGAGAGTGTTTTATACGTTGCTTTATAATTTAGCAATACATTTCTCACTACAAAGTTGATATGATATATGAAATATAAGAACATGAAATTGTCATATCATTTAGTTAATTGGATTCATATTATCCATAACCTTTTAATAATTGCATGATCATTGAGGTATTAATCCATTCATTGTATTTTTGGCAAAAGTTTTTGCATTGATTTTAATAAATAAAATCATATTTGGTTATTCAATGAAAAGATTTTATTTTGAATGATCATTGTAAGAGTAGTGATACTCATTATTGTGATTATTTATACATATCTTTATTACAAAATAAAAATATTCAACCTACGGTTTTTTTAAATGAATACCATGTATATGGTCTCTGATTGTAAGCACATTTGCTCTATATTGTTATTAAATTCAAAATTCGTTGTCTAGTTGTGATAAGAATGAATATGACAACATATTACAATGCTTTATTAGTGAGTGAAATTATTCATAATGATTGATTCACGAATTGTAATACTGGATAATTGTCTCTTGGATCCACTAGCATTTACAATATTAATTTGATTTGCTTGAACTGATACATAATATAATTTTCTATTTGAAATAATTAATCATTGTAATTCATTTATATTATGTGATAATTGTTATACTTTGAAAAATTAATTGCTCATTTCGTTCAAAGGAAGAAATGGAGCCGGAACATGAGAGCAATTAAATTGTCTCATCAATAGTGCGACACGCGCGTTATATTGAGAAACAAGTTCTCAAAAGAATTAATGAGAGGTGCAAATGATATGCAAGTGCTATATTGAAACAATTTTTTTTTTTAAAATAAAGCACTATGCTGTCTCAAGTCTCGATTTTTTTGAGTAATATGGGTGTTATATCGAGATTGAAATATTTTCTTTATATACTATTTCCGATGAAATGTGTATAAACAATGTGTTTGAAAATAATGAGATATGTCCATTCCACGAAGAGAATGTGACTGATACTACATGCATCATTTAAAACAATGATATATGTATCATATTGTATGGGATGCATCACAATCATTCTGTGAAATGAATGCGACAAAATTAAATATTTAAGATGCATATAGTGATTCTGAATATTTTGATTATTGTGGTTATAACAATCATTTATGTGAGAATACCACTAGAATTGGAATGGTGATTCAAGAACATTGGTATAAGTCGATATATTGTATCCTTAATTGTGAACGGATATAATATCCCTATATGAGCCAAAATTTCTCCACAAATCGAAAAATATAAAAGAAATTTGTTGATACCCACAAATCGAAAAATTGTTAACGGATATAATATCTCTATATGTCATAACTTTGTGATGATGTGTGTAAGGGTCATTAAACTAATCAAAATCATTCATTCTAGTAATATTGCAAAGTTTATCTTAAGTATTTGCGGAGATTAATAAATTCACATATAAAAGATTAGTAATAGCATGCCTTTTTTAATGTCGATCGAGAGTACTCACTGGCTCTACCATATAATTGAATATCAAATGTCACCTGTTTACAAAGAAAATTTTAATCTCAAAATATTGTCTGTTTAACTTGAGTAATAACTTCAAGATTAATTATATACTTAAAAAATATGGCAAAAACAAATTGGATGCATATAAAGTAGTACATTTATAAACATATGGGCCCTTAAATTGTATTTATTTAATAGATTTTCCATAAATGATTAATAGCGTAAGTTTTAGACCATTCAGGAATAAAAGAAGATACATTTGTCCCTTTGGTAAATTTAGAAAGAATATGATTTAGAATATTTTGTCTCGTGATATGCGTTATACATTTCTATACGGGGTAAAAATGTCCACTCATATGTTAAACTCTAATCCTCCAAATTTTCTTTCCTACGGCTCCTCGCCGCTACTAAAATTGTGTCATCACCATATCCATCATAAGATTGCCATTCTTTCGGAGATTTTATAAGTAAAAAAACAACATTGCCTTCTGATTTACAAATTCTGGTGGAAACATTCTAGTTAGAACAACGGATCGTCGATCATGGAATATCATTTTTCCTACAACTTCCTGTACATGTGTTCATCTATTGTATTGTGTTTTTATCATTTAATGCATTGTACTTCTTGTTATGTTATCTGATATCTTTTGAAATAGAAGTACAACAAATTCAAGAAACAAATCTTGAATAATTCATCAAATTTTTTTGGGCATGATATAATTATTTCCATCGAGTGTTTAAGAAATCTATAATTCTTCTCTTGCAGGTTATAAAATGATGAACTACTATCTCTCCCAAAGGCTAAGTTGTGGGGAGGATCGTGGTGTTCCATTCGATGAACTGATTCGCCAAAGGAGAGTTCAGTTGGAAACAACCTTGCAAGAACCATTTCAGGATATTCTTATAGCGGAAAAGGCAGGTAATGGGCATCACGTATGTTAGGATTCTAAAAGTCATGTCGGACAATTCCTCACCTTTACTAGTTTACCTAAAACATGCAATACAAATGTCCGACGCTGCATAACAAAGGGGGGAATGGTGAGGGGTTAAATGTGCGTGACCGTGCTGTCCAGATCCTTCAAGAACTAAATCATTCTGTGGTAGATGAGATTCCTCCTAGGCCATCACGTTCTAGTGAAGGCCAGGAGGCCAGGAGGCAAGGAGGCGAAATTGCAGGCCTCATAAGTATGAAGCACCTAGCTGAGCTCCGGATTCCTCAAACATGCGTCCTGACTTCATTTTGCGAGCCGGGTGGATGACAAAAGTCTTACCTCGCAAAAATGGGAAAAGCTTGGAGAAAAGACACGTACTACATTGAAGAAGCAACCCAACTTCAATTCCGATCCTGATCCAAAGTCACCCAGTACCTAGAGCGCAAAGCTGCTCCCCTTCAATGCAGGAGGAGACAATAGTGAGACAACACATGATGATGATATGTCTCTCCAATTCACTAGTAAAATAATGGTGAAAAGAGACCAACTCTTTTTACTATCAAAAGTTTGGCAGATCGATGTTTCTTCTTTTGATTTTTTTCATTTAAAAATGGGGGAATGAGGGAGTAGGACGAAATATTTCATCAATTGAGTAGAAGGACAGTTTTTTGACACTTTTGCATAAAGGACAAAACTATTTATCCACCTGTCGAAATTCACGTTTAAATTCTTTTGCCGAAATTCACTGTCGAAATTCACTAATTTTCATTGTCGAAATTCACTGATTTTCGGGATTCACAATCGAAATTCACTGATTTCCGGATTCACTGGGGAGATTCACTGATTTTTGGGATTCACTGTTTGTCATTCTCGCTATAAAAATTATGCAGTTGTCCTTCTCCCTATAAAAAATATGTAGCTGTCCTGTTACTTAAAAATATTCCAGATTGTGTCCTTATCCTAATTTCCCATTTAAATATTGGATTGTTAAAGATATTTCGTTGATATGTATGTTTAGGCCTTAACTATCCATGTAGTAGTATTATTTCATGATTGGAGTAATGACAAGAAATTATTATAAATAAATAAAATAAAATCAAGTGTCGGGCCTTTCTCTCCTTAATTGATTTGTTTTCTTTTTAATTGTGCTTGGAGAGGGGTATGAACCTATGACCTATGTCTATGCTACCATGTTGAACTACCATCTTTACCAAAAGCCTAAGTTGATTGGGATGTAGATAGTTAACGTTATATCTCAATATGCCTCCTCAAGTGTGAGCCTATAAGAAGAGAGAGACTCGTGTAAGTTTGTATAAAGGGAGATAAAGACCCGTGTGAACATATAATAAGGGAGATTGGCCCAAATCTTGTAGGTATATTTTTTTTGTTTGGAAAATTCTTCTTGGATCGGGGTTTGAACCTAAGACCTCCGCTCGATACCATGATGAACTAGCATCTCTCCCAAAAGTTTAAAGCTGTTGAGGAGCTAGATAATTACCATTTTATATACTTCAACATATAATTATCAAGAAAAATGATGAAAAATAATAATTATGCACATTTACACTTATCATCTTGTACCTCAAGGATCCTGGCTGTAGACTTCTTCATTGAGAAAATGATCACTAGTTGATTCTTCTTTCTAAAAATTTTCTTTCTCAAATAAACTAGTACTTAAGAAACTTGGAGTTAAGATAACTAAGCTGAGATTAAGTCTGGTGATTGAATCGACAACTGATTTAAATGCAGAGGAATATATTACTTTAAAGCCTATAATGATTTTAATATCAGTTATTTTTATCAGTTATAAAGTCCTCGGAAATATTCTATGTAATCTACATTTTACTGGTGCAAACCGAGTTTTCCATGCTAGATAATAATTCGGTCAATCACAAACATGGATATAAAATACTTCAAGTAAATGCGTAAATAATTAACACAAAGTTTATGGAGGTTCCAGGTGGTGTAATCCTGTCAGCCCTCTCTTCTCTTGTGATGTTGGAGGAAATTCACTAAGTTCTTGAGTTAACGTTACCAGACACAAAGCGAATTAACAATTGTCTATTGCTAATCCCTAGCTTCACAATCTTCAAGCCTTAGTCCTTGACAAGTAGAATTGTTGTGTCACTGAGTCTGCTCCACTGGACCTTGAAGGGTAGAATTGCCTCTTCACCAGCTCACCCAAAAGAACAGTCTTCTTGACTTCACCTCAACAGTCCTTCACACCTTCTTGGTGTTTCACAGTCTAACCTTTGTATAAAAAAAGTTCAGACTTGAATCTATTAAATGATTCTATTTGTGTGAACTTCTTCTTCTTGATGTATATGATTAGCACAGTGAGCTCTGTTTCTTCAAGTGTTATCTTGTCTAGTTGATTTCTTGAATGCTTCAAAACACTTAGATTATTTCTTCATTATTGCAATTACCAAAACATCAAGAGTTCTTTAATCACTTCCCCTTATTCTTGGAGTATAAGTGGTTTATTTATTGGGGTATTGCCAACGTTTGAATTTGAATCCTTATAGCCGTTGGTCATCTTGCTTAGTATACGTTGAATGTTAGTGTCCGTTCTGACAATTGATAGTCTATCAACCAATCATATGGCTAAATCTTCAACATTCGATTCCTTAGTAAAGCGATTAATTTGTCTTGCTAATTTGAAAGCGTGTTTCATTAGTTTACGATTCTAAGCTTGTTAAGGAGCATTAACTCAATTTTTACTCTTCATCATAAAGCGAGTACTCCTAGCTCTTCATCGATCATTATTTGTGAGATCGAGTACACCATTTAAAAACTCATTATACTTAACTTGGTTATATTGTCCTTATGTAACTTAGATCTTCTTTACAAGATCTATAGAGTCGATTCGAGCCATCACATACTTACGAAATCTAACTATATAGTCTCGGCTTATAAATTGAGTTTGTTCTTCTCATTTACTCAGCCTTCATTAACTGAGTCTGGTCCCTCAGTTCTTCATAGCTGAGTTTGGTCCCTCAATCCTTAATAACTAGGTTTGGCCTCTCAGTCCTTCATAACTGAGTTTGGTCCCTCAGTCTTTCATAACTGAGTTTGGTCCCTCAACTCTTCTGTCTTCTATCTTATCTATTACAGTGCTTGTCTGATATAACCTATACAATGATTAGACTTTAATAAATCCTATACATTTAGTTTCTAGACATCTTTTTGATTTGCACTATAACAGCTAGTTATGACACTTCATCAATGGGGTTTAAAAATAACAAATAATAAAAGATGAATCATCATCAAAACTTAATTTTATTTCCAACAATTTCCTCCTTTTTTATGATGTCAATACCCTCCTTAAAAGCAATGCAAAAACATAAGGAAAAAAGTAAAAACAAACAAAACACATTAAAATGATCTTTATTAATTTCATACTTGGAGTTACACAGAGTAGCTTGAAATGAAAACTAACTCGAAGTCTTCGTAAGCCATCGACTTAGCTTCAGTATCAGTTTGAGTCTTTCATTTTTCCGCTAACTCTGCAACTAACTTGTCATAGGCTTCAACCGATTCTTTCATTGACTCATATACTGTACCAAAATCTAGGGTGTTGATGTTTGTCCAGACTTGCCATGCCATAGCCATTGGTGTATTTCCAAAGAACTTGTTTTTGTAGATAATTGTGAATCTCATCATGCTCCTTCTAAGTTCTTCATTATTGGTGAGTCATTCTATGACTTGTCTAGCTGGTGCTAACTCAGTTTCCTTAGCATTTTCTTCAATTGTCTTCAAGGTGCCATCTTTCTCACAAATTATTAAGCTTTTTCCTATAGTGAAGAAAGATCTTCTCTTATACCAAGAACTTTTCCAAGGCTTGTTCTCTAGTTTTGTCTACAAAGAATGGGTATCTTCTTAAATTTCTCAAACAAGCGAAGGTCTAGTGCAAGTATCTTTTGAGTAGATTTGGAAAACTTTACTATCAGTTCCATTTCCTCGTCGGTTAGATCGGCTCTAGCTTTCTTCGGTTCTATCGAGTTTCTCATCAATAGCTCCAACAACCCTTTCCATATCTTGCATTTACTTTTAAGACATCCTCACTTTCCCCATTATTGGCATCATCCTTGGAGAGTAGACTCAGCAATATTGAGTTCATATGATGTTGATTGGATGCCAATATGGTTTGGGCTATGACTGAATCTTTAAGTGTGTTTTCCATCATGAAGACTCTGGCATGTAAATTATTAGTAAGGTTTCAAGTCTATCTTGAGTCACATTCTTCCTTGTTTCAAACTCAAGGGTTGTCTTTCTAATGTTAATCGAAGTATCTAGGCAGTTATCATTGATTTCACTTGTATGTATCAGTACTGCCTTTCGTTCTTCTTCTCATTTGGACAAGGTTGTCATGATTGTCTCTAGTACATCGAAATTTTTGTTTTCAGTTTCCAAGATAGCACAAGTGGTGTACCTCATGACATCAACTTTCTGAACTATATAAGTTTCCTGAACTGATGTCTCTCCAGCTTTCTTGGTTGCAGTTAGTTGCAACTCATCTTCAACAATGTTTGTTGTAGCTTCATCTTTCTTCTAACTAACTTCTTGTAACTGACTAATTTCCCCCTTAGAATGTGCTTCAGTATTTTCTTTGGGGTCAGTTTTAGTTTCTTGCTTTCCTTCTGTTGGTGCTTATTTCTCTTCATTTTCAATATTTTAAACAAGGGCAACTGCATCTTTAGCTACTCCCAGAACTCCTCCATCGGTAGGAGACTCAATCCCTTTTAGGTCTGGTTCATTATCAATTTGAGATTCGATTTGGACACCGAATCGATGTAGTGGACTCCTCGAACTTCCCGTTCATTATGTGTTGTCCTCTATGTTTCATCGGTTATTAAGTTATCATTATTATCATCATCATTATCATCATCAAATACGGATATACGAAACCCAAATGCGGATCGATCCATAATTGGATCGTCAGATACGATTCACGGCACCGATCGAGACACTCGATCATGCACAACGGAAGCTACGAATAAATTCACATGCAATTTTAGTACAGTATGATCCACATAAATAATTAATACAACAATGAGAAGGTTGAAGACTTACCCAAAATGAGAGGAAGAATCAATCGACCAAAGAGGAGAAGCCGCAATCTTCCGGATTGTATCTCCTAGTGACGACTGGTGGACGTCGATCCTCACCGTAGAACCTTCTCGAATATGCACAAGAAAAACCCTAAGGTTTTCTCCTCCTAATGGCTTGAACAAGAAACTAAATTTTCTCTTCTATTTTGGTGAAAGTGGCGCAATTTATGATCTTATTGTGTTGGGAGGACTCTTTTTATATAGGAAAATAACTAGTCAAGAGAGTTATCCTTTTCACACCACAATTACCTATTCCCATAAGGAAAAGATATTTTCCATAACATAAGAGATAATTCCCAAAAATCAATCTCTTATCTGTTTTCCATTAATTATCTACGAAATAAATAATTAAATACACATGTGACATAATCTAAGAAAATTTCTTTTCCTAATTTATCCACATTGGGGCGCCACATTTGTCATTAATTAAATAGAAAATGTCTTTTCTATTTTACGTATTATTTACCAAATAAATAATATTGAATATTCATTAAATAGACCAACTATTTAATTTATTCTCGAGGTTCTACAAAATGATAAAACACTCGCGTGTTAGGAGCCAACTAGGGGACCATGGACCTATAACCAGTAGCTACAATAAATTGAATAAAATATTCATCATACAGAATATTTCTACTCAACTTATTAATTCCGGGATTATGCCACCATAAACCCGAAACTGAACTCTATCGATTATAGATATAACTTATTCTCAGAACGTCGAGTCGATAAGTGTCCGTTGATATAATCATTACATACAGACTAACCCTCCATAGACTATCCGTAATGAAGCGGGATTATTTCCATAAAACTTCTTCAATACAACTTATACTTATTTACCATTAACCTACTAGTGATCAAACAGTTCCTAACCAATACGAACACCGTGGATCGATCAGTTTCTAGGATTAACAAATAAGGGGATTGCCTTTCAACTTCTGCACTGCGGGGAAGGAATGGATTACATATACGTGAGACACACACTTCTCACTCATTCCAGAATAGCGCCAACATGAAAGTGATTCGGACCACGCCTCTTAGCGATCCTTAACGAACACATCAAACCCTAACCTGAAACAAGTAGGAGTATGCAATCACTTCAGGATTAAGGTTAATCCATTTATGATCATCTTGTGATTTAATGAGATTTCTCAATCACGGAATTGTATGAGAAATCCAGATTAAATCGGTTCAGTCCTATATGACTACATCATATATAAATGTCCCACTTAGATATCCAATATCGACAGTCCGGATAAGACGGTCACACCATAAATTGTTCTGGGCGCATTAATGGTGGTTTAATCAATAGACCCCATACTTTGATTAAGTTCACCACGGACTAACGGTTCAAGTGTATCACCATAAACTTAATCCTCGCGTGTGACACATACTAAGTTATATGGCTACCTATGATACAACTTGGGGTTTTCAACAGTGTATTTCTTATAAGCACAAAGCAAATAATAAGATGAGAATAAATCTGTCATTTATTAATTATAAAAACAATTACATAAATTGTCTTTCGGGCGCTACTTCCAACAATCTCCCACTTGCCCGTATAAACAAGCAACAATTGTCTTTCGGGCACTACTTTAAACACAGACACTCACCATCATTTCCATAAATGAGACCAAAATGAGATGTACCCCTAATCTATACGAATGTCCTCTTCATAACCTTTCAATGTTCCTTCTCAGGCAGATCCATAAACCTGTTAACTACACTGACTGCTTTTAGTCCTCTAAAAATTGGCCAACGCAGCCGCCTAGGCTCCGGTCGGCCATCAACCGACACGAATTCATACAAATGGCCATGTCTAGGCGGGCTGAAAGTAGGACTAGGTGGGTTCAAGGTAGGAAACTCGGGCCAACTCGGCTAACTCGGTCTATACATATTTAAAAGCCCTAAAAATTAAAAAAATCATTTCCATTTCTTCCCCAACTCGGCTGAGTTTTCTCCTCTCCCTTCGCAAGAAGTTACCCAGGCCCCAGCCCCAGTCCCATCTCAAATTGTGATGACCACCGGCCAGCCGGCATCAGCATATCTAGTGGGTTTGTTTTCATTTTTTCGGTTTGTTTTTAGTTTAAATTTAACATGTGTACTTGACATTGAATGTGTTTATTTTGGTGTTTGGACGTATCACGTATGTTTGTATGTATTTTATTTTGTGGCATGAATTTTTAGTCGATGATATGTTAGTACTTAGTATTACAAGAGAGTAGTAGCGTCAATATTTTTGAGGGTTTGTATTAGTATTTTGTTTTTATGTTTTTGTGAATTCCTTTATTATTAATATTATTAATAAATAAATAAAAATCCACAACCGCCTAGTCCCACGACTAGTCCCTGCCTAGCCGACTAGTCGTAACTCCCCACCCGTCCGCCCGACTAGCGCCTATTGACTTTTAGAACATTGACTGCTTGTGCTAGATAAGGTCTAGAACACGTCATTGACTTGCCTCTTTAACCAAATTCCCTATTTAGCTTCATCTATCAGTTCCATATATTCTGCTTCAGTAGTAGATAATGTCATTGTGTCCTTTAAAGTTGCCTTCCAACTTACCGTTGGACCTCCCTAGATGAACGAATAACCAGTCATAGATCTTCTGATGTCCAAATCAGTAGCATAATCAGAATCACAGTACCTTGTGACCAGACACTCACCATCATTTCCATAAATGAGACCAACATGAGATGTACCCCCAATCTATTTAGACATCCTCTCATAACCTTCCAATGTGCCATCTCAGGCAGAGCCATAAACCTGTTAATAACATTGACTGCTTGCAGTGTTCTCAAAATCAGCCAAATTGGCCACTTAGGTACTGGTCGGCCATCACCCGACCTGAATTCACACAAATCGGGCCAGTCTAGGCGGGCTGGTCTATAGGCGGTTTGGAAGTCGGACTAGGCGGGTTCAAGGCGGGAAACTCAGGCCATCTCAGCCTACTCGGTTTATACATATTTGAAAGCCCTAATTAAAAAAAATTCATTTCCATTTCTTCCCCAACTCGGCTGAGTTTTCCTCTTGCCTTCGCAAGCAGCCACCCAGGCCCCAGTCCTATCTCAAATTACGCCGGCCACCCTCTAGCTCTACCGCCGACCACCGGCCATCCGGCAACATCATTTCCAGCGGGTTTGTTTTCTTTTTTTTGGTTTCTTTTTAGTTCAAATTTAACTTGAGTACTTGACTTTGAATTACTTTATTTTGGAGTTTGGATGTATCACGTATGTTAGTATGTGTTTATTTTCTGGCATGAATTTTTAGACCTATGATTTGTTGGTACTTAGTATTACTAGAATTGTAGTATCATTGTTTTTCGGAGTTTGTAGTAGTATTTTGTTATTTTGTTTTGGTCAATTTCATTATTATTAATATTATTAATAAAATAATTAAAAAAATCCACAACCATATAGTCCCCGACTAGCACCTATCGACTTTAAGAACATTGACTGCTTGTGACAAATCAGGTCTATCACAAACCATGGCATACATAAGACTCCTTAGTTCACTAGCGCATGAAACTCTCAACATGTATTCCTTCTCATTAGTTCATTGTAAAGAAAACACAAGAGACAAATGAGTATTTTGGTGTCATTGGAGTGTGTATAGGTTTGGCAGCTGACGTGCCAAATCTGGACAATATCTTATGAATGTATTCCCTCTGTGATAAAAAATAACTTCTTCTGACTTCTATCTCTATAGATCTCTTACCCCAGAATTTTCTTTCTTGCACCAAAATCCTTCATCTCCAATTTCGTACTAAGAAGATACTTTAGATTTCAAATATCAATTTTTTTTCAAACAATATATCAACATAGCATCCACATACAGAATCAGATAAAGGAATGAACTATCTTTCAGCTTGTTATGATATACACAACAATCATATGGACTTTTGTCAAAGCCCTGCTTGATCATATAATAATCAAACCTTATGTACCACGGCCTTGGAGCCTGCTTGAGTGCATACAATGACTTTCTCAGCTTGCAAACATACCCTTATTTTCCAGGGACTTGGGATCCCTTTGACTAAGTCATATATATCTTGTTATCTACATCTCCATGTAGACGAGATGTCTTCATATTTAACCGCTAAAGTTCAAGATTCGATGTGCGGCCATTGCTAGTATCACCTTAATCGAAGTATATGTGACTGCGGTGAGAATATCTCATCATAGTCTACTCTATGTTTGACTAAACCTTTTTGCAACTAGATGTGCCTTATACTTAATAGCTTCAGCAGAAGGCATTCATTTCTTCTTCTTGAAGACCTACTTACAAATGACTAGTCTTCTCTCATGTGCTTGTTTGACAAAATCCCAAGTCTGGTTCTTCTGAAGTGGCTTCATTTAATCTCTCATGGAAGCAAGCCATTGATATACTTCGAATGTGTCACGACTTCCTTGTAGGTGTTTGGTTCGATCCATCCACCTCCGTAGCAACATGAAGTGCATAACTATATCCTAATACCCATACCTCTTTGGAGGTCCAACATTAATTCTTCTAGCTCGCTAAGAGTTAAAATCGTTAATTAATTTCGATGTTTGAGTCTTTGCCGATTGTATTAGATCTAATTGTATCGGTTCGATGGTTCTTCCGTAATTGTTGGGTGTTGACTATTCTCAGATAATCTTGAAACTCAATTGATTCAACCTGAAGCTCCACTTGTTTGTCAACACCCTCATTTTTAGTTTGAAACTAGATGTCACATATGAGTTAAACATAGAACTATAATCAAGGACTACACTTCTACCAAGTATAACCATGTTTTAAACCGATGACCGGATTATATATCCTTTAACTCCATCTTTATATCCCAAATACACCACTTCCTTGCCTCTTGGTTCTAGCTTACCCTCATCTCAATGATAATAAACTATGCACCAAAAAACACTTATATTTGACCAAGCCTCATATTCCTTAACTTATTCATATCATTCTAGTGAAACCTTGATAATGCAACATTAGCAGAACCTTCTAGCTGAATACTTGTTGACATTTAGAACTCCACCTTCACCTCTGAATCTAAATCCATTGATGTCCATAAGACTAAGTTATATCAAATTCTTTTTCATTAGTGGAACATCTCTCACATCCTTCTATGCACAAAATTTACAATCATGTGTCTTGATCCGACTTGAGCCAATTCAGAACACCTTGCAGACTTTACTATTGACCATAGAAATATGTCCTTCATCCACCTGCTCATAGGTTGTGAGGAAATCCATGCATGGACAAATATGCTAAGATGCCCCAAAATCTAGAATCCATGCATTATTGAGATGTGTTCACTCCCCAGCCACTAGAGCTATGTCTGCTTCAAAATTGGTGTCATGTTCTACCGAAGAAACAGTTCCATACTTGATGTCATGTTTCTTATTCTTCTTTGGACATTCATTCTTCCAATTTCCATGCTCTTTATAGTAGCTACAAACATCTTTTGCCGTGTGAACCTTGGAACACCCTTCTTGGACTACTGCTTTCTAGGGTTTCCTGATCCTTTGTTACTGCTACTGGCCATCAAACCAGCAGTCTGCTTCTTTATGGTGTAATTCACAAGTACGGAGAGATGACGTAACATCCTCCATTGACATTGTATCCTTCTCATTTGATGCTGGCAGTGACACCAGCAAGATTAGAGTTATATCTCATCTTCAATCTTAACATCAATATTCCTTAAGTCAAGTAATATTATGATCAACATGTCCACATGATCTCTGAGATAAGTCCATTCATGCATCATTAAACTAAATAGACGTTGCTTATACATCAACTTGCAAGTCACTGATTTTGTCATGTACAAGCTCTCAAGTTTTAGCCAAAGCCATGCATTCGTCTCCTCTTTTGCAACTTCGATGATAATATCATTTGACAAACACAACGTGATTAATGTTGAATGTGCATTCTCCTCCAGACGTGCCATTTTAGCTGAATTGGCAGATGTTGTATTTGTCAACGGAGCCTAAAGCCCTTATTGTTTCAACAAGGCACGCATCTTGATATGCCACGACCGAAACCGTTCTACCCGGTCGATTTTCACGTTGAATCCAAACATCCTTCTCGTCGAAAAGCTAGCATTGATCGCAAAACCTAGCATCAATTACGACCTTGCTTCCATTCATCCTTGCTTGCACAGATTATAGATTCTCTGACAGAACATTTCTCTGATACCAGTTTGTTGTAATGGATCTTAAGAAATTTCATAGATTTCGAGAAAGAAAAGAAATTAAACAATCAATCAAACACGCAGAAACAAAATACAAAATTTAACGTGGTATCCAACTGTGTGTTGAATGACCCACGAACAAAAACAAGGAATTTATTATCGCCAGAAATTTACAAAGATTCGGCTATTTTGCCCCTAGGTAACAAATAGAGGTATTTATAGGGCTTAAAACCTAACCGACAACGTGACACAACATCAGACCCGATTTCTCAAGATGAGGCAAAACTCCAGACAAGAACTCCACTTCAGATGTGAACCTCTCAGATTCATTCACTGCAATCCTCAGATTCAGATGATTGAGCTGAGACCAGACGTGATTACTAGATTCGACTTGATCACGGACCTCAAGCGAGAACATCAAACGTGATGCTCAGCTGAGTATTCGAACGCGTATTCAGATTCGGCTCCAATGAACCAAAAGATTATAACGCATTAGTCTAAGTCACATTAACAGAAAAAGATTAATAGGATTGTCGATGGACAACATATGATAATTATTTTATAACAATGTAGATTTTTTTAGGAATAAAATATTTAACTTCTAAAAAAATTTATAAAAAAAAAAAAAAAAAACATTTATTCTCAAAATATTTGCCAAGTTTGAGTTTGAGTAATCACTTGAAGATTAACTATATATTTCAAAATATGCGCAAAACAAATTACTAGCATTTAAACTACTACAGGCCTAATAATTTGGACCCTCAACTTTTTTTATTTAATAACTAAAAGTGTATGTTTGAGTCATTCTAGGAATAAATAACAAAATACAATCTGGCTCTTTAGGTGAATTTCGATGGAATATGCTTTAGAATATTCCACCATTTAACATGGGTTTGACATTCCACCAAGGGATAAAAATGTCCACTCACATGTTCAACCCTAATCGTATTACTTCTCTTTCCACCTCTTACCTCTCTTTCCCACCTCTTATCCGCCGCCGTTCACATTATAAGAGTGTCATTCCCCTATAGAATGTATTTATTTGAGAGCATTCCTCCAAAGATTTTAGAAGGAAAATTAACAACCATGCCTTTTAATTTGAAAATTCTAGTGGAAAGATTCTGGTTAGACCAAGAGATCGTTGATCATGACATATCATTTATCATGGGCGCTAGTTTATCGGTAATCTTCCATTGTTTTTTGTTTTTCCATTTACTAATTGTATTAGTTGTTATCATATACGATATCTATTTAGATGTAACTATAACAAATTCAAGAAACACATGTAGAATAATTCATCAAATTTAATTGGAAAAATATATATGATTAATGTGGTTGATTGTTTCACAAATGTATAATTCTTCCCTGGTATGTGTAGCAACTCAGGCATTATATCCCATATTTATGAAAACAAGTAAATCAGTTTCCACTTTTATTCGTAACAGAGATTTTGAGGATCCTCTCATTTTGTTCGCTTGATCCCCTCATTTTGTCCACCCCTTTCACCGTAAATATTTGGTCCACCGATAAATTTACGATGGAACACAAAGTACTCCATATTTATGTTTTATATGCTTAATTGTTTGGTGTATTTTCTTGAATGATTTATCACCTTTGCTCTTTCAACCTTTTTTTTACCACTTTTTATTGAGGTATACATATTATCCTTTCGTTTTGTCATCAGGTCTAGTTACCAATCGCCATGTTGTTTTTTAATTGATTAAATCTGCAATTGTTTGCATTGATTCCTTTGTTGAAGTTTGTTCATTGTTGTCATTTTGGCCAAAGCTCCATTTATCACCAGTGGCGGACCTACATATGGCCAACATGTGGGCAAGGGCAAGCTGTCCCCCCCTTAATCCGAGAAAAACACACTAAAAGTTGTACGATACATATTGTTTGCCCCCCTTAAATTTTTTATTTTTCTTTAAAAATTTTATTGCCCCCCCTTATCCGAGATCCTGCGTCCGCCCCTGTTTATCACATTTAGATCCATCACCATTTATTGAATCCATGTATCATAATTTCAACCAAATTTTGTGGCATGAATATGGCCCCAGGTTGATCCGGGTAAAGGGTTCAAAGAATATGATTTGAATTATCACATTTAGTCAATTGTGGAGTTGAGCTTCCGCGCCTATCGTTAGGAATGGAAATCGACATGAAATAAACTAAACCCTTAGAGTCTCGGATACAATGAGTCTATGGCATATTGCCATTATCTTTATCGATAACATATATTTGTAACTAAATAAGCTAACCGGTCCCAATTTACCAACGACTACGTAACTTGAATACTTGATGCTTTGCGTTCTTTGTGTAGATTTCGATTGTATTTAGGGAAAGTATTTGTATTTTTTTTCAACTTTATTATGTACCATTCTAAATTAGCACCGATTAATAATGAAAATGTTATTTCAATTGTGCCCTTATACAGGATATGAACAATCAATCGTGACTTTCCTCAGAATTCACATGCACTCCTTTCTCGTGCTGGCCTACTTGTCTTACGTGACTCTCGTATGCTTCCCCTGAACCAAATTTCTTTATTTTAAACCTTGCTAGTCATGAACATGTGAGGATAACCCTTTCTGAGGAACTTTGGTAGAGCAACATTTATGGAGTATATTATCATCGTTCGCTAATAGAGTATTGCTCTCTTTTGGGGATAAAGGGATCAAGTTCAAAAGAAATCCAGTACAAGATCCTTAATTTAGATTTCAATCCATCCTTGAAAACGATTGGTAATCCGTTCAGTAACAGAGTTGCGAAGCACTAGGCCTATCTATTACTCATCAACAATTACATTAATTCATTGGTTGCTTGGAGTTGAACAAGAAAAACCCTGAAAAAGTTCAATGTACAAAAGAACATCATACACAAAATATTATGTCGTAAGTGTCATGTATCAAATCACAAAGATTACGGACCATATTGTATGCATATAGATTTAAATATTTTATTAGATATTACGTATTTGCCGAAGTGTATTTTAGTCTTTTTGACATATGGCTATATAAGCCTTCTATCTTGTAACCTATACCTATGCTCCCACATATTTTGTTAAGATAATGCAAGTGCCTCTCTTCTTCTCTTCTTCCATGGAATTAATATACCAATCCTAACATGGTATCCGATTTTCGATCTTACGTAAAGATAATCTCAAACACAACAATATGCGGAAACACAAAGTTTTTTTTGGTTCGGATTGAATTTTTCTGGTGTTTGCTGAGTTTTGCTTATCATTTTTCTGTGAAATCTCATGGTATATGGTTGAATTTTCCTCTTTAGATCTTTTTTTCTTCAATGATTTTCTTGGTAAATCTTGTTGTGAAATTGTTGTTGGATTCGATTTAGTTTTAGTTTGAGTTGTGCATCTTGTTCAACATAGCTAGGGATGATGATTCATTGCAGACAATTAGTATTCGTTTAGTTGGTAAAAACTATAACAATTGGAGTTACATCTAAAAGGCAACGGGATGTATCTTGGGTTATATTTCTATTATTGTTGTGGCTCCTAAAGATGCGAGATGAAAAGTATGTTGAATTGACGAGAGAAGTGGAATACTTGTAATTCAAAAATCATTACTATGATTAATAATTCTATTGAAAATAGGATTGGTATGCAACTAGGCAAAAATGATATTCCTAAAGAGGATGGGACTATCTTGGGAGATTATAGGTGCGTTATAATTTTGTTGTCCAATATCAGTTGGAAGTTTATAATCGTGCCATGTCATAAAATGATCAAAGTATTCAGGAATTTTATTCCAAACTTAATGCTCTTTGGGATTAATTGACTATTGATATAGTCGGATATATCGGAGTTTGCGGTAACGGTGATATAATGAGGATATAAGGCTGTTTATGGATGATTTCTTGAGTGAGAAGGTGGTGGTTATCAAGAACAAGGTTGTCGGACTGATGCTTATGAATGAGAAAACAAGTGAATCGACAAATTGAAAGAGCAGCACTGCATATATTAGTTCTTGGATTTTTTTTCTATTACAATGTTGACTCATATATATATAGGCAAAGGATAAGTCGGTTAACCTAAGCATGACAAATCATTTAAAAGCATATAATTAAAAGTAATTATACACAAGTTGACCGGACAACTGTCAGGATAAGATTGTCGGACAATGGACTTGATAGGAGGTCAGACTCATATCTTCCTTTGTTTTGATATCATCAACTCAAACTTAGCCAGCCTGATAATATTGGTAGCTTCCACTATGTCTGAGGTGTCGGAGTGGAGATGAGTCCGGCTTATTGATTTTGTGGACAAGCGGGATGGAGGCCCGCGATGCGTAGTAGGGCTTGGATTCATGCCAAATCTAGATACTCAGGTTCCCATCCGGATCGGGTATATCAATGCCCCCTACTATGTGTCTTGCGTGTCCATTGAGGTGGAGAGTAGAGTTCAAAGTGGCAGTAGAGAGCCGTACCCTATTGTTTGTTCATGACAGAGAGATGCCGATAATGGTTATCGGGCATAAATCAGTGTTGATATCGCGTTGTGAATTACTTATGTTATGCTGTGCTTTGTAGCAGACAGGCTTAGATACCGTGCTATGGAGTGAACGGGTTTTGAAACCGTTCTATGGAGCGAACGGGTTTAGATGCTAATTATGGTTATCGGGATTGAATCAATGTTGATATCGTGTTGCGTATTACTGGCATCTGCTGTGCATTGTAGCGGACAGGCTTTGATACCGTGCTATGCAGCGAACAGGTTTAGATGGCTTTAAGCCGAGGCCGTAAGCCGTTTTGAGTTGAGGATAACATAAAGAGAAAACCGTTAACCAATTCGACGAGAGATCGCATCGGTTCATGAAATGTCACGTCGGTGGCATTAATGACATGACTTTTGACATGAAATACCGTGTCTTCTGATTGGCTGAGAGATATCGAAAACCGTTCCTAGCAATAATTATTTTTGTATTTTGAATCCGAATCGACACTATGCTCCATTTTCTCGTCTGTAAATAGGGGTTCTCTCCCCCATTTATACACTTTTCCCTTTTATGAAACATTTTCCAGCAAGAGAGGCGAGAGAATTCCGGTGAGTGCAAACGAATTCCGGTGAGAGTTTCAGTTTCCGATCGTTGTTCAAGCTTTCTATATCTTCAGGTATGATTCCATTCCTTTGATTTCAAGTGTGTTTTTCCTTTTGTTTGAAAGCTATATTTTATAGAAATGCTACTAGAGTTTAGGATCCCTTTGAGTATGACTCGTAAATTCAACCTTTTGTGCTTCAATATGCATGTGTTCTTCCCCGGAAATTCATCGATAGATAGATGCCTGGATGATAACTGGGTTTACCTTTTTAGGGAAAATGTAGGGGCAAGGTGTCGGGGTGTGATTATGCTCACCTCGGCCTGACTTCCATGTCTAGGTGATTAACTGATCTACCTTACCCTATTTCTTTCTAGGATGTCTTTAGAGAACACACAATCAGATGAGGAAGTCCGTGATGCTGCCGGCTATGGTTCAGAGGAGGTTGACATGAGTGATGAGGAAGGTCGACATCGACGAGGATGAACCTGACTCTGGTAATGAGGAGGTCGAGGTAATTGGTGAGGGTGCAGCCGGCAGCGAGGTCGACGATCAAGACCAAACGAAGTTTAGCGACCTTGTCAATAGAGTCCAAGGGGTAGTGACCCGAGAGGTAGTTGCTCGAGCGGCGGGGATCAAGGAAGTCGTGGAACCGAGAGAGAGCTGCGGTACCAAAGAAAAGCGTGGGGCTCGAGAAAGCTGCGGCGTCAAAGAAAACCATGGCGCCACTACAAGAATTTTGCCAATTAATGGCATGCAAGGCACGCCATAGATGGTAAATTACGGCGAGTGCTCTAACCCACGGTAAATCGGGCTCAGAATTTCTTATTCTGGCAGTAAAACAATGCAGGTTTATTTCAAGATGACTCAAGACTCAAAAAGAAAAATTAAAAGAAAACAACAACTTCTCAATTAGAGTTAAATACCTTTATTCTTGAAATTGGCCATTGTCCCTGGCAACGGCGCCAAAAAACTTGATCCCCGCCAAAAAGGTAAAAAGGTACCAAATCCACGGGATAATCACATAGATGATCACGGGATAAAAAGGTAAAAAGGTACCAAATCCACGGTAAAAAGGTACCAAATCCACGGGATAATCACATAGATGCAGAATTGTAAACTTCGGAAAATGCACTTCGCATTCAACACATATCACAAAATTCGTCCTTGATTGATTCTTGATTGATTCTACATTTAATGCTTGATTCTCTGAATCATCCTTAATTTTCATGTTCTGCATAAGTATAGATGATATACTTTATTCAGTTGATTAGTCACATGGCTGTTACTTGACCGGTTAAGTGATCTATTTGACTTTGCCGATTTGATCTTTCTTCACAGCTTCTTTTTTTCTCGGCCGGTAGAAAGTTTACTTTGCCGGTTCACTGATTTCTTGATTTCTTTGATCTTTCAAGAGTACTTGTATCTCACTGATCTTGATTTGTGTCAGATTAGTGTACACCATATTTAATCACTTGTAAGTTAACTTAGACTTATCCAAGGTCATCACAGACTTCCCTGGTTATAAGTCGACCATATGTCCTTACGCTTCTCTCGTCGCTTTTACTCGCCGGATTTACGTTTTACTTAGCCATTCTACCAACTAGTACAATACTTGTCGACTCAACTTATACAACATGTCAAATTCTAAGTAAAGACTTATACGTAGATTTCTAAACTTATTTCGAGCTTGCTATAACGGCTAGTATGGCCATCATCAAAACATAATAAAATGTTCCTAACAATGTGGTATGTGGCTCCACTATCTAAGAGCCATGGTTGAGCAGCTGCATGGTAAGCACGTGGTCCTGGAGGCGGAACGGCTGGAGCGGATTGAGCCTGCTGAAAGAAATGATAATTGGGACATTGTTTTTTACTGCGACCTTGAACTCCATAAAGTTGACATTTGCCAAGATAATATTGAGGTTGATAAGATAGACAGGGGTGAGGACCTAAGGCAGTTGTTTCATGACCTCAGATTCGGCATCGGGCCAATGAGGCAGAGTTGGGAGGAGTGGGGATGGCGTGAGTGTTATGGAGTGAGAAGCTGGAATCATCTGATGCTTATATATGACAACGGCTTCAAAGTTCAGCACTTTTTCATGGAGCTCCTCAAATGTAAGAGTGTCGCGAGCTTGAACGGCATGACCAAGTTTAGTATATTCATCTCTCAAATTAGAAAGAAAATGCACAATGAGATCCTCTAAATCCATCGGTGCCCCGAACATGGACAATTCATCGGCTTTAGCCTTAACTGCATGAGGATAAAAGGTGGCACATTGAGCGCCTTTGGTGAGTGTATGAAGAGAAAATGTTATTTGGTTGATACACCCCTTTGAGGGCTTAACATACAATGCTGCCAAAATATCCCAGGCTTGTCGGGATGAAGTAATCTGTGAAATACATAGGAAAATATCCGACGTTAAAGAGCTGATAATGATGTTTAGTGTTGGAGGGATTTTGCATCATTAAACAAAAGAAAATTTATAAACCCTAACTACCATGCAAAACTAACTCCTAACCGGCCGAATACCGGGTAATTGATAGTAGAGCGAAGTGAGTAAGGGGTCGATCCACAGGGAATTGGGATGTTGAATCTAATTTCACTAATTCCTTTCAATTGTTACTTAGGAAAAACGAATAAACGAAAGAACAAATAAAATAAACGAAAGAGCAATTAAAATAAATCTAACCTACGAAATAAAATAACACAACCTAAACTAAAGTAAAGATACATGGGATCAAACAGTGCACAAACCAAGTGATTTCAATCCTAGTTCATCTCATGATTTTAATTCAAATTGTGGTTTCACCTTTACACGAGATACAAATTCCTAATCTCTTAGTGAATCCGTATTCTCAAGCTATGAATCCCTAATTCCTTAGTGAATTCAATTATCGATCTCTCCTCTTCCGAATGTTGAGAACGATTTTCCATACAAAACTAAGGTTTAGATTCAAGTTAACTTCCGTATTTTAGAACCTAACAACCTAGATAATTAATCGATAATTTGTCATCATTAACGACTAAAAATCCTATCTTTCTATGGTGATCTAGTTTACGCAACTTCCGTATGTTGTAAACATCAATTAGTAAACTATCTTCCGATATGGTTCACAAAATAGCATCATAAACATAGAAAAATATGACTCAAATCAAGATCATGAAAATAAAAGAGGCTTGAATAAATTATAAAAAACTCACATAGTTTTAGTACACGATTGATCCATGAATCGACTAACGGAAAGAAAAACGCATCCTAATCTAACCCCGGTTCACCCGAGCACAAGGCTCGGGTGACCGGCCTTGGAGCCTCCCAGAAAGCTGCTGCTGCTGTGAAGTTGCCGCTGAATATTTTTTTTGTATGAATTATGCGATAATGCATGCGCATATATATAGATAATATAAGGTTGCTGAAATAATTCCTATTTAATTAGGGTTTTGATGTATGTCGGCTGATAAATTGCGGCTGTGAAGAATCCCTTTTCAATTAGGATTTTTTCATACGGCCAACCAAAAAGAAGCTTAAGTCGGCAATGAGTAGGTCGGTGGTCGGACGCTCGTTTGATTCAATGGACGTTCGTCCTTGATCTTGGACGGAGGGAGGACGGCAGTCCAGCCAGGTTCTGAACATCCTGTACATGATTTGGCTCTCCGGACGTTAGTTCGAATTTACGGACGCCGCCGATCCATGCAATTCAGCAAGACTCTGTACTCAAACAACTAGCATGGACTCAAACTTCTAAAATTCATATCTTGAGTTGTAGACCTCCAAAAATTATGATCCGAATGTCATAAAAAAGCTCTCGGAAAACTTTACAACTTTCATTAAGGACTCTTCTTCAGAAAACGCCTTCTTGACTAGCCCGTCGTATTACGAGTCGTTTTCGGGATTTTCCACTCGAATTCATCTCTTTAAAATCATCTTTTCCATCAACAATGTGTATCTACAATGTAGGAAAAACATACCAAAGCGTAACACAATCCTAAAATAATATAAAATCATGATTTAAACACATAAATCGCTACGTTTTGCAATTTAACCTATTAGAAACACCATTTACTCAATTAATCGATTATAAGCTCGATTTCTATGAAAAACCTAAGAATATGGGGAAAATTGATGTAAAATATATCCTTATAAAACGTATAAAATCACCCTTAACATTTAGCAAGAAGTTGATACTAAGGAACCTATAGAGAACAATCAAGGTTCGGAGGACCAATGTCTTCTTTGATAGTGCTATCCGATGGACAAGTTTTTGTGCCATCCACAAATCCGAGTAACTGATCATACGCAGAAAGGAGGGTCGTGAACTACAACTTCCATGTTATATGATTTGTTGAATTAAATTATTTGTAGTATGTAGGGCCGAATTGAGATGGATAATGAATAAGGAGAGACGTAATTGTTGTGATATATACGGGGTTGTTTGGGACGATGTGCCGGAGGAGGAAGCCTCGGACATGGCGGTTGGTAGTGGTCGGAAAAGAAAGGAAGAAGACGAGCAGGGAGGGGAAAGCGAACTTAGATGAAAGAAGTAGATTTTCGCTGGAAGAGATATGAGAGAGGTAACTCATAGAATCAAAATTTATTGATACGATATTAGAGGATTTGGACAAATATTTCATTGATTGATAACAATACAGTGACACATACATACATACATATATATACATATGTATACAACTAATAATGTACAATGAATGGACTTATGAATGTCGGACTTTTGAGATCTTTTACTTACAAATTGAATAAGATTAAGATTAAGTGGAATCCTAATACACATTACATATAATAATTATTTTATCACAATGTAGATTTTCTAGGAATAAATATTTAACTTATCAAAATATTTTCCAAGTTTGACTTTGAGTAATCGCTTCAAGATTAACTATATATTTCATATATGCGGGCCAAACGAATTACTCATAATTTGGACCCTCAACTTTTATATTTAATAAACCGGTTCCTTAGTAACTAAAAGTGTATGTTTTAGCCATTCCAGGATAAAAAAAAAATGAAATGCAATGTGGCTCTTTAGGTGAATGTCGAAGGAATATGCTTTAGCATATTCCGCCCATTGACATGGATTTTACATTGCACCAAGGGTAAAAATGACCACTCAAATGTTCAACCCTAATCCTCTAGCTTCTCTTTCCTACCTCTTACTTCTCTTTCCCACCTCTTATCCGCAGCCAATAAAATTATATATAAGAGTGCCATTCCTCCTGAGAACATATATATTTTCGGAGAGCATTCCTCGAGAGATTTTAGAAGGAAAATTAACAGCCATGCCCTTTGATTTAAATATTCTTGTGGAAAGATTGGTTAGACCTCGAGATCGTTGGTCATGACATATCATTTATCACGGCCCTCGTATATCGGTAATCTTTCATTGTTTTTGTTTTTTTCTTCATGCTTTTATCAGTTGTATTAATTAGTTGTTATCCTATCCGGTATCTATTGAAATGGAATTACAACAAATTCATTAAATTTATTTGTAAAACTATGCTTATTCTGGTTGATTGTTTGAGAAATTTATAATTCTTATGTGTTGCAAATCAGATTAGTATATCTCATATTTATGGCACACACTAAAGCAGTTTCCACTTTTATTCGTAACAGAGCTTTTGAAAATCCTATCGTTATGTTTGCTTGATCCCTTCTTTTTGTTCACCCCTTTCACAGTAAATATTTGGTCCAACAAATTTTTTTTCGATGGATAACAAGGTAATCAATATTTATGTATTATTTGCTTAACTTTTCGGTGTATTTTCTTGATTGATGTATCACCTTTGCTATTTCATTCTGCTTTTTTTTATCACTTAGAGGAGCTGAGCTTCCGCGCCTTTCTTTAGCCATGGAAATTGGCTGAAACAAAATAAACACTTAGAGTTTCTGATATGAAATTGATAAAATAAACAGAATGGGGAACAAAATGACTTGTATAAATAACAGTAGGATACTATGGCTTATTTGTTGTTAGCTTTATCATGAAATACATATATTTATAACATAAATAAGCTAACCGATCCGAATTTTACCTGTGCTACTACTCAACTGGCAGCTTAGCGTAGATTTCGACTGTATTTAGAGCGACTATGCCTGGTTACGTACCTTTCTAATTTAGCCCTTATTAAGAAGTATGCCTGGTTAATCAAGTTTTCATTCATTTAATTTTGCATATTGAAATGGTCGCTTGTGTTGCAACATAATTTTGCTTCTATATGTTGATGTTTTACAGTAATTGAACTTTTGATAGGTATGTTCACCGTAATATGAAGCCCGAAAACATTATGTTGGGTCGACCTGTTACCCCAAGTGACGGAATCCACAGGAGTGATGAAATCCATAGGGCAAGCATGGATCGAATGGCCTTTGTGCTTAGTATTCCAAAGAGAAAGATTTTGGATAATACACAAGAAAGTGTTTCGGACGTGGTAATTCCTTGGTGCACAAATCAAGGTGGATTTTTTTAACTAACCACTTTGTATATATGTCGTTACTCTTTTACCTTTGATTATTCTCTACAACAATAATAAATTTAAATAAAAGATAATTCATTTGGGGTATTTTATTTTATGCAACCCCCACACCACGTGTGACACTCATCATCACTCCACACCACCTGTGACACTCATCATCACCCACCATCATCCCAAACACACTACTCCTCGCATCCTGTAGAATCTCGTCCATTTAATTCCTTATATGTCAAACTAGAAATGAAATCATATCCATTGTTTTTAGTTTCATTATCTTTCATTTCATTGTAGTAATCCAGACATATCATTAAAATAATGTTACCGTCATAACAAAATTATCACAATGAGTGACATAACAAATTTTTACGCAGCTGGTCATGTTGTCCGGCATATTGATTAATATGCATGGTCACACAATTATCAATAATTTAAAAGTTTGCCAGAGTTACCCATTGTGATCATTTTGTTATGAAACCATCATTTTTAAAACTCTAAATTATATGTTTTATTTATAATTAATGTTACTATCAGAACCACTTTCATACAATGAATGTCACAAATTTGTCTGTGATAACACATGATATGTCAGTGTGGCCCCCCTTTCATATCTGTAGGGATCACACCGTTACATCATGTATGAAAACACTATAATTGTATGCGTAGTTTGATTTGATGTCTTTATTAATATTGGAGGACAACCCAATTTGATTAATGATATCAAAAAAAGAAGAAAGAAAGCTGTACAAAGCAAATGAGTGGATGTTGAAACATATGGAGAAGATGAAAGAAACATGCAACATCCAAGGTTATGTTTATGGTATTATCCCGGAAAAATGGGAGATGAATATGTACGTGGTATGTTTGTGCTTTGGACTTACAAGTATTTTAGATGTGCCCGTTGTAATTTGTAATTTTTTTTGATAGGTATGATCTCGTTGATCTTGGTTTAGGTGTTATGTCTCTCAAAATAACAGTACAACAATGAAACAAAAACACTTGTAGATACACACTTATAAAGGCATAATACCTTTCTAGAATGCCTTTATAAGTGTGTCTCTATAAGTTTTTTTGTTGTAGTAGTATTATCTTTTAAGAGACAAAATACCGAAACCAAGATCAACGAGAACATAAATGTTATAAAAAAATGCAAATTAGAACTGGCACATCTAAGATACTTTACGTCCAAAGTACAAACATCCCACTTACATATTCCTCTACCATTTTTCTGGGATGATACCATAAACATAGCCTTGGATGTTGCATGTTTCTTTCATCTTCTCCATTTGTTTCAGTATCCACTCATTTGCTTTGTACATTTTCTTTCTTCTTTTTTGGAGATCATTAATCAGATTCGGTTTTCAACCTATATTAATAAAGACATCAAATCAAATAATGCATGCAATTGTATAGTTTTCATAACATGATGTAACGGTCTGGTCTCTACAGATATGAAAGGGATGCCACACTGATACATCATGAGTTGTATCACAGACAAATCTTGTACCATTTATTGTGTGAAAGTGGTTAAGATAGTGACATTAATTATAAAGAAAACAAATAATTTGGAGTTCTAAAAATGATCGTTACGTAACAAAATAAGCACAATGAGTAAGTATAACACTCTTTTAAATCATTGATAATTGTGTGACCATATTAAACAATATGTCCGACACCTTGACCAACATTGGAAAAATGTGTTAATTATGTCACTCATTGTAATAATTATGTTATGACAGTAACCTTATTCTTATGATATGTTTTGATTACTGTAATGAAACATATTGAAACTGATGAAATTGAATGAAAAGGACATGATTTCATTTCCACTTTGACATATAAGAAATTAAATGGACAAGATTCTACATGATGCGACGAGTAGTGCGTTGGGTGGTGGTGGTGGATGATGATGAGTGTCACAGGTGGTGTAGGGTGATGATGAGTGTCACACATGGTGTGGGGATTGCAAAAAAAATAAAATAATAGTTAAAGGTTGTGGAGGACTGTTTTTAATCTAAAATGAAGAAAAAAAAAAAAAGACAAGAAAAAAATATAGTGGTTGAGAAGGACAAAAACTCGCATGTTACTACATGTGTTACTACATATGGTTGTAGCAACATGTTGTAACAGACACATTTTTATCCTTCTCAACCACTATCTTTTTTTCTTGTCCTTTTTTCCCATTTTGTATCTTATTTTGTCCTTCTAGCCCGCGACCCCATAAAATAAATGACCAGAAAAGAATTATCATTTATTTAAAGTTATTGTTGTTGTAGAGAATTTTCAAAGGTAAAAGAGTAACGGCATATTTAATGTCAGAAAAGTGATTTAAACTCTACATCTGGTAGAACTAATCTGTTAGTCAGCTGAGTGATGGTCAGTTGAGAAGTGTATCCAAGTCTGTGAAAGTCAGCTGGCAAGTCTACTGAGTTTCTTCTGGGTCAGCAGCCTGCTGAGGTTGTTTTGGGTGCAGCTGAGTTCTACGTCCGGGCAATGATCAGCTTAGTAGGGTCAGCAGAGGAACCCACATCTGGGGCATTTATGGCAATCCGACAATGATTCTTGGAGGTTATGGTTTTAGGGACTTGTGCCTTATTAATACCAATTGTATTGGTCATTGTATTATGTGTTTGTGTGTAATCCGTCTGAAAATCAGTGCATATTAAAATACCTTTTTTCAGTCC
Organism: Gentiana straminea; assembly: GCA_036785695.1. Taxonomy (NCBI): domain Eukaryota; kingdom Viridiplantae; phylum Streptophyta; class Magnoliopsida; order Gentianales; family Gentianaceae; genus Gentiana; species Gentiana straminea. Next base: position 3,422,835 of record JAVUPR010000298.1, read on the forward strand.
ATGAAGTAGTCAACACAACGCCGAAAACCACGTTAAATCATGTGTTCTTCTTGTTTCTATTTTTCTGTTGATTTTTACTATTAGATTGCATCTGTTAATTATCTATCTTGCATCTGATTCTATATCCAGTTATAATAAATTGGCATCGGGGTACGTGTTGGTTCTTGGAATCATTTGTATTAACGAATTTTATCTTCACTAAGACCCTGATCGGTGCTAAGCTTCTGTGATAAAAGTTCTGTTCTTTGGCAAGAAAGATGTCTGCAGTTAATGTAAAAATCTGTAAATTTACACGAAGAAACAATTTCAGTCAGTGGCAAATCAAAGTGCGGGACTTGATAAAACAACAAGGGTTATGAACTACTTTATCTGGTAATAGAGATGCCAGTTCAGCAGATTATGCCAGTTTGGAAGAGAAAACACATTCAACCATCATGTTGTTCTTATCTGATGATGTTGGCATTGAAGTTGCTGAGGAAAACACAACTGCTGAATTGTGGGCAAAGCTTGAAAGCCTGTATATGACCAAGTCATTAACCAACAAGTTGTTGTTGAAGCAGAGATTGTTTAGTCTGAGGATGCATGAAGAAGGCCAGCTGAGGGAACATCTTGATCAGCTGAACACAATATTACTTGATCCCAAGAATATTGATGTCAAAATGGAAGATGAAGATGCATCCCTAATCATGTTGGTGTCATTACCAGCCTCAAATGAAAACTTTGTTCAGTCCTTCATAGTTGGGAAGGATGCAGTGGCTTTATAGGATGTAAGGGCAGCCTTGCATGCCAGGGAGCTGAGACACAAGGCAGCAGGCATAGACAGTCGGACTGCTGGACTAGTAGTCAGCAGCAATGGGAAAGAATATGGACTGTAGTCCAGGAAAAAGAAATCCAAGAAGTCCAAAGGTCCTAAGTCCACAGATGTCTGTAATTATTGTAAGGAGGAGGGGCATTGGGAGTCCAATTGTCCAAAGAAGAAAAGGCAGGAGGAGAGCAATTCTAGAACAGCAGTTGTGGCTGCTAAGCATTCTGATGAGGATCTGGTTCTAGTGGATGGATATTCAGTACATCATTCAGATGTTTGGATCCTAGATTCTGGAGCATCCTATCATATTTGTCCGCACATAGTGGTTTTCCTTTATGAGCAGATAGATAGTGGTCATGTTTCTATGGCAAACAACTTGGTTTGTAAGATAGTGGGAATTGTCTCAGTTCAGTTTAGGACATAGGATGGTAGTTCTGCACACTGAAATATGTAAGACATGTTCCACAGATGACCAAGAATTTGGTATCCCTTCGTCTACTGGATAGCAAGAGGTTCATTTTCAAAAGAGAAGGCGGAGAGCGGAATGTCCACAAAGGTTCAGCTGTGGTCCTCAAAGTTATCAAGAAGGGAACCTTGTATATTACAAGGCTCTACTGTATCTGGTTCTGCTGTTGTGGCATCCTCAACAGTTCATCATTCACAGCAGACTCAGTTATGGAACATGAGACTTGGTCACATGGGTGAAAGAGAAATGCAAGTCTTTTCCTCAGTAGGTTTTCTTAGGGGATATAAGGTCAAGACACTGGACTTTTGTGAGCACTGTGTGTTTGGGAAGCTACATAGAAGCTAGTTCTCAGCAGGCAAACACAGTACAAACACATCACTATATTATATCCATTATGATTGTTTGGGTCCATCAAAGGAGGGATCTTTGGGCGGTCACAGATATTTTGTGTCATTCATAGATGACTATTCAAGAATTACTTGGGTGGTAATGATGAAACATAAAAGTGAGGCATTCAATAGTTTCAGGCTTTGGAAGGCTCTAGTGGAAAATCAGACATTCAAGAAAATCAAAAGGCTCAGAACAGATAATGGTCTAGAATTCTGTTGGTCAGAGTATGATACATTCAATAAGAATGAGGGTATTGCCAGACATCATACAGTCAGGAATACACCTCGGCAAAAAGTGTAGCTGAGAGAATGAATCAAACTCTTCTGGAGTGGGAAAGATGTATGATCTCTAATGCTGGATTATGAAGGGGGTTTTGGCAGAGGCTGTAAGTACAGCATGCTACTTAATCAACGGGATTCCTCACACAGGGATCAATCTCAAGACACCATTCGAGATGTGGTCAAGGAAGCCTGCTGACTACTCAGTTCTAAGGGTTTTTGGAATCATAGTTTAAAATCATGTGAGTGAAGGGAAACAGGAACTTAAGGCTAAGAAAGAATTGTTCGTAGGTTATGGAAATGGAGTGAAAGGTTATAGAATTTGGTCATCGGTAGAGAACAGAGTTATACTAAGTAGAGATGTAGTCTTTGATGAAAACTCTATGATCAGCTCATCAGAGGGGGGATCTGCTGAATCTGAAACCAGTGTAGAATCTGAAAGGGCTAAGAAATAGATGGAGCATCAAGTGGAGTCAGCTGAGATGCAACACTCAACTGATCCAAGTCAACACTCTTATGATCTTGTTGCTGAACCAGAGTCTGTTCCAAGTTTGTCAGCTGAACAACGGTCAGTTGAGCATCAAACCGATATTTGTTAACATAGTATAGCTGTCAGTAGAGCTAGAAGAACCTTTGTTGAGGTACCTCCCAAGAGGTATGGTTTTCATGATATGGTTGGATATGCACTTAAAGTTGCAGAAGAAGTTGATGGTTTTGAACCTTCTATTTACATGGAAGCAGTGACATGTTCTAAAGCACCTCAATGGCTTGCTACCATGGGAGATGAAATGGAGTCATTATTGAAGAATCTGACTTGGGATCTAGTTAAACATCCAGCTGATGGGATATTTGTTACTTGCAAATGGATCTTTAAGAAGAAAATGAATGAATGAGGCAAACGGGGTCAAGTATAAGGCACATTTGATTGCAAGAGGATTCAGTCAGAAAGAAGGGGTAGACTTTGATGAGATATTCTCACAAGTGGTCAGACACACTTCAATCAGAGTGTTACTAGCAATGGTGGCATAGCAGGATCATGAACTTGAGTACTTAGATGTGAAGACAACTTTTCTACATGGTGAGGTAGATAAAGAGATACACATGACCCAGCCAGAGGAATTTCATGTTTCTGGGAAGGAAGACTTTGTGTGCAAGTTAAAGAGGTCCTTGTATGGACTAAAGCAAGCTCCTAGGCAGTGGTATAAAAGGTTTGACAGTTTTATGATCCAGCTGGGTTATAACAGAAGTCCATATTACTGTTGTGTGTATCACAATCAGCTGAGAGATGGATCACATATCTATCTTGTCCTGTATGTGGATGATATGTTGATAGATGTTGAAAAGGAGTCTGATGTTCAAAATCTGAAGAATCTTCTCAGAGCTGAGTTTGAAATGAAAGATTTTGGTGCAGCCAAGAAGATTTTAGGGATGGAGATCTGGACAGATAGAAGTCAGAAGAAGCTGTTTTTATCTCAACATGGTTATATATAGAAAATATTGGCCAGATTTGGCATGTCTGCTACAAACCTAATAGATACTCTTATGGCTTCTAATATTTATTTGTCTTTTTATGCTTCACAATCAGCAGAGGAGAATGAGTATATGTCAATAGTTCCCTATGCTAGTGCAGTTGGCAGTCTGATGTATGCCATGGTGTGCACTAGGCCTAATCTGGCTCGGGCAGTCAGTGTTGTCAGCAGGTTCATGGCTCAACCTGGAAAAGAACACTTGAAAGTTGTGAAAAGAATGTTCAGGGTCATTAGGGGTAAAGTTGGTGTTGGTCTCATTTATTGAGGTGATACTTAAGGTATGATCACAAGGTACTATGATGTTGATTATGCATGTGATGTAGACAGTAGGAAATCAATGACTGGTTATGTTTTCACATTAGAGAATTTAGGTATCAGCTGGAAAGACACTATTCATGCCATAGTGGCTTTATCAACTACTGAGGCAGAATATATGGCTCTTAGTGAAGCAGCCAAGGAGGTATCTGATTGAAGGGGCTAGTCAGTGATTTGGGGCTACATCAAGATCAAGATGAGATTTATTGTGTCGGTTTGAGTTCAATTCGTCTAGCTAACGATCAGGTTCATCATGAGAGAACCAAGAATATTGATGTGAGGTATTATTTTCTGAGAAATGAGAAGAGGGTTGTAATGAACAAGATCAACACCAAGGATAACCTTGTTGTTATGTTCTCTAAATCTGTTCAGTAGAGCAAGTTTCAATTGTGTCTGGACTTGTTGAATATTCAAAGCTTATAATCTAGAAATCTGGAAACTCAGTTGAGGGTAGGTCAACATAGTGGATTCTATGGAGTAATATGGTACATGTACATCTGGTATTGGCAAATGCATCTGGTACAAGTACATCTGTTTGTGCAATCTGGTTGGCTGTGAATGTGAGTTCAGTTTGTCAATTGAAAAGGCTTTGGCTATGTTTAGATGGGGGTGAATAAACTTAACACTTAAAACTTTTTGGAGTTAAAACAAACATAGCAGGGTCAATAGTCTGCTAACATAAGCAGTCTGCTGACTATGATCTATTGACTTTATTGCAGCTAAATATACATATTTTAAGCCTTTATACTTGTTGTTAAAAGATGATACTAAGTATTAGATACTCAGTAGTGAAAGAGTGTGTGAATTCGGTTCAAGAAAGTTGATATGGATAACATGCAATAAAATAAAAGTGGAAAAGGTAAATGCAAAGTAAAGTAAAGTAGTCTTGTTAGTCCCCTCTTCTCGTGATGTTGGAGGAAATTCAATAGAGTCTTTTGAGGTTGCTGTTACAAAAGTTCCTAAGATGTTTGTTGTCACGGATTTATCTAGCACAGCAAACAAGTAATAAATATTTATAAATCCGGTTTCCCTCAAGTATAAGGATCGTAGTAAAGAGGTTGATACCGGGTCGATCTTACGGGGAACTAAACGATTGGGATTCTAGCTTTTGTCTAACCTAAACTATGTCACGAAACTAATCTAAACAGTGAATAAAAATCGAACAAAACAGAAAATAAAACTAGACAGAGGATATAATCCAAAGCTAGGAAGGATACGGGCTGCGAACCAATTCAATACTAAACTAAACTAAGATGCAAATAAAAGTAAACTAACTAAACGAATTCAAGTTTTAGGGATTTAAATCAAGCGTGTAATGAACAAACGAGGATTGATCCACCTATCCAACAAGCATTGATTTCCTATCTCGATTATGTTGTGGTTTTTATCTAGGTTGTGATTCACCTTATCTAAACATGAACCCTAATTCCTTAGAAAGTTCATCTATTAATCTATTATCTTCCAATGCAAGATTAACGCGTTTCCTAACCAAAGGTGTAAACTTTATGTTTGTAATCTAGCAATTAAACCTATTAACTTCCGTTATGATAGATTCGAATTACTACTCTTATTCATGATGATCTAGGGTTTATTAAGATTTCCATCAACAATAAACAATCACACATGCGAGATCTTCCGATATAAAAGCAATTAAACGTAATAAACATGAATAAGAAACAACCTTTAAATAAAAACTCACAGTATAACCGAAGAAAACGAAATCAACAATCGTTGGATGGCTTCACAATACTCGTTTGATGAAGCTTTTAGCCTCTAAACATGCTCAGCAACTCGAATTTGCAGAAGTAGTACATAAAAAGTAACTAGTTTAATCTAGATCTAAAGTGCATAAAAACTGGAATAAAAAGGAGAAAAACGCAGCCTAAAGCCGCCCCTAGGTTTAGGGTTTTGAATAATGAGTGTATCGTCCCATTTGTGTGGAGAAACAGCCGACTATATATAGATTTTAAAGTCGGTTTCAGCAAGTCGGCTACCGGACGCCCGTCTGGATCCTTGAACGCCCGTCCATTCTTCATATGAACTTCAAATCGGGCCGAGTCATGATCAGACGCTCGTCCACCCAGCGTCCACCTCAGCGTCCAAACTTCCTGAATCAACTTTCCATCCCTGGACGCTCGTTCAGTTTTAGCAAACGTCCGTCCACTGGACGGGACCTGGACGCCAGTCCAATATGACTGAATTTCGATTTCTTGATCTCTATCTCTTTTCATCTTGTCAATTCCTTCATTATATCTTTTAATCATCATATATTTCGACTCTTATCTCTTTTGATCATCATTTGAGCCTTGAAAAATGTGTCTACATCATATAAAAACACCACAAAATGTAATATCGCTCAAATAATCGTAAAAACATAATTAAAGCACATAAATCAACCTATTTCGCAATTAACTCTTTTGAAATATCATTTACTCAATATATTCATTAAACACATACTTCTTATGCAATTTAGTACAAATACGGGGAAAAATATCATAGAATATAGCATTATAAATCGTATAAAATCACCTTTAACAACTCCCCCACACTTAAGCTTTTGCTCGTCCCGAGCAAAACAAAACAAAAATTAGGCTCGAGAAAAGAACAGACATCTAAACATACATAACACATATCCAATAAACCAGAAGTTCACCATTGTGTGTGTGCATAGCCATAGAAAACTTCCACTAAATCCAAACTCGAGAAACTCAAAGCAAAACTAGCTAATACCCCCTCGTAGACTAGTAATAAATGACACTCATAAGATGCACCCTACAAACGTGATATATCCCGAAAAAGATGATCGAATGAATCTAGGGCCTTTCTGAAATACTCAGAGGATAATCCCTACAACATATCTGTCAGTTTCTACTGGGGATAAGGTAGACGATAACTTAGCCTTATATCCATTCATACTAATCTTTTAGTTGATTTAACTTTTTCACTTTTAAACACAAATCAGAATGAGCTATTGCCCCTGTCATAGCAGAATATGACATTTCGAGATAACACCCTACCTTACTCAAATCATAAGGCAGCTTCTTCTGACTGTCGTGAGCTTTTGGTCATCATAGTGGAATAGGACATACGTGGTACACCCTACCTCACCCAAATCATCGACTAGCTTTCGACACACACAATTTACTTCATATTTTTTTCAACTTTTTCATTTGACAATAAGTTACGTGTTACTTATCACTTTCAAACCTTCAGATATTCACAGTATAACATACTCCAGATCTAAATACAAACTATCATAATTCGCGAGATATATACGTAGCACTAAGCACATGACTTATAAGACAATCAAAAAATCACTCGTCCAAAAGGGGTATAGCTTTATAAAATAGCTCATCATTTACTATGGCTCGTGAAAAATCGATCTCGGGTGAAACAACTAACTTATCAAACATATGATATACAACTTAAATGACTATAAAAATAGCGAACATTGAATCGAATTGCCTACTCGGGACAAAACAAAAACAAAAGTGTCGAAAAATTTCGAAAATTTTAGCTCATTTGCATAGAAACATTACGAATTAAGCAAATGTGTAGATACATGTCGAAACATTCCCCTCCCCCACACTTAAAAATCAACATGTCCTCATGTTGTGCAGATCGAAAGAAAAAGGAAAAGACTTAGCTGATTTAAACCGAAACTCGAATCGTCGGTCAGGCCGGAGCCTACATAATGACACTTTAGAACGCGTAACCAGACAATGTAGCTCGACGAAACCGCTAAAAATATACCTGCACGTCTTGACAAACATGGAACCATCTCGGGGAAAACGGGGAGTTATACCAGAACGAAAAGAGATATCAAAAATGAAAATAAAGCAAAAGGTAAAGCATTCAATACATCCAGAAAGTATAAACACAGTAGAAAGGAAAGTACGGGTGCCTTATGGCTTACATGAGCCATCGGGAAAAGTAACAGTAGCAATATCAAAATTACAACGGATCATATAAGAAAAAGTATCAATAACATACATCCATCGAATCAAAGAAAAAGAAAAACTAGAATCAGAAAAATAAAATCAAGGCTGGCTCGGCGTCGCAGAATCATCGGCCGGAGGATCAAAGGGAGGTCCAGAAGGTGGTGATGTAGCCCTAGCTGCCGAGTCAGGCTGCTCCTCATCGGAAGACTCAGACTCGTGAAGAACATCGGCAATGGCCTGCTCAATCTCAAAAGAATAATGGAAATCAATGAGGCTTGGATTGAAAACCCTGTCATCCCTCGGTTGCCGGCCTTCACTTATACACTTCAGGATCGTCAAAATGTTGTTCTGAGACGTCCTGATGTCTTCCAGCCAGTCCCGCACACTGTTGGCCATACTTAGCCGCATCCGGACCGAAGGCGATAAAGCAGGAATCGTAGACGCTTGAGGCGGTGCCGAAGATGAACCGGGCTCCTGTGGTGTCTCCGTCTCAGACTGACCCGAAGGCTTACCCTTTTCTCGCTGTATCGGCCTCGGATTCTTCGGTTTGTGATCGGCTCCATACTCAGGCACACCGGCATCGATACAGAGACTGTGGATTAAGTGAGGGATAATCAAGCATCGGGTATAGATCTTCTGATTAATAGCCACCTCATCATATAACGCCTGCCCCACATTCACGTTCAAGCCAAATGTCAATGCATATAACATGCCTAGGTCACCAATGTGAAAGTGCGTCAAGTTGTTCTTAGGCAACAACTGACTCTGAATAAATCGACACTGGACCTTCCAGTCCTCCGTCCAGGTCGTGGTAACCAACTCCTTCATGTCGCCTCCCGGCCTTAATGTCCATGCCACATCCGGGCACACTCTCAGTCGCAACTCCTCCAAAGGATCCTGCCCCAAACTCTGCCTATGTAAAATCTCCTCCTTATAATCTCTACCCTCAAAAGCCGCCAACCCATACTTTGCATTGATCACCTCCGGCGTAAACGGAACGTGGACTCCTCGAACCACAACTACCTTCGTTTTTAAGTCGGTTTCGGAACTGTTTGCATAAAACTCCCGAACCAAGGAACTATTGACCGGCGTAGTTGGAATCGTCATCAAAGCTTCCCATTTCCGATCCTTAAGCAACTTAACGAAACCCGGATCGACCTTTGCCTCTAAAGTGGCCCTTTCTATCAACATCGTCCTCGAGAAATAGTGCTATTTATACACATCGTGAGCTCTAAGGTTCACGAACCTACGAGGTAAGGGCATAGGAGGTACGGTTTTGGCTTTCTTCCTAGGTTGGGAAGCCCTAGGTACAACCGGTTCCTCCTCACGGGTAGCTTCTACGGTGTCCTCAGCCCTAGACGAGGCTCCTCCTGTCTGAGCTCTAGGCATCCGTACTAAAGGAATATCGTCGTCCGTCTCAGAGTCGGAGGTTGGTTCATCTCTTAAGGTTGCCCTAGTTTGGGTGGCTCTAGGGGGTTGCTCCCGAATGCTCACACCTCGGTTGGGATCAACTAAGGTTGGGTCGAACTCTTTGCGCTTTTTCCTGGCCTCCCTAGCTACTTCCTTCCCGTGTCGCTTCACAACTCCCTTCTTATGAACCATTTTCAAGCCTAGTCTACACCAAACAATCCCAATACCCACAAAAGATACCCGTTTAACATCCAAAGCGGGATTTCAAATCAACCAAACCACAACCACAACCATCCATGATCAATAACCAACCCATTCATCATCAACAGCATCAACCAACAAGAGTCAAGAATCAAAAACGAAAGAAAGAAAACAAATAAGATGACATTCAAGTGAACGAGCCGACCCAAAGATCGAACTCAGAAAAACGTGAACAAAATCGAGAAAAGTTGTTACTAACTTACCGAGTAAGATGAGTAGATGCTGATCGAGATGAAGATTAGTCCAAACAAGTCCAAATGGCCTCCAAAAATCGGATTTTTTCTCTTAAAAGTCGGACTACAATGGGTGCTGATTCTCCAAAAATATAGCGTGTTGGGAGTTTTGGTTATGAAAATCGAAGAGAGGGTATCAAAAGCGGTCTATAGCACTTAGAATCGCTCAAAATGGTTTAGAATGGAGGAATTTAGGGCAAAAGGAGGAAGAGAACCGTTTTTCGCGTTTGAATATCCTGAAAAGTGAAGGTTTATTCGAAGAAAGGGTATATATATAGACAGAGTGTGGACGCTCGTCCAACTCAGTGGACGGGCGTCCACTGGGAAATCAGATGAACTGGACGGGCGTCCAGTTTAGTAGACGCTCGTCCCAGAGTTTAAATCACATACAGGATTGGAGGGAAAATATCATACGGGCGTCCAGGCGTAGTGGACGTTCGTCTAAGGATTGGTCATAGTGGACGGGCGTCCGGTTGTCTGGACGGGCGTCCCAGCAGGCAAAAGTGCAAAAATCATAAAATTCCATACAACCCAAATTCAAAAGTACATCTCTTATCAAACTTAATTAAAACTTCAAAAATACAACTTTAAATCAAACAAAGTACATAAAGTGACTAGAAAATAAATAAAAACAAATAGAAAACAGTGGGTTGCCTCCCACAAAGCGCTTTTGTTTTACGTCGTTTGCTCGACGAAACAAACCTAACTAACGCTAGTCTGCATAAATCTCATCCCAATCCACCAAATGGATGAGACGACGAAGCATATCAATAGCAGGAGGGAAATCATAGTCGTCTTGTACGCCCCAGTCATCTCCAGCTACCTCTAAACCTCTAAAATGTGAAGCCTGTAGTACCAGCGCTAGATCTGTCAGCATAGGGTCATTTAGGACCGTATATGGACGTCCTATAGCTCCCTGTAGCTCCTCAGTAGTGAAGTCACTACCTCCCGAACAGCGGGGGACAATGAGAACATAGGTTATGGTCTTCGTACAGGTACTAAGCTCAAAATCTACGTGCAAGACTATAGTGCCTCCCGGTCCATCGCCTCGTAATCAGTGGGATCCGACTAATAATGGGGAACTCCTCAGGAAGAACTCCGTAATCCATATCTAAAAAGCACACTAACTGACAGATATAAATAAAAAAACTTAGTCAGCTAAAACTTAATTAAACTAAAACTTAAATAAATATAACACTAACAGCATGAACAGAATTTAACTAATATAATAAGGGATATCTAGGATGCCTCCTAGTAGCGCTTTTGGTTAATGTCGTTAGCTCGACACCGTTCAAAACTCAGCCTGGATCAGGCCATTTGACTTTTCTCGCCGCCCACTACCTCGTGTAAGCTCGATCGGTAGTGTGGCGTAGAAACGACATCTCACACATGGGGTGAAATCTTTAATAGCTTTCCAAATACGCTTGAACTTCCCCATGGGTGACCTCTTCATTCTCTGGAGCCCTCGATGACGCTTCAACTGACGCTCCCTCTCCAATTCTTCCATATCCCAACTACCAGCTAGAACTTCTTCAGAAGGACCACTACAGCCCTCCTCTGAAAACAGGTTGATACCGGGTCGATCTTACGGGGAACTAAACGATTGTGATTCTAGCTTTTGTCTAACCTAAACTATGTCACGAAACTAATCTAAACAAAGTGAATAAAAATCGAACAAAACGAGAAAATAAAACTAGACGAGAGGATATAATCCAAAGCTAGGAAGGATACGGGCTGCGAACCAATTCAATACTAAACTAAACTAAGATGCAAATATAAGTAAACTAACTAAACGAATTCAAGTTTTAGGGATTTAAATCAAGCGTGTAATGAACAAACGAGGATTGATCCACCTATCCAACAAGCATTGATTTCCTATCTCGATTATGTTGTGGTTTTTATCTAGGTTGTGATTCACCTTATCTAAACATGAACCCTAATTCCTTAGAAAGTTCATCTATTAATCTATTATCTTCCAATGCAAGATTAACGCGTTTCCTAACCAAAGGTGTAAACTTTATGTTTGTAATCTAGCAATTAAACCTATTAACTTCCGTTATGATAGATTCGAATTACTACTCTTATTCATGATGATCTAGGGTTTATTAAGATTTCCATCAACAATAAACAATCACACATGCAGATCTTCCGATTTAAAAGCAATTAAACGTAATAAACATGAATAAGAAACAACCTTTAAATAAAAACTCACAGTATAACCGAAGAAAACGAAATCAACAATCGTTGGATGGCTTCACAATACTCGTTTGATGAAGCTTTTAGCCTCTAAACATCCTCAGCAACTCGAATTTGCAGAAGTAGTACATAAAAAGTAACTAGTTTAATCTAGATCTAAAGTGCATAAAAACTGGAATAAAAAGGAGAAAAACGCAGCCTAAAGCTGCCCCTAGGTTTAGGGTTTTGAATAATGAGTGTATCGTCCCGTTTGTGTGGAGAAACAGCCGACTATATATAGATTTTAAAGTCGGTTTCAGCAAGTCGGCTACCGGACGCCCGTCTGGATCCTTGAACGCCCGTCCATTCTTCATATGAACTTCAAATCGGGCCGAGTCATGATCAGACGCTCGTCCACCCAGCGTCCACCTCAGCGTCCAAACTTCCTGAATCAACTTTCCATCCCTGGACGCTCGTTCAGTTTCAGCAAACGCCCGTCCACTGGACGGGACCTGGACGCCAGTCCAATATGACTGAATTTCGATTTCTTGATCTCTATCTCTTTTCATCTTGTCAATTCCTTCATTATATCTTTTAATCATCATATATTTCGACTCTTATCTCTTTTGATCATCATTTGAGCCTTGAAAAATGTGTCTACATCATATAAAAACACCACAAAATGTTATATCGCTCAAATAATCGTAAAAATATAATTAAAGCACATAAATCAACCTATTTCGCAATTAACTCTTTTGAAATATCATTTACTCAATATATTCATTAAACACATGCTTCTTATGCAATTTAGTACAAATACGGGGAAAAATATCATAGAATATAGCATTATAAATCGTATAAAATCACCCTTAACATTTGTCCTTGACTAATAACTATGGCTTCACAAACTGAATACTAAGAATAGGTAGGATTGCTGCTCCTAAGTACTCCACTGGTCCTTGAAGGGTAGGATTGCCTCGTCACCAGCTCCACCACAAAAACAACAGTTTTTAACACTCAACAGTGCTTCTATATCTTCAGGTTACTTCTTGAAAAGAATAGGTTGAATAAAAACAGTGATTCAGCTTTAGCAAGCTTTTGATCAGGATGAAAAGATCAGTAGCTTGAGATCTTCAATTGTGGATACTAGATGATACTTGAATGCAAAAACACTTGAAGAGAATTCTGGATCAGTATGAATGCACAGTTCAGCAGGGTGTTATGCTAGTAAGTTCGGTTTCTTATCTGTCTTGTGTGAGTAATATGATCCCAGGGGTCCTCTATTTATAGGTGAAAACCCTGTGCTTGAATTCGAATTTCAAATCTCACCGTTATCAGGATTTTCTGATTATTCCTAGAAATTCCCTCTGTTGTTCTCCTCTGTCAGTATTCCTCTGACATGCAGTTTATCAACCAATGATTTATTTCCATTTTGATTTGGCTCTGAAATCCTTACAACGTCCCTTTAATCCCTGCCATTGATTGACTGATTAATCCAATGCTAGATATTCATCCTTATCCATTTAATCTTCTAGAAATAATTAATACTTGAAACAGATTAATCTGAAATATGTATACTCTGCAGATGTCTAGTTCATGAGTCTGCTGATGTATATTTTGGTCAGCTGACTTATAGTCTGCTATGTTTTTAATAAACACTTCAGTTGACTACTTCTCATCTAACCTTTGACTATGAAGTTAGAGTACACCATTTTAAGTACAACCAAGTCCCAATCATCACATTTCCTTATATGGAACATAGAACTTAATACAAGGTATATTTGATCAGTTTAGGCCATCGCAGAATTACCTAAATTCTTATCACTTATCCTTGGCTTATAAATCTTCAATACTAAGTTTGAACCCTTAGGCTTCATCACAGAGTTTAAACCCTTAGGCTTCATCACAGAGTTTAAACCCTCAGCCTTCAATCTTTAGCAAGTCCTAGACACACTACTGAACACCTAACCTAGGTAGGTCTGCTGAACAAGTCAGCTGACATTTTTACTGTGCTTGTTTGATCAAATCTATACAAAGATCAAACTCTAGCCAACCTATACATTCATTCTAGACATCTTTTTGTCTTTTCCCTATAGCAGCTAGTCTGACACTCATCATTAAAACTAAAATATGTCCAACAATTTCCCCATTTTAGTGATGATACAAATACCATCCTTACATCTCTATCTCTACATCTCTACAATTCTAAAAGTGTGAGTGTGTTTCCCCCAAAAAGTGTTTCTCCTAAAAAGTGTTTCTCTCTAATTTTAATAATTAGAAAAAATGGAATAATTACTATAAAAAATTCCTTAAATAGGAATACGAAATAAACAAAAAATGGAATTAATTAAAAGTGCATAATAAACGATATTAAAAAGAAATCTTAAAAAATCCTTTATTTAATTAAATTATAAAAAACGAAATTAAAATAAATAGAATAATTTAAATAAAACCATAAAAAAAAATCCTTAAATAGAAATACGAAATAAACATAATAAATAGAATAATTAAAATATAACCATAAAAAATTCCTTAAATAGAAATACGAAATAAACAAAAAACGAAATTAATTAAATCCGAATCCTTATCCTTAAATAGAAATACGAATTAAATAAAAAAAAAAGAAATTAATTAAATCCGAAAAAACAAAATCTTAAACAAAATCCTTCATTTAATTAAATTATAAGAAACGAAATCTTTTTTTCTTTTAAAACAAAATCTTAAAATAATCCTTTATTTAATTAAATTATAAAAAACGAAATAAAAAATTTCTAAAAAGAATTAAACAAGTTCTCCTAAAAAAGCGAAATCTGAAAAAAAAATAAAAAAATTCCCATTGATTTAACTAAAAAAAACGAAATTCAAAAAATTTATAAACAAAATTAAACAAGATTTGATTGAAACAATTAAAAAGATAACCATAAAAATAATTAAATATAACTATAAACCTGAAAAACAATGAACGACCAAAATGAGATGGAAACTACACTATTACTCAGCATGTGGAAATTAGCAATCGGAAAGAACGATATTAAAACGAAATCTTAAAAAAATCCTTTATTTAATTAAATTATAAAAAATGAAATTAAAATAAATAGAATAATTTAAATATAACCATAAAAAAAATCCTTAAATAGAAATACGAAATAAACATAATAAATAGAATAATTAAAATATAACCATAAAAAAATAAAAAAATTCCTTAAATAGAAATACAAAATAAAAAAACGAAATTAATTAAATCCGAATCCTTATCCTTAAATAGAAATACGAATTAAATAAAAAAAGAAATTAATTAAAACCGAAAAAACAAAATCTTAAACAAAATCCTTCATTTAATTAAATTATAAGAAATGAAATTAAAACGAAATCTTTTTTTCTTTTAAAACAAAATCTTAAAATAATCCTTTATTTAATTAAATTATATAAAACGAAATAAAAAATTTCTAAACAGAATTAAACAAGTTCTCCTAAAAAAGCGAAATCTTAAAAAAAAAAAATCCCATTGATTTAATTAAAAAAAACGAAATTCAAAAAATTTATAAACAAAATCAAACAAGATCTTGATTGAAACAATTAAAAAGATAACCATAAAAATCTATATCTATATCTATATCTATATATATTTGAAAGGACAATTTAACCCGATTATCCAATTGACCCGCTCCATTTCCAGAAATAAAAAAAGGCAACACCAAAAAAAAAAAAAAAAACACAAAAAATAATAAGTATCCTACAAAATCTACAAAAATAACAACTATTCTTCAAAATCTCTCTGCGAATCTTTTATATTAATTTTTTTAAGAGTTCAAAAAAATACCGATGACATAAATTTGTTTTTAAAAAATACTCTTTTCATCCTAATTTTGTGCCATTCTTCTCAAAATTATATAATAAAAAAAATTGATTTACATAATAGTATAAAAAGAAAAATAATTTCCTTCCTGATTTTGCGCCATTTCTTTGCGAAATCATAAAAAAGAATTGATTTACCAGCGGTAAGAGTTAAAAAAAATATTTTCCTTCATGATTTTCCACACTTTCTTTGCGAAATTATTAAAAAAAAGAGTTTTTTTAAATAAAAAAACTTTCCTAATTTTGCGACCTTGATTACTCATATTGCACCGTTCTTTTCGTGATTATATCTTTAATTAGTTATCTTTATGTAATCTTCTTTTCTCTGCAATCGCTGCCTTTTATATTTTGTAGATGTATATAATTGTTTGCTGTTTTTTTTATTCAATTCCAAAAATTGGTGGAAATCAGCATTATGTTGTGTCTAACTTCAGTACGAGAATTAACCACTGTGGATTCAATATTTTATTGTTCTCTTTTCGGTTCTTGATATTTAACATTTTTTTTCCAGTTTATGTGCATTTGTGTAGGGTTTCCATAGATGCGAAGATGATCGAGAGATGCCTAGAGGATCAAGGTAGGTTTTCCAGATTATTCCTCTTCTCTCACAACACCAGCTTTTTTTTTTGGCTCAAATCAATGAATAGTTTTATTTTTTAATATACTTAGGTTGTAATTGATTCTAATCGATTATTCTTATTCTGAAGCTCTTGATAAAGATTTCTTCTTTGTTTTTCTAAATGCTTGCAGATTGCAAGTTCATCTTCGCCCGAATGGCTCCAGCCTCCTTAACAGAGAGTAGGAGAGGGTTTTTTTTTTTTTTTTTTTTTTTAGCGCAAAAAAAAGGATTTGTATAATATTGGAGGTGGATTTCTCTATCATTTTTGCTTTTGTGTTTGAATTATCGAAATCTATAATATTGGATTTTTATATCGGATGTGGAGGAGATTCATCATCGTCAGTGGCAGATGCACATAGGGGTAAATTGGGTCCGCGGACCCCGTTAAAAATAAGAAAATCCTACATTTTACTTATAGAAAAATATTTCAGACCCTATAAAAAATTTATTTACTGTGTAAAATATTTACGGACCCCGTTGTATATAATTTATGGATCCGCCACCATCGTGTTTAGGTAGTATTCATGGTGTTTGCTTTTTTCCCCCTGATTATGCATTCCTATGGGCCTTTGAACAAATGGATATTTCGTTTTCAGATTGGGGAGGACATTTATCTATGCCGGATTACTTGGGTTGGCGATGTCAAATGTTCCCCTCAAGATAAGAAAAAAAATGACATCAAATTTGGATCGGAAGTGAGAAAATGATGGCTAAGCTTTAATTTATACCCAATAACTTCTATGCACACACTGATCTAATTGATACGGATTATTTTATGAAATGTACATCTGAGCTGAGTGATCATTTCTTGCCAATTGTGAAGTAATACAAGCGGGTTGATCGCTATATCCTATTTGAGATATTTTACGAGTTTCAATTTATGTCACGCTTTTAATATTTTTATATATCTGCAAGCCTAATTTGTGACAACGGGGAGGTTATTGGAAACCGACGGGTACATATAAGTTGATTTGTAAAGAATCTGGATTTAAGAAAGTAATGTTGCTCTACTCTACCGATTTTTTTGTCTATTTCGTGTCAGTTGCTCTATTTTTTTTCTTTCTTCTCACTTTTCCTTTTTTTTTTTTCCTTTTTTTCTCTCTTTTTTTAATTCAATCCCAATGAATATATATGCTTGGGTGTATGTGTGTTTTTTAATTTTATTTTATATGCTTTGTGTGTTTGAGTATGAAGCTTGGGATTTTATATAGATCATGTATGTTTCATTTGATTTTTTTTATTAGTTGTAAGTTAGTTTAGTTTTGCTATTTTATAATACTTTGATGAAAGTGCTGCCAAAAATTGTTATCTTCTTATATGAGCTATTTGGAATTATGAACCTTCTAATTGTCTACATGTTATCACATGTTTTACTAGATTTATCTTAGACATTTATATGATCATGAAGAAACTTCTAAAAGATAAATACTATTGTTACATTTGTTTATTTCATTTTTAAATGTGACTTTTATGTTGTTTTTTTGTTTTTTTTTTGGTGTGTGATCATGTATGAGTGACTATTGATGATGGATAAGTTTTATTGATGATGTATTGTTATGTTGATAGATTTTACGAGCCTCGGCTGCAAACACTACTACAAGATGAGGTTATATTGCATTAATTACTTATCTATAGCTACCACAATTAACTCCTTAAAGGCATTGTGATCTGACGATACTAATATATAATACTCCTTCCGTTTTTTTCATTTCAGAATTTGATCTGTTTTTGTTTATCTGTCATTTTACATTTCCTCAATGCATCATTTTTTTTGTCTCCTTCACCAATAAAGTATTTACATCTCCAATAAAAAAATACATTTCCAATAGTGAAAACTCATTTACCAACAAATTATTTATATCTTCAATAAAAAAATACACTTTTAATACTTTATTTTAGACATATTAATTCTTTTTCTAATCTGTGTGATTTTTTTTTCTCTACGACAGATAAAAAACGGAGGGAGTAGCAATGTAGACGTGCATGGGAATTTATGGCTCACATGATGGAACTTTTATTTTGGACACCTTTATTTTCATCCAAACGATTCTACCGGTATACCACATTACATGTACACCGTACTGAATTCACCTATAAAATTTGCTTTTAATGTCAAAATTTGACTTTTCTAAAGTCGATTATCACATTTGACTGATTGAAGGTCGATTCTTATTTAATAACTAATTGTAAAAAAGATCGAGTCAGTGTGGTGTAAATGTACTATGATAGAATCGTTAAAAATGAATGCTCCATTTTTTAGATGTCTCCAAGAGACGGAACTCAATGTGCATATTACACAATGCAAAACTATTCAAACTATGTTTTTGTGTATGTGTGTTAAAAAAAAGAGTTGTTTCATGAAAATGGTTTAAGATGGAGCTCCCACTATTGTTGTAGAGTTCAAATAATGAATCGTGCTGGATAACTTGATAGTTGCAGCCAGGAAAATTACACTGCATCTTATTTCATTATTGTGACGCACGTTTCTCTTTTATATTAATTATGTAAAAATGTATGACCAATGTTATCTAACATCAACTTTATACTTATGAGCAACTTAACCTTTCAATGGTATCTTATTTCCCCTTATTGATTACCATGGAACACACATATTTGTATTGAAGTTTTATTTATGATTCGCTATTAACTAATTCATAATAATTTTTTATCGTTTCATGTGTATAAAATTGTATATCTATAATTTAGATCCACACATATATAATCTCTTTCTCCGTGCATCGCACGGGTAAAAGACTAGTAATTAAATATAACTATAAACCCGAAAAACAATGAACGACCAAAATGAGATGGAAACTACATTATTACTCAGCACGTGGAAATTAGCAATCGGAAGGATTGTTTAGGATTAGGAAATACAAATATACAATATGGAATCGATAATTATAAATAGCAATTGAATATAATAATTAATTAATTTAAAGGATTAAATATAAACTACATTTTGCCTTTTCAAGGTATTAAACTACATTTTCTCTTTTCTCCCTACGTTTTATACAAACATACCTATTGATCTACAAATTTAATAATAATAATAATGTATTTGCCATAATTTATATTTTGTTCGTTCTTTTATTTGATGTCTTTTTAGACACGATTCATTTCTAAAATCACTAATTTTTTCGCAATTACAAGTGGAACAATGACTACACACAATGACACATTATTGGCATATCACTATGACAGTCACTGTTACAATGCTGTGTCGGTGTAAATTGCATTGAGTGTCTTAAAGATGTCAATGTAAATGTCAATGTGAATGCTTTGTTAGTATTAAAAAAGTGTTAATGTTCTCTCTGAGCATGAAAAAAGGTGACATGATACAATACCATCGAGAAATTGCATCAGAATTTTTAAAAACCAATTTATCATGTCAACAATATTCTCATGGCTATTTTTAACGTTGTTGCTACATTGTATATGCTTCTGTCAAGATTAGTCTTGCATATGGATTGAGCTTGTGAGTTCTTTAAATACCATCTTTTTTAAATTTCATCTAAATTGTTGAATGAGACATTGCAAATTAAATGTCTGAATGACCGAAATTACATCAAGTGAGGCTCAGTCCTTCATAAACCCTCTATTTAAGTGATGTATTGCTATTGTGCCATTATAACACGACGTTGTGATTGCAGATCACTGCTCTACTACTACTACTACTACTACTACTACTACTGCTAATACTACTATATAAAAGTTTCTCTGTTGTTTATTTACGAAAACCCAAAAAGTGGAAACTAATGGATGTAAAGAAAATGTATTAAAAATGGATTTTTAAAGATGTAAATGAAAAGACATGGTTGTTTATAATCACTTTTAATGGTGCAAGAGAGAAAATTGTTGCAGTAGGCGACACAATGAAGAAGACGGTGGAGAATGTTTTTTGGCCGGAACCGGACATTTTATTAAGAAAACTCTGAATCTGTACAAGCCATACAAAAGCTGAGCAAAAGATGCTACAGAATTTCTAGGCTATCAAAACAAAACTAATCAAGTCCAAGCTAATCTAAGTTCTCGGATTTACGAACAGCTTCAGTAATAAAAATCATATTCGAGGGTCGGTGTGTGTCAATACCATGCATTTCTTGGTTACGCCAATACCAGAAATTCGATGTCCAGAATTCGATGGTATTGTGCTTGTACATATTCACTTTAAGACGCCTCTTGAGCCACTCAAAAATCTCAATAGTCGAGGTAAAATAGGTCCAATGTTGCCGATGAATAACATATCTCAATATATTACCATGCTTAGTTGCCACGCAAGTTTAGCCAAAAGCGCGTTATTCATGTCCCGGGCAGTACGTATTCCCAGGTCACCACTAAGTTTAGGTCGACATATGGATTGTCGTGCTACAAGATGTAACGTTCTCTTCTCTATATTATGGCCCCGGAAAAAATAGCATGCCATTTTGTCCAGTTCACTTATGACAAAAGCATGTAGGCGAACAATTTGCATATGGTAATAAGGGGTCGTGGTGAGAACCGTTTGCGTTAAGATGACTCGACCTGCTTTGGAGAGAGTGGAGGTTTTCTAGGTCTTTAATTTTAATCTAACTTTATCTATAATTCCTGGAAAATCATTCTTAACCCGACCATGATGCAAGAAGACGCAGATATATTTTCCAAAATAGAGATTGGAACATACCGAGTTCTTCCGCAATGTTGTGTACTACTTGAGTATTCGTGTTGGATGAAACCATGAATCTTGATTTATAGATACTGGTTTTCTGGCTTGACATATAACAAACAAGGATAGGACGCAGTCAATCTCACGCGCCTGGTCTATGGTTGTTTCCGAGAAGAGAATGAGGTCGTCTGCAATGAATAGATGGGAAATTCTCGGCTCTCCACGTGAAACATTAATCGGATTCCATTTCCCACCAGTAATGGATTGATTAATTAAGCAACTCAGCACTTGCATAACAAGTACGAAGAGATACGAAGCTAAATAATCGCCTTGTTTTAGTCCGTGATGAGGTCAGAATCCTTGGAGGGGGCATCATTCCAAATAATTGGTAATGAAGTGCTAAATAATGTCAACGTGATTGAATCGACAAGACTATCACTAAATCGCACTAGATATAGAATGTGACGAAGGAAGGACCAACTAACCCTGTCGTAGGCCTTTTCAAGATCGACTTTGACAATCATGACCCCTTTGTTGCCATTTTTCCTCATAGTGTATAAATCCCCTTGAGTCACGATGATGTTGTCTGAAATCTGCCTGCCAGGAGTGAAGGTGCTTCGGTTGTTGTTGATAATTTTTCCGATGATCAAATGCGGCCGATTTGCAACAATTCTTGTGATAGTCTTGGTGTTGACCATCGCAGGAGCTCTGTGGCATAGCTGAGAGACAAATTTGGGGGCTTAACATTCGGAATTAAGGTGATGAAGGTCTGATTCATATCATGTGGAAAGCTATTTTCCTAGAATACCTTTGGTGATCCAAGCCGTGATAGAGGGGTCAACTTTATCCCATCTTTTTTTTATAGAAGATCGGGAGGAAGCCATTTGGTCCGGTGATTTGAAGGGTCTCATTTGAAATATTGCAGACTGTACTTTCTCTGCACTAACAAGGCTGTTTGGAAGCCTTTTATTAGCATGATTAACCGGCGGAGAGAACATACATTGAGGACAGAGGGACACTTGTTCTTCAATATGAGGATCCATGAAATATTTTCGAACCACAGCAAGAAGAGATTCATTTCCATTGATACATGTCCCATTGGCATCTTACAGATAAAGAATATTATTCTTGCATCTTCTTCGTTTGGTGGGGAGATGGAAATATCGTGTGTTACATTCACCGTTCTCAATCTAACTACGATGCGATTTTTGGTGCCAATAATTTTTTCTTGCGATAGAATGTCTTCATAATCCTGTTGTAATTCTGCGTCTAGATTAGTTAAGAAACCCAAAGGATCTTTTGAGAGAGAATGCTGGACTCCCTCAATTCTTGCTTTACGTTTTCTTCTTCCGATAGAATACATTCTCGGAAACCTTTTTATTCCATTTTTTGGCTTTTGAAGCAAAAGTATCAAGAGCCCCTGCAAATTATTGTGAGTAACATTCCAAGCATTACGAAAACATTATAAAAGTCATTGTGTTTCATCCGGCAAGCTTGCAATCAAAAGGGCCTGTCAATATAGTTTATGATATGTATATTCTATAGAGCTAGAAGGATGGGGTGGTGATCGGAATGCACATGAGGTAGATGGTATATGAAGAAGCCCGGATATTAACGCCACCACCTAGAGTTGCACAAAGCTTGATCCAACCGTTGTTTAATCCCATGAGTATTATGTATAGAACTGGACCAAGTGAATTGTGGGCCATGGAATGGTAGTTTTAGCAAATCGGCCCTATTGACAAGCTCCCGAAGGATGTTCATAGATGAGCCCAAAACAAACCTCGAATTACATAGATATTTACATATCATATCTATGTGGACAGTGATATAATTTTCTTCTACTCCACATAGATATTTACATATAAATTAGGTTTTCAATAAAACATTTGATTTCATATATTCAGATGCTCATATCAATGTTTTTCTTTATAACATTCATGCATTTCATTCACATCAATAATAATCATAGAAACGTCATGAAACACATTTATCATATATAAACGTATGTAGTAATAAATGATATATTGTCGTGCAAAAGATCATTTTTTAATAAACAAGAGTAATACATTTATGCTTATTATCTTTAAAAGAATGATAAACGTATCGAGTAAATGTATCAACAATTTCAAAGAAGAAACCAAATGCAAAAGGTATTTTTTTTAATAATATTATTTAGCATGTTTATAATTAATGTATTAATAGATACTTGATAATAATAATAATAATTTTTTTTTTGTTATTTTTGCAATTTTGTTAACCACATTTAACTGAAACACGTGCAACGCACGTGCCTTTTGCTAGTCAAAGCAAAAAGATAAAAACAATGAAAACAAAACAAACTTCATATATTTCATTAAAGTTCCAAACTTTGTTCAAACATTATTACAACTAGATTCAGCATTAGATAAAATATGAAAAACAAATCTGCTGATCTAGTTCATTTCCGGATCTTTCATTTGTTCATACTTCTTGATTTCTCTGTGCATGTCTGTCATCCATTGTTTTTCAATTCTAGAGAAATCAATCCAAGTGTGTACCTTTTTCCACCATTTCCATGCTTCAGAAATGGTCAACTGGATACCATGTCAGTTGAATCCTTGTCTCATATAGCATAGCTTGAATTCTTCTAGAGAATCTTTGTTGGCAGTCCTCTTAATCGTTGTTCAGCAGACTGTCCTCTTCCACCAATTGAACCACCTCTTGAACCTCCTCTTACAGTTGTTCTAAAGGATTTGATCCTTACTTCCCATAATTTCAGTCCAAGGAAAGAGTTTAAACCCTCAAAGAAAGTCATTTCATTGTAAGGTTTTCTTCTTGAATTATAAGCACTTTTAAACTCGTTCAGCAGCTCATCTATTAATTGAACTCTTCTAGGTGCATGGGCTCTATATGCATTAATCTCAGCCTCAAATCTTCTTTGTTGGTACATCCTTGCTGGTTCTTTTGCTTCTGCTGTCTTTCCTTCTTCCCTTTTATTGACATCATCAATAAAACGGTGCAGCAGACTTAGAACTCCTTCTAGCGGACAACTGAATTCTCCAATGTGAAAACATAACCAGTCATTTATTTCCTACTTTCTACTTCACCTGCATAATCAGCATCACAATATCATGTGATCAGACCTTAAGTATCACCTCCATAAATGAGACCAACATCAGATGTACCCCTAAGGTACCTGTACAATCTTCTCACAGCTCTCCAGTGTTCCGTTCCAGGTTCAGC
Source organism: Gentiana straminea (assembly GCA_036785695.1). NCBI lineage: Eukaryota > Viridiplantae > Streptophyta > Magnoliopsida > Gentianales > Gentianaceae > Gentiana > Gentiana straminea. Next base: position 3,446,982 of record JAVUPR010000298.1, read on the forward strand.
CATGAACTTGCTGGCATACATCAGACTACCAACTGCGCACTAGCATAAGGAACTTTTGACATATACTATTGTGAAGCATAAAAGACAAATGAATAGTTGATGTCATAGGAGAATCTATTGGTTTTGCAGCAGACATGCCAAATCTGTCCAATATCTTCTGTATATAACCATGCTGAGACATGAACATCTTTTTATGACTTCTATCTCTTTAGATCTCCATCCCCAAAATCTTTCTGGCAGCACCCAAATCCTTCATTTCAAACTCAGCACTGAGAAGATACTTCAGATTTTGAACATCAGACTTCTTTTCAGCAGCTATCATCATATCATCCACATACAGGACAAGAAAGATATGTGATCCATCTTTCAGCTGACGGTGATATACACAACAGTCATATGGACACCTGTTACAACCCAGCCGGATCATGTAACTGTCAAACCTTTTATACCACTGTCTAGGAGCATGTTTCAGTCCATACAAGGATCTTTTCAACTTGCATGCAAAATCTTCCTTGCCTGGAACTTGAAATCCCTCTGGCTGAGTCATGTATATCTCCTTACTCCACAAATACCTTTTTTAGGTTGTGACAAATTGAGATAGGGGATAGCGGCTTTGTACTTTGTTAGTCCTCCATCACCATCATCATTGAAAATATATTTAGACGAAGACGATGGCCCAAAGCATGAGAAATGAATAGTTTGGACAATTCTCAGCACCACCAAGAGCACGATTAAGTGCTGGGTTGAGTTCATGAGGTTATAGAAATAAATAGAGTGTATTGTGTTTGGCACCCCCGGGAGCAGCGTTTCTATTACAACATTACGACTATGATGTATTGTGTATTTTTTTATTGTATTTAATTAGTAAGAGTAGTTTAGTCATTGTGTAGAGTGATAGAAGCCCTGAGAGTGGCTATATATTTGCATCCTGTGATTGATGAATGATATACGAAGTACGTTGATCGAAATTTATCATGGTATCAGAGTCCGGTTAAATTAGGGTGTATCTTTGTCCGCACCTGTGCGCCGTGTTCTTCGATTTTTTCAGTTTGTAGTGTAAATTCCCATGTTCCTGTTGGTGTTTTTGGCGGCTTGTAGCATAAATTTGCATGGGACTGTTGCTCTTTTTCTTTTCCCTGATTTCCGTTTAATTTGTAGCATACAATTTGCATGATACTGTGGATTTTATTGATGCATGTGTTTGTGTGTCCGTCGATTGCAATTTGAAATTTCTGTAGCTTGTTTTTCTCAGAAAAAAAAGGATGAAGAATATGATCAATACATCAGGTGCGTGGAGCAGGACATGCTTCGGAATTGGACACGGACAGGAAGTAGGCATCATGGCAGCGGTGAATCGGGCTGAGCTAAGCTCGGTTTGAGCAAACCAGGCAACCGTGGATTCAGCGGGTTCGAATTCCGGTGGACAGTGGCAATATAGGACGAATTTGAACTAGTTTGGTCTCTCGAATTTGACTTCGACCCGGTGGTAAGGAATACTTGACACTCTGAATTTGGTCAAGTCCAAAGATCATTTAACAGGTGGATACTCATGGATTATTGACACCGGGGCAACTCACCATGTGACGGTGACAGAACATTATTTGTACAACTACGACAGACTGAGGATTGTCCGAGTGGGTTACCGGATGGACGTTCCTCATTTGCAACTCATTCGGGAACGGTTATTTTGTCGGAAAATTTACAACTTTTCAATGTTTTATACGTACCTGAGTTAAATTGTAACTTGATTTCGGCGTCCCGATTTTTGGACGATCATAATTGAGTGATGCAGCTCACCGATCGCTTATGTATTATGCAGGACCGAGCGACAATGACACTGATTGGCCTGGGTGAGTGTGTGGATGGACTATTTTGGTTCGTGGGGGTTCTAGAGGCTCGGGTTTTGGCTATTGATATTGAAAAAACTGCGGATTTGTGGCACTGGAGTATGGGACACCCATCAGAAAAGGTCCTTCGGCAGGTTCCTAATATTTCCATTTCACAAAATTTAAATAAATATGGATGTGATATTTGCTTTCGAGCAAAGCAGACCCGCGAACCTTTTCCCCTTAGTGACAATAAAGCTAGTCGTATATTTGAGTTGATACATTGTGATTTGTGGGGTTCCTATAGTGTTTCCTTAACGTGTGGTGCTACGTATTTTTTGACTATTGTTGATGACTACTCTCATTCGGTGTGGATTTATTTATTATTAAATAAAATGGAGGTTGAAACGGTTTTTCTAGACTTTGTCGCTTTGATTTCTCATTAGTTCGAGGTCACGATTAAACAAGTTCGTAGTGATAATGGGACTGAGTTTAAGCCTTAATTTATTGGCTTATTTTCGAAATGAAGGGATCATTTTTTAAACTTCTTGCATTGGTACTCCGTAGCAGAATGGTAGGGTAAAATGTAAGAATCAACACATCCTAATTGTTGCACGTGCCCTTAGGTTTGATGGTCATTTACCTCTTAAGTTTTGGGGAGAGTGTGTTATGGCAGCTGCCTATATCATTAACAGGACCCCGTCAAGTATTTTGAACTATAAAACGCCATATGAGTCTCTATTTCACAAACCACCGGATTTATCGATGCTTAGAATTTTGGGGTTTTTGTGTTATGCCCACGACCACCGTCCCTCACATAAATTTTCCAGCCGTAGTCGTAAGTGTGTGTTCTTAGGGTATCCTTTTGGGAAGAAGGGGTGTACCCTGTATGACCTTGATTTGGAGGAAATTTTTTTATCCCAAGATGTAAAATTTTATGAGCATGTTTTCCTATTTTCTCACCAGACCGAGGGTAGTGTGCCTACCCCTATCCCTTATCTAGTTTTTGAGAATGTTGACATAGTCGATACGGGGTTTGACGCTTCTCATTCCCCTCCCGAGGATCCACCATTTCCGGATCTCATGTTGAGGGAGGATGCACGGCTATGATGATATATGCGCTTTGGCACATCATATTGCACCCTCACCATAACCTCAACAACCAGGTGATGGTGTGGAAGAAGTTGGACGGGGTAAACGAAAGAAGATCTTGAATTCTCAATTTTAAGATTACGTGACACACACTCTGGTTGCACCGAAATGTCCTACTCCATGCTCTTCCACTCCCTCGGCATCCTCAGGTACTCCTTATCCTCTTATGCATTTTGTAAATTATGATATGTTTGCTGATAAGCATCGCTAGTTTCCCGCAGCTATCACAATAGGGAACCCTCCTAAATATTTTAAGGAGGCGGTTAAACATGAAGGTTGATGTAGGTCCATTGCTGAATAAATTCATGCCCTAGAAGACCAGGGTACTTGGGACTTACAACCACTTCCTTGCGGGAAAAAGGCATTGGGGAGTAAGTGGGTTTATACAGAAAAATATGATGAGAACGGAACTTTGGAACGGTTAAAAGCCCGGTTAGTGGCAATTGGGCATTATCAAGAAGATGGTATCGATTACGCAAAGACGTTTGCGCCTATGGCGAAAATGGTTATTGTTCTCACTTTTCTTAGTGTTGTTGCGGTGAAAGGATGGGATATTCATGAAATGGACGTGCATAATGCTTTTTCGCATGGGGATTTGGAGGAAGAGATTTACATGAAAATCCCCCTGGGTTTTGCAAAAAATGGTTTGAATTTAGTCTGCCGGATGCGTAAGTCATTGTATGGGTTGAAGCAGGCCCCGAGATGCTGGTTTGCAAAGCTTGCTTCTGCTTTGCATGAGTATGATTTTCGTCAGTCCTACTCTGGTTATTTATTGTTTACTTGCATCGTGGTAGTTTTCAGATTCATGTCCTCATTTACGGCAATGATATGATTGTCGCCAGAAACGATAAGGTAGCGATGCGGATTATCAAAAACTACTTGGGGAAATATTTTAAAATGAAGGACCTTGGGGTGTTGAAATATTTTCTTAGGATTGAGGTGGCGCGGAACAGGGACGGAATTTTCTTGAATCAGCGGAAGTATGCCCTCGATATTATTCATGAAGCTGGTTTACTTGGAAGCAAGCCATGTGATATCCCGATTGAGTAGAATCACATGTTGGCCCTTATCGTCGGTTGATTGGACAACTTATATATCTCGGGGTTACCCACCCTATTCTAGCTTATTCTTTACATGTGTTATCTCAGTTCATGCAGGCACCCTGTGTTGACCATTTGGATGCGGCTCTGCATCTCGTTCGATATTTGAAGAAGCATCTGGTTCAAGCAATTTTGCTGCGTTCGGATAGCTCGCTTTTTCTTGAAGGTTGGTGCGAGTCTGATTGGGCGGCTTCCCCACTTACTCGATGTTCATTGAGCAGTTTGTTTGTCTTCCTTGGTCTTTCCCCGATCTCTTGGAAGTCCAAGAAACAAAGCGCGGTATCCCGATCTTCGGCCGAGGCGGAATATCGATCGATGGCCTCTGTTACATATGAGTTGAAATGGTTGAAACAGGTTCTTGCTGACCTTGGTATTCGTCATCCCCTAGGGATATATATCGCATAGAACCCGGTTTTTCATGAACGCATGATGCATATCGAGGCAGATTGTCACTTCATGTGGGATTCGATCACGGATGGTTTGATTTCTCCGTCGTATGTTCCTACGCGACATCAGTTGACAGATATTTTTACGAAGGCGTTGGGGCGTCAACGGTTTGAATTTTTATTGCGCAAGTTGGGCTTTCTTTATCTTCACGCTCCCACTTGAGGGGTATTGCGACATTACAACTATGATGTATTGTGTATTTTTTTTATTGTATTTAATTATTAAGGGTAGTTTAGTCATTGTGTAGAGTGAGCCCTAAGAGTGGCTATATATTTGTATCCTGTGATTGATGAATGATATACGAAATACGTTTACCGAAATTTGTCAGTTTCCCTTCATCAATCCTGCAGTTTAAAATGAATTGAGTAGATAGGGATGAGCACCCAAAGCAGAATTCGTAAACGAATAGAGTGGACATGTATCAGAACCACCCCGATTAGAAGGATTGCCAGAACCTGCATTGGATGCTGCCGCCACCATTGAGCGTTGCTATGATGGACAAGACGAATTAGAAACAATATTTTTGTCAGATTCTCTTTCGGAAAATAAATCTTGTAGTAAGCCAAAATAAAACTCACTGAAAAAAATTGTTGTATAAAATAATGAAAATGTATAATGTATCAACTGAAAATAAAGGACTTCAAGAAAAAATAATTAAGAAACATAATAATATGTGTCTTCCACTAGACCTTCAGCTGACTTATCATTTTCTATGTTATCTTCATATGAAAATATAAGTAAGGGGTGAGCACGATAGCGCTGTAAAAGAAAATTAATTTAAAGAAACTAATGATAGTATATGGGAAATATACCCAGATTTCTGTTTTAACGCAAATATATTTTCAAAAATAATATATTAATTATTTCGGTAAAGCTAGCCTACAATGCACCGTATGAATATTGGGAATAAGGAATTGGCAGATAGCATGATTCAACGCATCCTAAAGTACTAAGGCAAAATTGGTCACCGCCTTACCTACCAATTATAATTATTTTCCATATCATTTTACTATATTGCATTTGCATTATCGTACTTATCATATCATACGTATCATCCATCAAAAATATTATTCGGCCATATTAAAGATAAATAAATAAATTGAAAAACTAATTGGCCTAAAATTATTACACGTAGACTTCCAAGTGGACACATCTAATCGGCCTAACATCCATCCGAAATTACAAGACCCTCGGGTAAAGGCATACAGGTAACATAAAATAGATGTCAATTGTAACATCCCGACTTTTTATAAAGGGTAAAATAGTAAATGGTTTTATAAAGGGTAAAATAGTAAATGGGCATACCCACTGCGACCTAATTATTACTTATCTTATTTATTTAATTATAGGGATTTAGTTATTTAATTAATGAAATTAATTGATAGCTACAAAAAAAAAACCCAAAATCACTCATTTTATTTCATACGCAACTTCTGAAAAGAAAAAAAAAAGAGGAACGGCGCTCAGAAGAAGAAACAGACGCAAAAGATGCCTGGAAAATGGAGAACGTAAACTCCAATAGCAGGGCCGCAGTAGAGAAAAGTGATCACCGCGAAGAGACACAAATTTTGAAAAAAACATCTCATTTTTTTCGTAAGTTTTCAGTTTAGCCCTAATTTTTGGTAATTGTGGAGTTCGATTCTTCCAAATTCAAATCTCTAAATCGGTAGCTCGGTTTCACAGCTATAAGTAGTCGAAACGATCGTCTTGGAGCGTGGATTATTCTAAAAATAGTTTGACAGCAAGTAATCCAAGTAATCTTCAGTTTTACACACTTTTGCATTTCGGGTTTTTCAAGAAAACTAGGATTTTTAGGGTTTCTTGTTGACCAAATAGGTTTTGGGTTTGAGGTTCAAGAGTTGTAGCAATTGCTTGGAGTTTTGCCTTGAAGATTGCTTGAAATAGAGGTAAGAGGCTCTTCCTAACGAATAACTACGGTTTTACAATGCTTAGGTTGAGTTTAGTGTTGTTGTAGCAAGGATTCATGTTTATATGTTTTACTATGCTATGAAATGTTATAGTATGTTTAAAGCATGTTTTGATGCGATTATCGTGATTTTTTTGTGAACATGTTGGGAAAGGGTTAGAAATCGTATAAGCGCCGGCGAAAGTTAGGGTTGTTCGGACCGAATGCGTACGCATTCAGTGGGCAATGCATGCACATTGCACGCATTGCCCTGACAGAATCCAGAGTGTTTCTAGAAGCACAACGCGTGCGCATTAAGCTCTATGCATGCGCATTGGCTTTAGTTTTTGTGAAAAGTTGTGTTTTAAGTCCTGAGTCTAGTTTTAAATGTGTTCACTTGATATGATAACAATAAATGAAAATGAACAAGCCTTGATTGAGTTTCTGATGCATTTAGTTCCGACACCGAATGTACTCTTCCAAAGAGTTGAAGTTCGGGACCGTCGGAAGAGCATGAAAGGCTTGTGCTTTGATAAATAAGCATTCATCAATGTATGTGTAATTGCTAGGCCTTGTCCGTGTCTAATGGTCTAAGAAAGAGAGTGGTGTATATGAGGGAGCTAACTTGAAAATAGTTAGGTGGTTAGTTAATGATTTATAAAATACATACTTGACAAGTAAAAGATTAAACATCAATCCATTCTTGGATAGGCACCAGACAATATCGCGATGTGTGGGTGTTCCTGAAGGTGGATAACTCCGTAGGTTTACAAGACCCTAAGTACGGAGGGACTTTTCTTTGAACGTTTACAACCTCGGGCTTTCCCCATGGTTATTCTTTGTGATCCGACAATATGTTGAAAGGTATATCCCTAACCGGATGTTTGTAGTGCCCTTGAGTGAAAATGTAACATAGATAAGTTAAGTTTGGAAACGTATAGTCATGACGTGTTGATGGACATGGAGTGAAACCTAGATTGAGTTGGTCTCATAATGACAAATTAATAATCATAAGAATAACCTTTCATTGTAGAACTTAGTTATTCATTAGATTCTAACTTTTACTAAGTACTTTGCACTTACCTCATTTGCATTTCTTTTGTATGCATTGTGGGGTGAGAAGACGAATAGGTTGACCAAGAGTAGATGATGACATTTGAGGACGTTGATGCCTTGACGAAGCTTTTAGTTTATTTATTTGTAAAGGTTGTACTAGACTAGTTGTCTTCTTTTTCTTAGACTTGTTGTACTTTTACTTCTAAGATCTTTGCAAGTTTGGTTTGTACTTTTAAGACCTCGTATTGTGTAAGTCTTTGGGTATTCGTCGTTGTAATTTAACTATTCATCTTTAGTATTGTTAATTTCTATTCTTAGTAGCATTTATGTTTTACCCGTGTCTTTTTAGCTTCTGTATGCTTTTATTTGATACGACGACGTAGAGGCTTGTGTATAATATTAGATTTATTTAATGCTATAAGCGCCGAACGTTTCTCTTCCGGATAAGGGCTCGGTATCCGGGAGCATGGCGTTACACTTGGTATCAGAGAAAAGCGTCCTTTCTGTCCTAGGGTTCTTTTCCGTTAAGATATTAATTCTTTAGACCTTTTAGAACCTTCCTACTTTCTCTTGAGCTTGGTGGAAATCCTCGTAAGACTAAGAATCCTTAAACCGTGGTTACGTTGCACTAGGACAAAGTGAATAGTCTTCTTAGATGAAGGTTAAGCTCAGTTCTCGGGTTTTGTTCCTCCTAGGATCCTTTGTAGAAACTCTCACTTCTTTTGAAATTTCTAAACCATAACTGGTCACATAGGATTAAGTGAAAGCCCTTTTAGGTAAATCTTTAGGATCGGAGTCTTATGCCTACACCTTAAAGTCGAGGCCCTCTTGGTTGATTTCCTTTTTCCTTACTTTCCCTATTGAAATCTCTCCACCTTCTCTACACACGAATATCTATGTCTACTTTTGTCTTGGCCTAACTTTGTTGAGAATGATATTTGATTCAACTCTACAAATCCTCCACTTTCTCTTTTAACCATTGCTGGGTTTGAGTTTATCAACACTCTTAGACCTTTGCTCCACTTGAGATGGGTTCTATATGAACTTGATGGGAGTCAACTTTACTGTACTTTGGTGCGCAGTTTAACCCCCGTTTATCACTTTATTGGCATGTTTTGGATAGTTCTAGACCTGTTTGAGAGTAATATCGAGAGTTATATGCACAGGGAGTTAAACTATCATATCGATAGTAAACTCCGCCTTTTTAACGATATTTGACTCTTTTCTGAGCACTTTTGTCTTGCAGAATTACGCGTGGTGTTTGTTCATATTTGTTGTGCAGGACTTAGGTTACTAGAGAGCCCAAAAGGCGATGTTTTGGAATGAGAAACGTGGTCGTGGCTCGAAAGTAGCATGAAAGTGGTGAAAAGTCAAGTTTGGAGTGAAATCAAGGCAAACTAGTGTTTGCCGTACCTCAAACTAGCGTTTGCCTCAATCCTACCTCAAACTAGCGTTTGGCCAGCTCAAACTGGCGTTTGACAGAAGTAGCAGTGATACTGAAAGTTGAGTTTTTAGCCAAACTAGCGTTCAAATTACCCCTAAACTGGCGTTTGGATGGGTTCAGCCCGAATCAAAAAGATCATTCTAGCCAAACTGGCGTTCAGACACTGTAAACGGGCGTTTGTCCCTCAAGGCATGATCCACGAACTGGCGTTCAAGTTAAGGCAAACGCTCATCCATGGAAGGAGAAACACTAATATCATCAAGATTTCCAGGCAAACTAGCATTTGTCAGGACCCAAATGCTCGTCCAAGACCGACAGAAGCAGATTTTCGACCTACACTATAAATACGCACCTCATTCAGCCCCTAATTATCTCTGGCTGTCTTTAGACTTTTCCTAGGCGATTTAGGTGCGATTTTAGTGTAGTTTGATCACCTTTCAATCCTTTGATTCCATAGATTACTCCCTTCGATTCTACACACTTGTTATAGCTTAGATTTCCATTCGAAGAACAAAAGATTCAACTTTTTGGTGCAATTATTTCTTCATACATTGTGGATCCGATTTTCTACTATTTTATGGTAATGAATTATTTCTCCTTTATTATTTATAGCATGTTTTCCTTTCTTTATTCTGTTATTAGCATAATCATGAGTAGCTAATTGCATGTGTAGTTGAATTATGTGAAAGCGAGCAAAAACCCTAAGGGGGATGAGATTGGGAGTTGTGTAGTGCATAATTGAATGTTTAAACGATTAATCCACATCCTAAAACTTATTTTAACATCTTTGAATTAGATTGATCACCTAGTTCATTGTCACACACATCGAACTTATAGATGTATTTTGCGGTGAGATGTGGGATAAGGGGTTTTAGGATCGTTGCATAGATTCGGCCTAGTTGTTAGGTCCGTTTCCAATACAGAGGTTTGTCATTGTTGTTCGAGCAACTCTAAAGCTTAATCATGTTAGGATAATCGGTTTTCTAAAGGGAGAGTCGGTTAACTTCACATAGGGTGGTTAGATCGAGTTGTTCAGTCTAATCGCTAGAATTAGGAGTTGGCACCCGTGGATGTCGTTAAACTACATTCGATAGGTAGGTCGGTTAAGACACGCTCCCTGTCACTATACCTTCGGTAACCATAGAATGGCACTTCTCCCAGTTAAGCACAAGGTTGGTCTCTCCACATCTCCTTAACACCTTACCCAAATTCTGAAAAAATCGTCAAAACGATCTCTAAAGACGGAAAACTCATCCATAAAAATCTCTAGAAAATCCTCTACCATATCCACAAAGAGAGACATCATGCGTCTTTTGAAAGTTGTAGGTGCATTGCAAAGTCCAAAGGGCATGCGATTATACGTGAAAGGGCTGTACGGGTAGGTAAAGGTTGTGTTTTGCCGATCCACCAGTGCAATATGTATCTTCTAGTACCCTGAATACTCATCTAGAAAGCAATAGAAATCATGACCTCTACGACTTTCTAAGATCTTATCAATAAATGGTAAGGAAATGATCTTTGTGAGTGGCATCATTTAGTTTCCTGAAATCTATGCACCCTATTTGCCCAGTAATCAGTCTCATGGGTATCAACTCATCAAATTAATTAGATTGCACAGTCAATCGTCCTTTTTTTGGGACAACGTGTATGAGACATACACATTCACTGTGTGCAATTGGGAAAATATTCCACATCTCTAGCATCTTAATTATTTCCTCTTTCACAACATCATTTAATTGAGGCGTCAAACCCCTTTGAGGTTGAGCGATTGATTTCTTGGCATTATCAACAGAGATCTTATATGTACAAACTGAGGGACTAATCCCTTGTATATCCGATATTGTCCACCCAAAAGCTCCCTTATGTTCCCTCAACACACATAGAAGTTTATCATTCTCTAATGGTGATAATGACGATGATATAATCAAGGGGAGAGTGTCTTCATGCAGGAAAACATATTTCAGGGGTGAGGGTAAAGGTTTCAACATTTAATTCCAATGTGGTTCTTCCAACGATGTCTTAAGTTTCTTTCCAGTCAATTGTAATTCAAATAATTTGTGCCACGAGGGCCAATAATTGATCCTTCCTGTTTTTACAAAGGAAATGAACTCTATTCTATTCACGTGTCCTTCGCTGCATCCTGGCCATACTTCACTTCCGTCACCACTCTCGTCCTGGCTTTATTTCAATAGCAATGTAGCTGCCACTTTCTTATCCACCGCCACCTACTGTTGCAATTGACAAACAAGTTCATCCATAACATCCAACATATTGCAGGTACCACTCTCATCATTAGCAAATTTTATTCTCTTTGATATGTTAAAGACAACGTTTTCATCGTTAACTCTCAAGATTAAATCTCCTTTATGAACATTGATGAGTCCACATTTTGTGGTGTTTTATGAGCTTAGTTTATATCTATTTTGTCGGAACATACTCTGATTTTTATATGTTTTGGATGATTTTCCGGTTTTAAGAGCTCGTGAGGGATGATGGAAGGTTTTTGGACTTAAAAAGCATTTTGTCTGAAGATTTGTGGAAGACTGGAGGAATGTGGCATTTCAAGAAACTATATTTTCAGTTTTCAGTGATGTCGAGATCCCGGCTAATTAAGAGAAGACAAAGTCTATTAGAGTCAACATTGGATTTTCCTCTTTTATTCATATTAGGATTTTATTTTATTTTTATTATATATTGTTTTACGAAAATAAAATAAAGACAAATTGGGCTTTGGCCCAACACTAGATTTCTCAAATTTATATATGTACTACGTGAGGGGAGAAAAAAAGATACAACATATATTAGGATTTATGTTTGCAGAAGGGGACGGATGTAAGGGAGGAAGCTGGGCAATGCTTTGACTTCGCCGGCTAACATCTTTACATGTATTCTAGGTATATTTGATTTCATTGTTTGTTTTAATTAATTTATTTTTATATTATTATGAGTAGTTCGGTTTTCTCACCGGTTGATTGATTATTTTACCTCTTGATTCTATGTGATTGTGAGATTGAATTGTTTGCATCCTCGATTAAATTGTTAGTATTCATTTATTTTCTGTTTTCATTTATTCATGATTTGATTGTTTGTTTAATTGTTTCGGCCGGATGATTGGATGAATAGTTAGATCTAGCACCAAAAATTGAGTCTAGACGATTGTCAAAAATGTTTGATTTTAAGTGAAGACAACATATTTCCTGTCGGTTCGTAGCCTGTAGGATTCCCTGTTGTGAAAATAAGTTATCTAGGTTAAAACTAACCCGATGTGCGTTGTTACCTAGAATTGGGTTTTTCTAGTTGTTCATGCAATTGTTCTCATCAAACCTCTGGCGATTGTTGAGAGATGTACTATTCAATTAGGAATAGGTAGTGCGATTGTCCTGCTTAACGAATATTGGAAAAAGTGGTTGATTGGCGATTGTCGGCAACTATAACTAATTTATTAATAATTTAACGAGTCATCTTTGCATCAATGATCAATCGATGGAGTTGAGGGGGAAATAATTAATTGACTAGAGTTTTTCATGATTTTCTTGATTTGTATTTCGTGTTAGTTCTTAGGAAATAGTTATAAGAAAACCAAATATATTTTGGTTTACAAATTTGAGAAGAAAAAAATCCATCGTTCTCATGGATTCAACCCCTACTTCGCTATACTAGTTGTAGTAAGGTAGGTGATTGGTCTTTTGTGGCTTGACGACCCACCAAACATCTATTAATGTTCTATTAGTCTCTAGGAAGAGTCTTTCTAGGATCGAGAGGTACGTCGAGTTTGTTTCCATATTAAGCACCACGAAATCAACGGGAATACGAATTCGTCCACTTTGACGAGAACATCCTCTACAACTCCACATGGTTGTTTAATGGAGAGATCCACCAGTTGAAGAGTAATCAAGGTCTCATTCAACTATCGTATTCCTAATTTGTGAAATATGGACAGCGGCATGAGATTGACGCTCGCCCCTAAATCACACAATGCTTTGTTTAGACATACATCTCCAATTGTGTAGGGTATGAGGAAACTCCCAAGATCATTTCATTTAGGTGGTAGTTTATGTTGCAAAATTGTCGAGCACTCCTTATTAAGACATATCGTTTCGAGAACCAAAAGTTTTCTCTTAATTGGTAGAGGCTGCCTCTTTCAAGAACTTTTGCATGGTTATTAAATTAGGAGAAAATTAGGTTGGGGTTACTAATAATTAAACTTAGTTTATTTTCAATGAGTTACAAAGGAAAAGAAATAATGTAACATAAATCCCCAAACCTTTCATATACTTGAGTTGTTTCAATTTAAATAAAGAGGGTAGCCGAATGAGAGGACATAGAGTGAGACAAGAAATAAAATAGAAAAAAAAGAAAAGAAAAAGAAGAAGTGATGCTTGCTTATTTGTGGATGCATACAGAATGTAGAAATGATCATTGTGTTACTATGGAAGCTGTGTACTTGATGGCGAAGGGGGATTGTAGAGGAAGTCGATAAAAAAAAGAAGAAATATTAAGGAGTTTTCTATTATGGTTCTTCAAGTAGTGCATATCAAGTTCATCATCGCGAAAGGTGGTTTAAAGATTGTACCGGTAAAAATCGGTAAATATATTAAGTTAAATTTATATTTCTAAGGTAAATCCTATATTTAAGAAGATAAAGTCAATTTTCCGAGCTATCAGTAGTATTCTAAAAGATAGCGGATTTTTAGAATATAACGGATTTCTAGACAGAAAAGTATTACCAGAAAGTTTTACAGTTTTAGCAGAAAACAGGATGTCTTTGCATTATGATAATATTCAGAAGGAAAGACACCATAGACAGATATCTACATGCAATATGTTTTAAAGGTATGTTAATAATGTTACCGTTCCTTAGACAGACACCCCACTCCTGGGTCAGAGGGAGAATTCAGATTCCAGATTCAGTGCAATGAGTTCTCGAGAATTCCCGACATCAGGCTCTACTCCCGGGCTATAATCGGGAGTACAATTTTATATGCCGGGGCCGTTCAGGAAATCCGGCCTGCAACCTTAGACACATTCAGAGCTCATTCTAGGAACACAAATAGATTATAACCGTATCATTATTTACAGACTCTTAGTAATGTATCAGTTACATTGTTTTATTCCAGCATAATAATATTTCAGTATAGTTATTATTAATTTCAGTTAAGCTACAAGCTTTGTTTTAAGTGTAGAATTTAATTACAGTTGCATTCTTTGTTTTCTATTATATACTTCCAGTACACATAGAATGCACTATTAACGGTACGAATACTTACATTATGCGTATAACGTACAGTTTTCAAAGTAACAGCAAGGAACTATGAAAGCTTTCTCAGTGGCTTTTCTTAGTTCCCTCTTGATACTTGGACACTGCATACGGGGTATTTGTGCTCACTCATATAGTTGATCTATTTTCTTCAGGTAAGATTTGGAGTATCCGGAAAGTGGAGAAGCACTGCTTGGCCACTACCCAAGCTAGATTGTTAGAGAAGACGTGTGGACTCACGTGTCCTAAAAGAGAGATAAATGATCCTAACTTTCCACAACGGAGGAATTGGTGTTAGTAGTTTACGGATGTGGAGAGAGGTGAACGGTCCATTATGTCATTTGAGATTCTTATGATGATATGATACGACATTATTTATATATTTGTGATTTTAGTTTCTGATTTCCAGCTGAATGCTTCGTGATTCAAAAAATTTATTTCGGATCATGTCCGAATGATTCGGATCTAGGTAATTGGGTAAAATATGGGTCCAGTCGTTACAATATAAGGCTCTAATCGATATATCGGGTTTTGCGCCTCTTATGTGAGCAATTGCATAAAGATAATGTAAATCATTTAGAAATTCTATTTTAAACATTTCAACAGGAAAAATAACAATGCAACAGATAGTCTAATTTTTACTGTAAATTACACATTTTGTTAAATTCCTTTTACATCTACCCCATTCATCCAAAGTCTATAAATTTTCCCTCATGTCTACCGTAGTATGTAAAATAGAGAATCTTATTCATTTCCTATTAAGTAGACATTCTGTAAACTAGAAAAACATGTATTTAAAATTGAAAATTAGAGTATTCGTTAACGAGGATCGATGTAAATGCTTTAACTACGGGGCATGTCTTCGCCAAATACACGAGAAAATTAATATTTATTGAGCGTAGAAAAGTAAATGTCTTTTTTATATTGTCAAAACGATGACAACAAAGCTGCTTTTGTATCTGTATTTATACTTTTCTATATGGTGAGAAATGTTTTCAGTATATATACCTATAGAGGAAATATAATGTTGGTAATAATCGTGAACACACAAACAATCTTTTCTTTTTTCTTTTTTCTTTTTTTTATATAAATAATACGGTAGATATAAAGGAAAAAATTACAAAATCTAGATGAACACACAAACAATCTATATGAGCAGTGGTGGAGGCATGATTTCAGTTGAAGAGAAATGATTATTTCACAACAAAGTGCCACAACAACTTTTTCAACCATTGATTTTTTTGGGACTCATTTGAATCAATAGGTCTCACATCATAATCAACGATCCAAAAGTGTGTTGTGGAACTTTTTTGTGCAAATTGTTGTGGCATTATCACTACTCTTCAGTTGAAAGGGCACAATTCAAAGTATGATGTCAAAATAAAATAAAACAAAACAAAACTTTATAGATACAAATAAGCGTCGTGGTCAGCGTAGATTTTAAAGAGATATACTTTTTAATAGTAGGAGAGTCTGTTCAAAAAAATATTAGGAGAGTGATGACTATTATATATTAAAGACTAAATAATGAATAAGTGAATAAGGACATTGGCTCCTTGTATAGTTTGTATAAGAACAATATAGAGTTTAAAAAAGAGTAGAAGAAAACGAAAGATCCGAAAAGTTTAGAGACAGTAACATCACGATACATAAAAATTTAGATTTAAGAGAGAACAACAAAATATACGTAGTAATTACTTGTGAATATTACTATTGCAATGGACATTTTAGTCATTTCCAAAAATGGAGGGCATGAGCCCCCCTCATGTCTTTGTAGCTCCGCCCCTCTATATAAGGGAGCAAATCAGGACACAAATACTCATGAAAAATTGCTACAATTTATTCTTCCTGAGATATTTTTAAGCGAATTAACAAACCATGCATTTGGATTCAGAAATTCCTGTGGAAGGACTCTGGATAGAACTACAGATCGTTGATCATGGCATATCAATTATTCTGGACCTCGGTGTAAAGGTACTCTGCAATGGCTTTTTATTTAATTTTTTCCTTTATTAACTGTGTAAGTAATTTTCGTCTCTAATATCTAGTGAAATGGAAGAACATGAAGCCAAGAAACACAACCAAAAACCACAAATAAAATCTCAAATCTAATTGGAAAGCTAATCATTTTTTCCTTGAATGATTTTGAAATCTATAATTTTTGGCTCGGTGTTTTGCAAAATTAAATGAAGCTTTTGATCCCCTCTCGCCCCCCCCCCCCCCCCCCCCACCCCCTAGACGGCGGTGTTTTCCATAACGCGGAGAACAAAAGTGCGTACCCAAATACACTTCTTCTATCACTTTTTTTCGGTGTTTTTCTGAAAAAAAAAAAAAAAAACACTTTTTCTCAGGATGTCCCTCGTTTTGTCCGTCTTTTTCAAAGTAAATGTTGGGTCCACCGAAAATCACACGATTGAGGAGGCCTCTCATTTTCTGGATTGATGTATCACTCTTGCTCTTTCTTCCACCCACTTTTCAATCGCTTGCATTACTCATATATTTTGTCATGTCATTTAATACGACATACCAATGTGTTAAATTATTAGGAGAGTGGACATTTGTTTATGTCAATTTATTTTTTTTGGTTTTTTAGCCATCTGTATGGTAGCCTTAATTGTTTAAATCGACATTCGTTTGATTTTTTTTCAAGATAAATGTTTCCTCCTAATTATTCAACAAAATTGTTAACGGCACAGAGAAAGTGCACACTTTTTTCCCCAAATCCCTGTTTCTGTGGTGCATGTTTTATGTTTTTTTGTTTGGTTTTTTTCCCTCTATTGTGTGGTCAATGTATGTTTATGTGACATTTTTTGGGGTAAGAGGGTGTGCCCCATCACCTTCACCATCTTGCAACTAATTTGCAGCTTCATTTTCAATTTTAGTCTTATTCTCGATGTCACTTTTCAATCGCTTTGCATTACTCTGATTTTGTTGGGACAGATTGCCCACACTCTTAAATGAAAAAGAAATAAAGTAGCGCCTTTGCTGGCATCAATTGGTTTTAGTACAACGGTAAGCATTTGATCTTTAACATGGTATCAGAGCTAGAGATCGAAGGATCGAACCCTGGTTGGAACAATATTTTAGAAAAAATATTGTGCAAGTTTTGGGAGAGATTGCCCACACTTGAGGGAGGTGTTGGGAGAGATTGTCCACACTCTTGAAAAAAATATTGTGCAAGTGTTGGGAGAGATTGTCAACACTCTTGAAAAAACAATTGTGCAAGTGTTGGACGGATTGCCCACACTTGAGGAGGTGTTGGGACAGATTGCCCACACTCTTAAATGATAAAGAAATAAAGTAGCGTCTTTACCAATAACAATTGGTTTTAATGATCTTTAACAGATTTTAATACCACGACTTTCACTTGCTTTAGTGACCAAACAATCGTAATTAAATCCGTTGTTGTCGGTTGACCGAACCGGGCTAAGTTTTTGGTGCTTGAGTGACTTTTTAATTTAAAACGCTGTCTTGATTAATTAATTAGCTCAATACATTCATAGATTCGTTGCAGTACGTACAATAGTATCTTTGTTATAAAACGGATGGAGATATCTTCAGATGCAAGAAACAGAAACAGAAGCAATCAAACATAAACAATCAAAGGAGAAAACAGAAACAAGAAGAACACAGATTTAACGTGGAAAACCTCTCAGTGGGAGAGGTAAAAAACCACGGGCAGAAAAGAGATATTTTATTATGCACTGAATTTTACAGATTTCAACACACTCGGATAATGAGACAACAACTGTATTTATAGGCACAAATCCCTAAACCCTAGCCGCCAGGAATCTTTGTTTGATCTGCCATAAATACCCTTACACGTGTCCTCCTTTTAATGACACTGTATAGCTGTCACATAACAGAATTAACAGATGTGGGACCCCGCGTATTCCGGTACTCGGCGGCCTATCACCCCGCGATAGTTACCCCGTCGAAGCTACCCCGTGAAGCTCGGTAGACTCCACCCTGCGAAGCACGGAATTGAATACACTTCTCGGTGTCCATCACACGGTGAGTCTTCGAATTGGTTCCACCGGATGTAGAGTTTAAGTCACCTTACCGACAAATCTCCACCTTGACTTCAACTCTCACTAGAGTCAAACGGATTGCATAACCGGATGTACTTGTACCGGATGCATTCGTCAATGCCGGATGTACTTGTACCGGACTATCTCCACAAAGCATCCACCCACCGATATGCCCTCGGTAGAGTTTCCAGAAAGCATTATAAGCTTTGAATATTCGGTAAGTCCAGGCAAGTTTGGAACTTACTCTATTTGAAGCTGGTTTAGTGAACATATCGAGCAGGATTCTCCTTTGTGCCAATCTTCTTCACCACAACCCTCTTCTCATTCCTCAAGAAATGATACCGACATCAATATGCTTGGTTCTCTCATGATGAACCGATCCTTGGCCAAACATATTGCACTTAAGCTGTCACAATATATCTCGGCTGATCTGATGCAACCCCAAATCACCGACTAGCCCCTTCAACCGGATACCCTCCTTAGCGCTTCGGTAAGTGCCATATATTCGCGGTAGTTGATAAGGCTACGTAGCCTTTGAAGAGTAGCTTTCCGGTCGACCACGGCATTTCCCAATGTAAACACATAACCGGTCATTGATTTTTCGCTGTCAACATCACTGCGCATAATCGCATCACGGTAACTTTGTGACCGGACCGATATCACCTCCATAAATGAGACCAACATCATTTGTACCTCTCGGGTACCGAATATCCTTTTAGCGGCTTTCCAGTGTTCCTTTCCAGTGTTCCTTTCCATGTTGAGCCATAAACCTGCTGACAACACTGACTGCCTGAGCCAGATCAGGCCTAGTGAAAACCATGGCATACATCAGACTGCCAACTGCACTAGCATAGGGAACTTTTGACATATACTCCTTCTCTTGGTGATTGTGAAGCATAAACGGACAAATGAATATTTGATGCCATAGGAGTATCTATTGGTTTTGCGACGGACATGCCAAACTTGGCCAATATCTTACGCACATAACCCCCTTTGAGACAAGAACAATTTCTTCGACTTCTATCTCTCCAGATCTCCATCCCCAAGATTTTCTTGGCCGCACCCAAATCCTTCATTTCAAATTCAAGACTAAGAAGGTTCTTGATTTTGAACATCGGACTTTCTTTCTTTGCGGCTATCGGCATGTCATCCACATACGGGACAAGATAGATATATGATCCATCTTTCAAATAGATTGTAGTAAACACAACGATCATATGGACTTGTTGTAACCCCTTTGAAGCATGAAAGCTGTCAAACCTTTTATACCACCGCCTTGGAGCTTGCTTCAAACCATACAAAGATTTCTTCAATTTGCAAACATAATTTTCTTTTCCAGGAACTTGAAAACCCTCAGGCTGTGTCATGTATATCTCCTTATCCACCTCACCATGTAGAAAAGCAGTTTTCACATCCCATTGCTCAAGTTCCAGATCCTGCTGTGCCACCATTGCTAGTAACACCCTGATTGAAGTGTGTCTGACCACTGGTGAAAAAATTTCATCAAAGTCAACCCCTTCCTTTTGATCGAATCCTCTTGCAACCAAACGTGCCTTATACCCGACCCCTTCGCCTTTGTTATTCCTTCCTTTTTCTTGAAAATCCATTTACAAGTCACAACTCCCTTGTCGGTAGGTCGTTTGACCAATTCCCAAGTCCGATTCTTCAATAATGACTCCATTTTATCTCCCATGGCTGCATGCCACTGAGATGCTTCTGTACATGTCACTGCTTCCCTGTAAGTAGTAGGTTCAGCAACCTCTACTTCTTCAGCAACTTGGAGTGCATATCCAGCCAAATCATCATATCCATATCTCCTTGGAGGTATCCCAACATTAGATCTTCTAGGCCGCGCGGCCTAGACTCTGCCGATCAATGTTTGTATGACGCCCGCCGAGGTCTCAAGCGGTCGGCTTGGATCGGATTACGGTTCATTATCCGGATCGGTATAGTGTTGATTTGGATCCACCGATTGTTGCATATCGTAGACTCCACCGAAGCTCCACCGTTTCGAACACTATCGATTCGAAGATCGGTTTCGGACTCGTAGACCTCCCCACCGATGAGTTTAACATAGAATTTTCATCAAACACAACGTCCCTGTCGAGGATTACTCGGACTCTGCGATGACCAAATTCTATATCCATTCACTCCATCACCATACCCCACAAACACTCCCTTCTTGGCTCTTGGCTCCAACTTCCCTTCACTAACATGATAGTAAGCCGTACTCCCAAAAACCCTTAGAAGGCGAGTAGTCGGCGAGGCTTGCACGACCAAATCTCAAATGGTGTCTTGAGATTGATTCTGTGTGAGGACTCCTGTTGATTAAGTAGCAAGTTGTCTTAACAAACACGCCCAAAATCTCCTAGATAAACCAAACTTGAGAAAGCATACATCTTGCCCTCTCCGGTAGAGTTTGATTCATCCTTTCGGCTACACCATTCGTCGAGGTGTATTCCTTACGGTATGATGTCCGGCAATACCCTCACCGCACAAAATGAATCAAAATCCGTCCGCAGAATTCCGGACCATTATCCGTACGAAGCTTCTTCATTTTCTTGCCTAAGCGATTCTCCACTAGGGCCTTTCACCGCTTGAAGTTACCGAATGCATCACTTTTTTCTTCATCATCACCACCCAAGTCATCCTTGAATAGTCATCTATGAATGACACAAAATATCCGTGACCACCCAATGACTCAACTCTTGATGGACCCCAAGCAGTCGAATGGATATAATCAAGTGTTGCCTTTGTATTGTGCAACCTGCCGAGAATTTACTTCTATGCAACTTCCCAAACACACAATGTTCACAAAAGTCCAGATTTTTGACCTTATATCCCCCAAGAAAACCTGCTTTGAAGAAAGAATGCGCATACCCCTTTCACCCATGTGACCTAGTCTCGTGTGCCACAAAGTGAGTCCGTTGAGATCGGTGAAGCGCCGAGGATGCAACGAACGAGCGGTGCCGATACGTAGATCCTTGTAATATATACAAGGTTCCCTCTTGATGCCTTTGAGGACTACAATCGAATCTTTGAAGACATTCGGTGTCCACCTTCACCCTTGAAATTGAACCCCTTGTCGTCCAAAAGTGGGCGAGAGATACCAAATTCTTGGTCATCGTGGAACATGTCTTACATCCTTCGGTGTACAAAATTTACCATCCTCTCGTCCTTAACTTTACCGAGCCAATTCCCACAACTTTACGGACCTTGCCGTTGGCCATATAGATTTGACCACCATCTATCCGCTCATAAGTAGAAAACCACTCTCTGTTTGGACAAATATGGTAGGATGCTCCGAATCAAGTATCCACACATCATTGTGGTGTGTAGAATCCCCGCAACTAGAACCGGATCCTCATCGATTGCTCGGTAGCCAAGGCTGCTTGTGCCGAATTGCCTTCCGCTGTTTCTTCTTCCTTGGACAATTGGACTTCCAATGTCCCTGCTCCTTACAGTAATTACAGACATCAGTAGACTTAGGACCATTGGACACTGACTTCTTTTTCTTCTTCTGTCCATATCCTTTTCCACTATTTCTGCTAGCTACTAGCCCATCAGCCTCACTGTCTGTTCCAGCAGCCTTGTGTCTAAGCTCCCTGGCATGTAACGCAGACCTCACATCCTCTAAAGCTAATGTATCCTTTCCAACTATGAAAGACTGCACAAAGTTTTCATATGATGCCGGTAATGACACCAACAGGATTAGGGCTGCATATTCATCTTCAATTTTAACATCAATATTCCTTAAATCAAGCAATATTGTGTTCAGCTGGTCCAGATGTTCCCTCAGTGGACTTCCTTCATGCATCTTCAAACTAAACAACCTCTGTTTCAACAACAACTTGTTGGTCAGTGACTTGGTCATATACGGGCTTTCAAGCTTCTTCCACAACTTGGGCTGCGGTGTCTTCCTCGGCAACCTCGGTGATAACATCATCGGATAAGCACAACATGATGGTTGAATGTGCTTTCTCTTCCAGATCGGCATAATCTGTTTGCACTTGTATTTGGTTTGTCGGATAAAGGATTCCACAAACCCCTCTTTGTTTCAACAAAGTGCACGCATCTTGATTTGCCACAGTCCAAAACTGTTCCTTCCTGTAAATTTATCGATTTTTACGTTTACTGCTGACATCTTTTCTTGCTAAAGATAACAACTTTATCACAGATCCTAGCACCTTGCTGAAGGTCTTGGTGAAGATGAAGTTGATCGTACAGATTGTTTTTCTCCAGAACCTTGCTCTGATACCACTTGTTATAAAATGGATGGAGATAACTTCAGATGCAAGAAACAGAAACAGAAGCAATCAAACATAAACAATCAAAGGAGAAAATAGAAACAAGAAGAACACAGATTTAACGTGGAAAACCTCTCAGTGGGAGAGGTAAAAAACCACGGGCAGAAAAGAGATATTTTATTATGCACTGAATTTTACAGATTTCAACACACTCGGATAATGAGACAACAACTGTATTTATAGGCACAAATCCCTAAACCCTAGCCGCCAGGAATCTTTGTCTGATCTGCCATAAATACCCTTACACGTGTCCTCCTTTTAATGACACTGTATAGCTGTCACATAACAGAATTAACAGATGTGGGACCCTGCTGTATTCCAGTACTCAGCAGCCTATCACCCTGCTGATAGTTACCCTGCTGAAGCTCAGTAGACTCCACCCTACTGAAGCACAGAATTGAATACACTTCTCAGCTGTCCATCACACAGCTGAGTCTTCAGATTGGTTCCACCAGATGTAGAGTTTAAGTCACCTTACTGACAATCTTATTAAGCTAGAGTACTTACTAAAATTTCGTTACGTACAGGTAACCTGTATTGAGCACGTGGAAGTCGATGATGAACCCGTCCATCCATTAGTCCGACACATCCTCATGCATACGGAGCGGGACGTTGGGTCGCCGAGCCTGGAGAGGTAAATCAATTATTTCACACATTTTAAAAGGGTAGTCTTGGAGCGATTGTTTATATAATTAAACTAATTGATGATCGATCATAATGATTATATGTGGCCAGATTATGTGATGGAATAACGAATTCAACGGTTTATTAGTGGACAAGAATATCTGGAGATGGAATTGATGAGATATGTTGCTGCTTCAATCACCTTTTGGCTTCCTGTGTCACTAAATGTAGTTTTTCCTCACCTTCGTGATGAAAGAAATCGTCCCATGGTGTGTATATATATATATATATACATCAAATCAAGTTCATTTATTTATTTAATTGTGATTCAGTGTCCTCGAGATCAATCGATCATACGTTTCTTGATATTCAACATATTAGTTACAGTGGGATACAGTACTCTTAATAGGAGGAGTAGTTGAAGAAATAACACACTATACAAATGCTCGGGAGGCAGGCAATGTGTGATGAGGCTGACTCAATTAAGACGGTGACTAAATGGTGGATGTCACCATGATGAATGTTATAAGATGTCTTCTCAGAGCAAGGAATATGACTAAGATTCATATAAACTAATACGCGTGGACAAGCGCCTGGCCTCGCGTCCAAATATATATGTAGTAGAGTCTACCATCAGAATCTCTTCGCGGAAATTCCGTCCTAATTGATACTCTAAGAAGTTCAGATTCAACGGCATCAAAGGTGTTCCGGGACATATAAATCCATTGGCATTATTATGTTATGATATTTTGCCCCCCCCCCCCCCCCCCCCCCCCCCCCCAATAATAGGCTGAAAAAACTATTGGAGAAAAGAGAGTAATGTCTTTCCATGGACATTCATGTATAGGGATTCTTCCATTGCATTCTTTCCCCTTAATGTAATGCACTAGTTATTATCGTGTCCATTGTGTATTGATAAACAAACAACGAAGCTAAGAAACATGACTAGCAACCACACACATCTTCTAATCTATTTACAAAATTGATAATCTAAGCTAAGAAACACGACTAGCAAATTACATTCATTAAAATTTCAAATCATGTTTAACTATATGTGTTTCAGTCTCCATTGCATCAAATAGTTAGATGTGTAACAAGCGTGCAAGGATACTAATGGGTTCACTGCAATTAAGACTCCCTATACACAGAAGGCAATATATGGTCAAAAGAATGAAGTGGGCCTGGAGGCTCATTGGAAGAAAATCCCACCGGTACTTCGGCATCTTGAAGCCCAAAAATTTCAATTAATAATGTTCCTACCATTTTAGGATGCCCTTAGGGGGCTTTTAGGTCGGTTTAAAAGTATATCAAGGCTTACTTACGAACTGTAATGTAATTTATTCATCTTTTTCATACTTCACGTCAATAAATTTTTCTCCTTAGCATAATTCTTGAGTCCTATAGTAATACTCGAAAGTGACAGAATATGGAATGAAAACTGATTTCATTGTCCTAAAATTGAAACAAAATACAAATTTAGGTGACCAAAAGTGCCATTTATAAACATAATGGTTATTTTTAAAACAAAGCTAAAATATAACTACCAAAAGTGTCAAAGCCCTTTTTTTTAATAACTTCGTCATTTATGCAAAACTTTTGAAAATGTGTCAAACTACTTATTTTAGATCTTATTTTTGTGATTCTCCCCGATTCCAACATCATTATTATTATTATTATTATTATTATTTTGAGAAACCCTAATTCCCATTATTTTTTCCAAGCAAATACTATTAAATTGGAATGCCATTTAACTAATATTTGACTAGTTTTCTGATGACCGGCGGCACCACCGGAAATTAAGATTTAGGCCTTTTCTCATGTTTTTTCATCAATAATCAGCTTTCATATCTGTTTAAAGCTTTCGGGATTTACCTCGTTTACATCGGTGAAACTTCAGAGAAATGGAGGCTGGGCATCCGCCCCCTCCCAATTATGCGGCGGAGGTAAAAAAATGGGGATCCCGTTAAAGCTTTGCTCCTGGACCGGAAATTACAACATACAATGGAGAATTGGCTACCAAATTCCCTCAACCGTTGATAGATCATATTGCAAAACCGTTCAGGTATGTGTGAGGATCAATTGAAACCGGAAACAAGAAAATCAAAGAAATAATAGGGAGAAACGGGGAAAATTGATATTAGAAAGAGAAAAGTGTAAGTACAGACAAAATGCAATGTTTTTCTACACCCCTATTCTTACAAAACTCAGGATATATACCCCTGTCTATGCCAGCTTGGCAATAACATCATCAACTACTTTAATTACCTCAGAAAACATTAAATAAAAGACATAATTAATTATAATAATTTTTAAAAAAATCCTTCGAACATTAAAGATCCTGACAAAACTCCTTCCCCTTAAACAGCCTTGTCCTCAAGGCAATTTGAACAATGGAAACTTCTTCATCACATCCTTGGCATCTTCCTATGTTTCCTGATATTCATCTAAATTCGTCCATGGGATCTTCCGCTGGACTACGGCTGTATTGTTTCTTTTCACCGTTCTGATCTCCAAAACTCTCTCTGGATACACAACCAATTGCCCATCATCAATAGTAGCAGGTGGCTGTAAACTGGGAGTGAATTGAGCCCCAATACACTTCTTTAAAACAGAAACGTGGAACACAGGATGAAGCTTAGAAGATGCAGGTAGTAGCAATTTGTAAGCAACTTGTCATATTCTCTCAATGATTTCATAGGGACCATAGTATATGGCTGAAAACTTCAAGTTCTTCCCCATGGCCAATGATGTTTGCCTGTAGGGTTGCAATTTCAAAAAGACCCTGTCTCCAACAGCATACTCTTTGTCAATTCTCTTCATGTTAGCAAAATACTTCATCCTAGATTGGGCAATCTTTAGATTTTCATTCAATTGTTTAGTAAGTATTTGTTTGTTTTTCAGGAATTGCTCTACAGAAGTAGATTGATATAGGGCAAAACTACCTAATGGAAGAGCAGCGGGTTGGTAGCCATACAATGCTTCAAAGGGAGTGATTTTGAGTGAAGTATGGTAACTGGTATTGTACCAAAATTCAGCAAGTGGCAGCCATAATTTCTAGCTCCTAGGTTTCTGAAAACACATACACCTGAGATACATCTCCACACACTGATTGACCCTTTCAGTTTGCCCATCAGTTTGTGGATGATAGGATGTACTTAATGAGACCTTGACCCCAGCCCTTTTTAGTAAATGCTGCCAAAAATCAGATGTAAACACCTTATCCCTATCACTGACAATCTCCATTGGCAAGCCATGTAGTTTATATACTGAATCAAAGAAAGTCTTTGCCACAATCTTAGCTGTATACCCTTGTTGCAATGGCATGAAGTGTCCATATTTGGTGAACCTGTCAACTACTACAAATATCACATCCTTCCCCTCAGATTTTGGTAGGCCCTCTATAAAATCCATGCTAATGTGGCTCCAAGCCCTTTCTGGGATTGGTAGAGGTTGTAAAAGACCATGTGGCAACTTGTGTCTGTCTTTGCATTATTGGCATGTGATACACTCCATGACCATCTTGTGAACATCATCCCTCATATTTGTCCAGTAGGACAGACTCGTACCATTTCAAGGCAAGCTCTTACCCCAAAATGACCTCATATAGTGCTGAAATGCAGCCGATGAAGTATTTGTCTCCTCATTTCCCCATTAGATCCTACACAAATCTTACCCTCAAACTTTAGCAGCCCTTGGTGCCAAGTATATCCAATTATTGAAGCAGGATCAATGATTAATGCACTAACCTTCTCTTACCCAACTGTCTTGTTCATAGCTCTTATCTATGGATTGAACCATATCTGGCACCACAGTAGTTATGGCCATGTTGCAAGATTCAACTTGATTTTGTCTTGATAGGGCATCTGCAATGACATTCTCCCTCCCCTTCTTATATTCAATTTTAAAATCTAGTCCCAACAATTTGGTGATTCCTTTTTGTTGCAAAGAGGTGGTGGCCCTTTGTTCAAGTAGGAATTTCAAACTCTGTTGATCGGTTCTAATTGTGAACGCCCTCCCCTGAACATAGTACTTCCATCTGGTAATGGCCATAATAACAGCTAAAAGCTCCTTCTCATATATAGAAAGCCCTAGCTCTTTACTATTGAATGCCCTGCTGAGGTAAGATACATGCCTCCCTTTCTGTAATAGGACTGCCCTCAACCCACTATTGCACGCATCAGTTTCAATACAAAAGGGGCTTCAAAGTCTGGTAGGACCAGCACTGGGGACTTACACATTGATGCCTTGAGAGATTGGAATGCATGCTCAGCTTGATCATTCCATCCATATTGATTTTTCTTCAATAATTATGAGAGGGGCTTAGCCAAAATCGCGTAATTCTTCACAAAACGTCTATAAACCCTGTCAACCCCAAGAATCCTCTTAGTTCTGTTATGTTTGAAGGTCTAGGCCAAGTTTCCATGGCACTAATCTTTTTAGGATCAGCCTTAACTTCCCCATCTTGTATTATATGGCCAAGATATTCAACACTGCTCTTCCCGATAGAACATTTGCTTAACTTTGCATAGAATTTATGCTCCCTCAACAGTGACAATACTGCTATAATATGTTGTTTGTGTGTCTCCTTGTCTGGACTGCAGATCAAGATGTCATCAAAAAAGACAAGAACAAATTTCCTCAAAAAGGGTCTTAAAAGTTCATTCATGCTCCTTTGGAAGGTGGCAGGGGCATTGGTCAAACCAAATGGCATGACCCTGAATTCAAAATGACCATGGTGTGTCACAAATGCTATCTTGGCCATATCCCCTTCTCTCATCCTAATTTGATGGAACCCGGACCTTAAGGCAATCTTTGAAAAGAATCTAGCACTTCCCAACTCATCAAGAAGTTCAACTATTATGGGAATGGGGTAACTGTCTTTAACTGTAAGATCATTTAATCTCCTGTAGTCCACACATAACCTATTTGGTTTAATCTGTGAAATTCATCCATGACAGCTTCCATGAGTTCTTCATCCAACCTGGCACAAATCTCCTTCTTACAGAACTCCCAGGACATAGCCTTGATGGGGTTGCTCAATCTCCACCCTCCTAGCCACAATTCCGCCACTCCTTTGAGGTGCAAGGCTACTAATCTCATCTTCATTTCCTCTGGGATGCATGATTAAATACTCCTCACACTTACGTATCCACTCTCTGGGGCCAATTCCATCAAAAGACGGGAAATCTATCTTAGGAATTTTAAGGAATTCATATACCGCTGCTGCTTGTCTGTGTTAGAGATGCTTGCTTCTATAGGCCTCGAAGCTAATTGCTGGGCCGATGCTGGTTCCAAATCTGATTCTTCTTGAAATTTCGGTTGTTGTTGCAATGATTTCTTCAACATCACATACATCGAAACTAACTGGGTCCTGAATTCATCTAACCACGTGTTGATATTCTCATTGATCAAGGATTGCTTTTTCCACGGATCTTCGTCGGCCATGGCTTGATTCTACAGAGATGAACAAAAACGGTGGGATCGGAGTGTCTCTGATACCAATTGTGAGGATCAATTGACACCGGAAACAAGAAAATCACAGAAAAAACAGGGAGAAACGGGGAAAATTGATATTAGAAAGAGATTAGTGAAAGTACAGACAAAATGCAATGTTTTTCGACAAAATGCAATGTTTTCCGACACCGCTTTCGAGGTCAAAATCCACTGTTTTCCCTTCCATTTTGGGCTCAGAAGATTTCAATACGTTTTTCCCCCATTTCTAGTGTTTTCATGTTTTAAATTTTTCGTAGTTTAGGTTTAGGATTCTATTTCCGTATCTTTTTAGGTTTTTTTTTTCAATAAAAGTAGCGTGGATTAAATTGAGAGTTTTTATTTTTGCCGTGTTTCGATGACCGGTAGGTTAAGAATGTGCAAAAAGTTTTTTTACTCAATTTATGAAACGTGAAGTATATGTTGGTGTGTTTTCTAATCTATTCGTCTGTGCTAAAAGTTATCGGTGGCTGTTGAGTTGTTAATCTGAATTGCTATGAGTTTAAGATGTTAGTCTAGGGTTTGCGGTTGCGTTTACTAAGTTGCAGGTTGCTGTGTCGAAGGGGCAGACGGGCGTTCGGTCCATTGAACGCCCGTCCAGTGCAAACTTTCCAGGTGAACGCCCGTTTGAAATTCAGAACGCACGTTCAAAGGGTTGGACGAGCGTCCAACCCTACGACCAGGTTCCAAAGTTTTTATTTATTCGATTTTTAATGCTTTATTTGACTTGGATGTTTTTAATCTGAGCTTCTGTGGCTGATTAATTTTACGTAGATGTCCTGAACTTATGTGATTTTATTTTTCCATCTATGAATCCATGTTAGATAATTGATCAATTCCTTATATATGATTCATCTAGGCATGTTATAGTGACTGTCGGTTCTCGTAAGCTATAACTGGTCTTATTGTTATTTAGTAGCTAATGTCGGTTTCCGTATGCTACATACCGCTGTGATGAATCTTTTAAGCTTTGAGACTTATGTGCTTCCTTGTTGTTTATGTAACTCATATGGGTAGCTACTGTCGGTTTTCCGTATGCTACGTCCTTTTCCATATGAGTTATATCTGTTTAGTATAGCTAACTGTTGGTTTTCCATAATGATATCACTTTTTACGAGTCTTAAAGCGCGTCTTTTACACCTTTGCATGTAATGAACATCACCTTGTCGTTTATCGTAACTGTCATTATTTGGTAGACGTTTATTATATACATGTCATCGCAAATGAGTGGGCTAGTTTTCTTTCTTTTATTTTCTTTTATTTTTGCATATCATTTAGATGCATATCATTTAGTTGCATGTCATCTAGTTGCATTGTTTTTCTTTTTTTTTTCTTTTTTTTTTCTTGAGCGTAGTTAACTGTCGGTTTCCGTAATACTACCTCGTTTTCTTTAATTTAGTTTCTGCATAGGCCGTAGTCACTGTAGGGTTGTCGACGAAACCTGCTCAGCCTGAGCCTGTCAGAATTTATTTTTATTTATTTTATTTTTAGGATTGCATATCATGTAGGCTGCATTGTAGTATATTTTCATGTAGTTGCACCTAGCCTACTGTTGTGTAATATTCCATGTATATGTTCCATCTTTATATGAGCTTAATCTGAAAAATCTTTCTGACTTCTTTTCCGTGTATAATCCTCTATCATTATTAGTTGGAGTTTGATGTTTCTGTTTCTGTGGCTTTATTCTTAGATGTCCTGAGTTTAAGTGTTGATCTTTCCATCTGAGCTATTATTTCTTTTTGTGCTTATATCAAACTTCCATATTTAGACGCTTCGATGTTCTGTACTTTCCCTGTTTGATTTTTCCATCTGAAGCGATTCTATTTTGTGCTTTGTATGTTCTATTCCCCCTTGCCCCCGAGGTATTTCTTTGTTTTTCATGAGTGCAGGGTATTTGCATTAGCTTTTGTGAGTTTTAGACGATATCAGTTTTCTGGTGGATGGTCCACAATCTACTGATATCCTCGAGCATTCCTGGGTGATGCGCATCGTCCCAGGGTTGCTCCCTTTCGGAAGACAATCAGCTAAGTTCTTTACTTCTCTTTATTTTCTGCACAACATGAGGACATGTTGTAATTTAAGTGTGGGGGAGGGGATAGTTGGTTATGTGTATCTATCATTTGCTAAAAAAATTTCGAAATTTTCAATTTTTGTTTTGTCCCGAGTAACTTCAATGGCATGCTAGTTTTGTAATTTGGCACCTTTAGTTGTTATCAGTAGTCGTACCATGTTCTAAGAATAGGTTTGGTAGATCTGATACTCACTTGAACTTCATTTCACGAACCTGTTAGATGAAGAACCAAAATTTAAATAGTCTCCGGTTAGTTAAAGGATAGCCAATTCTCGATGCAGATAACACTTACTTAGCATTGATGAAAGTTAAGAATTCGTACTATACTCACAGTTAGAATCTAAGTACCTTAGTTGTCTTGAGAACCTTAAAAGTTTTGAATGTGTTAGAAATATATTTGACCGAGAGTTTCCAAAGAGTTTGAAAAATGTAAAAATATATATATCTATAAATAATAAATGAATAAAATTTCTTTGCGGGAATTTTGGTTATATCTATCACCTCGAGTCCATTTGGATACTGCCCCAATTGGGGAGTGTGGTTTACCTTGGACAGTATGGGTTTGAGTGATCTCGGGGTGACTGCCTCTAAAATAGGGGAGAGTGTTATACTTTTGAGACGCGACGATGGAAGACCAAAATTTTTGCTTTTTGGAACTCTAAGTCAAGTTGATCTAAACCCAGTAGAGACCTGAAAGGTATTTTCTTGGCACCAAGTAAAGGATTTTAAATGTGAGTTAGTTACTGTGTTCTTGGTAATTAGTTTTTGTACGGTAAGTGCTGTACACGGGACGAAACTTTCTTTTATTTTACCGGATGAATGTTAGTGCTTGATTTAATACATCGAGAGTGGATCGGTGGAAGTTTAGCAGGTTTTGCACACGCAATCACCGAGTGAGTTCGATTTGCTAAATACTAGCTTGACCTGAGCATGACCACATCTCGTGTCAGATTATGTGGGTTTTTGTTAGCTTGTTTTTGTTTTGTTTTGCTCGGGACGAGCAAAAGATAAGTGTGGGGGAGTTGTTAAGGGTGATTTTGTACGTTTTATAACGATATATTTTACGATGATTTTCCCCATATTTATATTATTTGCATAAGAATTGGCCTTTATATTGAAATATTAAGCAAGTGATGTTTTAAGGGTCTAATTGCAAAAGTGATTAAATTATGTGTTTAATTGGTGGTTTCATGATTATTTGGATGATGTTACACTTTGCAATGGTTTTGATGTTTGTAGATGTGCATATTTCGAGCTGAAAAAGGGATCAAAAGATGATACAAGTCGGATTTATTTGACATACAAGAGATAAGGAAGAGTTATATGAAGAAGAGAAGAGATAGAGATGAGAAGAATGAGATAAAGATGATGATATCTAGTCCGGACATACCGGACGAGCGTCCATGTCCCGTCCTGGGAGTGGACGGGCGTCCATAAAAGTGAACGGGCGTCCGAAGGAAAATTTAATACGAGAGAGTTCGGACGCCACTCGGACCGGCGTTCGGCCGGCGTCCGAGAACAAACGGACGAGCGTCCGACCTTCGAACGGGCGTCCACGACCGACTACGAGCGAGAACCGACTTACTTTATCTATAAATAGCCGCATTATGTAAACCCTAGGATGATAACTTTTACCGCACATTACTTTAGAAAACCCTAAATTCTGAGAGCAAGTCACCTCGGCCGGCTGAGCCTTGGTGCTTGGCCGGCCGAGGGTGTTTCTTTTCCGCTGTGTTATTTTGCTGTTTTCTGAAGCTTAATGCTTGGGGCTGCAATTGTTCAAACGATTTGAATCTTCTTCTTCAGGTTTTATCTACTTTTATTTAAGTTTGTTTTATGATTTTATCTCAAAGTTGTATCTTTTCCTATGCGATTATTTGTTATGCAACGTATATCGGAAGATGGTTGCTTATCGATGTTTGATTTTGATGGAAGTCATGTTAAACCTTGGATCACCATAGGAAAGATTTGATTTTTTAAACTTGACATAACGGAAGTTGATAGGTTGATTATCTAGGTTATTAGATTGCAAAATCTTACACCTTGTTTTGATTGATAGACGATTATCTACGGAAGTAGAATTCATACCTTTGCGAGGTGAACCACATCTTTAGTTAATCATCACAAGATAACCTTAGATAGGGATAGAGGGTTTGAAGGATTGGATGATTTTGTTTGTTCATTGTTAATCTCCATGTTCATCTTCTTGTTTATTTCCTTTTATAGTTAGTAGTTTAGATTTAGTTTTTATCGCTTTTATCCTTCCTGGCTTTGGATTAACAATCCTCTGTCCAGTTTACTTTTCATTTTTCGTTTTCAATTCCGTTTTGAATAAGTAACAATTTAAGGATTAATAAGATTAGATTTAACATCCCTTTTCCCTGAGGATCGATACCCGTACTTATCCAACTTTACTAGCAACTACCCGGTATTCGGCCGGTTAGGAGGTAGTTTTGCATGGTAGTATAGGTTTATAAATTTTCTTTTGTTTTAATGATGCAAAATCTCCCCAACAATATGCCTCCTCAAGTGTGAGCCTATAAGAAGAGAGAGACTCGTGTGAGTTTGTATAAAGGGAGATAAAGACCCGTGTGAACATATAATAAGGGAGATTGGCCCAAATCTTGTAGGTATATTTTTTTTGTTTGGAAAATTCTTCTTGGATCAGGGTTTGAACCTAAGACCTCCTGCTCTGATACCATGATGAACTAGCATCTCTCCCAAAAGTTTAAACTGTTGAGGAGCTAGATAATTACCATTTTATATACTTCAACATATAATTATCAAGAAAAATGATGAAAAATAATAATTATGCACATTTACACTTATCATCTTGTACCTCAAGGATCCTGGCTGTAGACTTCTTCATTGAGAAAATGATCACTAGTTGATTCTTCTTTCTAAAAATTTTCTTTCTCAAATAAACTAGTACTTAAGAAACTTGGAGTTAAGATAACTGAGCTAAGATTAAGTCTGGTGACTGAATCGACAACTGAGTTAAATGCAGAGGAATATATTACTTTAAAGCCTATAATGATTTTAATATCAGTTCTTTTTATCAGTTATAAAGTCCTCGGAAATATTCTGTGTAATCTACATTTTACTGGTGCAAACTGAGTTTTCCATGCTAGATAATAATTCAATCAATCACAAACATGGATATAAAATACTTCAAGTAAATGCGTAAATAATTAACACAAAGTTTATGGAGGTTCCAGGTGGTGTAATCCTGTCAGCCCTCTCTTCTCTTGTGATGTTGGAGGAAATTCACTAAGTTCTTGAGTTAACGTTACCGGACACAAAGCGAATTAACAATTGTCTATTGCTAATCCCTAGCTTCACAATCTTCAAGCCTTAGTCCTTGACAAGTAGAATTGTTGTGTCACCGAGTCTCGCTCCTTGGACCTTGAAGGGTAGAATTGCCTCTTCACCACTCACCCAAAAGAACGAGTCTTCTTGACTTCACCTCAACGATCCTTCACACCTTCTTGGTGTTTTACAGTCTAACCTTTGTATAAAAAAAGTTCAGACTTGAATCTATTAAATGATTCTATTTGTGTGAACTTCTTCTTCTTGATGTATATGATTAGCACGGTGAGCTCGTTTCTTCAAGTGTTATCTTGTCTAGTTGATTTCTTGAATGCTTCAAGACACTTAGATTATTTCTTCATTATTGCAATTACCAAAAAGCAAGAAGAGTTCTTTAATCACTTCCCCTTATTCTTGGAGTATAAGTGGTTTATTTATTGGGGTATTGCCAATGTTTGAATTTGAATCCTTATAGCCGTTGGTCATCTTGCTTAGTATACGTTGAATGTTAGTGTCCGTTCTGACAATTGATAGTCTATCAACCAATCATATGGCTAAATCTTCAACATTCGATTCCTTAGTAAACCGATTAGGTTGTCTTGCTAAGTTGAAGCTGTGTTTCATTAGTTTACGATTTCTAATGTTAAAGAGCATTAACTCAATTTTTACTCTTCATCATAAACCGAGTACTCCTAGCTCTTCATCGATCATTATTTGTGAGATCGAGTACACCATTTAAAAACTCATTATACTTAACTTGGTTATATTGTCCTTATGTAACTTAGATCTTCTTTACAAGATCTATAGAGTCGATTCGAGCCATCACATACTTACCTCGAAATCTAACTATATAGTCTCGGCTTATAAATTGAGTTTGTTCTTCTCATTTACTCGGCCTTCATTAAGCGAGTCGGTCCCTCGTTCTTCATAACCGAGTTTGGTCCCTCAATCCTTAATAACTAGGTTTGGCCTCTCGGTCCTTCATAATCGAGTTTGGTCCCTCGTCTTTCATAAGCGAGTTTGGTCCCTCAACTCTTTCGTCTTCTATCTTATCTATTACGGTGCTTGTCGATATAACCTATACAATGATTAGACTTTAATAAATCCTATACATTTAGTTTCTAGACATCTTTTTGCTTTGCACTATAACAGCTAGTTATGACACTTCATCAATGGGGTTTAAAAATAACAAATAATAAAAGATGAATCATCATCAAAACTTAATTTTATTTCCAACAATTTCCTCCTTTTTGATGATGCCAATACCCTCCTTAAAAGCAATGCAAAAACATAAGGAAAAAAGTAAAAACAAACAAAACACATTAAAATGATCTTTATTAATTTCATACTTGGAGTTACACAGAGTAGCTTGAAATGAAAACTAACTCGAAGTCTTCTGTAAGCCATCTGACTTAGCTTCAGTATCAGTTTGAGTCTTTCATTTTTCCGCTAAATCTGCAACTAACTTGTCATAGGCTTCAACCGATTCTTTCATTGACTCATATACTGTACCAAAATCTAGGGTGTTGATGTTTGTCCAGACTTGCCATGCCATAGCCATTGGTGTCTTTCCAAAGAACATGTTTTTGTAGATAATTGTGAATCTCATCATGCTCCTTCTAAGTTCTTCATTATTGGTGAGTCATTCTATGACTTGTCTAGCTGGTGCTAACTCAGTTTCCTTAGCATTTTCTTCAATTGTCTTCAAGGTGCCATCTTTCTCACAAATTATTAAGCTTTTTCCTATAGTGAAGAAAGATTTTCTCTTATACCAAGAACTTTTCCAAGGCTTGTTCTCTAGTTTTGTCTACAGCAATGGGTATCTTCTTAAATTTCTCAAACAATCGAAGGTCTAGTGCAAGTATCTTTTGAGTAGATTTGGAAAACTTTACTATCAGTTCCATTTCCTCGTCGGTTAGATCGGCTCTAGCTTTCTTCGGTTCTATCGTTTCTCATCAATAGCTCCAACAACCCTTTCCATATCTTCAGCATTTACTTTTAAGACATCCTCACTTTCCCCATTATTGGCATCATCCTTGGAGAGCATACTCAGCAATATTGAGTTCATATGATGTTGATTGGATGCCAATATGGTTTGGGCTACGACTGAATCTTTAAGTGTGTTTTCCATCTTGAAGACTCTGGCATGTAAATTATTAGTAAGGTTTCAAGTCTATCTTGAGTCTCATTCTTCCTTGTTTCAAACTCAAGGGTTCTCTTTCTAATGTTAATCAAAGTATCTAGGCAGTTATCATTGATTTCACTTACTTGTATCAGGACTGCCTTTCGTTCTTCTTCTCATTTGGACAAGGTTGTCATGATTGTCTCTAGTACATCGAAATTTTTGTTTTCAGTTTCCAAGATAGCACAAGTGGTGTACCTCATGACATCAACTTTCTGAACTATATAAGTTTCATAAACTGATGTCTCTCCAGCTTTCTTGGTTGGAGTTAGTTGCAACTCATCTTCAACAATGTTTGTTGTAGCTTCATCTTTCTTCTAACTAACTTCTTGTAACTGACTAATTTCCCCCTTAGAATGTGCTTCAGTATTTTCTTTGGGGTCAGTTTTAGTTTCTTGCTTTCCTTCTGTTGGTGCTTATTTCTCTTCATTTTCAATATTTTAAACAAGGGCAACTGCAACTTTAGCTACTTCCAGAACTCCTCCATCGGTAGGAGACTCAATCCCTTTTAGTTCTGGTTCATTATCAATTTGAGATTCAGATTTGGACACTGAATCTGATGTAGTGGACTCCTCTGAACTTCCTGTTCATTCTGTGTTGTCCTCTATGTTTCATCAGGTTATTAAGTTATCATTATTATCATCATCATCATCATCAAATCTGGATATACAGAAACCCAAATCCGGATCTGATCCATAATTGGATCTTCAGATCTGATTCACAGCACCGATCGAGACACTCGATCATGCACAACGGAAGCTACGAATAAATTCACATGCGATTTTAGTACAGTATGATCCACATAAATAATTAATACAACAATGAGAAGGTTGAAGACTTACCCAAAATGAGAGGAAGAATCAATCGACCAAAGAGGAGAAACCGCAGTCTTCCGGATTGTATCTCCTAGTGACGACTGGTGGACGTCGATCCTCACCGTAGAACCTTCTCGAACATGCACAAGAAAAACCCTAAGGTTTTCTCCTCCTAATGGCTTGAACAAGAAACTAAATTTTCTCTTCTATTTTGGTGAAAGTGGCGCAATTTATGATCTTATTGTGTTGGGAGGACTCTTTTTATATAGGAAAATAACTAGTCAAGAGAGTTATCCTTTTCACACCACAATTACCTATTCCCATAAGGAAAAGATATTTTCCATAACATAAGAGATAATTCCCAAAAATCAATCTCTTATCTGTTTTCCATTAATTATCTACGAAATAAATAATTAAATACACATGTGACATAATCTAAGAAAATTTCTTTTCCTAATTTATCCACATTGGGGCGCCACATTTGTCATTAATTAAATAGAAAATGTCTTTTCTATTTTACGTATTATTTACCAAATAAATAATATTGAATATTCATTAAATAGACCAAGTATTTAATTTATTCTCGAGGTTCTACAAAATGATAAAACACTCGCGTGTTAGGAGCCAACTAGGGGACCATGGACCTATAACCAGTAGCTACAATAAATTGAATAAAATATTCATCATACAGAATATTTCTACTCAACTTATTAATTCTGGGATTACGCCACCATAAACCCGAAACTGAACTCTATCGATTATAGATATAACTTATTCTCAGAACGTCGGGTCGATAAGTGTCCGTTGATATAATCATTACATACAGACTAACCCTCCATAGACTATCCGTAATGAAGCGGTATTATTTCCGTAAAACTTCTTCAATACATCTTATACTTATTTACCATTAACCCACTAGTGATCAAATAGTTCCTAACCAATACGAACACCGTGGATCAATCAGTTTCTAGGATTAACAAATAAGGGGATTGCCTTTCAACTTCCTGCAAGAAGGAATGGATTACATATCTGTGAGACACACACTTCTCACTCATTCCAGAATAGCGCCAACATGAAAGTGATTCGGACCACGCCTCTTAGCGATCCTTAACGAACACATCAAACCCTAACCTGAAACAAGTAGGAGTATGCAATCACTTCAGGATTAAGGTTAATCCATTTATGATCATCTTGTTATTTAATGAGATTTCTCAATCACTGAATTGTATGAGAAATCCAGATTAAATCGGTCCAGTCCTATATGACTACATCATATATAAATGTCCCACTTAGATAATCAATATCGACGGTCCGGACAAGACGGTCACACCATAAAGTGTTCTGGGCGCATTAATGGTGGTTTAATCAATAGACCCCATACTTTGATTAAGTTCACCACGGACTAACAGTTCAAGTGTATCACCATAAACTTAATCCTCGCGTGTGACACATACTAAGTTATATGGCTACCTATGATACAACTTGGGGTTTTCAACAGTGTATTTCTTATAAGCACAAAGCAAAAAATAAGATGAGAATAAATCTGTCATTTATTAATTATAAAAACAATTACATAAATTGTCTTTCGGGCGCTACTTCCAACAATCTCCCACTTGCCCGTATAAACAAGCAACAATTGTCTTTCGGGCACTACTTTAAACACAGACACTCACCATCATTTCCATAAATGAGACCAAAATGAGATGTACCCCTAATCTATCTGAACGTCCTCTTCATAACCTTTCAATGTTCCTTCTCAGGCAGATCCATAAACCTATTAACTACACTGACTGCTTTTAGTGCTCTAAAAATCGGCCAACGCAGCCGCCTAGGCTCCGGTCGGCCATCAACCGACACGAATTCACACAAATGGCCATGTCTAGGCGGGCTGAAAGTCGGACTAGGTGGGTTCAAGGTAGGAAACTCGGGCCAACTCGGCTAACTCGGTCTATACATATTTAAAATCCCTAAAAATTAAAAAAATCATTTCCATTTCTTCCCCAACTCGGCTGAGTTTTCTCCTCTCCCTTCGCAAGAAGTTACCCATGCCCCAGCCCCAGTCCCATCTCAAATTGTGATGACCACCGGCCAGCCGGCATCAGCATATCTAGTGGGTTTGTTTTTAGTTTAAATTTAACATGTGTACTTGACATTGAATGTGTTTATTTTGGAGTTTGAATGTATCACGTATGTTTGTATGTATTTTATTTTGTGGCATGAATTTTTAGTCTGATGATATGTTAGTACTTAGTATTACAAGAGTAGTAGCGTCAATATTTTTGAGGGTTTGTATTAGTATTTTGTTTTTATGTTTTTGTGAATTCCTTTATTATTAATATTATTAATAAATAAATAAAAATCCACAACCGCCTAGTCCCTGACTAGTCCCCTGCCTAGCCGACTAGTCGTAACTCCCCACCCGTCCGCCCGACTAGCGCCTATTGACTTTTAGAACATTGACTGCTTGTGCTAGATAAGGTCTAGAACACGTCATTGACTTGCCTCTTTAACCAAATTCCCTATTTAGCTTCATCTATCGGTTCCATATATTCGCGGTAGTAGATAATGTCATTGTGTCCTTTAAAGTTGCCTTCCAACTTACCGTTGGACCTCCCTAGATGAACGAATAACCGGTCATAGATCTTCGATGTCCAAATCGTAGCATAATCGAATCACGTACCTTGTGACCGGACACTCACCATCATTTCCATAAATGAGACCAACATGAGATGTACCCCCAATCTATTTAGACATCCTCTCATAACCTTCCAATGTGCCATCTCAGGCAGAGCCATAAACCCGTTAATAACATTGACTGCTTGCGGTGTTCTCAAAATCAGCCAAATCGGCCACTTAGGTACTGGTCGGCCATCACCCGACCTGAATTCACACAAATCGGGCCAGTCTAGGCGGGCTGGTCTATAGGCGGGTTCAAGGCGGGAAACTCAGGCCGTCTCAGCCTACTCGGTTTATACATATTTGAAAGCCCTAATTAAAAAAAAATTCATTTCCATTTCTTCCCCAACTCGGCTGAGTTTTCCTCTTGCCTTCGCAAGCAGCCACCCAGGCCCCAGCCCCATCTCAAATTACGCCGGCCACCCTCTAGCTCTACCGCCGACCACCGGCCATCCGGCAACATCATTTCCAGCGGGTTTATTTTCTTTTTTTCGGTTTCTTTTTAGTTCAAATTTAACTTGAGTACTTGACTTTGAATTACTTTATTTTGGAGTTTGGATGTATCACGTATGTTAGTATGTGTTTATTTTCTGAGATGAATTTTTAGACCTATGATTTGTTGGTACTTAGTATTACTAGAATTGTAGTATCATTGTTTTTCGGAGTTTGTAGTAGTATTTTGTTATTTTGTTTTGGTCAATTTCATTATTATTAATATTATTAATAAAATAATTAAAAAAATCCACAACCACGTAGTCCCCGACTAGCACCTATCGACTTTTAGAACATTGACTGCTTGTGACAAATCAGGTCTAGCGCAAACCATGGCATACATAAGACTCCTTAGTTCACTAGCACATGAAACTCTCAACATGTATTCCTTCTCATTAGTTCATTGTAAAGAAAACACAAGAGACAAATGAGTATTTGGTGTCATTGGAGTGTGTATAGGTTTGGCAGCTGACGTGCCAAATCTGGACAATATCTTATGAATGTATTCCCTCTGTGATAAAAAATAACTTCTTCTGACTTCTATCTCTATAGATCTCTTACCCCAGAATTTTCTTTCTTGCACCGAAATCCTTCATCTCCAATTTCGTACTAAGAAGATACTTTAGATTTCAAATATCAAATTTTTTCAAACAATATATCAACATAGCATCCACATACAGAATCAGATAAATGAATGAACTATCTTTCAGCTTGTTATGATATACACAACAATCATATGGACTTTTGTCAAAGCCCGCTTGATCATATAATAATCAAACCTCATGTTCCACGGCCTTGGAGCTCGCTTGAGTGCATACAATGACTTTCTCAGCTTGCAAACATACCCTTATTTTCCAGGGACTTAGGATCCCTTTGACTAAGTCATATATATCTTGTTATCTACATCTCCATGTAGACGAGATGTCTTCATATTTAACCGCTAAAGTTCAAGATTCTGATGTGCAGCCATTGCTAGTACTATCACCTTAATCGAAGTATATGTGACTACTGGTGAGAATATCTCATCATAGTCTACTCTATGGATGACTAAACCTTTTTGCAACTAGATGTGCCTTATACTTAATAGCTTCAGCGGAAGGCATTCATTTCTTCTTCTTGAAGACCTACTTACAAATGACTAGCCTTCTCTCATGTGCTTGTTTGACAAAATCCCAAGTCTGGTTCTTCTGAAGTGGCTTCATTTAATCTCTCATGGAAGCAAGCCATTGATATACTTCTGAATGTGTCACAGCTTCTTTGTAGGTGTTTGGTTCTGATCCATCCACCTCCGTAGCAACATGAAGTGCGTAACTATATCCTAATACCCATACCTCTTTGGAGGTCCAACATTAATTCTTCTAGCTCTGCTAAGAGTTAAAATCTGTTAATTAATTTCTGATGTTTGAGTCTTTGCCGACTGTATTAGATCTAATTGTGAAGAGAGTTTGAGAAAGTAAATAATACTTGAGTAAACTTCAACTTAGTTTATTCATCATAAAAGAGTGAGTATAAATAGGTACAAGTAAGTGAGAAAGGTCCTAGTAGAGTATAAGCTAGGAGAGAGCAATTAATTACTAGAGTCGGCTAGTATTAATTGCTAGAGTTGTCTATTACCTAATAAGACAAAATAGAGTTACTTTATGACTTTATGACATATTAATTGTTTATTCAATACAATTAATATGTCTTACAATTAATATGTCTCACAATTAATATGGTACACTAATGTAACGTAATATTTCCACACCCCCCCTCAAACTGGGTTGTATATGTTTATACAGCCAAGTTTGCTACACAGTCTGCTGAACATAAGTGGCGGAATGGCCTTGGTGAGAATATCAGCATTCTGATCTGTTGAGGAAACATACTGGAGTTGAATAATCTTGGCATCAATCTTCTCCTTCGGGAAGTGTCTGTCAATGTCCACATGTTTGGTTTTATCATGATGGACTGGATCCTCTGCCATGCATAAATTTGAATTATTGTCACAAGCAGAGTGTGATAGGTTGCTGAATAGGCTGTTGAAGTTCAGTAAGGACTCTTTTTATCCATAAAGCTTCACAAATACCCAAAACTAATGCCCTGAGTTCGGCTTCAAGATCGCTTCTAGAGACAGTAGGTTGTTTCTTGCTCCTCCAGGTGACAAGATTTCCCCATACATAAGAACAGTAGCCTGTAGTGGACCTTCTGTCTATGTGGCAGCCAGCCCAATCAGCATCAGTGTAAACCTTGATAGATCTCTCAGCAGACTTGGTGAAATGCAGGCCTTGGCCAGGAGTGGATTTCAAGTACCTCAGTATCCTGTTCACAGCATTCCAATGTTGCTCAGTAGGGCAATGCATGAACTGGCTTACCAGACTGACTCCATATGCAATATCAGGTCTTGTATGGGATAGATAAATGAGTTTCCCTACAAGTCTCTGATATTGATCCTTCTTGACCAGCAATGTCACCATGCGACAGGTATTGCGGGGTCTACTTGGGGATACAGCGCAGTTTGCGGCCCAAAGATACCGCTTTCCTTCGATGAGGTCCAAGACATATTTCCTTTGAGAGTTAGAGATACCCCTGGTTGTTTCTTGCAATTTCCATACCAAGGAAGTATTTAAGATAGCCCAAATCCTTGACTTGAAACTCCTTTGCCGTAGGGTCTTCAAATTTTGGATCTCGGTAGAGTCATCACCAAGTAAGGATGATATCATCCACATATACAATAAGAATGGACCTTCTCTCGGTTGGTTGTCTTGATAAACATAGTGTGATCTCGAGTTGCATTGATGATATCCGGCAGCCTTTGACCACAAGTAGTGAGTTTCCCAAACCAGGCTCTTGGGGATTGCTTCGGGCCATATAGAGATTTCATGAGTTTGCATACCTTGCCCCGAGTGTGAGGATTGACAAAACCGGGAGGTACATTCATGTAGACTTCCTCGGTGAGGTCACCATTGAGAAAAGCATTTTTGATATCCAATTGGTGTAGAGGCACCAAGTTGGACAACTAGAAAAATCAAGCACCACGACGGTGTTCGGTTTTGCCCCTTTGGTGCAAACGTTTCTTTATAGTCAATGCCATAAGTTTGAGTGAAACCCCTTGCAACCAACCGGCTTTGTACTTGTCAATTGTACCATCGCATTGTATTTGATAGTGAATAACCATCTGCAGCTGACTGTCTTCTTGCCTTTTGGAAGAGTTGTGAGATCCCAAGTATGATTATCCAGGAGGGCAGTCATCTTTGTTTTAACAGCAGCCTTCCACTTATCATTTTGAAGAGCCTCCTGAATATTTTTAGGAATAGAGTGAGAATCCAAGTCCTGTGTAAACATGGCAAAGACAGGAGACAACTGATCATAAGATAAATAAGTATGAATAGAGTGATCAGTGCAAGATCTCTTTCCCTTCCTGAGAGCAATAGGCCTATCATCAATGTCAGCAGGCTGCTGAGAATCCGTAGATTGCCGAGTGTCGTAGGCTCGGGTCGGCGAGGCTCGGGTCGCAGTCTCGTGTTCCGCAGGCCGCCGAGAGTCGCAGGGTGCCGAGGTTCGTCCGCCGAGAATCGTAGGTTGCTGAGGGTTAAGAGTTTGCTGAGGGAAAGGATTTAGGTCAATTTCAATCAGGTTTCCATCAGTGACTGCCTCAGTGGACTTGATGTAGTAGGGAGTCCTTTCAAAAAATTTGACATCCATAGAATTGTAAAATCTCTTTTCAGAAGGAGAGTAACACTTGTAGCCTTTCCCCGTCCTTTGCATATCCTAGGAAAATGCACTTGTGAGCTTTGGGATCAAGTTTGCTTCGTGTTGGGCATGGATATAGACGAACACAAGACAACCAAAGATTTTTGGAGGTAATCGGGAAATAAGATGGGGGCGGGAGTGTGTGGCCGTAGGGTTTTGATAGGAGTTTTGAAGCCTAACACCCCGTTTGGGAAGTCCGTTGATTAAGTATGTGGAAGTCAATATAGCTTCACCCCACATATATTTTGGGACATTTGTGGTAAACATGATAGACCTAGCCATTTCTAGCGGATGCTGTTCTTTCTCTCAAAGCAACCCCATTTTGCCGAGGAGTCTCAACACAACTACCGATATGGACAATTCCCTTATTCATCAAGAAATGACCGAGATTAGACTCATAATATTCAAGAGCATTGTCGATCTTCAAAATTTTGATCTTAGTGTCAAACCGAGTGGAGACCATGTGGTAAAACTCTTGAAAGATGGATCCAACTTCGATTTATCCTTCATTAAAAATAACCAAGTGGTTCTGGTGTGGTCATCTATGAAGGTAACAAACCACCTCTTCCCTGTTATGCTTCTTACTCTTGAGGGTCCCCATACATCACTGTGAATTAAGGTGAATGGTGTGGATGGTAAGTGAGGTAATTTTGCATACACAGATTTGGTGAGTTTGGAAAATTGACAAATATCTCATTGAAGATCATTCAAATTACAACCTTTAAACAATTCAG
Source organism: Gentiana straminea (assembly GCA_036785695.1). Lineage (NCBI taxonomy): Eukaryota > Viridiplantae > Streptophyta > Magnoliopsida > Gentianales > Gentianaceae > Gentiana > Gentiana straminea. The sequence goes on from JAVUPR010000298.1 coordinate 3,491,633, forward strand.
GATCTATAGACTTTAAATAACTAAAACTGGGATGTCTTAGTCTATAATGCCATAACATGATATTGTCAAGGTTTTGAGTGCAGGCTGCTGAGGCAGATTCAGTCTTCAGTCTTCTGTCTTCAGCAGGGTCGACCACATACAGTCCTGAGCACGGTTTAGCAGTCCCAATCACTGCCTTTGAGGAATGATCTGGAAAGTGCACTGATTCTCATTAAAAACAACAGTCCAGTTCAAATCTTTAGTAAGTTTACTGACAGATATGAGATTGCAATCTAATTTTGGAACAAATAGGACATCCCGTAGGCATATCTTATTAGTAAGTTGCACCTTACCAAAACCTTTTGCACTAGAGATAGATCCATCAGCAGTCTTAACATTGTGAATTTGGGAACATGGCTTAAGTTGAGTAATGAGATTTTTATTACCGGTCATATGGGATGAGGCCCCGAATCAACAATCCAGGTTTCATTACTAATAGATGAGTAGAATTTACCCGTACCGGCATGAGAGGCTATGTCGGTAGAGTGACTACCTCCCTTTTGTTGAGTTAGGAAGGCTTTGAAGGCGCAAGCCGTGCATTCAACTGTTGTCATCTTCTTCCTCACTTATGTGTCTGCCCTGACTTTCCTTGGCAGGTCTTGAGGTTTTGGAAGAGTTAGGCTTGCCATGTAGTTTCCAGCAAGTGTCCTTGGTGTGATTTGTGCGTTTGTAGTGGTCACAGAACAGCTTCCCAGTTTTATCGGCAGCTTCGTAGGCCTCGTAACCTCGGCAGTTTCCGACGGTCGGCCAGGTGGCACTCTCGCAGGGTTGTCGGCGGGGAGTTCGGTAGCATCACTTTCCTCCTGCTTTTCCTCATGTTTGACCTCAAAGCAAACATGGATTTGAGATTTGGGAGAGGTTTAGTAGCCAGAATTCTACCTCTAACATCATCAAGAGTAGGATTCAGTCCAGTGAGGAACTTGAATACTCTCTTCTTTTCTATGATGTCTTTATACAGAGCAGCATCCTTGACATCATTCCAAGAGTGAGTTTCCAACATATCTAGGTGTTGCCATGCCTTAGATAGTTGGTTGAAATATTGAGTCACGAGACATATCTCCTTGTCTCAGCTTTGAATTTGAGCTTCAAGCTCATAGACCTCTCGATGTATTGTCTTTCTTGGAGTAAAGATCCCCGGCATTATCCCGCATCTCCTTTGCGGTATCATACATCATAAAGTTCTCACTAATCTCTTTTGTCATTGATCTTGTGAGAATGGTCATGACTTGATTATTAGTAGTATCCCATGCTTCAAATCCCGGGTCATCTTCAAGCGAGGGGGGGTTTAGTGCCGGACGGGTATCCCATCTTACCTTGTCCAGAGATGTACATTTTCATAGATCTTGACCACAGCAAGTAGTTGTTGCCATCAAGTCTATGATTAGTGTAAGATGAAGAGTCAGTGATCCCAGTCTGCTGAGGCAGCTGGGACTCAACTGAGGGTGAGGAAGCTTCAGATAATGAAGACATTCTTGATTCAGCAGGGTACTGAGAGTTTGCAGCGGATTCAGGAGTTTAACGCTCCGATACCATGAAGAGAGTTTGAGAAAGTAAATAATACTTGAGTAAACTTCAACTTAGTTTATTCATCATAAAAGAGTGAGTATAAATAGGTACAAGTAAGTGAGAAAGGTCCTAGTAGAGTATAAGCTAGGAGAGAGCAATTAATTACTAGAGTCGGCTAGTATTAATTGCTAGAGTTGTCTATTACCTAATAAGACAAAATAGAGTTACTTTATGACTTTATGACATATTAATTGTTTATTCAATACAATTAATATGTCTTACAATTAATATGTCTCACAATTAATATGGTACACTAATGTAACGTAATATTTCCACAAATTGTATCGGTTCTGATGGTTCTTCCAGAATTGTTGGGTGTTGACTATTCTCAGATAATCTTGAAACTCAATTGATTCAACCTGAAGCTCCACTTGTTTGTCAACACCCTCATTTTTAGTTTGAAACTAGATGTCACATATGAGTTAAACATAGAACTCTAATCAAGGACTACACTTCTACCAAGTATAACCATGTTTTAAACCGATGACCGGATTATATATCCTTTAACTCCATCTTTATATCCCAAATACACCACTTCCTTGCCTCTTGGTTCTAGCTTACCCTCATCTCAATGATAATAAACTATGCACCAAAAAACACTTAGATTTGACCAAGCCTCATATTCCTTAACTTATTCATATCATTCTAGTGAAACCTTGATATTGCAACATTAGCAGAACCTTCTAGCTGAATACTTGTTGACATTCAGAACTCCACCTTCACCTCTGAATCTGAATCCATTGATGTCCATAAGACTAAGTTATATCAAATTCTTTTTCATTATTGGAACATCTCTCACATCCTTCTATGCACAAAATTTACAATCATGTGTCTTGATCCGACTTGAGCCAATTCGAACACCTTGCGGACTTTACTATTGACCATAGAAATATGTCCTTCATCCACCCGCTCATAGGTTGTGAGGAAATCCATGCATGGACAAATATGCTAAGATGCCCCAAAATCTAGAATCCATGCATCATTGAGATGTGTTCACTCCCCCCCACTAGAGCTATATGTTCGCTTCAAAATTGGTGTCATGTTCTACCGAAGAAACAGCTCCATACTTGATGTCATGTTGCTTATTCTTCTTTGGACATTCATTCTTCCAATTTCCATGCTCTTTATAGTAGCTACAAACATCTTTTGCCGTGTGAACCTTGGAACACCCTTCTTAGACTACCGCTTTCTAGTGGTTTCCCGATCCTTTGTTATCGCTTATCGGCCATCAAACCAAGAATACCGCTTCTTTATGGTGTAATTCACAAGTACGGAGAGATGACCTAACATCCTCCATTGACATTGTATCCTTCTCATTTGATGCTGGCAGTGACACCAACAAGATTAGAGTTATATCTCATCTTCAATCTTAACATCAATATTCCTTAAGTCAAGTAATATTATGATCAACATGTCCACATGATCTCTGAGATAAGTCCATTCATGCATCATTAAACTAAATAGATGTTGCTTATACATCAACTTGCAAGTCACTGATTTTGTCATGTACAAGCTCTCAAGTTTTAGCCAAAGCCATGCATTCGTCTCCTCTTTTGCAACTTCGATGATAATATCATTTGACAAACACAACGTGATTAATGTTGAATGTGCATTCTCCTCCAGACGTGCCATTTTAGCTGAATTGGCAGATGTTGTATTTGTCAACGGAGCCTAAAGCCCTTATTGTTTCAACAAGGCACGCATCTTGATATGCCACAGACCGAAACCGTTCCTACCAGTCGATTTTCACGTTGAATCCAAACATCCTTCTCGTCGAAAAGCTAGCATTGATCGCAAAACCTAGCATCAATTACGACCTTTCTTCCATTCATCCTTGCTTGCACAGATTATAGATTCTCTGACAGAACATTTCTCTGATACCAGTTTGTTGTAATGGATCTTAAGAAATTTCATAGATTTCGAGAAAGAAAAGAAATTAAACAATCAATCAAACACGCAGAAACAAAATACAAAATTTAACGTGGTATCCAATTGTGTGTTGAATGACCCACGAACAAAAACAAGGAATTTATTATCGCCAGAAATTTACAAAGATTCGGCTATTTTGCCCCTAGGTTACAAATAGAGGTATTTATAGGGCTTAAAACCTAACCGACAACGTGACACAACATCGGACCTGATTTCTCAAGATGAGGCAAAACTCCAGACAAGAACTCCACTTCAGATGTGAACCTCTCAGATTCATTCACTGCAATCCTCAGATTCAGATGATTGAGCTGAGACCAGACGTGATTACTAGATTCGGACTTGATCACGGACCTCAACCGAGAACATCAAACGTGATGCTCAGCTGAGTATTCAAACACGTATTCAGATTCGGCTCCAGTGAACCAAAAGATTATAACGCATTAGTCTAAGTCACATTTACAGAAAAAGATTAACAGGATTGTCGATGGACAACATATGATAATTATTTTATAACAATGTAGATTTTTTTAGGAATAAAATATTTAACTTGTAAAAAAATTTAAAAAAAAAAACATTTATTCTCAAAATATTTGCCAAGTTTGAGTTTGAGTAATCACTTGAAGATTAACTATATATTTCAAAATATGCGCAAAACAAATTACTAGCATTTAAACTACTACAGGCCTAATAATTTGGACCCTCAACTTTTTTTATTTAATAACTAAAAGTGTATGTTTGAGTCATTCTAGGAATAAATAACAAAATACAATCTGGCTCTTTAGGTGAATTTCGATGGAATATGCTTTAGAATATTCCACCATTTAACATGGGTTTGACATTCCACCAAGGGATAAAAATGTCTACTCACATGTTCAACCCTAATCGTATTACTTCTCTTTCCACCTCTTACCTCTCTTTCCCACCTCTTATCCGCCGCCGTTCACATTATAAGAGTGTCATTCCCCTAGAGAATGTATTTATTTGAGAGCATTCCTCCAAAGATTTTAGAAGGAAAATTAACAACCATGCCTTTTAATTTGAAAATTCGAGTGGAAAGATTCTGGTTAGACCAAGAGATCGTTGATCATGACATATCATTTATCATGGGCGCTAGTTTATCGGTAATCTTCCATTGTTTTTTGTTTTTCCATTTACTAATTGTATTAGTTGTTATCATATACGATATCTATTTAGATGTAACTACAACAAATTCAAAAAAACACATGTAGAATAATTCATCAAATTTAATTGAAAAAATATATATGATTAATGTGGTTGATTGTTTCACAAATGTATAATTCTTCCTTGGTATGTGTAGCAACTCAGGCATTATATCCCATATTTATGAAAACAAGTAAATCAGTTTCCACTTTTATTCGTAACAGAGATTTTGAGGATCCTCTCATTTTGTTCGCTTGATCCCCTCATTTTGTCCACCCCTTTCACCGTAAATATTTGGTCCACCGATAAATTTACGATGGAACACAAAGTACTCCATATTTATGTTTTATATGCTTAATTGTTTGGTGTATTTTCTTGAATGATTTATCACCTTTGCTCTTTCAACCTTTTTTTTACCACTTTTTATTGAGGTATACATATTATCCTTTCGTTTTGTCATCAGGTCTAGTTACCAATCGCCATGTTGTTTTTTAATTGATTAAATCTGCAATTGTTTGCATTGATTCCTTTGTTGAAGTTTGTTCATTGTTGTCAGTTTGGCCAAAGCTCCATTTATCACCAGCCATGGACCTACATACCAAAGGGAGGGGGGGGGGGGGGGGGGCAACTGTCCCCTTTTAATCCGAAAAAACACACTAAAAGTTGTATGATACATATAGTTTGCCCCCCTTAAATTTTTTATTTGTCTTTAAAAATTTTATGCCCCCCCCCTTATCCAGGAATCCCGCGTCCGCCCCGTTTATCACATTTAGATCCATCACCATTTATTGAATCCATGTATCATAATTTCAACCAAATTTTGTGGCATGAATATGGCCCCAGGTTGATCCGGGTAAAGGGTTCAAAGAATATGATTTGAATTATCACATTTAGTCAATTGTGGAGTTGAGCTTCCGCGCCTATCGTTAGGAATGGAAATCGACATGAAATAAACTAAACCCTTAGAGTCTCGGATACAATGAGTCTATGGCATATTGCCATTATCTTTATCAATAACATATATTTGTAACTAAATAAGCTAACCGGTCCCAATTTACCAACGACTACGTAACTTGAATACTTGATGCTTTGCGTTCTTTGTGTAGATTTCGATTGTATTTAGGGAAAGTATTTGTATTTTTTTTCTACTTTATTATGTACCATTCTAAATTAGCACCGATTAATAATGAAAATGTTATTTCAATTGTGCCCTTATACAGGATATGAACAATCAATCGTGACTTTCCTCAGAATTCACGTGCACTCCTTTCTCGTGCTGGCCTACTTGTCTTACGTGACTCTCGTATGCTTCCCCTGAACCAAATTTCTTTATTTTAAACCTTGCTAGTCATGAACATGTGAGGATAACCCTTTCTGAGGAACTTTGGTAGAGCAACATTTATGGAGTATATTATCATCGATCGCTAAAAGAGTATTGCTCTCTTTTGGGGATAAAGGGATCAAGTTCAAAAGAAATCCAGTACAAGATCCTTAATTTAGATTTCAATCCATCCTTGAAAACGATTGGTAATCCGTTCAGTAACAGAGTTGCGAAGCACTAGGCCTATCTATTACTCATCAACAATTACATTAATTCATTGGTTGCTTGGAGTTGAACAAGAAAAACCCTGAAAAAGTTCAATGTACAAAAGAACATCATACACAAAATATTATGTCGTAAGTGTCATGTATCAAATCACAAAGATTACGGACCATATTGTATGCATATAGATTTAAATATTTTATTAGATATTCTGTATTTGCCAGAAGTGTATTTTAGTCTTTTTGACATATGGCTATATAAGCCTTCTATCTTGTAACCTATACCTATGCTCCCACATATTTTGTTAAGATAATGCAAGTGCCTCTCTTCTTCTCTTCTTTCATGGAATTAATATACCAATCCTAACATGGTATCCGATTTTCGATCTTACGTAAAGATAATCTCAAACACAACAATATGCAGAAACACAAATTTTTTTTGGTTCGGATTGAATTTTTCTGGTGTTTGCTGAGTTTTGCTTATCATTTTTCTGTGAAATCTCATGGTATATGGTTGAATTTTCCTCTTTAGATCTTTTTTTCTTCAATGATTTTCTTGGTAAATCTTGTTGTGAAATTGTTGTTGGATTCGATTTAGTTTTAGTTTGAGTTGTGCATCTTGTTCAACATAGCTAGGGATGATGATTCATTGCAGACAATTAGTATTCGTTTAGTTGGTAAAAACTATAACAATTGGAGTTACATCTAAAAGGCAACGGGATGTATGCTGGGTTATATTTCTATTATTGTTGTGGCTCCTAAAGATGCAGATGAAAAGTATGTTGAATTGACAGAGAAGTGGAATACTTGTAATTCAAAAATCATTACTATGATTAATAATTCTATTGAAAATAGGATTGGTATGCAACTAGGCAAAAATGATATTCCTAAAGAGGATGGGACTATCTTGGGAGATTATAGGTGCGTTATAATTTTGTTGTCCAATATCAGTTGGAAGTTTATAATCGTGCCATGTCATAAAATGATCAAAGTATTCAGGAATTTTATTCCAAACTTAATGCTCTTTGGGATTAATTGACTATTGATATAGTCGGATATATCAGGTTTGCGGTAACAGTGATATAATGAGGATATAAGACTGTTTATGGATGATTTCTTGAGTGAGAAGGTGGTGGTTATCAAGAACAAGGTTGTCGGACTGATGCTTATGAATGAGAAAACAAGTGAATCGACAAATTGAAAGAGCAGCACTGCATATATTAGTTCTTGGATTTTTTTTCTATTACAATGTTGACTCATATATATAGGCAAAGGATAAGTCGGTTAACCTAAGCATGACAAATCATTTAAAAGCATATAATTAAGGGTAATTATACACAAGTTGACCGGACAACTGTCAGGATAAGATTGTCGGACAATGGACTTGATAGGAGGTCAGACTCATATCTTCCTTTGTTTTGATATCATCAACTCAAACTTAGCCAGCCTGATAATATTGGTAGCTTCCACTATGTCTGAGGTGTCGGAGTGGAGATGAGTCCGGCTTATTGACTGTGGACAAGCGGGATGGAGGCCCGCGATCTGTAGTAGGGCTTGGATTCATGCAAAATCTAGATACTCAGGTTCCCATCCGGATCGGGTATATCAATGCCCCCTACTATGTGCCTTGCGTGTCCATTGAGGTGGAGAGTAGAGTTCAAAGTGGCAGTAGAGAGCCGTACCCTATTGTTTGTTCATGACAGAGAGATGCCGATAATGGTTATCGCGCATAAATCAGTGTTGATATCGCGTTGTGAATTACTTATGTTATGCTGTGCTTTGTAGCAGACAGGCTTAGATACCGTGCTATGGAGTGAACGGGTTTTGAAACCGTTCTATGGAGCGAACGGGTTTAGATGCTAATTATGGTTATCGGGATTGAATCAATGTTGATATCGTGTTGCGTATTACTGGCGTCTGCTGTGCATTGTAACGGACAGGCTTTCATACCGTGCTATGCAGCGAACAGGTTTAGATGGCTTTAAGCCGAGGCCGTAAGCCGTTTTGAGTTGAGGATAACATAAAGAGAAAACCGTTAACCAATTCAGACAGAGATCGCATCGGTTCATGAAATGTCACGTCGGTGGCATTAATGACATGACTTTTGACATGAAATACCGTGTCTTCTGATTGGCTGAGAGCTATCGAAAACCGTTCCTAGCAATAATTATTTTTGTATTTTGAATCCGAATCGACACTATGCTCCATTTTCTCGTCTGTAAATAGGGGTTCTCTCCCCCATTTATACACTTTTCCCTTTTATGAAACATTTTCCAGCAAGAGAGGCGAGAGAATTCCGGTGAGAGTTTCAGTTTCCGATCGTTGTTCAAGCTTTCTATATCTTCAGGTATGATTCCATTCCTTTGATTTCAAGTGTGTTTTTCCTTTTGTTTGAAAGCTATATTTTATAGAAATGCTACTAGAGTTTAGGATCCCTTTGAGTATGACTCGTAAATTCAACCTTTTGTGCTTCAATATGCATGTGTTCTTCCCCGGAAATTCATCGATAGATAGATGCCTGGATGATAACTGGGTTTACCTTTTTAGGGAAAATGTAGGGGCAAGGTGTCGGGGTGTGATTATGCTCACCTCGGCCTGACTTCCATGTCTAGGTGATTAACTGATCTACCTCACCCTATTTCTTTCCAGGATGTCTTTAGAGAACACACAATCAGATGAGGAAGTCCGTGATGCTGCCGGCTATGGTTCAGAGGAGGTTGACATGAGTGATGAGGAAGGTCGACATCGACGAGGATGAACCTGACTCTGGTAATGAGGAGGTCGAGGTAATTGGTGAGGGTGCAGCCGGCAGCGAGGTCGACGATCAAGACCAAACGAAGTTTAGCGACCTTGTCAATAGAGTCCAAGGGGTAGTGACCCGAGAGGTAGTTGCTCGAGCGGCGGGGTTCAAGGAAGTCGTGGAACCAGAGAGAACTGCAGTACCAAAGAAAACTGTGGGGCCTGAGAAAACTGCAGCGTCAAAGAAAACCATGGCGCCACTACAAGAATTTTGCCAATTAATGGCATGCAAGGCATGCCATAGATGGTAAATTATGGCGAGTGCTCTAACCCACGGTAAATCGGGCTCAGAATTTCTTATTCTGGCAGTAAAACAATGCAGGTTTATTTCAAGATGACTCAAGACTCAAAAAGAAAAATTAAAAGAAAACAACAACTTCTCAATTAGAGTTAAATACATTTATTCTTGAAATTGGCCATTGTCCCTGGCAACGGCGCCAAAAAACTTGATCGTGCATGTAAGTTTCTTAATACTAGCAAGAGGACTAGGTCAATCGAAGTATAGCAAGGGCGAATCAAGGTTGAACACACAGAGACAATGCAACTCATGTATAAACAAGTCTAACCTAATCGAAAAGACAAATACGGTCACTGACCAACAATAAACATAGAAAGAACATGGTATTCCTCCCCTATCCCACAGATCTACTAACTTGGTGTAGTTAATCCTTATTTTACTTCCCCGCGTAATTTCATTAAATCAATCGAACGTTTAATTCAGTTTAGCTACGGGTGCATCTCATAACCCTATCTACTTCAACTGTAAGGACAACATACAATCTATATGCAACTAACCTCCTTCGTTGGTTGTATTAGTCCATACGCCATAAGTTCTAGGGATGCCGGCTCAAGACCGAAAACCTCCCTAAGCAGCTATTGACTATGACTAGCACGTTCCATCAAGACAATGTCCTAATTAACACTTCACCTTCCAAGTCCTTCATGTTAATTTACAATATACGAATAACTGATTGGCCAGACCTAATTAATCATTTTAATTATTCATGTCGATTAACGTAGCTGACGCTGAATCTCCAGATTAGGGTTACCTAAATGTTTCCCCGATTAATCGTTAAAGACCCCTAATTAATCGGGGGCATCAGTTCCCATTCTAGAATCTGCATTACTTTGTTTTGATTAATGCAAGTAAATTATGGGGTTGTTAAACATGCATATTAACTATAACACATAAATACAAAAGTAGATCTACCATAATCAAGACACAAAGGAACGTTCAAAGCTTCATACCTTCGGTTATGGAGATCTACCTTGATCCACTCAAGCTAGAGATGGCAAGAAGGGAAGGAAACCAGAAAATAAATCACCGAAAGCTAAAGAAACTTTATTTCATCAAACTTGATCAATGTATCAAAGTATATGTCTAAGTATATGATGATTGTTTGATGATTTTTTTCTATTACAATCAGTTTTTGCGGCTTTGTATAGATGTTATAGCCGACTTATGACTCAATAAAACCCTAACTGACCTAGTAGATGCGGTATACTTCAATTTCGTGTCCTCCAAGGCATCGATTAATCGGGCCTAGCCCACCAATAATCGGGCTAGTTTCTCTTCCTTTTTTCTGGCAGATCTCTTCCTGGACTTTCTCAACTTGGCCCAATGCTCTTCTCTCTGTCTAGATCCATCCCCAGTTTCTCCAGCATTTTGGTACATCCTGAAAAGCGTATAAAACAAGCCAAAAAGGTACCAAATCCACGGGATAATCACATAGATGCAAAATTGTAAACTTCGGAAAATGCACTTCGCATTCAGCACATATCACAAAATTCGTCCTTGATTGATTCTTGATTGATTGTACATTTAATGCTTGATTCTCTGAATCATCCTTAATTTTCATGTTCTGCATAAGTATAGATGATATACTTTATTCAGTTGATTCGTCACATGGCTGTTACTTGACCGGTTAAGTGATCTATTTGACTTTGCCGATTTGATCTTTCTTCACAGCTTCTTTTTTTCTCGGCCGGTAGAAAGTTTACTTTGCCGGTTCACTGATTTCTTGATTTCTTTGATCTTTCAAGAGTACTTGTATCTCACCGATCTTGATTTGTGTCGATTAGTGTACACCATATTTAATCACTTGTAAGTTAACTTAGACTTATCCAAGGTCATCACGACTTCCCCGGTTATAAGTCCGACCATATGTCCTTACGCTTCTCTCGTCGTCGCTTTTACTCGCCGGATTTGTTTTACTTAGCCATTCTACCAACTAGTACAATGTCTGACTCAACTTATACAACATGTCAAATTCTAAGTAAAGACTTATACATAGATTTCTAAACTTATTTCAGGCTTGCAATAACGGCTAGTATGGCCATCATCAAAACATAATAAAATGTTCCTAACAATGTGGTCTGTGGCTCCACTATCTAAGAGCCATGGTTGAGCAAATTTGCATGGTAAGCACGTGGTCCCGGAGGCGGAACGGCCGGAGCGGATTGAGCCTCGCCGAAAGAAATGATAATTGGGACATTGTTTTTTACCGCGACCTTGAACTCCATAAAGTTGACATTTGCCAAGATACTATTGAGGTTGATAAGATAGACGGGGGTGAGGACCTAAGGCGCTTGTTTCATGACCTCGGATTCGGCATCGGGCCAATGAGGCGAGTTGGGAGGAGTGGGGATGGCGTGAGTGTTATGGAGTGAGAAGTCGGAATCATCCGATGCTTATATATGACAACGGCTTCAAAGTTCAAGCACTTTTTCATGGAGCTCCTCAAATGTAAGAGTGTCGCGAGCTTGAACGGCATGAACAAGTTTAGTATATTCATCTCTCAAATTAGAAAGAAAATGCACAATGAGATCCTCTAAATCCATCGGTGCCCCGAACATGGACAATTCATCGGCTTTAGCCTTAACTGCATGAGGATAAAAGGTGGCAGATTGAGCGCCTTTGGTGAGTGTATGAAGAGAAAATGTTACTTGGTTGATACACCCCTTTGAGGGCTTAACATACAATGCTGCCAAAATATCCCAGGCTTGTCGGGATGAAGTAATCTGTGAAATACATAGGAAAATATCCGACGTTAAAGAGCGATAATGATGTTTAGCAAGAAGTTGATACTAAGGAACCTATAGAGAACAATCAAGGTTCGGAGGACCAATGTCTTCTTTGATAGTGGTATCCGATGGACAAGTTTTTGTGCCATCCACAAATCCGAGTAACCGATCATACGCGAAAGGAGGGTCGTGAACTACAACTTCCATGTTATATGATTTGTTGAATTAAATTATTTGTAGTATGTAGGGCCGAATTGAGATGGATAATGAATAAGGAGAGACGTAATTGTTGTGATATATCTCGGGGTTGTTTGGGACGATGTGCCGGAGGAGGAAGCCTCGTACATGGCAAGCTTGGTAGTGGTCGGAAAAGAAAGGAAGAAGACGAGCGAGGGAGGGGAAAGCGAACTTAGATGAAAGAAGTAGATTTTCGCTGGAAGAGATATGAGAGAGGTAACTCATAGAATCAAAATTTATTGATACGATATTAGAGGATTTGGACAAATATTTCATTGATTGATAACAATACAGTGACACATACATACATATATATACATATGTATACAACTAATAATGTACAATGAATGGACTTATGAATGTCGGACTTTTGAGATCTTTTACTTACAAATTGAATAAGATTAAGATTAAGTGGAATCCTAATACACATTACATATAATAATTATTTTATCACAATGTAGATTTTCTAGGAATAAATATTTAACTTATCAAAATATTTTCCAAGTTTGACTTTGAGTAATCGCTTCAAGATTAACTATATATTTCATATATGCGGGCCAAACGAATTACTCATAATTTGGACCCTCAACTTTTATATTTAATAAACCGGTTCCTTAGTAACTAAAAGTGTATGTTTTAGCCATTCCAGGATCAAAAAAAAAAAATGAAATGCAATGTGGCTCTTTAGGTGAATGTCGAAGGAATATGCTTTAGCATATTCCGCCCATTGACATGGATTTTACATTGCACCAAGGGTAAAAATGACCACTCAAATGTTCAACCCTAATCCTCTAGCTTCTCTTTCCTACCTCTTACTTCTCTTTCCCACCTCTTATCCGCAGCCAATAAAATTATATATAAGAGTGCCATTCCTCCTGAGAACATATATATTTTCGGAGAGCATTCCTCGAGAGATTTTAGAAGGAAAATTAACAGCCATGCCCTTTGATTTAAATATTCTTGTGGAAAGATTCTGGTTAGACCTCGAGATCGTTGGTCATGACATATCATTTATCACGGCCCTCGTATATCGGTAATCTTTCATTGTTTTTGTTTTTTTCTTCATGCTTTTATCAGTTGTATTAATTAGTTGTTATCCTATCCGGTATCTATTGAAATGGAATTACAACAAATTCATCAAATTTATTTGTAAAACTATGCTTATTCTGGTTGATTGTTTGAGAAATTTATAATTCTTATGTGTTGCAAATCAGATTAGTATATCTCATATTTATGGCACACACTAAAGCAGTTTCCACTTTTATTCGTAACAGAGCTTTTGAAAATCCTATCGTTATGTTTGCTTGATCCCTTCTTTTTGTTCACCCCTTTCACAGTAAATATTTGGTCCAACAAATTTTTTTTCGATGGATAACAAGGTAATCAATATTTATGTATTATTTGCTTAACTTTTCGGTGTATTTTCTTGATTGATGTATCACCTTTGCTATTTCATTCTGCTTTTTTAATCACTTAGAGGAGCTGAGCTTCCGCGCCTTTCTTTAGCCATGGAAATTGGCTGAAACAAAATAAACACTTAGAGTTTCTGATATGAAATTGATAAAATAAACAGAATGGGGAACAAAATGACTTGTATAAATAACAGTAGGATAGTATGGCTTATTTGTTGTTATCTTTATCATGAATTACATATATTTATAACATAAATAAGCTAACCGATCCGAATTTTACCTGTGCTACTACTCAACTGGCAGCTTAGCGTAGATTTCGACTGTATTTAGAGCAACTATGCCTGGTTACGTACCTTTCTAATTTAGCCCTTATTAAGATGTATGCCTGGTTAATCAAGTTTTCATTCATTTAATTTTGCATATTGAAATGGTCGCTTGTGTTGCAACATATTTGAGCATAATTTGGGGGAATGTCTTCTATATGTTGATGTTTTACAGTAATTGAACTTTTGATAGGTATGTTCACCGTAATATGAAGCCCGAAAACATTATGTTGGGTCGACCTGTTACCCCAAGTGACGGAATCCACAGGGCAAGCATGGATCGAATGGCCTTTGTGCATAGTATTCCAAAGAGAAAGATTTTGGATAATACACAAGAAAGTGTTTCGGACGTGGTAATTCCCTGGTGCACAAATCAAGGTGGATTTTTTTAAGTAACCACTTTCTATATATGTCGTTACTCTTTTACCTTTGATTATTCTCTACAACAATAATAAATTTAAATAAAAGATAATTCATTTGGGGTATTTTATTTTATGCAACCCCCACACCACGTGTGACACTCATCATCACTCCACACCACCTGTGACACTCATCATCACCCACCATCATCCCAAACACACTATTCCTCGCATCCTGTAGTCAAACTAGAAATTAAATCATATCCATTGTTTTCAGTTTCATTATCTTTCATTTCATTGTAGTAATCCAGACATATCATTAAAATAATGTTACCGTCATAACAAAATTATCACAATAAGTGACATAACAAATTTTTACGCAGCTGGTCATGTTGTCCGGCATATTGATTAATATGCATGGTCACACAATTATCAATAATTTAAAAGTTTGCCAGAGTTACCCATTGTGATCATTTTGTTACGAAACCATCATTTTTAAAACTCTAAATTATATGTTTTATTTATAATTAATGTTCTTATCGTAACCACTTTCATACAATGAATGTCACAAATTTGCTGTGATAACACATGATATGTCAGTGTGGCCCCCTTTCATATCCGTAGGGACCACACCGTTACATCATGTATGAAAACACTATAATTGTATGCGTAGTTTGATTTGATGTCTTTATTAATATTGGAGGACAACCCAATTTGATTAATGATATCCAAAAAAGAAGAAAGAAACTGTACAAAGCAAATGAGTGGATGTTGAAACATATAGAAGATGAAAGAAACATGCAACATCCAAGGTTATGTTTATGGTATTATCCCAGAAAAATGAGAGATGAATATGTACGTGGTATGTTTGTGCTTTGGACTTACAGTATTTTAGATATGCCCGTTGTAATTTGTAATTTTTTTTGATATGTATGATCTCGTTGATCTTGGTTTAGGTGTTATGTCTCTCAAAATAACAGTACAACAATGAAACAAAAACACTTGTAGATACACACTTATAAAGGCATAATACCTTTCTAGAATGCCTTTATAAGTGTGTCTCTATAAGTTTTTTTGTTGTAGTAGTATTATCTTTTAAGAGACAAAATACAGAAACCAAGATCAATGAGAACATAAATGTTAAAAAAAAATGCAAATTAGAACTGGCACATCTAAGATACTTTACGTCCAAAGTACAAACATCCCACGTACATATTCCTCTCCCATTTTTCTTGGATGATACCATAAACATAACCTTGGATGTTGCATGTTTCTTTCATCTTCTCCATTTGTTTCAGTATCCACTCATTTGCTTTGTACATTTTCTTTCTTCTTTTTTGGAGATCATTAATCAGATTCGGTTTTCAACCTATATTAATAAAGACATCAAATCAAATAATGCATGCAATTATATAGTTTTCATAACATGATGTAACGGTCTGGTCTCTACAGATATGAAAGGAATGCCACACTGATACATCATGAGTTGTATCACAGACAAATCTTGTACCATTTATTGTGTGAAAGTGGTTCAGATAGTGACATTAATTATAAAGAAAACAAATAATTTAGCTTTCTAAAAATGATCATTTCGTAACAAAATAAGCACAATGAGTAAGTCTAACACTCTTTTAAATCATTGATAATTGTGTGACCATATTAAACAATATGTCCGACACCTTGACCAACATTGGAAAAATGTGTAAATTATGTCACTCGTTGTAATAATTATGTTATGACAGTAACCTTATTCTTATGATATGTTTTGATTACTGTAATGAAACATATTGAAACTGATGAAATTGAATGCAAAGGACATGATTTCATTTCCACTTTGACATACAAGAAATTAAATGAACGAGATTCTACATGATGCGACGAGTAGTGCGCTGGGTGGTGGTGGTGGATGATGATGAGTGTCACAGGTGGTGTAGGGTGATGATGAGTGTCACACGTGGTGTGGGGATTGCAAAAAATTAAAATAATAGTTAAAGGTTGTGGAGGACTGTTTTTAATCTAAAATGGAAAAAAAAAAACAAGAAAAAAAGATAGTGGTTGAAAAGGACAAAAAATCGCATGTTACTACATGTGTTACTACATATGGTTGTAGCAACATGTTGTAACAGACGCGTTTTTATCCTTCTCAACCACTATCTTTTTTTCTTGATCAGCTGAACACAATATTACTTGATCAGCTGAACACAATATTACTTGATCCCAAGAATATTGATGTCAAAATGGAAGATGGAGATGCATCCCTAATCATGTTGGGGTGATTACCAGCCTCATATGAAAAGTTTGTTCAGTCCTTCATAGTTGGGAAGGATGCAGTGGCTTTATAGGATGTAAGGGCAACCTTGCATGCCAGGGAGCTGAGACACAAGGCAGCAGGCATAGACAACGGTCGGCCGGGCTCTTGGACTAGTAGTCGCAAAGAATGGGAAAGAATATGGAATGTAGTCCGGGAAAAAGAAATCTAAGAAGTCCAAAGTTCCTAAGTCCACAGATGTCTGTAGTTATTGTCAGGAGGAGGGGCATTGGGAGTCCAATTGTCCAAAGAAGAAAAGGCAGGAGGAGAGCAATTCTGGAACAGCAGTTCTGGCTTCTAAGCATTCTGATGAGGATCTAGTTCTAGTGGATGGAGATTCAATACATCATTCAGATGTTTGGATCCTAGATTCTGGAGCATCCTATCATATTTGTCCGCACATAGTGGTTTTCCTTTATGAGCAGATAGATAGTGGTCATGTTTCTATGGAAAACAACTTGGTTTGTAAGATAGTGGGAATTGTCTCAGTTCAGTTTAGGACATGGGATGGTAGTTCTGCACACTGAAAGATGTAAGACATATTCCACAAATGACCAAGAATTTGGTATCTCTTCGTCTACTGGACAACAAGAGGTTCATTTTCAAAAGAGAAGGCGGAGAGAAGAATGTCAACAAAGGTTCAGCTGTGGTCCTTAAAGTTATCAAGAAGGGAACCTTGTATATATTACAAGGCTCTACTGTATCTGGTTCTACTGTTGTAGCATCCTCAACAGTTCATCATTCACATCAGACTCAGTTGTGGAACATGAGACTTGGTCACAAGGGTGAAAGAGAAATGCAAGTCTTTTCCTCAGCAGGTTTTCTTAGGGGATATAAGGTCAAGACACTGGACTTTTGTGAGCACTGTGTGTTTGGGAAGCTACATAGAAGCTAGTTCTCGGCAGTAAACACAAGACAAACACATCACTAGATTATATCCATTATGATTGTTTGGGTCCATCAAAGGTGGAATCTTTGGGTGGTCACAGATATTTTGTGTCATTCATAGATGACTATTCAAGAATGACTTGGGTGGTAATGATGAAACACAAAAGTGAGTCATTCAATAGTTTCAGGCTTTGGAAGGCTCTAGTGGAAAATCAGACATGCAAGAAAATCAAAAGGTTCATAACAGATAATGGTCTAGAATTCTGTTGGTCAGAGTATGATACATTCAATAAGAATGAGGGTATAGCCAGACATCATACAGTCAGGAATACACCTCGGCAAAAAGTGTAGCTGAGAGAATGAATCAAACTCTTCTGGAGTGGGAAAGATGTATGATATCTAATGCTGGATTATGAAGGGGGTTTTGACAGAGGCTGTAAGTACAACATGCTACTTAATCAACGGGAGTCCTCACACATGGATCAATCTCAAGACACCATTCGAGATGTGGTCAAGGACGCCTGCTGACTACTCAGTTCTAAGGGTTTTTTGGAAGCATAGTTTAAAATCATGTGAGTGAAGGGAAACTAGAACTAAAGGCTAAGAAAGAACTGTTCGTAGGGTATGGAAATAGAGTGAAAGGTTATAGAATTTGGTCATCGGTAGAGAACAGAGTTATACTAAGTAGAGATGTAGTCTTTGATGAAAACTCTATGATCAGCTCATCAGAGGGGGGATCTGCTGAATCTGAAACCAGTGTAGAATCTGAAAGGGCTACGAAATAGATAGAGCATCAAGTGGAGTTAGCTGGGATGCAAAACTCAACTGATCCAAGTCAGCACTCTTATGATCTTGTTGCTGAACCAGAGTCTGATCCAAGTTTGTCAGCTGAACAACGGTCATTTGAGCATCAAACGGATATTTGTTAACATAGTATAGTTTGTTAGTAGAGCTAGAAGAACCTTTGTTGAGGTACCTCCCAAGAGGTATGGTTTTCATGATATGGTTGGATATGTACTTAAAGTTGCAGAAGAAGTGGATGGTTTTGAACCTTCTACTTACATGGAAGCAGTGACATGTTTTAAAGCATCTCAATGGCTTGCTGCCATGGGAGATAAAATGGAGTCATTATTGAAGAATCAGACTTGGGATATAGTTAAACATCCAGCTGATGGTATATTTGTTACTTGCAAATGGATCTTTAAGAAGAAAATGAATGAATGAGGCAAAAGGGGTCAAGTATAAGGCACATTTGATTGCAAGAGGATTTAGTCAGAAATAAGGGGTAGACATTGATGAGATATTCTCACAAGTGGTCAGACACACTTCAATCAGAGTGTTACTAGCAATGGTGGCATAGCTGGATCATGAACTTGAGTACTTAGATGTGAAGATAACTTTTCTACATGGTGAGGTAGATAAAGAGATACACATGACCCAAACCAGAGGAATTTCATGTTCTTGGGAAGGAAGACTTTGTGTGCAAGTTAAAGAGGTCCTTGTATGGACTAAAGCACGCTCCTAGGCAAAGTGGTATAAAAGGTTTGATGAGTTTTATGATCCAATTTGGGTTATAACAGAAGTCCATATTACTGTTGTGTGTATCACAATCAGCTGAGAGATGGATCACATATCTATCTTGTCCTGTATGTGGATGATATGTTGATAGATGTTGAAAATGAGTCTTATGTTCAAAATCTGAAGAATCTTCTCGATCGTCGAGTTTGAAATGAAAGATTTAGGTGCAGCCAAGAAGATTTTAGGGATGTAGATCCGGAGAGATAGAAGTCGAAGAAAGCGTTTTTATCTCGTATGGTTATATATAGAAGATATTGGCCAGATTTGGCATGTCTGTTGAAAACCCAATAGATACTCTTATGGCATCTAATATTTATTTGTCTATTTATGCTTCACAATCAGCAGAGGAGAATGAGTATATGTCAATAGTTCCATATGCTAGTGCAGTTGGCAGTTTGATGTATGCCATGGTGTGCACTAGGCTTAATCTGGCTCAGGCAGTCAGTGTTGTCAGCTGGTTCATGGCTCAACCTGGAAAAGAACACTTGAAAGCTATGAAAAGAATGTTCAGGGTCATTAGGGGTAAAGTTGGTGTTGGTCTCATTTATTCGGTGATACTTAAGGTATGATCACAAGGTACTATGATGCTGATTATGCATTTGATGTGGACAGTAGGAAATCAATGACTGGTTATGTTTTCACATTAGAGAATTCAGGTATCAGTGGAAAGACACTCTTCATGCCACAGTAGCTTTATCAACTACTGAGGCAGAATATATGGCTCTTAGTGAAGCAGCCAAAGAGGTATCTGATTGAAGGGGCTAGTCAGTGATTTGGGGCTACATCAAGATCAAGATGAGATTTATTGTGTCAGTTTGAGTGCAATTCGTCTAGCTAACGATCAGGTTCATCATGAGAGAACCAAGAATATTGATGTGAGGTATTATTTTCTGAGAAATGAAAAGAGGGTTGTAATGAACACGATCAACACCAAGGATAACCCTGTTGATATGTTCTCTAAATCTATTCAGTAGAGCAAGTTTCAATTGTGTCTGGACTTGTTGAATATTCAAAGCTTATAATCTTTAAATCTGGAAACTCAGTTGAGGGTAGGTCAACATAGTGGATTCTATGGAGTAATATGGTACATGTACATCTGGTATTGGCAAATGCATCCGGTACATGTACATCTATTTGTGCAATCCGGTTGGTATTGTGAATGTGAGTTCGTTTTTCAATTGAAAATGCTTTGGCTATGTTTAGATGGGGGTGAATAAACTTAACACTTAAAACTTTTTGGAGTTAAAACAAACTTAGCAGGGTCAATAGTCTGCTAACATAAGCAGTCTGCTGACTATGATCTAATGACTCTATTGCAGCTGAATATACATATTTTAAGCCTTTATACATGTTGTTAAAAAATGATACTAAGTATTAGATACTCAGTAGTGAAAGGGTCACTACAAGAAAAAAAGCTTTTGGCAGCGTGCAAAACAACCATTGGCAGCGCACAACGCGTGCTGCAAAGTTCAATGCCGCTAAAAGTATTAGTAATCAGTGACATGCAGTTGTACGCGGCTGATACTATTATTGGCAGCTTATGTTGTGTGCCGCTAATTCTATTATTGGCAGCTTAAATTGCGTGCCGTTGATCCAATTATTGGCAGCTCTTGTTGTGTTCCGCCAAAATGAAAGTTATATTAACAACGAAGTACTTAAGCACGCTGCAAAATTGACTAATTTTTTAATGGCTGCGTGCATAAGTGCGCTGCAGATTTGTTTTTTCATTGTAAAAAAAAATTTATTCACCCAATACAACAAGGGATGCTCACCTATATAAAATCAAAACCATTCTCATAATAGTGAATGAGTACATAAAATATTTTCAATAATACACAACTCAATACCAAACCAATTAATTGAACCCACAACAATATAAATACAAAATTCAACACATTGAAAGAAGAACTAAGACAATACATTAAAATCGAAATAACAAGTTCCTACTAAATCCAACAAATTGAATAATAAACTATGAAAATACAATAAAATAAAGATTTTTCATCCATGTAATCAGTAGTTGTATTAGAGCCTCTGACATATGATGTCCACCCATGAGGACCAATTTGATATGGACTTGCAATATTGCTAAATTTCAGAAAACAAAACAAAAATAGAGATCTATGCTGTCACTAAGTTTTTTATTCAACATTGCGTACAACAATAACTATTATCACAAAGGTTAGGAAGACCTGCTCTACGGTGTATAAACAATTATAACTCTGGTTCATCCCATGTCACATGCAAATACGAATTACCTTGGAACCATATTTTTAAATCATATTTACTAAACAAGAGTAACAAAGTGAACTCATGGTAAAAACATTTGATAAAATGAAACAAAATTCAGATAGGATAAGCATACATAAAGTAGTTTCCATGGTGAATCAATTGTGCCCATGAATTAACTAATCCGGGAAGAGTCGTCAGTATCAAGCCAAGACCCTACTAAGCTTAGAATCACACGAGGTTCTAAACATGCTCTTGATAGTTTTTTATTCAACCACACTTGGGCACATTTTCAAGAAAGTTAAGACAAGCAATCTAAAGGCATAAAGTAAGTGCACAAGAAGAGAACACAAAGAGTTTGACCATACTAAAAGTCCATCTGCAAAAGAGCTACTCCCTCCGTCCCATTTTATTTGTCATGTTTGACTTTTCACACAGATTAAGAAAATTGTAGTTAATGCTTTGAATCATATTAAATGATCTAATATTTTTACACTTATGCCCTTTAAGTTGTTGTTGGAACATTTAATGCTACACATTTTTTATTGTAAATATTGTAAAGAGAAAAGGGTATTTGAAGAAATTTAGCAATTAATGCACAAAGTGGACACTTATTTTGGGACAAACCAAAAAGGAAACATGGACAAATAAAATGGGACGGAGGGAGTATCCATTTCTGGTACTTAAAAAAGCTACAAAAAATTGAAGGGCAGACTTTGACAAATCATAAGTCACTGTGTAGACACCAGGAAAAATAATAATAAAAAAATAAATAAAAGAGATAGAAAGAAGAGTTGAAGAAGCTAGCATACCCTAGGTGATAAGAAAGGCTTGGCCTGGAATGCTATCTTTTGAGAACTCCGGTGGCGAGCCAAATTCGGTGTTATTGTGTCCTTCTCTGCACCAAAAAAAGAAGAAAAAAACACATATACCCAAACACCAAATCATAATGTCTATAAGAAACGAACAATATAATCTCTTGCTCCTCAAGATCTTCATTAAAAGCTCACCAAATTTGTTTGTTCTCGCATGACAACCATGATTGCCATAACTCCTTATTCATGAGACTTTTTTTCAATAAAATTTGGTTATCTTTTAATGAACACATATACCCAATCACCAAACATAGACCGCACTGTTAAATGAACAATATCAATGTACAAAATAATGTCCATAAGAAACCATAGGAGCAAATGGTCACAATAAAACAAAAAAGAGTCGACGATTTCCAAAGCAAAATCTGCAAAGGAAAAGAACTGACATTCAATGTTTGTCCACTCCATTAATAAGGATTGAATGAAATTCCAACACCAGCACATTCCCACTGCCTACAAGATAAGTTCATTTAGAAGAAGCACAAACAAAAATAAAAGTTTAAGCAACTGATCATGAAACGGACTTACGTGTTGGTAATAAACAAGCTCACTAGATCACGTGGCACACAATCAAATCTTTGGATTGACAACATGAAGCACGAAGCACCGGAACCACTCCCAAAGTCTAGGAAATCTGAAAATTCACCGAAGTCCAGAAGGTCATATGAGGACCTCAGCACGTTTAGCAATACTTCTGGATGGTTAGGATATAAAGGGCACAAATGTCAAAAGGTAAAAGGATTGTCAAAAAAAAATGGACGTCCATGATTAATAGTATGGTACGTAAATATATTATGTTAATTAGGATATTACCATATCCGTGTCAATATACTATCTTCTCTCACAAGTCAAAAGTCCGAAAAATCAAGCATACTTAGCTTAGAGGCAAAGTCCTAGCTCATACCTTTAATACGGTATATAAATGTGAAGCCTTTGTCTAACACTAAGCAAAAACATATGTAGACACGAGCCACTCACACGATCGATGTCATTATTGATAATCCGCTCCTTTAAGAGCCAAGCTCCCGCAAGTAACCCCATAAAGCATTGATTACCTACATGGTTGTATATGTATCACCATATATATAATAAGCTCAATATGACTTTTGTAAGGTAGCACCGAGAGGAAATAAAAACCAATCGAATCACAAACCGTAAGCATCAATCGAAACCGCATTCATACTTGAAGAATTCCATGATAATCCCTAATAGTATGAACAATTGTTTTACAAACATGACCACAAAAAGGACAATGACGATCTTTGATCGGTATTCTTGAAGCTATCAATGCATTGGTTTTGAAAGCGTTCTGCCTGACCTCCAATAGGCAAAATATTTAGTAGTTGAGGACCTTTCCTCTATCAAATCCTCATCCACCTGTCCTTTCTATGTGTGACATATTTGGGATTAAAGCTTGTCATTGATAGTAAAAAGAAAAAACAGAGCCAATCACAGATTTCCCTTCAACAGCATCAAAATCCATAGGTTAGAAAACATCTTCAAATGTGCTTACATACATTTGTTTTCACGCTATGTATATACAATGTTCATCCTAAAGTGCTAATTCTATTTGCAGCATGCTCAAGCCAAAACCAAAAAGGTCACATGTTATCAAAAAGTAACATATTGTTACTGTATATTTTGTGGGCCAAAAAATATTCACACATTGTTTATTCCAACACACAACCATTAATCCAAAAGAAAAGGCTAAAAAAAATACAGAGAAGCATTAAAGCCATGTGCATTGGCTATACTTTATGGTAAAACACACAACACATAAAAGAATGAAATAACATGAGTTCAGCGAAAATTTTCAAGCAGTACACGATTTCAATCAAAGTCCATAACACAGAAGAATTAAGAAAATCCAACAATCACCCAAAAATCCCTAATTTGTCAAATTCATAAAATGGACTGAACTTTGCATTTCGAGACACACTGAGAAAAAAACACTCACTAGTAAATTTTATTATCTCTAGTATAATGAGGAAGGTACTTCTAGAATCGTTTTGGCCCTATAAGTCCCCCCACCTCCACAATGGAACGAACTCCTTGACAACTATACAATTCAAGAACTAATACTCATTCCCAAAGCTTATTTTACATTCCAAAACAATGACCGATGTCTCTTGAATTCAAAGGGTGGCTTTAAAATGCGATTTGTGTTAAGCCATTACCTTAATCGGGAAATTTTGGAAGGCATGCGATGAATCTATTCCCTCCAACGAAAGCTGATTTTTGTATTTCGTGAAGGAGAAAAAAATTCTGAAATGGAAGGTAAAAAAACCTTGAATCTGCAACAATCAATCAATAAATACCCAAATTGTCAACAATGAAAGGAAATTCGGAAAAGAAAACTACAAAATAACTGTTCAACGGGAAATTCGCGAGAGATTTAATGTACGGGGGAGAAAAGCGACATTGGAGAGAGTAGCAGATGCGGTGAGATTCGTGAGACGAGACGTAGTTTATTCGAAGAAGATGAGGCTTGCAAAAATACGAACAAAATGAGTGGATAGCGGTTTTTTTTTTTTTAATGTGATGAAATTAGAAGTTTTATTCCTTCAAAGATAAATGAAAAGTTAGCGCGTTCTTTTCTGTTTTACCGGGAAATATTTTTCCCTCAAAAAAAAAAAAACCGGGTAAAATTTTGGGAAGTGGTGGCGTGCAACACTACGCTGCCAAATTTTCCCCACGCACTAAAACAACCCCTCATATTATTTTAATTTTTTGCAGCTCATAAAAACATGCTGCCATAAATACTATTTTTTTGCAGCGTGTAGAACACGATGCTTATAAAATTATTCAATTATCCGCAACGTATATATAATAGCACGCTGCAAGTATGCTATATCAGCAGTGTATTTTAAATGCACGTCGCTAATCCATGCTGCCAAAACACAATTATCTATTATTCTGATTGATTTACGTAGATTTGAGATTAATTCAGATTATTGTGTTCACATTGTAATCTCTACTATAAATACCCTCTTATACTATTGGAGTAATACACAAGCAATTTTCTTTTCTTCTATACTTGTATTTCCTCTTGTTCTTCCTCCATTATTCTCTTAGTTTTATAACACGTTATCAGCACGAGTCTCTAACCACGTCTCAAATCATCAAAATTGTTTTGATGAGTTTGGCAGCCTTCGAATGAAAAAAAACCCACAAGAATCACCATTCATAGATTGCCATATATACTCAAGCCGATCATTGATATATTTTATATCTCCACATCTCGATACAGGTAAACATTTTCTTTATTTAAATTATTTATCGTGATCAATTATATTATTCTACAGATATATATAATATTGATGCTAATGGTATTGACATCAACAAATCATGATGGATCAAGTCAATACAACGTAAGAAAAAGATATGAGTAATACTCATCAGTAATATGAAGCCTTGAAGGCTATATTTCTTAGACAAAAGAGTTTGCCTTTTGTGCAAATTGAAAAAGGAGATATGATCACATGCAGTTGATCAATGTTTGAAACGAGCATTTAATGGACTAGAAATCCATATGAAAATAGAAAGCTCGTAAAAGTGAATATAAAATTCACATAAGTGGGCATGTCAAAAACCGCGGAAAGTGAATATTAAATTCACATAGATAAATTTCAGACATGTCGAAATATCGTGAAAGTGAATTTGAAATTCACAGAGAAAAAAAGTATAGACATGTCATTCATATAAATAAATTAGGACCCAAAGTCCATAGAGAATGACATGTTCCACGTGTGATCTGAAATTCAGAGATAAGAAATCTACTGAATATATCATGAGATTTCATGACCATAATCGATGAAAAATTAAATCACTTTCTATCATGATGATATGCTCCTAAAGCAGCAATATCGATCAAAGTAATTTTTGATGTATATGAAATTGATTATTATTTTGTATCATGAATGACAAATAATAATCCATTGGATGTGGAATTATATATGAAAGTAAATAATGAGTCACCATTGATATGACTAATGAGTCCCAGCCGAATTATGAGATTTCATACTTTAATTTATAAATAACGTGACTTAATTTATAAATATTTGGAAATATTTGGTTACAGTCGTGGAGGAGGACGTGGTTGATACAGTCCTCACAAAATTATTTTTATATGATTAAAACAATAATCATGACAAGAGACAAAGTAATCTTTTTGAAGATTACGCCACATGTCAGAGTTAGTGGCGATTTACAAAAATTATTTATACGATGCATTTAAACATAAGCATCGTTTATTAATAAATAAATTGTTTCTTGTCTTGGCCTTATTTTGATACGGCTAAAGTATTTTGTGATATATAAATAGTAGTTATGGAATTTTATCGATTGTGTATAATTGATACGTGTGGCTAGTTTTCATCTAAAAGGAAAAAGGAAAATAATTGTATCATCAAGTATTTTTGGTAAGTAAATCTTGTTATTTGGCCACAATAATAATATATGATTCTCAATCGCTGGATTAATCAACGTGTATATTACTTTTGCAATCATATTCGTATTAATTAAAATCATTTTAAATAGCTAAAATTAAATAGATTAAATTTTACATGATGTGTGCGTAGTTGTGTTAATCACTTACGTGGTGCGTATATATGATCTTTATTTTGATACGACATGAGAGTGTTTTATACGTTGCTTTATAATTTAGCAATACATTTCTCACTACAAAGTTGATATGATATATGAAATATAAGAACATGAAATTGTCATATCATTTAGTTAATTGGATTCATATTATCCATAACCTTTTAATAATTGCATGATCATTGAGGTATTAATCCATTCATTGTATTTTTGGCAAAAGTTTTTGCATTGATTTTAATAAATAAAATCATATTTGGTTATTCAATGAAAAGATTTTATTTTGAATGATCATTGTAAGAGTAGTGATACTCATTATTGTGATTATTTATACATATCTTTATTACAAAATAAAAATATTCAACCTACGGTTTTTTTTAAATGAATACCATGTATATGGTCTCTGATTGTAAGCACATTTGCTCTATATTGTTATTAAATTCAAAATTCGTTGTCTAGTTGTGATAAGAATGAATATGACAACATATTACAATGCTTTATTAGTGAGTGAAATTATTCATAATGATTGATTCACGAATTGTAATACTGGATAATTGTCTCTTGGATCCACTAGCATTTACAATATTAATTTGATTTGCTTGAACTGATACATAATATAATTTTCTATTTGAAATAATTAATCATTGTAATTCATTTATATTATGTGATAATTGTTATACTTTGAAAAATTAATTGCTCATTTCGTTCAAAGGAAGAAATGGAGCCGGAACATGAGAGCAATTAAATTGTCTCATCAATAGTGCGACACGCACGTTATATTGAGAAACAAGTTCTCAAAAGAATTAATGAGAGGTGCAAATGATATGCAAGTGCTATATTGAAACAATTTTTTTTTTTAAAATAAAGCACTATGCTGTCTCAAGTCTCAATTTTTTTGAGTAATATGGGTGTTATATCGAGATTGAAATATTTTCTTTATATACTATTTCCGATGAAATGTGTATAAACAATGTGTTTGAAAATAATGAGATATGTCCATTCCACGAAGAGAATGTGACTGATACTACATGCATCATTTAAAACAATGATATATGTATCATATTGTATGGGATGCATCACAATCATTCTGTGAAATGAATGCGACAAAATTAAATATTTAAGATGCATATAGTGATTCTGAATATTTTGATTATTGTGGTTATAACCATCCTTTATGTGAGAATACCACTAGAATTGGAATGGTGATTCAAGAACATTGGTATAAGTCGATATATTGTATCCATAATTGTGAACGGATATAATATCCCTATATGAGCCAAAATTTCTCCACAAATCGAAAAATATAAAAGAAATTTGTTGATACCCACAAATCGAAAAATTGTTAACGGATATAATATCTCTATATGTCATAACTTTGTGATGATTTGTGTAAGGGGTCATTAAACTAATCAAAATCATTCATTCTAGTAATATTGCAAAGTTTATCTTAAGTATTTGCGGAGATTAATAAATTCACATATAAAAGATTAGTAATAGCATGCCTTTTTTAATGTCGATCGAGAGTATTCACCGGCTCTACCATATAATTGAATATCAAATGTCACTGTTTACAAAGAAAATTTTAATCTCAAAATATTGTCTAGGTTTAACTTGAGTAATAACTTCAAGATTAATTATATACTTAAAAAATATGGGAAAAACAAATTGGATGCATATAAAGTAGTACATTTATAAACATATGGGCCCTTAAATTGTATTTATTTAATAGATTTTCCATAAATGATTAATAGCGTAAGTTTTAGACCATTCAGGAATAAAAGAAGATACATTTGTCCCTTTGGTAAATTTAGAAAGAATATGATTTAGAATATTTTGTCTCGTGATATGCGTTATACATTTCTATACGGGGTAAAAATGTCCACTCATATGTTAAACTCTAATCCTCCAAATTTTCTTTCCTACGGCTCCTCGCCGCTACTAAAATTGTGTCATCACCATATCCATCATAAGATTGCCATTCTTTCGGAGATTTTATAAGTAAAAAAACAACATTGCCTTTTGATTTACAAATTCGGTGGAAACATTCGGTTAGAACAACGGATCGTCGATCATGGAATATCATTTTTCCTACAACTTCCTGTACATGTGTTCATCTATTGTATTGTGTTTTTATCATTTAATGCATTGTACTTCTTGTTATGTTATCGATATCTTTTGAAATAGAAGTACAACAAATTCAAGAAACAAATCTTGAATAATTCATCAAATTTTTTTGGGCATGATATAATTATTTCCATCGAGTGTTTAAGAAATCTATAATTCTTCTCTTGCAGGTTATAAAATGATGAACTACTATCTCTCCCAAAGGCTAAGTAGTGGGGAGGATCGTGGTGTTCCATTCGATGAACTGATTCGCCAAAGGAGAGTTCAGTTGTAAACAACCTTGCAAGAACCATTTCAGGATATTCTTATAGCGGAAAAGGCAGGTAATGGGCATCACGTATGTTAGGATTCTAAAAGTCATGTCGGACAATTCCTCACCTTTACTAGTTTACCTAAAACATGGAATACAAATGTCCGACGCTGCATAACAAAGGGGGGAATGGTGAGGGGTTAAATGTGCGTGACCGTGTTGTCCAGATCCTTCAAGAACTAAATCATTCTGTGGTAGATGAGATTCCTCCTAGGCCATCACGTTCTAGTGAAGGCCAGGAGGCCAGGAGGCAAGGAGGCGAAGTTGCAGGCCTCATAAGTATGAAGCACCTAGCTGAGCTCCGGATTCCTCAAACATGCGTCCTGACTTCATTTTGCGAGCCGGGTGGATGACAAAAGTCTTACCTCGCCAAAATGGGAAAAGCTTGGAGAAAAGACACGTACTACATTGAAGAAGCAACCCAACTTCAATTCCGATCCTGATCCAAAGTCACCCAGTACCTAGAGCGCAAAGCTGCTCCCCTTCATTGCAGGAGGAGACAATAGTGAGACAACACATGATGATGATATGTCTCTCCAATTCACTAGTAAAATGATGGTGAAAAGGGACCAACTCTTTTTACTATCAAAAGTTTGGCAGATCGATGTTTCTTCTTTTGATTTTTTTCATTTAAAAATGGGGGAATGAGGGAGTAGGACAGAAATATTTCATCAATTGAGTAGAATGACAGTTTTTTGACACTTTTGCATAAAGGACAAAACTATTTATCCACTGTCGAAATTCACTGTTTAAATTCACTGTCGAAATTCACTAATTTTCAAAATTCACTAATTTTCATTGTCGAAATTCACTGATTTTCGGGATTCACAATCGAAATTCACTGATTTCCGGATTCACTGGGGAGATTCACTGATTTTTGGGATTCATTGTTTGTCCTTCTCGCTATAAAAATTATGCAGTTGTCCTTCTCCCTATAAAAAATATGTAGTTGTCCTGTTACTTAAAAATATTCCAGATTGTGTCCTTATCCTAATTTCCCATTTAAAAATTGGATTGTTAAAGATATTTATGTTGATATGTATGTTTAGGCCTTAACTATCCATGTAGTAGTATTATTTCATGATTGGAGTAATGACAAGAAATTATTATAAATAAATAAAATAAAATCAAGTGTCGGGTCTTTCTCTCCTTAATTGATTTGTTTTCTTTTTAATTGTGCTTGGAGAGGGGTATAAACCTATGTCTATGCTACCATGTTGAACTACCATCTCTACCAAAAGCCTAAGTTGATTGGGATGTAGATAGTTAACATTATATCTCAATATGCCTCCTCAAGTGTGAGCCTATAAGAAGAGAGAGACTCGTGTGAGTTTGTATAAAGGGAGATAAAGACCCGTGTGAACATATAATAAGGGAGATTGGCCCAAATCGTGTAGGTATATTTTTTTTGTTTGGAAAATTCTTCTTGGATCAGGGTTTGAACCTAAGACCTCCTGCTCTGATACCATGATGAACTAGCATCTCTCCCAAAAGTTTAAACTGTTGAGGAGCTAGATAATTACCATTTTATATACTTCAACATATAATTATCAAGAAAAATGATGAAAAATAATAATTATGCACATTTACACTTATCATCTTGTACCTCAAGGATCCCTGTTCGTAGACTTCTTCATTGAGAAAATGATCACTAGTTGATTCTTCTTTCTAAAAAATTTCTTTCTCAAATAAACTAGTACTTAAGAAACTTGGAGTTAAGATAACTAAGCTGAGATTAAGTCTGGTGACTGAATCGACAACTGATTTAAATGCAGAGGAATATATTACTTTAAAGCCTATAATGATTTTAATATCAGTTATTTTTATCAGTTATAAAGTCCTCGGAAATATTCTGTGTAATCTACATTTTAATGGTGCAAACTGAGTTTTCCATGCTAGATAATAATTCAGTCAATCACAAACATGGATATAAAATACTTCAAGTAAATGCGTAAATAATTAACACAAAGTTTATGGAGGTTCCAGGTGGTGTAATCCTGTCAGCCCTCTCTTCTCTTGTGATGTTGGAGGAAATTCACTAAGTTCTTGAGTTAACGTTACCAGACACAAAGCGAATTAACAATTGTCTATTGCTAATCCCTAGCTTCACAATCTTCAAGCCTTAGTCCTTGACAAGTAGAATTGTTGTGTCATTGAGTCTGCTCCACTGGACCTTGAAGGGTAGAATTGCCTCTTCACTAGCTCACCCAAAAGAACAGTCTTCTTGACTTCACCTCAACGATCCTTCACACCTTCTTGGTGTTTCACGATCTAACCTTTGTATAAAAAAGTTCGGACTTGAATCTATTAAATGATTCTATTTGTGTGAACTTCTTCTTGATGTATATGATTAGCACGGTGAGCTCGTTTCTTCAAGTGTTATCTTGTCTAGTTGATTTCTTGAATGCTTCAAAACACTTAGATTATTTCTTCATTATTGCAATTACCAAAACAAGCAAGAGTTCTTTAATCACTTCCCCTTATTCTTGGAGTATAAGTGGTTTATTTATTGGGGTATTGCCAACGTTTGAATTTGAATCCTTATAGCCGTTGGTCATCTTGCTTAGTATACGTTGAATGTTAGTGTCCGTTCTGACAATTGATAGTCTATCAACCAATCATATGGCTAAATCTTCAACATTCTGATTCCTTAGTAAAGCGATTAGTTGTCTTGCTAATTTGAAAGCGTGTTTCATTAGTTTACGATTTCTAAGCGTTAAGGAGCATTAACTCAATTTTTACTCTTCATCATAAACTGAGTACTCCTAGCTCTTCATCTGATCATTATTTGTGAGATTAGAGTACACCATTTAAAAACTCATTATACTTAACTTGGTTATATTGTCCTTATGTAACTTAGATCTTCTTTACAAGATCTATAGAGTCGATTCGAGCCATCACATACTTACTCGAAATCTAACTATATAGTCTCGGCTTATAAATTGAGTTTGTTCTTCTCATTTACTCAGCCTTCATTAACTGAGTCTGGTCCCTCAGTTCTTCATAACTGAGTTTGGTCCCTCAATCCTTAATAACTAGGTTTGGCCTCTCAGTCCTTCATAACTGGGTTTGGTCCCTCAGTCTTTCATAACTGAGTTTGGTCCCTCAACTCTTCTGTCTTCTATCTTATCTATTACAGTGCTTGTCTGATATAACCTATACAATAATTAGACTTTAATAAATCATATACATTTAGTTTCTAGACATCTTTTTGCTTTGCACTATAACAGCTAGTTATGACACTTCATCAATGGGGTTTAAAAATAACAAATAATAAAAGATGAATCATCATCAAAACTTAATTTTATTTCCAACAATTTCCTCCTTTTTGATGATGCCAATACCCTCCTTAAAAGCAATGCAAAAACATAAGGAAAAAAGTAAAAACAAACAAAACACATTAAAATGATCTTTATTAATTTCATACTTGGAGTTACACGAGTAGCTTGAAATGAAAACTAACTCGAAGTCTTCTGTAAGCCATCTGACTTAGCTTCAGTATCAGTTTGAGTCTTTCATTTTTCCGCTAACTCTGCAACTAACTTGTCATAGGCTTCAACCGATTCTTTCATTGACTCATATACTGTACCAAAATCTAGGGTGTTGATGTTTGTCCAGACTTGCCATGCCATAGCCATTGGTGTCTTTCGAAAGAACTTGTTTTTGTAGATAATTGTGAATCTCATCATGCTCCTTCTAAGTTCTTCATTATTGGTGAGTCATTCTATGACTTGTCTAGCTGGTGCTAACTCAGTTTCCTTAGCATTTTCTTCAATTGTCTTCAAGGTGCCATCTTTCTCACAAATTATTAAGCTTTTTCCTATAGTGAAGAAAGTTCTTCTCTTATACCAAGAACTTTCCCAAGGCTTGTTCTCTAGTTTTGTCTACAGCAATGGGTATCTTCTTAAATTTCTCAAACAACTGAAGGTCTAGTGCAAGTATCTTTTGAGTAGATTTGGAAAACTTTACTATCAGTTCCATTTCCTCGTCGGTTAGATCAGCTCTAGCTTTCTTCAGTTCTATCAGTTTCTCATCAATAGCTCCAACAACCCTTTCCATATCTTCAGCATTTACTTTTAAGACATCCTCACTTTCCCCATTATTGGCATCATCCTTGGAGAGTAGACTCTGCAATATTGAGTTCATATGATGTTGATTGGATGCCAATATGGTTTGGGCTACGATTGAATCTTTAAGTGTGTTTTCCATCATGAAGACTCTGGCATGTAAATTATTAGTAAGGTTTCAAGTCTATCTTGAGTCTCATTCTTCCTTGTTTCAAACTCAAGGGTTGTCTTTCTAATGTTAATCAAAGTATCTAGGCAGTTATCATTGATTTCACTTACTTGTATCAGTACTGCCTTTCGTTCTTCTTCTCATTTGGACAAGGTTGTCATGATTGTCTCTAGTACATCAAAATTTTTGTTTTCAGTTTCCAAGATAGCACAAGTGGTGTACCTCATGACATCAACTTTCTGAACTATATAAGTTTCCTGAACTGATGTCTCTCCAGCTTTCTTGGTTGCATTTAGTTGCAACTCATCTTCAACAATGTTTGTTGTAGCTTCATCTTTCTTCTAACTAACTTCTTGTAACTGACTAATTTCCCCCTTAGAATGTGCTTCAGTATTTTCTTTGGGGTCGGTTTTAGTTTCTTGCTTTCCTTCTGTTGGTGCTTATTTCTCTTCATTTTCAATATTTTAAACAAGTGCAACTGCATCTTTAGCTACTCCCAGAACTCCTCCATCGGTAGGAGACTCAATCCCTTTTAGTTCTGGTTCATTATCAATTTGAGATTCAGATTTGGACACTGAATCTGATGTAGTGGACTCCTTTGAACTTCCTGTTCATTGTGTGTTGTCCTCTATGTTTCATCAGGTTATTAAGTTATCATTATTATCATCATCATTATCATCATCAAATCTGGATATACAGAAACCCAAATCTGGATCTGATCCATAATTGGATCGTCAGATCTGATTCACAGCACCGATCGAGACACTCGATCATGCACAACGGAAGCTGGGAATAAATTCACATGCGATTTTAGTACAGTATGATCCACATAAATAATTAATACAACAATGAGAAGGTTGAAGACTTACCCAAAATGAGAGGAAGAATCAATCGACCAAAGAGGAGAAGCCGCAGTCTTCCGGATTGTATCTCCTAGTGACGACTGGTGGACGTCGATCCTCACCGTAGAACCTTCTTGAATATGCACAAGAAAAACCCTAAGGTTTTCTCCTCCTAATGGCTTGAACAAGAAACTAAATTTTCTCTTATATTTTGGTGAAAGTGGCGCAATTTATGATCTTATTGTGTTGGGAGGACTCTTTTTATATAGGAAAATAACTAGTCAAGAGAGTTATCCTTTTCACACCACAATTACCTATTCCCATAAGGAAAAGATATTTTCCATAACATAAGAGATAATTCCCAAAAATCAATCTCTTATCTGTTGTCCATTAATTATCTACGAAATAAATAATTAAATACACATGTGACATAATCTAAGAAAATTTCTTTTCCTAA
Organism: Gentiana straminea; assembly: GCA_036785695.1. NCBI lineage: Eukaryota > Viridiplantae > Streptophyta > Magnoliopsida > Gentianales > Gentianaceae > Gentiana > Gentiana straminea. The sequence continues at coordinate 3,526,470 of JAVUPR010000298.1, forward strand.
TTTATCCACATTGGGGCGCCACATTTGTCATTAATTTAATAGAAAATGTCTTTTCTATTTTACGTATTATTTACCAAATAAATAATATTGAATATTCATTAAATAGACCAACTATTTAATTTATTCTCGAGGTTCTACAAAATGATAAAACACTCGCGTGTTAGGAGCCAACTAGGGGACCATGAAGCTATAACCAGTAGCTACAATAAATTGAATAAAATATTCATCATACAGAATATTTCTACTCAATCACGATTAAGGTTAATCCATTTATGATCATCTTGTGATTTAATGAGATTTCTCAATCACGAAATTGTATGAGAAATCCAGATTAAATCGGTTCAGTCCTATATGACTACATCATATATAAATGTCCCACTTAGATAACCAATATCGACGGTCCGGATAAGACGGTCACACCATAAAGTGTTATGGGCGCATTAATGGTGGTTTAATCAATAGACCCCATACTTTGATTAAGTTCACCACGGACTAACAGTTCAAGTGTATCACCATAAACTTAATCCTCGCGTGTGACACATACTAAGTTATATGGCTACCTATGATACAACTTGGGGTTTTCAACAGTGTATTTCTTATAAGCACAAAGCAAATAATAAGATGAGAATAAATATGTCATTTATTAATTATAAAAAAAAATTACATAAATTGTCTTTCGGGCGCTACTTCCAACAATCTCCCACTTGCCCGTATAAACAAGCAACAATTGTCTTTCGGGCACTACTTTAAACACAGACACTCACCATCATTTCCATAAATGAGACCAAAATGAGATGTACCCCTAATCTATCTGAATGTCCTCTTCATAACCTTTCAATGTTCCTTCTCAGGCAGATCCATAAACCTGTTAACTACACTGACTGCTTTTAGTCCTCTAAAAATTGGCCAACGCAGCCGCCTAGGCTCCGGTCGGCCATCAACCGACACGAATTCACACAAATGGCCATGTCTAGGCGGGCTGAAAGTCGGACTAGGTGGGTTCAAGGTAGGAAACTCGGGCCAACTCGGCAAACTCGGTCTATACATATTTAAAAGCCCTAAAAATTAAAAAAATCATTTCCATTTCTTCCCCGACTCGGCTGAGTTTTCTCCTCTCCCTTCGCAAGAAGTTACCCAGGCCCGAGCCCCAGTCCCATCTCAAATTGTGATGACCACCGGCCAGCCGGCATCAGCATATCTAGTGGGTTTGTTTTCATTTTTTCGGTTTGTTTTTAGTTTAAATTTAACATGTGTACTTGACATTGAATGTGTTTATTTTGGAGTTTGGACGTATCACGTATGTTTGTATGTATTTTATTTTGTGGCATGAATTTTTAGTCTGATGATATGTTAGTACTTAGTATTACAAGAGTAGTAGCGTCAATATTTTTGAGGGTTTGTATTAGTATTTTGTTTTTATGTTTTTGTGAATTCCTTTATTATTAATATTATTAATAAATAAATAAAAATCCACAACCGCCTAGTCCCTGACTAGTCCCCTGCCTAGACGACTAGTCCTAACTCCCCACCCGTCCGCCCGACTAGCGCCTATTGACTTTTAAAACATTGACTGCTTGTGCTAGATAAGGTCTAGACCACATCATTGACTTGCCTCTTTAACAAAATTCCCTCTTTAGCTTTATCTATCAGTTCCATATATTCTGCTTCAGTAGTAGATAATGTCATTGTGTCCTTTAAAGTTGCCTTCCAACTTACCGTTGGACCTCCCTAGATGAACGAATAACCAGTCATAGATCTTCTGATGTCCAAATTAGTAGCATAATCAGAATCACAGTACCTTGTGACCAGACACTCACCATCATTTCCATAAATGAGACCAACATGAGATGTACCCCCAATCTATTTAGACATCCTCTCATAACCTTCCAATGTGCCATCTCAAGCAGAGCCATAAACCTGTTAATAACATTGACTGCTTGCAGTGTTCTCAAAATCAGCCAAATCGGCCACTTAGGTACTGGTCGGCCATCACCCGACCTGAGTTCACACAAATCGGGCCAGTCTAGGCGGGCTGGTCTATAGGCGGCTTGGAAGTCGGACTAGGCGGGTTCAAGGCGGGAAACTCAGGCCATCTCAGCCTACTCGGTTTATACATATTTGAAAGCCCTAATTAAAAAAAAAATCATTTCCATTTCTTACCCAACTCGGCTGAGTTTTCCTCTTGCCTTCGCAAGCAGCCACCCAGGCCCCAGTCCCATCTCAAATTACGCCGGCCACCCTCTAGCTCTACCGCCGACCACCGGCCATCCGGCAACATCATTTCCAGCGGGTTTGTTTTCTTTTTTTTGGTTTCTTTTTAGTTCAAATTTAACTTGAGTACTTGACTTTGAATTACTTTATTTTGGAGTTTGGATGTATCACGTATGTTAGTATGTGTTTATTTTCTGACATGAATTTTTAGACCTATGATTTGTTGGTACTTAGTATTACTAGAATTGTAGTATCATTGTTTTTCGGAGTTTGTAGTAGTATTTTGTTATTTTGTTTTGGTCAATTTCATTATTATTAATATTATTAATAAAATAATTAAAAAAATCCACAACCACATAGTCCCCGACTAGCACCTATCGACTTTAAGAACATTGACTGCTTGTGACAAATCAGGTCTAGCGCAAACCATGGCATACATAAGACTCCTTAGTTCACTAGCACATGAAACTCTCAACATGTATTCCTTCTCATTAGTTCATTGTAAAGAAAACACAAGAGACAAATGAGTATTTGGTGTCATTGGAGTGTGTATAGGTTTGGCAGCTGACGTGTCAAATCTGGACAATATCTTATGAATGTATTCCCTCTGTGATAAAAAATAACTTCTTCTGACTTCTATCTCAATAGATCTCTTACCCCAGAATTTTCTTTCTTGCACCGAAATCCTTCATCTCCAATTTCGTACTAAGAAGATACTTTAGATTTCAAATATCAAATTTTTTCAAACAATATATCAACATAGCATCCACATACAGAATCAGATAAATGAATGAACTATCTTTCAGCTTGTTATGATATACACAACAATCATATGGACTTTTGTCAAAGCCCTGCTTGATCATATAATAATCAAACCTCATGTACCACGGCCTTGGAGCCTCGCTTGAGTGCATACAATGACTTTCTCGGCTTGCAAACATACCCTTATTTTCCGGGGACTTGGGATCCCTTTGACTAAGTCATATATATCTTGTTATCTACATCTCCATGTAGACGAGATGTCTTCATATTTAACCGCTAAAGTTCAAGATTCTGATGTGCAGCCATTGCTAGTATCACCTTAATCGAAGTATATGTGACTACTGGTGAGAATATCTCATCATAGTCTACTCTATGTTTGACTAAACCTTTTTGCAACTAGATGTGCCTTATACTTAATAGCTTCAGCGGAAGGCATTCCTTTCTTCTTCTTGAAGACCTACTTACAAATGACTAGTCTTCTCTCATGTGCTTGTTTGACAAAATCCCAAGTCTGGTTCTTCTGAAGTGGCTTCATTTAATCTCTCATGGAAGCAAGCCATTGATATACTTCGAATGTGTCACGCCTTCCTTGTAGGTGTTTGGTTCGATCCATCCACCTCCATAGCAACATGAAGTGCATAACTATATCCTAATACCCATACCTCTTTGGAGGTCCAACATTAATTCTTCTAGCTCGCTAAGAGTTAAAATCGTTAATTAATTTCGATGTTTGAGTCTTTGCCGATCGTATTAGATCTAATTGTATCGGTTCGATGGTTCTTCCGAATTGTTGGGTGTTGACTATTCTCGGATAATCTTGAAACTCAATTGATTCAACTCGAAGCTCCACTTGTTTGTCAACACCCTCATTTTTAGTTTGAAACTAGATGTCACATATGAGTTAAACATAGAACTCTAATCAAGGACTACACTTCTACCAAGTATAACCATGTTTTAAACCGATGACCGGATTATATATCCTTTAACTCCATCTTTATATCCCAAATACACCACTTCCTTGCCTCTTGGTTCTAGCTTACCCTCATCTCAATGATAATAAGCTATGCACCAAAAAACACTTAGATTTGACCAAGCCTCATATTGCTTAACTTATTCATATCATTCTAGTGAAACCTTGATAATGCAACATTAGCAGAACCTTCTAGCTGAATACTTGTTGACATTCAGAAATCCACCTTCACCTCTGAATCTAAATCCATTGATGTCCATAAGACTAAGTTATATCAAATTCTTTTTCATTAGTGGAACATCTCTCACATCCTTCTATGCACAAAATTTACAATCATGTGTCTTGATCCGACTTGAGCCAATTCAGAACACCTTGCAGACTTTACTATTGACCATAGAAATATGTCCTTCATCCACCTGCTCATAGGTTGTGAGGAAATCCATGCATGGACAAATATGCTAAGATGCCCCAAAATCTAGAATCCATGCATCATTGAGATGTGTTCACTCCCCAGCCACTAGAGCTATGTCTGCTTCAAAATTGGTGTCATGTTCTACCAAAGAAACAGTTCCATACTTGATGTCATGTTGCTTATTCTTCTTTGGACATTCATTCTTCCAATTTCCATGCTCTTTATAGTAGCTACAAACATCTTTTGCCGTGTGAACCTTGGAACACCCTTCTTGGACTACTGCTTTCTAGGGTTTCCTGATCCTTTGTTACTGCTACTGGCCATCAAACCAGCAGTCTGCTTCATTATGGTGTAATTCACAAGTACGGAGAGATGACGTAACAACCTCCATTGACATTGTATCCTTCTCATTTGATGCTGGCAGTGACACCAGCAAGATTAGAGTTATATCTCATCTTCAATCTTAACATCAATATTCCTTAAGTCAAGTAATATTATGATCAACATGTCCACATGATCTCTGAGATAAGTCCATTCATGCATCATTAAACTAAATAGACGTTGCTTATACATCAACTTGCAAGTCACTGATTTTGTCATGTACAAGCTCTCAAGTTTTAGCCAAAGCCATGCATTCGTCTCCTCTTTTGCAACTTCGATGGTAATATCATTTGACAAACACAACGTGATTAATGTTGAATGTGCATTCTCCTCCAGACGTGCCATTTTAGCTGAATTGGCAGATGTTGTATTTGTCAACGGAGCCTAAAGCCCATATTGTTTCAACAAGGCACGCATCTTGATATGCCACAGACTGAAACCGTTCCTACCAGTCGATTTTCACATTGAATCCAAACATCCTTCTCGTCGAAAAGCTAGCATTGATCGCAAAACCTAGCATCAATTACGACCTTGCTTCCATTCATCCTTGCTTGCACTGATTATAGATTCTCTGACAGAACATTTCTCTGATACCAGTTTGTTGTAATGGATCTTAAGAAATTTCATAGATTTTGAGAACACTACAACACTTTTGACCTTTTACGGCACAAAATAAATGCCGGGAAACAGAATATAAGTGCCGTAAAAAGTAATCCCGGCACATAAAATGGAGGTTATTTAAATGTCGTCAATACTGGTGTCGGCAATGTTTTGCGGCAGTTTGTTGTTTTGCCGGGAAGTTTTTGCGGCGATTTTATGGCACATAATCAAAATGACGCATGTTTTATTTGTGGCACTTTGCTAACACTTTTTTAACATGTCGGAATGTTTTATGATGATTTTTACGGCACTTTATTAATGTGACGGACATAACTTTGAGGCATTGAAACGACTCTTATTTTAATTGCCACACGTAATTTATGGCGAATTTTCCGACACTTTCCATTTGCAGTGACACATATTTGTGGCACTATACGAACATTCATTCCATTTGTCGTGGTTTTGTAAATGGTAATTTACCGACACTAATCTTTATTGTCGTGAATCTCACAACATTTGTTTGGCACATATTGAAAATGTCCGTTTTGTTTTAGTGGCACTTTTGTGACATATAATACGTTTGTCGGAAAATTATTAACAATCTTTCTTTTGCATTGTCTTAAAGTAATTAACTTAATCTTAAAGTTGTAGAATTTTTTTACCATGTTTATGTCACGGTTATCAATATACGACTGAAGTTCTAGTATTCTTACATTACATTCATATATATTAATAATCCACATTTGAACAAAGACAAAGAAGGAATAAAATTATTCAAAATTTTGAAAATATAGGTTGAGGTTGAAATTGAAGGAAATGAAAACTAAACACCGAAAAATGATTCTTATCCAAACATTCAATCCAGAAATAATTTGAAATTAACAAGAAAAACAAAAGCAATATTTACAAGATTAATGCGTTCAATACTAAAAAACGCAACGATTTTCCTCTTGAAAAGGAACAAGCATCCAATCTCATTAACTTTCGATCCAATAACATGAATATGTCCCGCAAAAAGGTAAATTGAATGGTATCAAAAAATGTAGTACGATTATAAAACTATAGTAATATGTATGATATGCATGTATATTTTACCTTTCATATGCAACTCTTCGTCTCTTTTTCCTGTTCGTTGCTCTATCCCGCATCCATTAAGGAGAAAACAAATAATCATTCACGACAACACATCGATACACAAGTCTTTTCTTGCATCAACAAAAAGTGATTTTATAAAATATCTACAAAAGAATAAAAAAAAATAAAAAATTACAAGTGATCTTAACATTTGAGCAAAGAAGCATATTACATATAATAATGTGGCCATGCATTCGACCACCAAAACAAGAAATGAAATAAACAAGGGAAATAAATATCACCATGCAAAACTAAAAATAAATATCTTTACTAGTAACTCATATACGATCCTTAAATAATGTTTGTTGATATTTTATTTCATTTGTAATTCTTTTCGTTTTTTGTTTTTTTTTTTGTTTTTTGTTTTTGTAATTCTTTTTGTTAAATGTAAAGCAATGAAAATGAACGAAGAAAACGTCTTAGCATATATAGTCATAAAATTTGTGTTCCAAAAAATAAAAATAGAAATTCATAAAATTCGCTTTAGTCATCATAGCTTTGGTCATTGGATTACCTGATCCAAAGTCTTATATACAGTCGTTAAAAAAAGTTTTACAACAAAAATAAATAACACTTATGATAACAAACATGTTGTATTTTGGTAAACAACAAATATGTTGTAGTAAAAAAATAAGATAACATTTATTAGTCATAATTTTGATGAAGATCTATATAATAAATACGCATATAAACATTATTATGCATATAAAAAAGATTACACCATAAATAGTGAAACATGTTTTAGGATATTTAATATTTTAGGGATATTAAAGCATATTTTGTGTATCAATGTGACAAACAAATGAAAGGTATCAACGTAAATATCGGAAACAAAGTGAAAAAAAAAAAAACCGACACATTTAATTCAAAAAAATTAAAAGGAATAAGATGACACAGGAGAGTGAGTTGTTCAAAAACCAAAAACAGAAAAAGAAACAAAGAGGAGAGAGACAATTACCGCAACAAGGAATCGAAAAATTAATTAAATTAAACAAAATCGAAAGTAAGCAATAAATGTGGCGTTAAAAGAAGTGAAATTAATGTGATGTTGAATTAGCAGTTGACTACAGATTCAGCGGGTAGAAACAGAATTTGGGAAAAGTGCTCTCGCACCCAAATAACAATATAAAATTGCATGTATCGCTAGTCGTGAGAAAAAATGCAATGATTTTACGATTTTTTTCATGGATTAAACTTTTTAATGACAAAAAATTCAATGAATTTCCTTCTCATATACAATAAATCAATGATGGAATCAATTTAAACCAAAATAACTTATCTTGATGGAGGTAAAATGCAATTTAGCGATGTGAGTCCCCACCTCCCGGAGATACTAGTTATCGAAGGGTTTGAGAAGGAAAGAGCTCGACTTCTCTGAATCTGCAACAATCGTGAATTGTTTTTAGGGGAATAGTGCTTCGATTGTGAATTGTTTTTAGGAAAACCGTGTTTTGAAGGCAAGTGTAGAAAGTGATAATTTTTGTATTGTGGTTTTAAAAAACTGTGTTTATTAAATAAAAAACTACTTTTTTTTTAGACTAGATTGGGGTTATCATTTAAGAGTTTGTTTTTATCACTTTTAAAAAGTTTAAAATTTGTGCTTAAAGTTTCGGTGGGTATATAACAAACAAACAAACAAAAAAAGTTTTGGTGGGTAAGAAAAGGCTTGAAAAAATTGATCTGAAAATATGGCGCTAAATAAATAAAATAAATAAAACCACGTACTTGAAAAAAAAAAAAAAAAGTAACAGAACGTGGATACAACCTCAATTAGCTTTTTTTTTTCCCTTTTTTTTGGAGTATAGTAGTACGTGTTTTTTTATTTATTTTTTTATTACAAATACACTTCAGCTGTTTTGTTTTTAAGACATTCATTTTTTTTTAAATGTTTCTTTATACAGCAAAATTCATGGTTTCGTATTAATTTATACTTAAAACTATAGAGTTTTTTTTTTTTGTGGAAAAAGAATTTTATTAAGCAACATCAGCCAAACAGGCGGCCAAAACGTCACCCGGGGATGAAGCGCCCCAAGATGTCCGAGTCAAAACTAACAAAGCATGTCGAGCTAAAAGATGCTCAGGGACATTCCTCATACGCTGAATAAAAGTAAAGAAAACATATGTGAAACTAGATAACGTGGCCAAACAGTCTTGTACTAGACAGCCATGGGCCGTAAAATCTTCGACAGGTCTGCGGAGCCTCGAAATACATGCCAAACAATCACTCTCTATCTGTAATTGCTGAATCCCCAAAAGACGCGCTTCTTCCAAAGCCAAAGAAATAGCCTTTAGCTCCATATATTCCACCGAGCCCCCGGATCGAAGTGATATGCAAAAGAATGAAGAACGCGCTCTCATAAGAATCTCGGAAGATGACTCCAACCCCCGCTCCCGCCTCAATAACCGACGCATTTATTACGCCCTCGCTGGCCGCACCCACTTAAAACTATAGTTGTGTTTATAAAACACTTATTCTTTGAAAATATGTCATTGTATTTGTATTGATAATATTAATGTTTGTTCTTTATAATACTATTACACTTAAATGAGCAATAATGATTAAAATTTGTTATCTAACAATATATATATATATATATATATATATATATGGCATTTAATTTGGTGGAATTGAAAAATGGCAAATTGTCATTCCACCGGGCGATTATGTCCGTCGTTAATTTGACAGGGGTAATTTTGTTCTTTCAAATGTCTTTACTACTTTTCTCGTATTTTTCAATCCACTTGTCATTTTTGACAATATTTTCTTTAGTTTTGTCCTTGATAATCATTATCCACACACACACACACACACATATATATATATATTATATATATATATACATATATATATATATATATATATACATATATATATATATATATATACATACATATATATATATATATATATACATATATATATATATATATATATATATATATAATGTCGAAATTATCACGATGTATTTAGCGGTGGTTTGTGGTGGATATCTAGCTATAAAGATGGTGTAAAAGTGGTGATGCACGATGATGAAGTGGAAATCGCGGTGGTGCAAACTAGAGAGAAAACGAGTATGAAACTTGGCAGAGTTTTGCATGTGTTTCTATTAATGCCTCTTTTAGAATGTTATATTGAGCCTCTATTTATAGGCAAGCTACAGATTATGAGGGTTAAACTAATTAAAGTTAGATACAAGTAAGTACAATGAAATGCTAGTTAAGCTAATGATCGTCTGGCGACGCCGTTATGGTGAGAACCCAACACTTGGCTATTTCTTGTACCTTTGTCTTGTCATCATTGGGTTGTAGCTTGTTCTTCTTTGTTTCACGGGCTCTGGTCACTGAAGGACCCAATAGTCTGATGGGCTCGCGGTCCGGTCCTTAGCCTTTATTGGCGTCGTATTGGACTAAAGCTTGGGGGCGGGGACGGTTGTTCGCGATCCCAAAATGACTTGTGGGGTCATGGATTAGAGTGGCCGGTGGTCTTATCCGCTTCTCTGGTAGCCGGACGGACCCGAATAGAGATCCGCGGGCTGGATTATGGTTCGTGCACATCATATATATATATATATATATATATATATATATATATATATATATATATATATATATATATATATATATATATATATATATGTGTGTGTGTGTGTGTGTGTGTGTGTGTGTGTGTGACACATGCACACCATATTCTAGGCCCCAACAATCATTCGCGTATGTCCGACCATTGTTCGATCTTCGACTCATGGTACAATAATCGATTGAACTCGCTAATTCGACGGTTTTGGTCAGTGCCCCACGGCTTCGTTATTAATAATGGTTATTGAACCAACGGATCAATATGGATCGTTATCTAATTAATTGAATCGAACTTAAAATAATATGCATTTTGTGTTTGTAATCGAATTGAACTTAAACTAACATCAACTTGTTATTCAGTCAAAAAATTCTAGTAAGTGTGGATCACATGGGGTTGAAAGGGGAAGGGGGTTCCACTCAAAAAAAAAATATTAAAGGGGAAGGGGGTAAAGGATTTATTGTAATAACATGTGTGTATTTTAATTTAATGATATAAGCATCAACTGTTTTAAAAAAGCGACCGAACTGTCAGTTTGATGGTTTTGGTCGGTGACCCACCGATTCATGAATAATTGGTTCATGAACCGACGGTTCGGTCTCGGTTTGCTATAATTTAGATAACGATTCAAGTCATTAACCAAATAATATTCTATTATTTCATACACTTAAAATAGTTTATTTTATAAATAAATCGAATAGAACTAAAAATAATATCTATTTGGTGGTTCTAACTGAACTGAATTAAAATCAAGTTGGTATTTGGTCATTGGATTATAGTAAGTATGAGTTATAAGGGTGAAATGGGTAGCGATAAGGGGTAAATGATTTATTGTAATGTTATATATCATGTATTTTAATGATATAAACATAAAATATACTAAAACATCGACTATATCGCTAGATTTACGGTTTTGGTGTTTGACCTGCCCGTTCATAACTGATGATTTGGTCACGGTTTGATGCGATACATACCACGTTTCAGATCATTGATCAACTTATGTTTTTTTCACACTTGGAAATAGTTGATTTTATTAATATTTAATCAAATTGACGCTAAAATGGCTTCGGCCCAGCGGTGTTTGGTGCGGTCATCATCCTGGAGTTTCTGGGTTCGAGTCCCAGTAGGGACAAAGTGTGCGTGGGTGTATTTCTTTGGTATCCGTAGAAAAATCAAATTGGACTTAAAATAACATCCTTAAGCGCCGGCTTGACGATATTGGTCGGTGACCCACATGTTCTTGAGTGGTGGATACATGAATTGACGATTCGGTCATGGTTCACTACAATTCAGCTCACGGTTCAACAGTTTATTTTCTTCGTCGTGTTCTACCAATACAAACCACGGTTCTCTTACAGAAAAAAGTAATACAATTTTAGCCAAATTAAAATTATTTTAAGTTCGGTGTGATTAATTATTTATAAAAAAATTAATTTTTAAGTGTGTAAAAAGGTATTAGTTTACCAATGACTTGAACAATGATCTGAACTGCAACTAACAGTTGGTTCATGAACGTGCTATTAAAGAACTGGTGGGCCACTGACTAAAACCATCAAACTGGCGGTGTAATCAATTATTGAACTATGTGTCAAAGATCTGAATAGTACGTAGTAAGATGTACGTGGATTATTGTTATATATATATATGCGTGTGTGTGTGTGTAAGACTGTATGTTATATTCTAAAACTTTTATGTGGTGGTTAAGATTAGAGGTGTTTGTTAATATTATAACGATGCACTAAATTAATTAAGTGCCTACTAATTCTATTCTATATAATTTTTTTTTTTGAAAAGTTTGTTCATGTTTTCAAAAAGTTTGTTCATGTTTTTCTATTCTATAAATTAATTAGTACATTATTTTTTTTTGCGGGAAATTAGTACATTACTTAATTGATTCAGATTCTCTTCATCCACGTTAATAACTTTCAACGATGTGGAGTTCGCTTATCACCCAATTTCGTTTGGGCACATTCTCTATTTTTTTCCCGGATAAATGATATTTTAAATTATGTGTAATTATATCCCCTCTTTGCCAAAAAAATAAATAAAAATTATATCATATGCAGTTTACGTAAAGAGTAATGATACGAGTACAACAGTTCTGTCACAACAAAGATCTGCACTGTTATAATTTGTCTAAATTGATCAAATGTAAATCTAACATAAAAAGGAACATACTATCATGAAATACTATATATCTGTGATAATATATTATACAAATATCTTGAAATATCCACAATATTGACAAGATTAGATGGTTATCCCGATTCCGTGTTCTCCCCACCCACCCGCCTCCTCCCCCTTTTTTTTTTTTTTTTCTTCGATTTATACACTCTACAAAATATATTACTCCTCTTTTTTTATTCCCCAAACTTCTGTTAACCGCCTCCAACAAATTCCCCCGACCTAGTTTTTTGAAACAAAAATAATATTAAATAAAAAATCAAAGAATGGAATAAAATTAAAATGAAACATAAGCTTCTATCACATTGCAATTTTTTGAAATTTGACATTCTTTTATCCAACCAACCAGAAGCATTTATTAGTCGGCATTTAAAGATAAAATTTGTTGATGCCAGTTAACATTGTACTAGAAAAAAAATATATATTCTTCTAACACCATATCAATATTAATGAGAGAAATTAGAATCGATCACTATTATTGTCTTGTAAAAGATACAGTAGCATGTATTATATGATATCTTATTTATCCATGTTACTAGTTTGGTATTCCTTTCATATAGAATATCAAATAGATATGACTATGTATAAGTAAACAATATAATACGTCTGTATCATTTGGTATATCAAAAAGATAAATTTTTTTTTTTTTTGCACAAGTAAACAATGTATGCTGATGAATTTTGATGGCTTTTTCTAAGAGATCGGATGGTTTTAAGTGGCTTTTAGCATACATGTTGACAAGCAATCGGTCAGCGGGATGATATATATATATTTTAATTTTTTTTGAAGGGATGATATGTATTATTAATAAAAAGAAGAAAAGAAAGAAAAAGAAAAGAGGGAGGGACAAGGGAATTAAGATAGGGTCTCGTGACAGTATACTAGAGCCGGCAAGCAAGAGGGAGAAATCCAAAACTCTAATACCCCTAAAATTTGAGAAAGGGTAAAGTGGTAAAAACGGATTTACTAACATAATTTTACTTTATTAGTTGCTCTAGTATTAATTAAAAGGATTAATTAATATAATTAAAACATTTTTTGGACTCATAATTAAAGGATTTTAATTATAAATAAAACCCCCGCTCCTTAATCTCCTCACATTACACGCCAGGTTTTTGAGAAAGTAGGCATGGAGTTCGGCTGAAGCATTATCAAAGAAGGAGAGAGTCTTTGCAATTCCAGCTAATTCGTTTGCTTTCTCAACACACCGTAATAGACAAAGTTGATTACCGGGACTAGAGGAACGTTTTGACACCCATAATTCTCAATTTCGTAAGTTCTCAACCTTAGGGCTTTTTATAATCTTGTTGTTCTTGTTGTTTCTAAGGATTAGGTGGATTAAGATTCCTGTAGTAATTGTGGCAATGCTTGTTCTTGTAAGGAATTCATAAATCATTCGAAGGAATCACAAGCCTTTGGATTTCTTGTGCTTTGGTTGCTTTGGATCAAGTTTTCTAGCAAATACAAGTAAGGGGGTGTGCTAATCGGGTTTGTTATGGGTTGTATTTTGTGCTTAAATTGTTATTGGATTGTATGAATAACAATTTTAGAGAGTTTGGAAGTTTTCCAGGTGTGCTAGGCGTGCTAGTTTGAAGCTCGAAAAGGGCTCGGTTAACTATTCGAGTTAAATGACTTGAGCTTGAACTCAAAAAAACTGAATCGGGTCAAACTTCTATACGAGTCGAGTATGAGTAGCTTGATTAACTTACAACCATAACAGAGATGAAGTCGTTTACATTGCATCTGTTGAACACGCGCTAACAACCCAACAGTGATCCACTTGCTCAATTATAACCCCTCTTTTCATTTACACAAATGCACAAGCGTACACCTTTATAAGAGAAAAGTCTATTGACCTGGCTTAGCAGAGGGTTTTTTGGCCATCTTCTTATGGTATGTATATATGATATTTGAAGATATATATGGTTATGATTTATTTGTACGTGTGTGTTTTGTTTAAATTTATGATGAAATAGCATGATAATATACATATTATTTCTTATAACATAATTTTTTATTTTATAGCGCATTTTGATATAGTGTTATGAAAATACTTTATATTATTGCAAAATACAAAAACAATATAACTAGTGTCATTTTTTCAATGCATAACAAGTGGCAGTTTGAGAAATGTCGTGTATTTGGTGGCATTATGTTCAAATGCCATGACGTTGTCATAAAATTTATGACATATATACAGAGTGTCATAAAAGTGACGTATTCTATACGACATAAAAATAATCCGCCACAAAAAATGCCATAAATTTGCGGCGTAAAAAATGATTGCCGGTTAAATGTCAGAAATTCACGGCGAAAAATAATATGTCGCTAAAACGCCATATTTTGACGACAATTAGTAACTTATGCCGGCAAATTTACGACATTTATGAAACTGCCACAAAGAAAGTGTCGCCAAAGGCCTGTTTTGTTGTAGTGGAAAGAAAAGAAATTAAACAATCAATCAAACACGCAGAAACAAAATACAAAATTTAACGTGGTATCCAACTGTGTGTTGAATGACCCACGAACAAAAACAAGGAATTTATTATCGCCAGAAATTTACAAAGATTCGGCTATTTTGCCCTAGGTAACAAATAGAGGTATTTATAGGGCTTAAAACCTAACCGACAACGTGACACAACATCAGACCTGATTTCTCAAGATGAGGCAAAACTCCAGACAAGAACTCCACTTCAGATGTGAACCTCTCAGATTCATTCACTGCAATCCTCAGATTCAGATGATTGAGCTGAGACCAGACGTGATTACTGATGAGCGTTTATTTCACCAAACAAATTTATAAAATACTCAAGACAACGGTGACTAAACAAGCTCTCTAACCGGCAGTGGACCGGGTCGATTGCTAGTATAGCTACAGGAGTCCGAGGTCGATCCCACATAGAAGATGTGCTTGTAAGTACCAAAGTGAACTTATTGCTTAGTCTAGGCAAACAAGTTGTTGGAATGTTTGTACACTTCAATTAAACTAAAGTAAATTAAACTAACAAGTCTAAAGGGAGAAAGGGACATAGCCGAACCATGATCAAAATGACTAATTTCAACCCCGAGGATAGACAAAACCGGGAGTGTGCAATATAACAAACGAGCTCTTGCATTCAATTTCACGGGTGCGAACTCCTAAACCCGGTGCTAGCGTCTGAACAACTCTCTCCTAACAAGTCATGTTTTGCACTCGAGCCGCTTAAACGTATAAACGAGTAACCTCACGATGTGCTCGGTTTAACAACTAAACCGAGACTACACCACGATCCTAGAACCCTTTTCCCACACCCCTCTCTCTGAACAACTCTCAAGAGTGGTGTGTGTGATGTTTGACCTAGGTGATCAATCTAGCCCAAATCCGTTATAACAAGTTCTAAGACGTGAAAGATGCAAGAAACAACAATAAAAAGCACTACCCACTCCCAATTTCATCACCCAAAGGGTGATTTCACTAAATTTCACATGATTCGGCTATGAAGATGTTTAGCTACACATTATACTAATCAAAACATGCAAAAAACAGTAAATAAGAGCCATAACAAGTAAAAGAGAAGAGAGATATACCATAAAATTGCAGAAATTCGAGATTAGATCCAAAAAGTACAAAATAGAGAAGTAATTAAAAGGTGGTCTCTTAGTGTTTGGAATGAAAATCTAAGCTAGAAATGGAAAGATTATGCTAAGATGTTGTTGATTTACACTAAGAGAGAGTATTCTAAGCTATTACAAAATTCGAGCAAAAGATGGGTAGAGTTTTGCTAAGGAAAGCTTGATATCCAAGAAAATGTCTAAGGGGGGTATTTATAGGTGGAGGGAAAATCTGCTGCAAAAAGGGTCCAAACGCGCGTTTAAAGGGCCGGAACACGCGTTTGGGATCTTCAAACGTGCGTTTCGCTTGGCCGGAACGTGCGTTACACATAAATTCCGGGCAAGGACTTGACTCGTTCTTCATCGGAACGCGCGTTTAGGAAGGTTCAAACGCGCGTTTAGGATCTTGGAACGCACGTTTGGCCTGGTTCCCAAACGTGCGTTTAGAGGGCTTCAACTCTGAATCTGGTCTGAACTTCTAGAACGCGCGTTTAGGGATTCAAACGCGCGTTTGAAGGCGTGGAACGCGCGTTTGGGGAATTCAAACGTGCGTTTCAACCCCTGTTTCCCCAAATCTTCACTTTTTCCCTTTTTAGGCCCTCGTCTTGCCTCGGTCATGCTTTTTCACCACAAATCGTCACCTTCCGGGTCCTCGAGACACCAATACCCTTCAATATCGATCACAACCACAAACAACCAAACAATTCCAGAGGGTAAACGTGCTCGGGAATGGGGTTAATACCAATAAAAAGGGGTAAGAATTCATCAAAGTAATGGATTCATTCCCCGTGCCATAAACTCACGATAACACCCCGAAAATGGTCTAATTCACCCAAAATTGTGCTGAAAATGTGATAAACGGGGGTAATTAGTGCACCGGAGTCACGTAAAGTTGACTCCCATCAACCACCCCACACTTAGCCTTTGCTCGCCCTCGAGTAAACTAGGCGTTTTGAAACAAACCAAGGGATTCAAAATTGTGACGTAGGTGCTACTATCCACACCCTCGAGGTAATCATGAAGTAAGACACACGAACATACGCACACCGGTACAACATTATCAAGAGAATAAAGTGTGTGTGGTGTAGAGCTACATCAACGTGTTCAAAAAGATTGTCGGGCTTGAATCCCGACCAAAAGCCTACCAACCGTCTCATACCAACTAGCCTCTCCACTAATCAAGGTCACTAAGTTTGGACACGATCGGGTAGGACTTGAAGGGTTATAACGTTAGGCTAGGGTAATTCCGGTTAATCGAAAAGGATAATTTGGGAACTGGAGAAAAGGAGTACGAGTGAACCTAATCAACAAGTGTACCACCTTATCTCTAACATACAAACCATCCAAACTCCTTTTTGATTAGTTTAACACTTTGAGAACCATAGAATGCTAATATACCCGAACTCATTGCCTAATTCAACTATGTTTCAAGTTTCAATAGGCGAGGTCGAATACATTAGCACCTATCTCACTATCCCAACTCCAACATCATAAGTACAACTTTTGAGCTCATTACTTTGATTCCAACCCTTTATTTCTATACACCAAACTTTTATTTATTGAGAACTTTCTAATTTATTTTGAACTTTGATTGTTTGAGTTCTCTCTTTTTTTTTTCTTTTTTTTTTCTTTTTTTTTTTTTTGCAGAAGAATGAAGAATTTCACAGATTTTTTCTTTTCTTTTTGTGCCAAATCCAAACACTAAGCCCAAATGAGCTCCTCTTCTCCTTATAGCTCCAAACAAGGAAACACCAACCTTCAAAACATCATTTCCCCCACCCCACACTTGCCTTAGCTAGTGTGGCCTCACAAAAGACTAGGTCCACTCGTAGGGTATGAATGAAGGGAATGGGACCATAAATAAAGCTCAAGGTAGGTTTCTGACTAAGTAACAAAACGGCTATAAAACGAATGGTGGTCAGACCATTCTATCAAGGTTGAGAGGGGCTACGAAGGTTTAATGTTGGGATAAGGCTTATTTGGCTTTAGTAGGGTCAAAGAGACGCCATGACCGTCATCCCGTGTCCTACTTAGGTAAACCTTTCTATTTCGCCTCGAGACTAGTGGTATGAGAGGTGGTAGTAATCAAATTGTGCACAATGTGTAGCTTTCGTGAAAATAATAAACTCTATTCTCAAGATAAGATCAAACCGAAGTGCACACGTTCGGGGCCCTACTAAGATGGCCACCACTCGAGTAAAGACATAGCACAAACAACACAGTGTCGGGAACCCTTGAAAATTTTTAAAATCACCCAAAAATCGACTCAAGCCCGATCATAGGCTAAGTATACCACACATATTGCACATTCAATCAATAAAAACAATAAAACGGCTAAGTCCCCCACCCCACACTTAAACGAAACACTGTCCTCAGTGTGTGAGAGATAAGAAGCGTAAAAGACTTAGCTGTTTGACCTAAAGACCCGGCAGAAAGGCGCAACCGTGACTCGAAACTCGTGATAACCTCGTATGAATCCATCCCGTAACCTAGAGCGAGATCAACAGAAACAAAGACAGCGCATGCACGGGACAATATCCGCGTACTAAAAAGCAGGCATTAGGGTAAGCGGGTACATAAAATAACGAGTCTAAGCCACAGTGACGAGATCAAAGCATAAGGAGGGGGGAAATACGGGATATGCAATGGAAGGATACAATCAGATCAAAATAAGGTACAGAACATCCATGCATTAAATATAAGCTACTGAAAACATCCTCGTCATCCCACAGTATCAATCAATAAAAAAAGGAAACATACACGGTCAAGCAGGCCTCAGGGGCTCAAAAATAAGTGCACGTGCATGAAAAAGTGAAGTGTGTCCAAAGTATGATGGAAGAACGCCAAAAATAAGTGAAATGTCAAAGTATAAAAGAGACAGACTAGTAGGTAAATACAATAAGAATCGCATGAGAAAACATGCTAGTCTGCTCCATGTCCCTGTACGTCAATAGTGGAATCTGGTGTGCCTGATGTTGGTGCAACCACAGCAGCTGCACTCTCGGTCTGTGAAGATCCTGCAACACCTGTCCTCATTGCCTCTGTCCCAGCTGCATCTGTGCCCATCAGATCGTCCAAAGCAATGTCATCAACCCCCTCATCCGAATCATCAACAAACATCTCCTCTGTGACCCTCTGCAAATCTGCCTCGATCTCTGGGGTATACTGAAACGGTGTAATATCTAGGTCCAACTCAGGAAACTCAACCTGTCTCTCCTGAGCCAATACCCGCTGATTCTCCACAATGCCGTTCAGCGTCACCCTCAGACTATCCATCCAGTCCCTCTGCTTGTGTGCAATCAGAAGCCCCCGCCGCTCACTAAGCCATGGCCCCCGGTAGTGGGTATAGAAGGTATAGGTGTAGGTGCGATGGAAGGTCCAGTAGTAGAGGGAGGAGGTGGGGGTATAGTAGTGGTAGTAGTGGAGGAAATGATAGGAGGAGGTATGGGGAGGGTGGTGGAGGTAGTGGGAATAGTAGGGCGGAGGACGGTGTGAATAGGGCGTGGGGTGGGCCTAGGAGGTCTGGAAGTGGAGCGGGCATTGAATGGCTTAGGCACCACGGGGAGGTTCTTCTTTCTTAGGATCTGATCATCAGGATACTCTTTTACTAACGCTCCTGTGCACAAACCATGGATAAGATAAGGGCACATAATCATCCGACGCTTAACCTTCTGATTTTCTCTAAATTCCTCAAAGATGGTTTTCCCGACGTCTACCTTCAGATCATAGTGTAGAGCATACAACAGTTGCAAATCCTTAATGTGGAAGTGCGTGATGTTGTCTTTCGGTAGTAGACGGTTCTGAGAAAACTTTGCTTCCACTTTCCAATCATCCGGCCAAGTCGTCGTCACCAACTGACTCCTCACATTGCTACCTTTTGAAATCCACGGTAAGTCGGGGTTGATTGCTTTCCTCATCTCCTCTAATGGATCTAGGTTGTCGTAGTATCCCAATGTGACCTCACCGCAAACCAACCTAAATAATCCCGCCCTCGAAAGCCGGTATCCGATAATAATCATTGATAGCTTTGACGGTCCACGGGACATTAACCCCTCTCGACTCGATAAACCCGGATTCCGGATTAGCCACACCGAAATTTGCATACCATTCCCGGACTATTGACAAATTCGAGATGCCCCTCGAGTTCATAAATTAGATTATTCCACCCTCTCTTCATTAAGTTGTCAATGAAGGGTTGAGGCACAACTTTGAGGTCTAGCCCCTCTCATAACACATGTTTTTCACGGCGATATACTCATTATAGTTAGACAAGGCAACCGGTGAGTTAAAACGCTGCTCAAAAGGGATAATATCAACAGGGGTGACTAGAGGAGGGTTTTGCTCGGGGGCATTCTATGGGGGGGTAGGTTGTGGAGGAGGTGAAACAGGTGTTGTTACATTCTTGGCTTGCAAATGTGCTAAAGGCACATCGCTCTCAAGGTCCGTCGTCTCCTCACTGTCACTACTTGTATTCCTCCCCTCGGTATCCGGCTCAAACTCCTCATCTGAGGTCTCATCCCTCAACTGTCCTGCTGTCCTAATGGCTCGAGGATTTCTACTCTCAACTGTGTCTCGGATCCGAATACCACCCGTAGGTCCCCGAGGATGAACTAGGGTTTTCTGTCTTTTGGGCACTTGCCTAGTCATTGGTTTCTTTCCTTTACCTTTACCCTCGGTTTCCTTTCGTTTAGTTTCCCTCATTATCACTGAAAACCAACCAAACAACGACCAACAACCAATATCATCAACAAAACGACCCGGTTATCATCCAACCGGGATTTCAAACGAGCCAACCATTCCCAACAAAACACCCCACACAAGCCACACCATTCAGCATCGATCATTAACACAAACAAAACAAACGAAACAGGATATAATCATCAATAAACAATAAATAACGAGAAAGGGCGTTAAACCAAAATAGGCCAAAACTAACCCTAACCGAAACTTAAACGTAAAAACGAAATATACCGTTCTATGCTTAAGGGAGAGGATAGGAACGATTTGGAGTGAAGAACGAGCCTCGAAACGTCGAAAATGAGCAAATTCGACTTCGGTGAAAAATCGCCAAAAAAGTCGATCAAATCGAGGATAAAGGTGATTTGTTGTTGGAATGGCTTGTTGAAATCAAAAGAAGAGATTGAGAGGTGTTGAATGGGCTTTAAATCGCCAAAAACGGGTGAGAAATGAAGAATTCGAGTGAAAGGGGGTTGAAACGCGGCTACCGGACGTTTAGGGTTGAGAAAATCCGATTTTTGAAACGCCGGTTTGGGGGCAGGTATTTAAAGAAGATGAGTCCAAACGCGCGTTTGGAATGAGTGGAACGCGCGTTTCGCATGTCCAAACGCGCGTTTGGCAGGTGAAACGAGCGTTTGAGACGAAAAAACAGGAACAGAAAGTTTAGGCCTCAAACGCGCGTTTGAAAGGGCTCTAAACGCACGTTTGAAAGTGCTGGAACGCGCGTTTGGACCAGAAACTAGGAAAACTCAAGATTTCTACCCCACACTTGATTCTAACCACCCCGAGACCTCTAGAAACACCAAACTAACTCAACAAACTACGAAATGGTGGGTTGCCTCCCCCAAGCGCCTTTGTTTTACGTCGTTGGCTCGACAAGATGGATTATACGGTGCCAACTTTTTCAAAGTTATACCGTTGGCACAAGGCGAGAAAGGGTAGAAAGATGGACGGGTGGATTCGAATTATACGAGTCAAGGTTTAAAGTCCATGACAAGACTTACAAGATTCATCACAAGGTACGGGATCTTCAAGATGCACTATTTCTAGTGCTTCATCGTAGGGCAACCGTTCATACCTTTTCAACCGCAGGCCATTAGTGGTAAACGTGCCAAACTTAGGATGGGTGATTTCGATAGCACCGGACGGATAGACTTTTGACACAACATAGGGACCGGACCACCTAGACTTCAACTTCCCTTGGAAAAGATGCAAACGAGTATTATAGAACAAGACTTCATCACCCTCATTGAAAACACGAGGTTTAATCAACTTATCATGGAGTAACTTAGTCTTTTCTTTATACTTCGTGGAAAGGTCATATGCACAAAGGCGGAACTCATCTAGTTCATTCAATTGGGCCATACGCTTCTCACCAATTAAGGTTTCATCGAGGTTTAGCATTTTGATGGCCCAATAAGCCTTATGCTCGATCTCTACGGGAAGATGACAAGACTTACCATAGACTATCATGTAAGGTGACATGCCTAGGGGTGTCTTTAAGGCTGTCCTATGGGCCCACAAGGCATCATCTAACTTCAAAGACCAACTCTTGACATTCGTGTCTACCGTCCTCTCTAAGATACGCTTAATACCCCTATTCGTGACTTCGACTTGACCACTCGTTTGGGGATGGTAAGTGGTACCTAACTTGTGTTTCACTCCATACTTCTCTAAAATTTTATCAAACGGCTTGTTGGCAAAATGGCTTCCATTATCACTGATTATAGCACGTGGCACCCCAAACCGACAAAAGATGTTCTTTCTAAGAAAACGGATAACAACATTCCTATCGTTGGTGGGTGAAGCTAAGGCTTCGACCCATTTGGACACATAATCACACGCGACTAGGATGTACTTGTTACCACACGAGGAGGGATAGGGGCCCATGAAATCAATGCCCCACACGTCAAAAATCTCACACACTATGATCGGCTTCTGAGGCATCTCACTCCTTCTAGATATACGACCGGACAGTTGACAAGCATCGCAAGATTTCACATAAGCATGAGCGTCTCGAAATAGAGTGGGCCAATACAGCCCACTTTGCAATACTTTCAAAGCGGTTCTTTGCCCCGAGAAATGGCCTCCGGCCTCTTTGTCGTGACAAAACGAAAGAGCACTCAAAATTTCACTTTCTGGGATGCACCTCCTCAGAATACCATCCGAACACAACCTATACAAACAAGGATCTTCCCATACATACTTACCCACCTCACTAAGGAATTTACGCCTTTGGTTCGAGTCAAGGTTGGGATCTACAAAACCGCACTCGTGGTAGTTAACAAAAGGAGCAAACCAAGGACTACCTTCCTTACCGACTTTCAGAAAGTTTCCTTTCTTAGCCGGAAGGAGGGTGTCAAGTGCATATAGTTGCTCGTGAGGGAAAGAGTCATTTATCTCCCTTTGTGCCTTAATCAACTCCTCACTAAGCTCCATACGACTTAAGTGGTCGGCTACGACGTTCTCACAACCTTTCCTATCACGAATCTCTAAATCAAACTCTTGCAAGAGCAAGATCCACCTCAAGAGGCGGGGCTTGGCATCTTGCTTGGCAAAGAGATAACGCAAAGCGGCATGATCCGTGTGGACAACTACCCGAGAACCTACGAGATGAGACCGAAACTTATCAAACGCAAAGACGACCGCTAAAAGCTCTTTTTTCGGTGGTGGTGTAGTTCTCGTTGGGCCGGATTCAAGGTGTGACTTGCATAAGCAATGGGTTTGAAGATTTTATCGATCTTTTGACCGAGGACCGCACCAACCGTGGTGTCACTCGCATCACACATGAGCTCAAATTCTTGATCCCATTTCGGGGCAACTAAGATGGGAGCGGATACAAGCAGTTGCTTGAGCATAAAAAATGCTTCAACACAAGCTTTGTCAAAATCAAACGGGACGTCTTTTCCAAGAAGAAGAGTAAGAGGACGGGCTATTTTCGAGAAATCCTTGATGAACCTACGATAAAACCCCACGTGGCCTAGAAAACCCCTAAGAGTCTTTAGGTTGGTGGGCATAGGAAGCTTAGCTATCGCTTCAACCTTAGCCTTATTTACCTCTATACCCTTACTAGATATCTTATGCCCTAAGACTATCCCCTCTCGTAACCATCAAATGACACTTCTCCCAATTAAGCACCAAGTTTGTCTCCTCACATCTACCCAACACCTTTTCAAGATTATCTAGACATTGTTCAAAGGAATCACCAAACACGCTAAAATCATCCATAAAGACTTCTAAAAACTTTTCTATCATATCCGCAAATATGGCGACCATGCACCGTTGGAATGTCGCGGGTGCATTACACAACCCAAAAGGCATCCTACGGAAGGCAAAGGTACCATAGGGACAAGTGTAGGTAGTCTTTTCTTGGTCCTCTAAAGCCACATGTATTTGGTAATACCCACTAAACCCATCAAGAAAACAATAAAAGGCATGGCCACTCAATCTCTCCAACATTTGATCAATAAAAGGGAGGGGAAATGATCTTTACGGGTTTGGTCATTTAGCTTACGATAATCAATGCAAATTCTATGACCACTTACCAAACGCTTAGGCACCTCCTCTCCTTTGTCATTGACTTCCACGGTCATACCTCCCTTCTTCGGCACCACTTGGGTGGGACTCACCCACTTGCTATCCGAGATGGCATAGATAATCCCTAGCTTCAACATTGTGACCACATCCTTCCTCACAACCTCTTGGAGGTGGGGATTGAGTCTTCTTTGGGGTTGCCTTACCGGCTTTGCTCCATCTTCCGAGAATAATCTTGTGTTGGCAAATGGTGGGACTAATACCCTTAAGATCGCACATCTTCCACCCGAAAGCACGCTTATGCTTCTTAAGCATCCTCACTAACTCATCTTCCCGCAAAGCCGTTAGTGTAGAAGAAATAATCAAAGGAAGTAAATCATTATTTTCAAGAAAAACATACTTCAAATGAGGTGGAAGCGGCTTCATTTTCAAATCTTTCGGTGGATCCTCAATTGATGGCTTTTCTAGCTCTCCTTCAAGCCCAAGATCAATCTTCTCGGTCCACCTTTCACCCACGAAAGCCGTCTCTTCGAGCTCTTTTGCTTCCTCTTCCAACTCTTCTTCTTCATCGGTTTCCGTACTCACTTTTTCCATGCACTCATCGGATTCGTCTTTATATACCCGCATGTCAACATGTTCCGAAACGCAAGGATATATAGCATCAATAGAAAAACAAATCCTCGGTGCTCTCCTTAGGATGTTTCATGGCTTTATAGAGATTGACCGCGACTTTTTCATCTCCAACTCTCAATATTATCTCACCGCTCGCAACATCTATCAAAGTCCTCCCGGTATTTAAAAAGGGACGTCCTAACAACAAAGGTGTTTTGGAGTCCATCTCCATGTCTAGCACCACAAAATCTACCGGGAAGGAAAACTTATCCACGTTCACTATGACATCCTCTATCACTCCCATAGGCTCCCTTATAGACCTATCCGCCATTTGAAGGGTCATCCCCGTTGGCTCCAACTCTCCTAGGTTAAGACTCTCATATATAGCACGGGGCATTAGGCTTACACTAGCCCCCAAATCACATAAGACACTAGGAAAATGAGTCGTATCAATAGTAACCGGGATAGTAAAACTACCCTTGTCCCTAACTTTCAGGGGAATCTTAGACTTTCCATTAAAAATAGCGGAACACTCTTCATTTAAACACACAACTTCTTGCATCTTACCCTTTTTAGTTAGTAACTCTTTCAAAAACTTACAATACGAGGGCATGTTTGCAAGTGCTTCAAGGAAAGGAATGTTCAAATCAATTTTTCGTAAAATCTCAATGAATCGAGTTTGTGCCTTATTCAAGCAACTTTGTCTATGATTCTTAGGGGGATATGGGAGAGTACTCAAATCAAAATCTTTAGAAGGAGGAGAGATCATACCTTTCTTACCTTTGGAGCGTGGGGAAGACGGCTCTTTCATTGGCTCTTTCCCTTCTCTCCTAGTTGACCCCTCCTCTCTCACATCGATAACCACATAATCTCCCCTAGCTTGGGCTTCTTTCCTTTCTACTTCCTTCTTCTTGACATACTCCCCATGATCCTCATCATCTTCAATCCCATCTATATCACCATCCATAGCTCCCGCTTCGGTCTCAATGGAAGTTTTTCTAGCCTTGTCCTCCCACAAGACTTTCTTCTCTCCATTAGTTCTCAACACTTTGCCACTTCGAGTTAAGATGGCGTTTACACTTCTCGGATTTTTTTCGGTGTTACTCGGTAAACCGCCCTTCAACTGCACATGTTCCACCACTTGACCAAATTGTGTCTCAAGATTTTTTATGGCGGACCCATGTTTGTAGTTCATCTCAACCATGTCTTTTTTAATCTCCGCAAAGTTTTTGTTCATTTGTTCCAAGATGACATCGGTTGAACTCTTTTGAGGTATAGGAGCCAAAGGAGGAGGGTTTTGATGATTGTTAGAACCCTGTTTATTATACCCTCCTTGTTGCCTTTGGTGTGGAGGTTGATAGACATGCCCTTGTGAAGATTGGCTTTGATTTTGGCCTTGTCTATAACCTTGGTTTTGGCCTTGGTTTTGATTACGGTTCCAACCTTGATTGTTGTTATTCCTCCAAGAACCATCACCTTGATTTCCATAGTTCCCTCCTTGACCTTGTCCCACATAGTTCACATCTTGGGATTCTTCATACGGTTGCCCACCTTGTTGTTCCCCCATATATTGGCCTTGATAGGGGCTTTGTGACCGATTTTGATATTGGGACCCCGTATTCCATTGCTCCATCGAGCAAATACTCATCATCCGCTTAGCCAACTCATTCATGTTATCTTGTGATAGAGTGCTAGGTTGCCCTTGAGTCGAGGATTGAGGATAGGCCATATTTTGAGCTTTGGTCGTCATCCTACAATCCTTTGCCGAATGTGATCCACTACAAATTTGGCAAAGCTTAGCACTCTCATTCTCTTTTTGCAATCTCCCCAACTCGTTGCTCCATCGCTTGTACTTGAGCATGATATTGATCATTTGCTTCAACTTCTTTAACTTCAACCAAACCGGGCTTCTTACTTCTTGTCCCTTTTCTACTCGACGATATGTATTGCCTCGAAGTCTCGGAAATCTTCTCAATTTGGTTCATAGCCACTTCGGGTACCATACTCATAATATCTCCATTACACGAAGCATGTAATGTACTTTGATGAACTTGGTCTAAACCCCGGAAGAAAGCGTGAACTACCTCGTACGATCTCAATCCGTGCCCCGGGCATTCCCTCAACAAAGCCTTAAACCGATCCCACGACTCATGTAGTTCTTCTCCTTCATAATCATTGAATGACATGATAGCTTCCTTCATATCCATGGTCTTCGAAGGGGGGTAATATTTGAGTAGAAAAGTTTTAACCACTTCTTCCCATGTGTGTAGAGAGTCATTAGGCAACGAATCATACCACCTCTTAGCTTGCTCTTTCAAGGCGAACGGGAAAAGCATAAGTTTGAGCGCCTCATCACTCACTCCATTGATCTTTGTCGAGTTAACTATTTGGAGAAAATGATCAATGAATAAGTGAGGATTTTCTAAAGCGGTTCCCTTGAATATAGCATTGTCTCCCAACAAATGTATGATGTTCCTATTCAATTCCAAGTTGTTGGCGGCTACCGGTGGCATTCGGATTGGACTATGCCCCATGTTTGCCGTAGGAGCTAGCACAAAATCTCTACAAGTCAAACCACCTTGGTTTTGCTCTTGTTGACCGTTAAACCAATTTGGCATCGCGTTTGCACCTTGATTGTGAGCTTGGTTTTGGTTTTGTTGAAACCGGTTCAACATCCATGCATTGAATTGTTGCATAAGAGCGGGATCCATTTGATTCCCTTGAGCCTCATGTTGAACATTCTGAGGTATCGGCCCATTTGCATTCACAACATTGTTTCCTTGTCCATTCCCACTTCCTTGTGCATTGTTGTTGACAAGAGGCGGGTTTGGAATTGGAATTCCATTATTATTCCCCAAATTTCCTTCCAAACCTTGTCCACCGTTTTGAGCCATGTCGGATCCTTCTCCCAACTCACCTAAACTTTTCTCTTCAAGGACCGGAATCGACTCCTCTACTTGACGACCTCTTCTTCGTTGACTATTTCTACGCCTTGCGTAAGCTTCAATTCCGTCTATGTAAGGTTCGAGTGGTGTTTGAGATCTCCGGGTCATGCACTACAAAAAGGCAAACAACACGAAAATAGTAAAATAAAACCTAGGCCCAAGCCTTCGGTTCACTTACGAGATATCACAAATAGCACACAATTCCCCGGCAACGGCGCCATTTTGATGAGCGTTTATTTCACCAAACAAATTTATAAAATACTCAAGACAACGGTGACTAAACAAGCTCTCTAACCGACAGTGGACCGGGTCGATTGCTAGTATAGCTACAGGAGTCCGAGGTCGATCCCACAGAGAAGATGTGCTTGTAAGTACCAAAGTGAACTTATTGCTTAGTCTAGGCAAACAAGTTGTTGGAATGTTTGTACACTTCAATTAAACTAAAGTAAATTAAACTAACAAGTCTAAAGGGAGAAAGGGACATAGCCGAACCATGATCAAAATGACTAATTTCAACCCCGAGGATAGACAAAACCGGGAGTGTGCAATATAACAAACGAGCTCTTGCATTCAATTTCACGGGTGCGAACTCCTAAACCCGGTGCTAGCGTCTGAACAACTCTCTCCTAACAAGTCATGTTTTGCACTCGAGCCGCTTAAACGTATAAACGAGTAACCTCACGATGTGCTCGGTTTAACAACTAAACCGAGACTACACCACGATCCTAGAACCCTTTTCCCACACCCCTCTCTCTGAACAACTCTCAAGAGTGGTGTGTGTGATGTTTGACCTAGGTGATCAATCTAGCCCAAATCCGTTATAACAAGTTCTAAGACGTGAAAGATGCAAGAAACAACAATAAAAAGCACTACCCACTCCCAATTTCATCACCCAAAGGGTGATTTCACTAAATTTCACATGATTCGGCTATGAAGATGTTTAGCTACACATTATACTAATCAAAACATGCAAAAAACAGTAAATAAGAGCCATAACAAGTAAAAGAGAAGAGAGATATACCATAAAATTGCAGAAATTCGAGATTAGATCCAAAAAGTACAAAATAGAGAAGTAATTAAAAGGTGGTCTCTTAGTGTTTGGAATGAAAATCTAAGCTAGAAATGGAAAGATTATGCTAAGATGTTGTTGATTTACACTAAGAGAGAGTATTCTAAGCTATTACAAAATTCGAGCAAAAGATGGGTAGAGTTTTGCTAAGGAAAGCTTGATATCCAAGAAAATGTCTAAGGGGGGTATTTATAGGTGGAGGGAAAACCCGCCGCAAAAAGGGTCCAAACGCGCGTTTAAAGGGTGGAACGCGCGTTTGGGATCTTCAAACGTGCGTTTGGCTTGGCCGGAACGTGCGTTACACATAAATTCTGGGCAAGGACTTGACTGTTCTTCATCTGGAACGCGCGTTTAGGAAGGTTCAAACGCGCGTTTAGGATCTTGGAACGCACGGTTGGCCTGGTTCCCAAACGTGCGTTTAGAGGGCTTCAACTCTGAATCTGGTCTGAACTTCTGGAACGCGCGTTTAGGGATTCAAACGCGCGTTTGAAGGCGTGGAACGCGCGTTTGGGGAATTCAAACGTGCGTTTCAACCCCTGTTTCCCCAAATCTTCACTTTTTCCCTTTTTAGGCCCTCGTCTTGCCTCGGTCATGCTTTTTCACCACAAATCGTCACCTTCCGGGTCCTCGAGACACCAATACCCTTCAATATCGATCATAACCACAAACATCCAAACAATTCCAGAGGGTAAACGTGCTCGGGAATGGGGTTAATACCAATAAAAAGGGGTAAGAATTCATCAAAGTAATGGATTCATTCCCCGTGACATAAACTCACGATAACACCCCGAAAATGGTCTAATTCACCCAAAATTGTGCTGAAAATGTGATAAACGGGGGTAATTAGTGCACCGGAGTCACGTAAAGTTGACTCCCATCAATTACTAGATTCAGACTTGATCACCAGACCTCAACTGAGAACATCAAACGTGATGCTCAGCTGAGTATTCAAACGCGTATTCAGATTCGGCTCCAATGAACCAAAAGATTATAACGCATTAGTCTAAGTCACATTTACAGAAAAAGATTAATAGGATTGTCGATGGACAACATATGATAATTATTTTATAACAATGTAGATTTTTTTAGGAATAAAATATTTAACTTCTAAAAAAATTTTAAAAAAAAAACATTTATTCTCAAAATATTTGCCAAGTTTGAGTTTGAGTAATCACTTGAAGATTAACTATATATTTCAAAATATGCGCAAAACAAATTACTAGCATTTAAACTACTACAGGCCTAATAATTTGGACCCTCAACATTTTTTATTTAATAACTAAAAGTGTATGTTTTGAGTCATTCTAGGAATAAATAACAAAATACAATCTGGCTCTTTAGGTGAATTTCGATGGAATATGTTTTAGAATATTCCACCATTTAACATGGGTTTGACATTCCACCAAGGGATAAAAATGTCCACTCACATGTTCAACCCTAATCGTATTCCTTCTCTTTCCACCTCTTACCTCTCTTTCCCACCTCTTATCCGCCGCCGTTCACATTATAAGAGTGTCATTCCCCTAGAGAATGTATTTATTTGAGAGCATTCCTCCAAAGATTTTAGAAGGAAAATTAACAACCATGCCTTTTAATTTGAAAATTCAAGTGGAAAGATTCTGGTTAGACCAAGAGATCGTTGATCATGACATATCATTTATCATGGGCGCTAGTTTATCGGTAATCTTCCATTGTTTTTTGTTTTTCCATTTACTAATTGTATTAGTTGTTATCATATACGATATCTATTTAGATGTAACTATAACAAATTCAAGAAACACATGTAGAATAATTCATCAAATTTAATTGGAAAAATATATATGATTAATGTGGTTGATTGTTTCACAAATGTATAATTCTTCCCTGGTATGTGTAGCAACTCAGGCATTATATCCCATATTTATGAAAACAAGTAAATCAGTTTCCACTTTTATTCGTAACATAGATTTTGAGGATCCTCTCATTTTGTTCGCTTGATCCCCTCATTTTGTCCACCCCTTTCACCGTAAATATTTGGTCCACCGATAAATTTACGATGGAACACAAAGTACTCCATATTTATGTTTTATATGCTTAATTGTTTGGTGTATTTTCTTGAATGATTTATCACCTTTGCTCTTTCAACCTTTTTTTTACCACTTTTTATTGAGGTATACATGTTATCCTTTCGTTTTGTCATCAGGTCTAGTTACCAATCGCCATGTTGTTTTTTAATTGATTAAATCTGCAATTGTTTGCATTGATTCCTTTGTTGAAGTTTGTTCATTGTTGTCATTTTGGCCAAAGCTCCATTTATCACCAGTGGCGGATCTACATACAGCCAAGGGGGGCAACTGTCCCCCCTTAATCCGAAAAAAACACACTAAAAGTTGTACGATACATATAGTTTGCCCCCCCTTAAATTTTTTATTTGTCTTTAAAAATTTTATTGCCCCCCTTATCCGAGATCCTGCGTCCGCCCCTGTTTATCACATTTAGATCCATCACCATTTATTGAATCCATGTATCATAATTTCAACCAAATTTTGTGGCATGAATATGGCCCCAGGTTGATCCGGGTAAAGGGTTCAAAGAATATGATTTGGATTATCACATTTAGTCAATTGTGGAGTTGAGCTTCCGCGCCTATCGTTAGGAATGGAAATCGACATGAAATAAACTAAACCCTTAGAGTCTCGGATACAATGAGTCTATGGCATATTGCCATTATCTTTATCAATAACATATATTTGTAACTAAATAAGCTAACCGGTCCCAATTTACCAACGACTACGTAACTTGAATACTTGATGCTTTGCGTTCTTTGTGTAGATTTCGATTGTATTTAGGGAAAGTATTTGTGTTTTTTTTTCTACTTTATTATGTACCATTCTAATTTAGCACCGATTAATAATGAAAATGTTATTTCAATTGTGCCCTTATACATGATATGAACAATCAATCGTGACTTTCCTCATAAT
Organism: Gentiana straminea; assembly: GCA_036785695.1. Lineage (NCBI taxonomy): Eukaryota > Viridiplantae > Streptophyta > Magnoliopsida > Gentianales > Gentianaceae > Gentiana > Gentiana straminea. The sequence goes on from JAVUPR010000298.1 coordinate 3,558,146, forward strand.
TCACGTGCACTCCTTTCTCGTGCTGGCCTACTTGTCTTACGTGACTCTTGTATGCTTCCCCTGAACCAAATTTCTTTATTTTAAACCTTGCTAGTCATGAACATGTGAGGATAACCCTTTCTGAGGAACTTTGGTGGAGCAACATTTATGGAGTATATTATCATCGTTCGCTAAAAGAGTATTGCTCTCTTTTAGGGATAAAGGGATCAAGTTCAAAAGAAATCCAGTACAAGATCCTTAATTTAGATTTCAATCCATCCTTGAAAACGATTGGTAATCCGTTCAGTAACAGAGTTGCGAAGCACTAGGCCTATCTATTACTCATCAACAATTACATTAATTCATTGGTTGCTTGGAGTTGAACAAGAAAAACCCTGAAAAAGTTCAATGTACAAAAGAACATCATACACAAAATATTATGTCGTAAGTGTCATGTATCAAATCACAAAGATTACGGACCATATTGTATGCATATAGATTTAAATATTTTATTAGATATTCTGTATTTGCCAGAAGTGTATTTTAGTCTTTTTGACATATGGCTATATAAGCCTTCTATCTTGTAACCTATACCTATGCTCCCTCATATTTTGTTAAGATAATGCAAGTGCCTCTCTTCTTCTCTTCTTCCATGGAAGTAATATACCAATCCTAACATGGTATCCGATTTTCGATCTTACGTAAAGATAATCTCAAACACAACAATATGAGGAAACACAAAGTTTTTTTTGGTTCGGATTGAATTTGTCTGGTGTTTGCTGAGTTTTGCTTATCATTTTTCTGTGAAATCTCATGGTATATGGTTGAATTTTCCTCTTTAGATCTTTTTTTCTTCAATGATTTTCTTGGTAAATGTTGTGAAATTGTTGTTGGATTCGATTTAGTTTTAGTTTGAGTTGTGCATCTTGTTCAACATAGCTAGGGATGATGATTCATTGCAGACAATTAGTATTCGTTTAGTTGGTAAAAACTATAACAATTGGAGCTACATAATGAAATTTTTCTAAAAGGCAACGGGATGTATGCTGGGTTATATTTCTATTATTGTTGTGGCTCCTAAAGATGCAGATGAAAAGTATGTTGAATTGACAGAGAAGTGGAATACTTGTAATTCAAAAATCATTACTATGATTAAATATCTATTGAAAATAGGATCGGTATGCAACTAGGCAAAAATGATATTCCTAAAGAGGATGGGACTATCTTAGGAGATTATAGGTGCGTTATAATTTTGTTGTCCAATATCAGTTGGAAGTTTATAATCGTGCCATGTCATAAAATGATCAAAGTATTCAGGAATTTTATTCCAAACTTAATGCTCTTTGGGATTAATTGACTATTGATATAGTCGGATATATCAGGTTTGGGTAACAGTGATATAATGAGGATATAAGACTGTTTATGGATGATTTCTTGAGTGAGAAGGTGGTGGTTATCAAGAACAAGGTTGTCGGATTGATGCTTATGAATGAGAAAACAAGTGAATCGACAAATTGAAAGAGCAAAGACCGCATATATTAGTTCTTGGATTTTTTTTCTATTACAATGTTGACTCATATATATAGGCAAAGGATAAGTCGGTTAACCTAAGCATGACAAATCATTTAAAAGCATATAATTAAGAGTAATTATACACAAGTTGACCGGACAACTGTCAGGATAAGATTGTCGGACAATGGACTTGATAGGAGGTCGACTCATATCTTCCTTTGTTTTGATATCATCAACTCAAACTTAGCCACCGATAATATGGGTAGCTTCCACTATGTCCGAGGTGTCGAGTGGAGATGAGTCCGGCTTATTGATCGTGGACAAGCGGGATGGAGGCCCGCGATCTGTAGTAGGGCTTGGATTCATGCCAAATCTAGATACTCGGGTTCCCATCCGGATCGGGTATATCAATGCCCCTACTATGTGCCTTGCGTGTCCATTGAGGTGGAGAGTAGAGTTCAAAGTGGCAGTAGAGAGCCGTACCCTAATGTTTGTTCATGACAGAGAGATGCCGATAATGGTTATCGGGCATAAATCAGTGTTGATATCGCGTTGTGAATTACTGATGTTATGCTGTGCTTTGTAGCGAGCACGAGGCTTAGATACCCTGCTATGGAGTGAACGGGTTTTGAAACCGTTCTATGGAGCGAACGGGTTTAGATGCTAATTATGGTTATCGGGATTGAATCAATGTTGATATCGTGTTGCGTATTACATCGGCGTCTCATTTGTGCATTGTAGCGGACAGGCTTTGATACCGTGCTATGCAGCGAACAGGTTTAGATGGCTTTAAGCCGAGGCCGTAAGCCGTTTTGAGTTGAGGATAACATAAAGAGAAAACCGTTAACCAATTCAGACAGAGATCGCATCGGTTCATGAAATGTCACGTCGGTGGCATTAATGACATGACTTTTGACATGAAATACCGTGTCTTCTGATTGGCTGAGAGCTATCGAAAACCGTTCCTAGCAATAATTATTTTTGTATTTTGAATCCGAATCGACACTATGCTCCATTTTCTCGTCTGTAAATAGGGGTTCTCTCCCCCATTTATACACTTTTCCCTTTTATGAAACATTTTCCAGCAAGAGAGGCGAGAGAATTCCGGTGAGTGCAAGCGAATTCCGGTGAGAGTTTCAGTTTCCGATCGTTGTTCAAGCTTTCTATATCTTCGTGTATGATTCCATTCCTTTGATTTCAAGTGTGTTTTTCCTTTTGTTTGAAAGCTATATTTTATAGAAATGCTACTAGAGTTTAGGATCCCTTTGAGTATGACTCGTAAATTCAACCTTTTGTGCTTCAATATGCATGTGTTCTTCCCCGGAAATTCATCGATAGATAGATGCCCGGATGATAACTGGGTTTACCTTTTTAGGGAAAATGTAGGGGCGAGGTGTCGGGGTGTGATTATGCTCACCTCGGCCCGACTTCCATGTCAGGTGATTAACCGATCTACCTCACCCTATTTCTTTCCGGGATGTCTTTAGAGAACACACAATCGATGAGGAAGTCCGTGATGCTGCCAGCTATGGTTCAGAGGAGGTTGACATGAGTGATGAGGAAGGTCGACATCGACGAGGATGAACCTGACTCTGGTAATGAGGAGGTCGAGGTAATTGGTGAGGGTGCAGCCGGCAGCGAGGTCGACAATCAAGACCAAACGAAGTTTAGCGACCTTGTCAATAGAGTCCAAGGGGTAGTGACCCGAGAGGTAGTTGCTCGAGCGGCGGGGTTCAAGGAAGTCGTGGAACCAGAGAGAACTGCAGTACCAAAGAAAACTGTGGGGCCAGAGATAACTGCAGCGTCAAAGAAAACCATGGCGCCACTACAAGAATTTTGCCAATTAATGGCATGCAAGGCACGCCATAGATGGAAAATTACGGCGAGTGCTCTAACCCACGGTAAATCGGGCTCAGAATTTCTTATTCTGGCAGTAAAACAATGCAGGTTTATTTCAAGATGACTCAAGACTCAAAAAGAAAAATTAAAAGAAAACAACAACTTCTCAATTAGAGTTAAATACGTTTATTCTTGAAATTGGCCATTGTCCCTGGCAACGGCGCCAAAAAACTTGATCGTGCATGTAAGTTTCTTAATACTAGCAAGAGGACTAGGTCAATCGAATTATAGCAAGGGCGAATCAAGGTTGAACACACAGAGACAATGCAACTCATGTATAAACAAGTCTAACCTAATCGAAAAGACAAATACGGTCACTGACCAACAATAAACATAGAAAGAACATGGTATTCCTCCCCTATCCCACAGATCTACTAACTTGGTGTAGTTAATCCTTATTTTACTTCCCCGCGTAATTTCATTAAATCAATCGAACGTTTAATTCAGTTTAGCTACGGGTGCATCTCATAACCCTATCTACTTCAACTGTAAGGACAACATACAATCTATATGCAACTAACCTCCTTCGTTGGTTGTATTAGTCCATACGCCATAAGTTCTAGAGATGCCGGCTCAAGACCGAAAACCTCCCTAAGCAGCTATTGACTATGACTAGCACGTTCCATCAAGACAATGTCCTAATTAACACTTCACCTTCCAAGTCCTTCATGTTAATTTACAATATACGAATAACAGATTGGCCAGACCTAATTAATCATTTTAATTATTCATGTCGATTAACGTAGCTGACGCTGAATCTCCAGATTAGGGTTACCTAAATGTTTCCCCGATTAATCGTTAAAGACCCCTAATTAATCGGGGGCATCGGTTCCCATTCTGGAATCTGCATTACTTTGTTTTGATTAATGCAAGTAAATTATGGGGTTGTTAAACATGCATATTAACTATAACACATAAATACAAGTAGATCTACCATAATCAAGCACAAAGGAACGTTCAAAGCTTCATACCTTCGGTTATGGAGATCTAGCTTGATCCACTCAAGCTAGAGATGGCAAGGAGGGAAAGAAACCAGAAAATAAATCACCGAAAGCTAAAGAAACTTTATTTCATCAAACTTGATCAATGTATCAAAGTATATGTCTAAGTATATGATGATTGTTTGATGATTTTTTTCTATTACAATCAGTTTTTGCGGCTTTGTATAGATGTTATAGCCGACTTATGACTCAATAAAACCCTAACTGACCTAGTAGATGCGGCATACTTCAATTTCGTGTCCTCCAAGGCCTCGATTAATCGGGCCTAGCCCACCAATAATCCGGCTAGTTTCTCTTCTTTTTTTTCTGGCAGATCTCTTCCTGGACTTTCTCAACTTGGCCCAATGCTCTTCTCTCTGTCTAGATCCATCCCCAGTTTCTCCAGCATTTTGGTACATCCTGAAAAGCGTATAAAACAAGCCAAAAAGGTACCAAATCCACGGGATAATCACATAGATGCAGAATTGTAAACTTCGGAAAATGCACTTCGCATTCAACACATATCACAAAATTCGTCCTTGATTGATTCTTGATTGATTGTACATTTAATGCTTGATTCTCTGAATCATCCTTAATTTTCATGTTCTGCATAAGTATAGATGATATAATTTATTCAGTTGATTCGTCACATGGCTGTTACTTGACCGGTTAAGTGATCTATTTGACTTTGCCAATTTGATCTTTCTTCACAGCTTCTTTTTTCTCGGCCGGTAGAAAGTTTACTTTGCCGGTTCACTGATTTCTTGATTTCTTTGATCTTTCAAGAGTACTTGTATCTCACTGATCTTGATTTGTATCAGATTAGTGTACACCATATTTAATCACTTGTAAGTTAACTTAGACTTATCCAAGGTCATCTCAGACTTCCCTGGTTATAAGTCTGACCATATGACCTTACGCTTCTCTGCTGCTGCTTTTACTCTGCCGGATTTCTGTTTTACTTAGCCATTCTACCAACTAGTACAATACTTGTCTGACTCAACTTATACAACATGTCAAATTCTAAGTAAAGACTTATACATAGATTTCTAAACTTATTTCAGGCTTGCTATAACGGCTAGTATGGCCATCATCAAAACATAATAAAATGTTCCTAACAATGTGGTCTGTGGCTCCACTATCTAAGAGCCATGGTTGAGCAGCTGCATGGTAAGCACGTGGTCCTGGTGGCGGAACGGTTGGAGCGGATTGAGCCTGCTGAAAGAAATGATTATTGGGACATTGTTTTTTACTGCGACCTTGAACTCCATAAAGTTGACATTTGCCAAGATAATATTGAGGTTGATAAGATAGACAGGGGTGAGGACCTAAGGCAGTTGTTTCATGACCTCAGATTCGGCATCGGGCCAATGAGGCAGAGTTGGGAGGAGTGGGGATGGCGTGAGTGTTATGGAGTGAGAAGCTGGAATCATCTGATGCTTATATATGACAACGCCTTCAAAGTTCAGCACTTTTTCATGGTGCTCCTCAAATGTAAGAGTGTCACGAGCTTGAACGGCATGAACAAGTTTAGTATATTCATCTCTCAAATTAGAAAGAAAATGCACAATGAGATCCTCTAAATCCATCGGTGCCCCGAACATGGACAATTCATCGGCTTTAGCCTTAACTGCATGAGGATAAAAGGTGGCAGATTGAGCGCCTTTGGTGAGTGTATGAAGAGAAAATGTTATTTGGTTGATACACCCCTTTGAGGGCTTAACATACAATGCTGCCAAAATATCCCAGGCTTGTCGGGATGAAGTAATCTGTGAAATACATAGGAAAATATCCGACGTTAAAGAGCTGATAATGATGTTTAGCAAGAAGTTGATACTAAGGAACCTATAGAGAACAATCAAGGTTCGGAGGACCAATGTCTTCTTTGATAGTGGTATCCGATGGACAAGTTTTTGTGCCATCCACAAATCCGAGTAACTGATCATACGCATAAAGGAGGGTCGTGAACTACAACTTCCATGTTATATGATTTGTTGAATTAAATTATTTGTAGTATGTAGGGCCGAATTGAGATGGATAATGAATAAGGAGAGACATAATTGTTGTGATATATCTGGGGTTGTTTGGGACGATGTGCCGGAGGAGGAAGCCTCAGACATGGCAGTTGGTAGTGGTCGGAAAAGAAAGGAAGAAGACGAGCAGGGAGGGGAAAGCGAACTTAGATGAAAGAAGTAGATTTTTATTTGGAAGAGATATGAGAGAGGTAACTCATAGAATCAAAATTTATTGATACGATATTAGAGGATTTGGACAAATATTTCATTGATTGATAACAATACAGTGACACATACATACATACATACATACATATATATACATATGTATACAACTAATAATGTACAATGAATGGACTTATGAATGTCGGACTTTTGAGATCTTTTACTTACAAATTGAATAAGATTAAGTGGAATCCTAATACACATTACATATAATAATTATTTTATCACAATGTAGATTTTCTAGGAATAAATATTTAACTTATCAAAATATTTTCCAAGTTTGACTTTGAGTAATCGCTTCAAGATTAACTATATATTTCATATATGCGGGCCAAACGAATTACTCATAATTTGGACCCTCAACTTTTATATTTAATAAACCGGTTCCTTAGTAACTAAAAGTGTATGTTTTAGCCATTCCAGGATCAAAAAAAAATGAAATACAATGTGGCTCTTTAGGTGAATGTCGAAGGAATATGCTTTAGCATATTCCGCCCATTGACATGGGTTTTACATTGCACCAAGGGTAAAAATGACCACTCAAATGTTCAACCCTAATCCTCTAGCTTCTCTTTCCTACCTCGTACTTCTCTTTCCCACCTCTTATCCGCAGCCAATAAAATTATATATAAGAGTGCCATTCCTCCTGAGAACATATATATTTTCGGAGAGCATTCCTCGAGAGATTTTAGAAGGAAAATTAACAGCCATGCCCTTTGATTTAAATATTCTTGTGGAAAGATTCTGGTTAGACCTTGAGGTCGTTGGTCATGACATATCATTTATCACGGCCCTCGTATATCGGTAATCTTTCATTGTTTTTGTTTTTTTCTTCATGCTTTTATCAGTTGTATTAATTAGTTGTTATCCTATCCGGTATCTATTGAAATGGAATTACAACAAATTCATCAAATTTATTTGTAAAACTATGCTTATTCTGGTTGATTGTTTGAGAAATTTATAATTCTTATGTGTTGCAAATCAGATTAGTATATCTCATATTTATGGCACACACTAAAGCAGTTTCCACTTTTATTCGTAACAGAGCTTTTGAAAATCCTATCGTTATGTTTGCTTGATCCCTTCTTTTTGTTCACCCCTTTCACAGTAAATATTTGGTCCAACAAATTTTTTTTCGATGGATAACAGAATGGGGAACAAAATGACTTGTATAAATAACAGTAGGATACTATGGCTTATTTGTTGTTAGCTTTATCATGAAATACATATATTTATAACATAAATAAGCTAACCGATCCGAATTTTACCTGTGCTACTACTCAACGGCAGCTTAGCGTAGATTTCGACTGTATTTAGAGCGACTATGCCTGGTTACGTACCTTTCTAATTTAGCCCTTATTAAGATGTATGCCTGGTTAATCAAGTTTTCATTCATTTAATTTTGCATATTGAAATGGTCGCTTGTGTTGCAACATATTTGAGCATAATTTGGGGGAATGTCTTCTATATGTTGATGTTTTACAGTAATTGAACTTTTGATAGGTATGTTCACCTTAATATGAAGCCCGAAAACATTATGTTGGGTCGACCTGTTACCCCAAGTGACGGAATCCACAGGAGTGATGAAATCCATAGGGCAAGCATGGATCGAATGGCCTTTGTGCTTAGTATTCCAAAGAGAAAGATTTTGGATAATACACAAGAAAGTGTTTCGGACGTGGTAATTACCTGGTGCACAAATCAAGGTGGATTTTTTTAACTAAGCACTTTGTATATATGTCGTTACTCTTTTACCTTTGATTATTCTCTACAACAATAATAAATTTAAATAAAAGATAATTCATTTGGGGTATTTTATTTTATGCAACCCCCACACCATGTGTGACACTCATCATCACTCCACACCACCTGTGACACTCATCATCACCCACCATCATCCCAAACACACTACTCCTCGCATCTGTAGAATCTCGTCCATTTAATTCCTTATATGTCAAACTAGAAATGAAATCATATCCATTGTTTTCGGCCTCATTATCTTTCATTTCATTGTAGTAATCCGGACATATCATTAAAATAATGTTACCGTCATAACAAAATTATCACAATGAGTGACATAACAAATTTTTACGCAGCTGGTCATGTTGTCCGGCATATTGATTAATATGCATGGTCACACAATTATCAATATTTAAAAGTTTGCCAGAGTTACCCATTGTGATCATTTTGTTACGAAACCATCATTTTTAAAACTCTAAATTATATGTTTTATTTATAATTAATGTTACTATCGAACCACTTTCATACAATGAATGTCACAAATTTGTCCGTGATAACACATGATATGTCGGTGTGGCCCCCCTTTCATATCGTATGCACCACACCGTTATATCATGTATGAAAACACTATAATTGTATGCGTAGTTTGATTTGATGTCTTTATTAATATTGGAGGACAACCCAATTTGATTAATGATATCCAAAAAAAGAAGAAAGAAAGCTGTACAAAGCAAATGAGTGGATGTTGAAACATATAGAAGATGAAAGAAACATGCAACATCCAAGGTTATGTTTATGGTATTATCCCAGAAAAATGGGAGATGAATATGTACGTGGTATGTTTGTGCTTTGGACTTACAGTATTTTAGATGTGCCCGTTGTAATTTGTAATTTTTTTTGATAGGTATGATCTCGTTGATATTGGTTTAGGTGTTATGTCTCTCAAAATAACAGTACAACAATGAAACAAAAACACTTGTAGATACACACTTATAAAGGCATAATACCTTTCTAGAATGCCTTTATAAGTGTGTCTCTATAAGTTTTTTTGTTGTAGTAGTATTATCTTTTAAGAGACAAATACCGAAACCAAGATCAACGAGAACATAAATGTTAAAAAAAATGCAAATTAGAAGCGGCACATCTAAGATACTTTACGTCCAAAGTACAAACATCCCACGTACATATTCCTCTCCCATTTTTCCGGGATGATACCATAAACATAACCTTGGATGTTGCATGTTTCTTTCATCTTCTCCATTTGTTTCAGTATCCACTCATTTGCTTTGTACATTTTCTTTCTTCTTTTTTGGAGATCATTAATCAGATTCGGTTTTCAACCTATATTAATAAAGACATCAAATCAAATAATGCATGCAATTGTATAGTTTTCATAACATGATGTAACGGTCTGGTCTCTACAGATATGAAAGGGATGCCACACTGATACATCATGAGTTGTATCACAGACAAATCTTGTACCATTTATTGTGTGAAAGTGGTTAAGATAGTGACATTAATTATAAAGAAAACAAATAATTTAGAGTTCTAAAAATGATCATTTCGTAACAAAATAAGCACAATGAGTAAGTCTAACACTCTTTTAAATCATTGATAATTGTGTGACCATATTAAACAATATGTCCGACACCTTGACCAACATTGGAAAAATGTGTTAATTATGTCACTCATTGTAATAATTATGTTATGACAGTAACCTTATTCTTATGATATGTTTTGATTACTGTAATGAAACATATTGAAACTGATGAAATTGAATGCAAAGGACATGATTTCATTTCCACTTTGACATACAAGAAATTAAATGAACGAGATTCTACATGATGCGACGAGTAGTGCGTTGGGTGGTGGTGGTGGATGATGATGAGTGTCACAGGTGGTGTAGGGTGATGATGAGTGTCACACGTGGTGTGGGGATTGCAAAAAATTAAAATAATAGTTAAAGGTTGTGGAGGACTGTTTTTAATCTAAAATGGAAAAAAAAAGACAAGAAAAAAAGATAGTGGTTGAAAAGGACAAAAACTCGCATGTTACTACATGTGTTACTACATATGGTTGTAGCAACATGTTGTAACAGACGCATTTTTATCCTTCTCAACCACTATCTTTTTTTCTTGATCAGCTGAACACAATATTACTTGATCCCAAGAATATTGATGTCAAAATGGAAGATGAAGATGCATCCCTAATCATGTTGGTGTGATTACCAGCCTCATATGAAAACTTTGTTCAGTCCTTCATAGTTGGGAAGGATGCGGTGGCTTTATAGGATGTAAGGGCGCCTTGCATGCCGTGAGCCGAGACACAAGGCGAGCATAGACGACCTGGCTCTTTGGACTAGTAGTCAGTAGCAATGGGAAAGAATATGGAATGTAGTCCGGGAAAAAGAAATCTAAGAAGTCCAAAGGTCCTAAGTCCACAGATGTCTGTAGTTATTGTCAGGAGGAGGGGCATTGGGAGTCCAATTGTCCAAAGAAGAAAAGGCAGGAGGAGAGCAATTCTGGAACAGTAGTTGTGGCTGCTAAGCATTCTGATGAGGATCTGGTTCTAGTGGATGGAGATTCAGTACATCATTCAGATGTTTGGATCCTAGATTCTGGAGCATCCTATCATATTTGTCCGCACATAGTGGTTTTCCTTTATGAACAGATAGATAGTGGTCATGTTTCTATGGAAAACAACTTGGTTTGTAAGATAGTGGGAATTGTCTCAGTTCAGTTTAGGACATGGGATGGTAGTTCTGCACACTGAAAGGTGTAAGACATGTTCCACAAATGACCAAGAATTTGGTATCTCTTCGTCTACTAGACAGCAAGAGGTTCATTTTCAAAAGAGATGGCGGAGAGCAGAATGTCCATAAAGGTTCAGCTGTGGTCCTTAAAGTTATCAAGAAGGGAACCTTGTATATATTACAAGGCTCTACTGTATCTGGTTCTACTGTTGTGGCATCCTCAACAGTTCATCATTCATAGCAGACTCAGTTGTGGAACATGAGACTTGGTCACAAGGGTGAAAGAGAAATGCAAGTCTTTTCCTCAGCAGGTTTTCTTAGGGGATATAAGGTCAAGACACTAGACTTTTGTGAGCACTGTGTGTTTGGGAAGCTACATAGAAGCTAGTTCTCAGCAGGCAAACACAGTACAAACACATCACTAGATTATATCCATTATGATTGTTTGGGTCCATCAAAGGTGGAATCTTTGGGTGGTCACAAATATTTTGTGTCATTCATAGATGACTATTCAAGAATGACTTGGGTGGTAATGATGAAACACAAAAGTGAGGCATTCAATAGTTTCAGGCTTTGGAAGGCTCTAGTGGAAAATCAGACATGCAAGAAAATCAAAAGGTTCAGAACAGATAATGGTCTAGAATTCTGTTGGTCAGAGTATGATACATTCAATAAGAATGAGGGTATTGCCAGACATCATACTGTCATGAATACACCTCGGCAAAAAGTGTAGCTGAGAGAATGAATCAAACTCTTCTGGAGTGGGAAAGATGTATGATCTCTAATGCTGGATTATGAAGGGGGTTTTGACGGAGAGAGGTCGTAAGTACAACATGCTACTTAATCAACGGGAGTCCTCACACATGGATCAATCTCAAGACACCATTCGAGATGTGGTCAAGGACGCCGCCGACTACTCGGTTCTAAGGGTTTTTTGGAAGCATAGTTTAAAATCATGTGAGTGAAGGAAAGCGGAACTAAAGGCTAAGAAAGAACTCGTTCGTAGGGTATGGAAATAGTGTGAAAGGTTATAGAATTTGGTCATCGGTAGAGAACAGAGTTATACTAAGTAGAGATGTAGTCTTTCATGAAAACTCTATGATCAGCTCATCAGAGGGGGGATCTGCTGAATCTAAAACCAGTGTAGAATCTGAAAGGGCTACGAAATAGATGGAGCATCAAGTGGAGTTATCTGGGATGCAAAACTCAACTGATCCAAGTCAGCACTCTTATGATCTTGTTGTTGAACCAGAGTCTGATCCAAGTTTGTCAGCTGAACAACGGTCAGTTGAGCATCAAACAGATATTTGTTAACATAGTATAGCTGTCAGTAGAGCTAGAAGAACCTTTGTTGAGGTACCTCCCAAGAGGTATGGTTTTCATGATATGGTTGGATATGTACTTAAAGTTGCAGAAGAAGTGGATGGTTTTGAACCTTCTACTTACATGGAAGCATTGACATGTTCTAAAGCATCTCAATGGCTTGCTGCCATGGGAGATAAAATGGAGTCATTATTGAAGAATCAGACTTGGGATATAGTTAAACATCCAGCTGATGGGATATTTGTTACTTGCAAATGGATCTTTAAGAAGAAAATGAATGAATGAGGCAAAAGGGGTCAAGTATAAGGCACATTTGATTGCAAGAGGATTCAGTCAGAAAGAAGGGGTAGACTTTGATGAGATATTCTCACAAGTGGTCAGACACACTTCAATCAGAGTGTTACTAGCAATAGTGGCATAGCTGGATCATGAACTTGAGTACTTAGATGTGAAGATAACTTTTCTACATGGTGAGGTAGATAAAGAGATACACATGACCCAGCCAGAGGAATTTCATGTTCTTGGGAAGGAAGACTTTGTGTGCAAGTTAAAGAGGTCTTTGTATGGACTAAAGCACGCTCCTAGGCAGTGGTATAAAAGGTTTGACAGTTTTATGATCCAGTTGGGTTATAACAGAAGTCCATATTACTGTTGTGTGTATCACAATCAGCTGAGAGATGGATCACATATCTATCTTGTCCTGTATGTGGATGATATGTTGATAGATGTTGAAAAGTAGTCTGATGTTCAAAATCTGAAGAATCTTCTCAGTGTTGAGTTTGAAATGAAAGATTTAGGTGCAGCCAAGAAGATTTTAGGGATGTAGATCTGGAGAGATAGAAGTCAAAAGAAGCTGTTTTTATCTCAGTATGGTTATATATAGAAGATATTGGCCAGATTTGGGATGTCTGCTGAAAACCCAATAGATACTCTTATGGCATCTAATATTTATTTGTCTATTTATGCTTCACAATCAGCAGAGGAGAATGAGTATATGTCAATAGTTCCCTATGCTAGTGCAGTTGGCAGTCTGATGTATGCCATGGTGTGCACTAGGCCTAACGGCTCGGGCGGTCGGTGTTGTCAGCAGGTTCATGGCTTGAAAGCTGTGAAAAGAATGTTCAGGGTCATTAGGGGTAAAGTTGGTGTTGGTCTCATTTATTGAGGTGATACTTAAGGTATGATCACAAGGTACTATGATGCTGATTATGCATTTGATGTGGACGAGTAGGAAATCAATGATTTCGGTTATGTTTTCACTTTAGAGAATTCAGGTATCAGGTGGAAAGACACTCCTCATGCCACAGTAGCTTTATCAACTACTGAGGCAGAATATATGGCTCTTAGTGAAGCAGCCAAAGAGGTATCTGATTGAAGGGGCTAGTCAGTGATTTGGGGCTACATCAAGATCAAGATGAGATTTATTGTGTCAGTTTGAGTGCAATTCGTCTAGCTAACGATCAGGTTCATCATGAGAGAACCAAGAATATTGATGTGAGGTATTCTTTTCTGAGAAATGAGAAGAGGGTTGTAATGAACATGATCAACACCAAGGATAACCCTGTTGATATGTTCTCTAAATCTGTTCAGTAGAGCAAGTTTCAATTGTGTCTGGACTTGTTGAATATTCAAAGCTTATAATCTAGAAATCTGGAAACTCAGTTGAGGGTAGGTCAACATAGTGGATTCTATGGAGTAATATGGTACATGTACATCCGGTATTGGCAAATGCATCCGGTACATGTACATCCGTTTGTGCAATCGGTTGGTGTGAATGTGAGTTCGGCTTTTTCAATTGAAAAGGCTTTGGCTATGTTTAGATGGGGGTGAATAAACTTAACACTTAAAACTTTTTGGAGTTAAAACAAACTTAGCGGGGTCAATAGTCGCTAACATAAGCGATCTCGCGACTATGATCTATTGACTCTATTGCAAATTTGAATATACATATTTTAAGCCTTTATACATGTTGTTAAAAGATGATACTACGTACTAGATACTCAGTAGTGAAAGGGTCACTACAAGAAAAAAAGCTTTTGGCAGCGTGCAAAACAACCATTGGCAGCGCACAACGCATGCTGCAAAGTTCAATGCCGCTAAAAGTATTAGTAATCAGCGACATGCAGTTGTACACGGCTGATACTATTATTGGCAGCTTATGTTGTGTGCCACTAATTCTATTATTGGCAGCTTAAATTGCGTGCCGTTGATCCAATTATTGGCAGCTCTTGTTGTGTTCCGCCAAAATGAAAGATATATTAACAGCGAAGTACTTAAGCACGCTGCAAAATTGACTGATTTTTTAATGGCTGCGTGCATAAGTGCGCTGCAGATTTGTTTTTTCATTGTAAAAAAAAATTTATTCACCCAATACAACAAGGGATGCTCACCTATATAAAATCAAAACCATTCTCATAATAGTGAATGAGTACACAAAATATTTTCAATAATACACAACTCAATACCAAACCAATTAATTGAACCCACAACAATAGAAATACAAAATTAAACACATTGATAGAAGAACTAAGACAATACATTAAAATCGAAATAACAAGTTCCTACTAAATCCAACAAATTGAATAATAAACTATGAAAATACAATAAAATAAAGATTTTTCATCCATGTAATCACTAGTTGTATTAGAGCCTCCGACATATGCTGTCCACCCATGAGGACCAATTTGATATGGACTTGCAATATTGCTAAATTTCAGAAAACAAAACAAAAACAGAGATCTATGCTGTCACTAAGTTTTTTATTCAACATTGCGTACAACAATAACTATTATCACAAAGGTTAGGAAGACCTGCTCTACGGTGTATAAACAATTATAACTCTGGTTCATCCCATGTCACATGCAAATACGAATTACCTTGGAACCATATTTTTAAATCATATTTACTAAACAAGAGTAACAAAGTGAACTCATGGTAAAAACATTTGATAAAATGAAACAAAATTCAGATAGGATAAGCATACATAAAGTAGTTTCCATGGTGAATCAATTGTGCCCATGAATTAACTAATCCGGGAAGAGTCGTCAGTATCAAGCCAAGACCCTACTAAGCTTAGAATCACACGAGGTTCTAAACATGCTCTTGATAGTTTTTGATTCAACCACACTTGGGCACATTTTCAAGCAAGTTAAGACAAGCAATCTAAAGGCATAAAGTAAGTGCACAAGAGGAGAACACAGAGTTTGACCATACTAAAAGTCCATCTGCAAATGAGCTACTCCTTCCGTCCCATTTTATTTGTCCTGTTTGACTTTTCACACAGATTAAGAAAATTGTAGTTAATGCTTTGAATCATATTAAATGATCTAATATTTTTACACTTATGCCTTTTAAGTTGTTGTTGGAACATTTAATGCTACACATTTTTTATTGTAAATATTGTAAAGAAAAAAGGGTATTTGAATAAATTTAGCAATAAATGCACTAAGTGGACACTTATTTTGGGACAAACAAAAAAGGAAACATGGACAAATAAAATGGGACGGAGGGAGTATCCATTTCTGGTATTTAAAAAAGCTACAAAAAATTGAAGGGCAGACTTTGACAAATCATAAGTCACTGTGTAGACACCAGGAAAAATAATAATAAAAAAATAAATAAAAGAGATAGAAAGAAGAGTTGAAGAAGCTAGCATACCCTAGGTGATAAGAAAGGCTTGGCCCTGGAATGCTATCTTTTGAGAACTCCAGCTGGTGAGCCAAATTCAGTGTTATTGTGTCCTTCTCTGCACCAAAAAAAGAAGAAAAAAACACATATACCCAAACACCAAATCATAATGTCTATAAGAAACGAACAATATAATCTCTTGCTCCTCAAGATCTTCATTAAAAGCTCACCAAATTTGTTTGTTCTCGCATGACAACCATGATTGCCATAACTCCTTATTCATGAGACTTTTTTTCAATAAAATTTGGTTATCTTTTAATGAACACATATACCCAATCACCAAACATAGACCGCACTGTTAAATGAACAATATCAATGTACAAAATAATGTCCATAAGAAACCATAGGAGCAAATGGTCACAATAAAACAAAAAAGAGTCGACGATTTCCAAAGCAAATCTGCAAAGGAAAAGAACTGACATTCAATGTTTGTCCACTCCATTAATAAGGATTGAATGAAATTCCAACACCAGCACATTCCCACTGCCTACAAGATAAGTTCATTTAGAAGAAGCACAAACAAAAATAAAAGTTTAAGCAACTGATCATGAAACGGACTTACGTGTTGGTAATAAACAAGCTCACTAGATCACGTGGCACACAATCAAATGCTGGATTGACAACATGAAGCACAGAAGCACCGGAACCACTCCCAAAGTCTAGGAAATCTGAAAATTCACCGAAGTCCGAAGGTCATATGAGGACCTCAAAGACGTTTAGCAATACTTCCGGATGGTTAGGATATAAAGGGCACAAATGTCAAAAGGTAAAAGGATTGTCAAAAAAAATGGACGTCCATGATTAATAGTATGGTACGAAATATATTATGTTAATTAGGATATTACCATATCCGTGTCAATATACTATCTTCTCTCACAAGTCAAAAGTCCGAAAAATCAAAGCATACTTAGCTTAGAGGCAAAGTCCTAGCTCATACCTTTAATACGGTATATAAATGTGAAACTCGTTGTCTAACACTAAGCAAAAACATATGTAGACACGAGCCACTCACACGATCAGATGTCATTATTGATAATCCGCTCCTTTAAGAGCCAAGCTCCTGCAAGTAACCCCATAAAGCATTGATTACCTACATGGTTGTATATGTATCACCATATATATAATAAGCTCAATATGACTTTTGTAAGGTAGCACCGAGAGGAAATAAAAACCAATCGAATCACAAACCGTAAGCATCAATCGAAACCGCATTCATACTTGAAGAATTCCATGATAATCCCTAATAGTATGAACAATTGTTTTACAAATATGACCACAAAAAGGACAATGACGATCTTTGATCGGTATTCTTGAAGCTATCAATGCATTGGTTTTGAAAGCGTTCTGCCTGACCTCCAATAGGCAAAATATTTAGTAGTTGAGGACCTTTCCTCTATCAAATCCTCATCCACCGTCCTTTCTATGTGTGACATATTTGGGATTAAAGCTTGTCATTGATAGTAAAAAGAAAAAACAGAGCCAATCACAGATTTCCCTTCAACAGCATAAAAATGCATAGGTTAGAAAACATCTTCAAATGTGCTTACATACATTTGTTTTCACGCTATGTATATACAATGTTCATCCTAAAGTGCTAATTCTATTTGCAAAAGCATGCTCAAGCCAAAACCAAAAAGGTCACATGTTATCAAAAAGTAACATATTGTTACCGTATATTTTGTGGGCCAAAAAATATTCACACATTGTTTATTCCAACACACAACCATTAATCCAAAAGAAAAGGCTAAAAAAAATACGAGAGAAGCATTAAAGCCATGTGCATTGGCTATACTTTATGGTAAAACACACAACACATAAAAGAATGAAATAACATGAGTTCGGCGAAAATTTTCAAGCAAAGTACACGATTTCAATCAAAGTCCATAACACAGAAGAATTAAGAAAATCCAACAATCACCCAAAAATCCCTAATTTGTCAAATTCATAAAATGGACTGAACTTTGCATTTCAAGACACACTGAGAAAAAAACACTCACTAGTAAATTTTCTTATCTCTAGTATAATGAGGAAGGTACTTCTAGAATCTTTTTGGCCCTATAAGTCCCCCCACCTCCACAATGGAACGAACTCCTTGACAACTATACAATTCAAGAACTAATACTCATTCCCAAAGCTTATTTTACATTCCAAAACAATGACCGATGTCTCTTGAATTCAAAGGGTGGCTTTAAAATGCGATTTGTGTTAAGCCATTACCTTAATCGGGAAATTTTGGAAGGCATGCGATGAATCTATTCCCTCCAACGAAAGCTGATTTTTGTATTTCGTGAAGGAGAAAAAAATTCTGAAATGGAAGGTAAAAAAACCTTGAATCTGCAACAATCAATCAATAAATACCCAAATTGTCAACAATGAAAGGAAATTCGGAAAATAAAACTACAAAATAGCCTGTTCAACGGGAAATTCGCAGAGATTTAATGTACTGGGGGAGAAAAGCGACATTGGAGAGAGTAGCAGATGCGGTGAGATTCGTGAGACGAGACGCAGTTTATTCGAAGAAGATGAGGCTTGCAAAAATACGAACAAAATGAGTGGATAGCGGTTTTTTTTTTTTTTTTTTTAATGTGATGAAATTAGAAGTTTTATTCCTTCAAAGATAAATGAAAAGTTAGCGCGTTCTTTTCTGTTTTACCGGGAAATATTTTTCCCTCAAAAAAAAAACCGGGTAAAATTTTGGGAAGTGGTGGAGTGCAACACTACGCTGCCAAATTTTCCCCACGCACTAAAACAACCCCTCATATTATTTTAATTTATTGCAGCTCATAAAAACATGCTGCCATAAATACTATTTTTTTGCAGCGTGTAGAACACGCTACTTATAAAATTATTCAATTATCTGCAGTGTATATATAATAGCACGCTGCAAGTATGCTATATCAGCAGTGTATTTTAAATGCACGTCGCTAATCCATGCTGCCAAAACACAATTATCTATTATTCTGATTGATTTACGTAGATTTGAGATTAATTCAGATTATTGTGTTCACATTGTAATCTCTACTATAAATACCCTCTTATACTATTGGAGTAATACACAAGCAATTTTCTTTTCTTCTATACTTATATTTCCTCTTGTTCTTCCTCCATTATTCTCTTAGTTTTATAACACGTTATCGGCACGAGTCTCTAACCACGTCTCAAATCATCAAAATTGTTTTGATGAGTTTTATGTACCTTCGAAAGAAAAAAACCCACAAGAATCACCATTCATAGATTGCCATATATACTCAAGCCGATCAATTGATATATTTTATATCTCCACATCTCGATACGGAGTAAACATTTTATTTATTTAAATTATTTATCGTGATCAATTATATTATTCTATAGATATATATAATATTAATGCTAATGGTATTGACATCAACAAATCATGATGGATCAAGTCAATACAACGTAAGAAAAAGATATGAGTAATACTCATCAGTAATATGAAGCCTTGAAGGCTATATTTCTTAGACAAAAGAGTTTGCCTTTTGTGCAAATTGAAAAAGGAGATATGATCACATGCAGTTGATCAATGTTTGAAACGAGCATTTAATGGACTAGAAATCCATATGAAATAGAAAGCTCGTAAAAGTGAATATAAAATTCACATAAGTGGGCATGTCAAAAACCGCGGAAAGTGAATATTAAATTCACATAGATAAATTTCAAACTTGTCGAAATATCGTGAAAGTGAATTTGAAATTCACAGAGAAAAAAAAGTATAGACATGTCATTCATATAAATGAATTAGGACCCAAAGTCCATAGAGATTGACATGTTCCACGTGTGATCTGAAATTCAGAGATAAGAAATCTACTGAATATATCATGAGATTTCATGACCATAATCGATGAAAAATTAAATCACTTTCTATCATGATGATATGCTCCTAAAGCAGCAATATCGATCAAAGTAATTTTTGATGTATATGAAATTGATTATTATTTTGTATCATGAATGACAAATAATAATCCATTGGATGTGGAATTATATATGAAAGTAAATAATGAGTCACCATTGATATGACTAATGAGTCCCACCGAATTATGAGAGTTCATACTTTAATTTATAAATAACGTGACTTAATTTATAAATATTTGGAAATATTTGGTTACAATCGTGGAGGAGGACGTGGTTGATACAAATCCTCACAAAATTATTTTTATATGATTAAAACAATAATCATGACAAGAGACAAAGTAATCTTTTTGAAAATTACGCCACATGTCGAGTTAGTGGCGATTTACAAAAATTGTTTATACGATGCATTTAAACTTAAGCATCGTTTATTAATAAATAAATTGTTTCTTGTCTTGGCCTTATTTTGATACGGCTAAAGTATTTTGTGATATATAAATAATAGTTATGGAATTTTATTGATTGTGTATAATTGATACGTGTGGCTAGTTTTCATCTAAAAGGAAAAAGGAAAATAATTGTATCATCAAGTATTTTTGGTAAGTAAATCTTGTTATTTGGCCACAATAATAATATATGATTCTCAATATTTGGATTAATCAACGTGTATATTACTTTTGCAATCATATTCGTATTAATTAAAATCATTTTAAATAGTTAAAATTAAATAGATTAAATTTTACATGATTGTGTGCGTAGTTGTGTTAATCACTTACGTGGTGCGCATATATGATCTTTATTTTGATACGACATGAGAGTGTTTTATACGTTGCTTTATAATTTAGCAATACATTTCTCACTACAAAGTTGATATGATATATGAAATATAAGAACATGAAATTGTCATATCATTTAGTTAATTGGATTCATATTATCCATAACCTTTTAATAATTGCATGATCATTGAGGTATTAATCCATTCATTGTATTTTTGGCAAAAGTTTTTGCATTGATTTTAATAAATAAAATCATATTTGGTTATTCAATGAAAAGATTTTATTTTGAATGATTATTGTAAGAGTAGTGATACTCATTATTGTGATTATTTATACATATCTTTATTAAAAAATAAAAATATTCAACCTACGGTTTTTTAAAATGAATACCATGTATATGGTCTCTGATTGTAAGCGCATTTGCTCTATATTGTTATTAAATTCAAAATTCGTTGTCTAGTTGTGATAAGAATGAATATGACAACATATTACAATGCTTTATTAGTGAGTGAAATTATTCATAATGATTGATTCACGAATTGTAATACTGGATAATTGTCTCTTGGATCCACTAGCATTTACAATATTAATTTGATTTGCTTGAACTGATACATAATATAATTTTCTATTTGAAATAATTAATCATTGTAATTCATTTATATTATATGACAATTGTTATACTTTGAAAAATTAATTGCTCATTTCGTTCAAAGGAAGAAATGGAACCGGAACATGAGAGCAATTAAATTGTCTCATCAATAGTGCGACACGCACGTTATATTGAGAAACAAGTTCTCAAAAGAATTAATGAGAGGTGCAAATGATATGCAAGTACTATATTGAAACAATTTTTTTTTTTAAAATAAAGCACTATGTTGTCTCAAGTCTCGATTTTTTTTTGAGTAATATGGGTGTTATATCGAGATTGAAATATTTTATTTATATACTATTTCCGATGAAATGTTTATAAACAATGTGTTTGAAAATAATGAGATATGTCTATTCCACGAAGAGAATGTGACTGATACTACATGCATAATGTAAAACAATGATATATGTATCATATTATATGGGATGCATCACAATCATTCTGTGAAATGAATGCGACAAAATTAAATATTTAAGATGCATATAGTGATTCTGAATATTTTGATTATTGTGGTTATAACCATCCTTTATGTGAGAATACCACTAGAATTGGAATGGTGATTCAAGAACATTGGTATAAGTCGATATATTGTATCCATAATTGTGAACGGATATAATATCCCTATATGAGCCAAAATTTCTCCACAAATCGAAAAATATAAAAGAAATTTGTTGATACCCACAAATCGAAAAATTGTTAACGGATATAATATCTCTATATGTCATAACTTTGTGATGACTGTGTAAGGGGTCATTAAACTAATCAAATTGGATGCATATAAAGTAGTACATTTATAAACATATGGGCCCTTAAAATTGTATTTATTTAATAGATTTTGCATAAATGATTAATAGCGTAAGTTTTAGACCATTCAGGAATAAAAGAAGATACATTTGTCCCTTTGGTAAATTTAGAAAGAATATGATTTAGAATATTTTGTCTCGTGATATGCGTTATACATTTCTATACGGGGTAAAAATGTCCACTCATATGTTAAACTCTAATCCTCCAAATTTTCTTTCCTACGGCTCCTCGCCGCTACTAAAATTGTGTCATCACCATATCCATCATAAGATTGCCATTCTTTCGGAGATTTTATAAGTAAAAAAACAACATTGCCTTTTGATTTACAAATTCTGGTGGAAACATTCTGGTTAGAACAACGGATCGTCGATCATGGAATATCATTTTTCCTACAACTTCCTGTACATGTGTTCATCTATTGTATTGTGTTTTTATCATTTAATGCATTGTACTTCTTGTTATGTTATCTGATATCTTTTGAAATAGAAGTACAACAAATTCAAGAAACAAATCTTGAATAATTCATCAAATTTTTTTGGGCATGATATAATTATTTCCATCGAGTGTTTAAGAAATCTATAATTCTTCTCTTGCAGGTTATAAAATGATGAACTACTATCTCTCCCAAAGGCTAAGTTGTGGGGAGGATTGTGGTGTTCCATTCGATGAACTGATTCGCCAAAGGAGAGTTCAGTTGGAAACAACCTTGCAAGAACCATTTCAGGATATTCTTATAGCGGAAAAGGCAGGTAATGGGCATCACGTATGTTAGGATTCTAAAAGTCATGTCGGACAATTCCTCACCTTTACTAGTTTACCTAAAACATGGAATACAAATGTCCGACGCTGCATAACAAAGGGGGGAATGGTGAGGGGTTAAATGTGCGTGACCGTGCTGTCCAGATCCTTCAAGAACTAAATCATTCTGTGGTAGATGAGATTCCTCCTAGGCCATCACGTTCTAGTGAAGGTCAGGAGGCCAGGAGGCAAGGAGGCGAAGTTGCAGGCCTCATAAGTATGAAGCACCTAGCTGAGCTCCGGATTCCTCAAACATGCGTCCTGACTTCATTTTGCGAGCCGGGTGGATGACAAAAGTCTTACCTAGCAAAAATGGGAAAAGCTTGGAGAAAAGACACGTACTACATTGAAGAAGCAACCCAACTTCAATTCCGATCCCGATCCAAAGTCACCCAGTACCTAGAGCGCAAAGCTGCTCCCCTTCATTGCAGGAGGAGACAATAGTGAGACAACACATGATGATGATATGTCTCTCCAATTCACTAGTAAAATGATGGTGAAAAGAGACCAACTCTTTTTACTATCAAAAGTTTGGCAGATCGATGTTTCTTCTTTTGATTTTTTTCATTTAAAAATGGGGGAATGAGGGAGTAGGACAGTAAATATTTCATCAATGAGTAGAAGGACAGCTTTTTGACACTTTTGCATAAAGGACAAAACTATTTATCCACCGTCGAAATTCATCGTTTAAATTCACCGCCGAAATTCACCGTCGAAATTCACTAATTTTTAAAATTCACTAATTTTCATTGTCGAAATTCACCGATTTTCGGGATTCACAATCGAAATTCACCGATTTCCGGATTCACCGGAGAGATTCACCGATTTTTGGGATTCACTGCGTTTGTCCTTCTCGCTATAAAAATTATGCAGTTGTCCTTCTCCCTATAAAAAATATGTAGCTGTCCTGTTACTTAAAAATATTCCAGATTGTGTCCTTATCCTAATTTCCCATTTAAAAATTGGATTGTTAAAGATATTTCTGTTGATATGTATGTTTAGGCCTTAACTATCCATGTAGTAGTATTATTTCATGATTGGAGTAATGACAAGAAATTATTATAAATAAATAAAATAAAATCAAGTGTCGGGCATTTCTCTCCTTAATTGATTTGTTTTCTTTTTAATTGTGCTTGGAGAGGGGTATGAACCCATGACCTATGTCTATGCTACCATGTTGAACTACCATCTCTACCAAAAGCCTAAGTTGATTGGGATGTAGATAGTTAACATTATATCTCAATATTCCTCCTCAAGTGTGAGCCTATAAGAAGAGAGAGACTCGTGTGAGTTTGTATAAAGGGAGATAAAGACCCGTGTGAACATATAATAAGGAGATTGGCCCAAATCTTGTAGGTATATTTTTTTTGTTTGGAAAATTCTTCTTGGATCGTGGTTTGAACCTAAGACCTCCCGCTCTGATACCATGATGAACTAGCATCTCTCCCAAAAGTTTAAACTGTTGAGGAGCTAGATAAATACAATTTTATATACTTCAACATATAATTATCAAGAAAAATGATGAAAAATAATAATTATGCACATTTACACTTATCATCTTGTACCTCAAGGATCCTGGCTGTAGACTTCTTCATTGAGAAAATGATCACTAGTTCATTCTTCTTTCTAAAAATTTTCTTTCTCAAATAAACTAGTACTTAAGAAACTTGGAGTTAAGATAACTGAGCTGAGATTAAGTCTGGTGACTGAATCGACAACTGAGTTAAATGCAGAGGAATATATTACTTTAAAGCCTATAATGATTTTAATATCAGTTCTTTTTATCAGTTATAAAGTCCTCGGAAATATTCTGTGTAATCTACATTTTACTGGTGCAAACTGAGTTTTCCATGCTAGATAATAATTCAGTCAATCACAAACATGGATATAAAATACTTCAAGTAAATGCGTAAATAATTAACACAAAGTTTATGGAGGTTCCGGTGGTGTAATCCCCGTCGCCCTCTCTTCTCTTGTGATGTTGGAGGAAATTCACTAAGTTCTTGAGTTAATGTTACCAGACACAAAGCGAATTAACAATTGTCTATTGCTAATCCCTAGCTTCACAATCTTCAAGCCTTAGTCCTTGACAAGTAGAATTGTTGTGTCATTGAGTCTGCTCCACTGGACCTTGAAGGGTAGAATTGCCTCTTCACCAGCTCACCCAAAAGAACTGTCTTCTTGACTTCACATCAACAGTCCTTCACACCTTCTTGGTGTTTCACAGTCTAACCTTTGTATAAAAAGAGTTCAGACTTGAATCTATTAAATGATTCTATTTGTGTGAACTTCTTCTTCTTGATGTATATGATTAGCACAAGTGAGCTCGTTTCTTCAAGTGTTATCTTGTCTAGTTGATTTCTTGAATGCTTCAAAACACTTAGATTATTTCTTCATTATTGCAATTACCAAAACAAAGCAAGAGTTCTTTAATCACTTCCCCTTATTCTTGGAGTATAAGTGGTTTATTTATTGGGGTATTGCCAACGTTTGAATTTGAATCCTTATAGCCGTTGGTCATCTTGCTTAGTATACGTTGAATGTTAGTGTCCGTTCTGACAATTGATAGTCTATCAACCAATCATATGGCTAAATCTTCAACATTCTGATTCCTTAGTAAAACTGATTAACTGTCTTGCTAAGTTGAAACTGTGTTTCATTAGTTTACAGTTTCTAACTGTTAAGGAGCATTAACTCAATTTTTACTCTTCATCATAAACTCGATTACTCCTAGCTCTTCATCCGATCATTATTTGTGAGATCGAGTACACCATTTAAAAACTCATTATACTTAACTTGGTTATATTGTCCTTATGTAACTTAGATCTTCTTTACAAGATCTATAGAGTCGCCTCGTGCCATCTCATACTTACCCGAAATCTAACTATATAGTCTCGGCTTATAAATTGAGTTTGTTCTTCTCATTTACTCACCTTCATTAATCGAGTCCGGTCCCTCGCTCTTCATAACCGAGTTTGGTCCCTCAATCCTTAATAACTAGGTTTGGCCTCTCGCTCCTTCATAATCGAGTTTGGTCCCTCGCCTTTCATAACCGAGTTTGGTCCCTCAACTCTTCGTCTTCTATCTTATCTATTACGTTGCTTGTCCGATATAACCTATACAATGATTAGACTTTAATAAATCCTATACATTTAGTTTCTAGACATCTTTTTGCTTTGCACTATAATGACTAGTTATGACACTTCATCAATGGGGTTTAAAAATAACAAATAATAAAAGATGAATCATCATCAAAACTTAATTTTATTTCCAACAATTTCCTCCTTTTGATGATGCCAATACCCTCCTTAAAAGCAATGCAAAAACATAAGGAAAAAAGTAAAAACAAACAAAACACATTAAAATGATCTTTATTAATTTCATACTTGGAGTTACACAGAGTAGCTTGAAATGAAAACTAACTCGTAGTCTTCTGTAAGCCATCTGACTTAGCTTCAGGATCGTTTGAGTCTTTCATTTTTCCGCTAACTCTGCAACTAACTTGTCATAGGCTTCAACCGATTCTTTCATTGACTCATATACTGTACCAAAATCTAGGGTGTTGATGTTTGTCCAGACTTGCCATGCCATAGCCATTGGTGTCTTTCCAAAGAACTTGTTTTTGTAGATAATATTGTGAATCTCATCATGCTCCTTCTAAGTTCTTCATTATTGGTGAGTCATTCTATGACTTGTCTAGCAGGTGCTAACTCGCTTCCTTAGCATTTTCTTCAATTGTCTTCAAGGTGCCATCTTTCTCACAAATTATTAAGCTTTTTCCTATAGTGAAGAAAGATCTTCTCTTATACCAAGAACTTTTCCAAGGCTTGTTCTCTAGTTTTGTCTACAAGAATGGGTATCTTCTTAAATTTCTCAAACAATCGAAGGTCTAGTGCAAGTATCTTTTGAGTAGATTTGGAAAACTTTACTATCAGCTCCATTTCCTCGTCGGTTAGATCGGCCTCGCTTCTATCAGCTTTCTCATCAATAGCTCCAACAACCCTTTCCATATCTTCAAAGCATTTACTTTTAAGACATCCTCACTTTCCCCATTATTGGCATCAACCTTGGAGAGCATACTCAAGAATATTGAGTTCATATGATGTTGATTGGATGCCAATATGGTTTGGGCTACGACGTAATCTTTAAGTGTGTTTCCATCATGAAGACTCGGCATGTAAATTATTAGTAAGGTTTCAAGTCTATCTTGAGTCTCATTCTTCCTTGTTTCAAACTCAAGTGGTTGTCTTTCTAATGTTAATCAAAGTATCTAGGCAAGTTATCATTGATTTCACTTACTTGTATCAAGATCGCCTTTCGTTCTTCTTCTCATTTGGACAAGGTTGTCATGATTGTCTCTAGTACATCGAAATTTTTGTTTTCGCTTTCCAAGATAGCACAAGTGGTGTACCTCATGACATCAACTTTTCGAACTATATAAGTTTCCCGAACTCGATGTCTCTCCAAATTTTCTTCGTTGCAAGTTAGTTGCAACTCAACTTCAACAATGTTTGTTGTAGCTTCATCTTTCTTCTAACTAACTTCTTGTAATCGAATAATTTCCCCTTAGAATGTGCTTCAAGTATTTTCTTTGGGGTCAGCTTTTTAGTTTCTTGCTTTCCTTCTCGTTGGTGCTTATTTCTCTTCATTTTCAATATTTTAAACAAGGGCAATCGCATCTTTAGCTACTTCCGTAACTCCTCCATCGGTAGGAGACTCAATCCCTTTTAGTTCTCGTTCATTGTCAATTTGAGATTCGATTTGGACTCGAATCGATGTAGTGGACTCCTCCGAACTTCCCGTTCATTCCGTGTTGTCCTCTATGTTTCATCAAAGTTATTAAGTTATCATTATTATCATCATCATCATCATCAAATCTGGATATACAGAAACCCAAATCCGGATCTGATCCATAATTGGATTGTCAGATCTGATTCACAGCACCGATCGAGACACTCGATCATGCACAACGGAAGCTACGAATAAATTCACATGCGATTTTAGTACAAGATGATCCACATAAATAATTAATACAACAATGAGAAGGTTGAAGACTTACCCAAAATGAGAGGAAGAATCAATCGACCAAAGAGGAGAAGCCGTAGTCTTCCGGATTGTATCTCCTAGTGACGATCGGTGGACGTCGATCCTCACCGTAGAACCTTCTCGAATATGCACAAGAAAAACCCTAAGGTTTTCTCCTCCTAATGGCTTGAACAAGAAACTAAATTTTCTCTTCTATTTTGGTGAAAGTGGCGCAATTTATGATCTTATTGTGTTGGGAGGACTCTTTTTATATAGGAAAATAACTAGTCAAGAGAGTTATCCTTTTCACACCACAATTACCTATTCCCATAAGGAAAAGATATTTTCCATAACATAAGAGATAATTCCCAAAAATCAATCTCTTATCTGTTTTCCATTAATTATCTACGAAATAAATAATTAAATACACATGTCACATAATCTAAGAAAATTTCTTTTCCTAATTTATCCACATTGGGGCGCCACATTTGTCATTAATTAAATAGAAAATGTCTTTTCTATTTTACGTATTATTTACCAAATAAATAATATTGAATATTCATTAAATAGACCAACTATTTAATTTATTCTCGAGGTTCTACAAAATGATAAAACACTCGCGTGTTAGGAGCCAACTAGGGGACCATGGACCTATAACCAAGTAGCTACAATAAATTGAATAAAATATTCATCATACGTAATATTTCTACTCAACTTATTAATTCCGGGATTACGCCACCATAAACCCGAAACCGAACTCTATCGATTATAGATATAACTTATTCTCGTAACGTCGAGTCGATAAATGTCCATTGATATAATCATTACATACGTACTAACCCTCCATAGACTATCCGTAATGAAGCGGGATTATTTCCGTAAAACTTCTTCAATACATCTTATACTTATTTACCATTAACCCACTAGTGATCAAATAGTTCCTAACCAATACGAACACCGTGGATCGATCATTTCTAGGATTAACAAATAAGGGGATTGTCTTTCAACTTCCCGCAGAAGGAATGGATTACATATCTCGTGAGACACACACTTCTCACTCATTCCAGAATAGCGCCAACATGAAAGTGATTCGGACCACGCCTCTTAGCGATCCTTAACGAACACATCAAACCCTAACCTGAGACAAGTAGGAGTATGCAATCACTTCAGGATTAAGGTTAATCCATTTATGATCATCTTGTGATTTAATGAGATTTCTCAATCACGGAATTGTATGAGAAATCCAGATTAAATCGGTCCAAATTCTATATGACTACATCATATATAAATGTCCCACTTAGATAACCAATATCGACGGTCCGGATAAGACGGTCACACCATAAAGTGTTCTGGGCGCATTAATGGTGGTTTAACAATAGACCCCATACTTTGATTAAGTTCACCACGGACTAACAGGTTCAAGTGTATCACCATAAACTTAATCCTCGCGTGTGACACATACTAAGTTATATGGCTACCTATGATACAACTTGGGGTTTTCAACAGTGTATTTCTTATAAGCACAAAGCAAATAATAAGATGAGAATAAATCTGTCATTTATTAATTATAAAAACAATTATATAAATTGTCTTTCGGGCGCTACTTCCAACAATCTCCCACTTGCCCGTATAAACAAGCAACAATTGTCTTTCGGGCACTACTTTAAACACGTACACTCACCATCATTTCCATAAATGAGACCAAAATGAGATGTACCCCTAATCTATCCGAATGTCCTCTTCATAACCTTTCAATGTTCCTTCTCAGAAGATCCATAAACCTCGTTAACTACACCGATCGCTTTTAGTGCTCTAAAAATCGGCCAACGCAAGCCGCCTAGGCTCCGCTCGGCCATCAACCGACACGAATTCACACAAATGGCCATGTCTAGGCGGGCCGAAAGTCGGACTAGGTGGGTTCAAGGTAGGAAACTCGGGCCAACTCGGCTAACTCGGTCTATACATATTTAAAAGCCCTAAAAATTAAAAAAATCATTTCCATTTCTTCCCCAACTCGGCTGAGTTTTCTCCTCTCCCTTCGCAAGAAGTTACCTGTGCCCCGCCCCCTGGTCCCATCTCAAATTGTGATGACCACCGGCCACCGGCATCGATATCTAGTGGGTTTGTTTTCATTTTTTCGGTTTGTTTTTAGTTTAAATTTAACATGTGTACTTGACATTGAATGTGTTTATTTTGGAGTTTGGACGTATCACGTATGTTTGTATGTATTTTATTTTGTGGCATGAATTTTTAGTCTGATGATATGTTAGTACTTAGTATTACAAGAGTAGTAGCGTCAATATTTTTGAGGGTTTGTATTAGTATTTTGTTTTTATGTTTTTGTGAATTCCTTTATTATTAATATTATTAATAAATAAATAAAAATCCACAACCGCCTAGTCCCTGACTAGTCCCCTGCCTAGCCGACTAGTCCTAACTCCCCACCCGTCCGCCCGACTAGCGCCTATTGACTTTTAGAACATTGACTGCTTGTGCTAGATAAGGTCTAGACCACATCATTGACTTGCCTCTTTAACCAAATTCCCTCTTTAGCTTCATCTATCGGGTTCCATATATTCGCTTCGTAGTAGATAATGTCATTGTGTCCTTTAAAGTTGCCTTCCAACTTACCGTTGGACCTCCCTAGATGAACGAATAACCAAATCATAGATCTTCTCGATGTCCAAATCGCAGCATAATCGTAATCACAAGACCTTGTGACCAAACACTCACCATCATTTCCATAAATGAGACCAACATGAGATGTACCCCCAATCTATTTAGACATCCTCTCATAACCTTCCAATGTACCATCTCGGTGCAGAGCCATAAACCCGTTAATAACATTGATCGCTTGCGTTGTTCTCAAAATCACCAAATCGGCCACTTAGGTAATGGTCGGCCATCACCCGACCCGAATTCACAAAAATCGGGCCGCCTAGGCGGGTCGGTCTACAGCGGTTTGGAAGTCGGACTAGGCGGGTTCAAGGCGGGAAACTCAGGCCATCTCAGCCTACTCGGTTTATACATATTTGAAAGCCCTAATTAAAAAAAAATTCATTTCCATTTCTTCCCCAACTCGGCTGAGTTTTCCTCTTGCCTTCGCAAGCAGCCACCCAAGCCCCAGCCCCATCTCAAATTACGCCGGCCACCCTCTAGCTCTACCGCCGACCACCGGCCATCCGGCAACATCATTTCCAGCGGGTTTGTTTTCTTTTTTTCGGTTTCTTATTAGTTCAAATTTAACTTGAGTACTTGACTTTGAATTACTTTATTTTGGAGTTTGGATGTATCACATATGTTAGTATGTGTTTATTTTCTGACATGAATTTTTAGACCTATGATTTGTTGGTACTTAGTATTACTAGAATTGTAGTATCATTGTTTTTCGGAGTTTGTAGTAGTATTTTGTTATTTTGTTTTGGTCAATTTCATTACTATTAATATTATTAATAAAATAATTAAAAAAATCCACAACCACATAGTCCCCGACTAGCACCTATCGACTTTTAGAACATTGACTGCTAGTGACAAATCAGGTCTAGCGCAAACCATGGCATACATAAGACTCCTTAGTTCACTAGCACATGAAACTCTCAACATGTATTCCTTCTCATTAGTTCATTGTAAAGAAAACACAAGAGACAAATGAGTATTTGGTGTCATTGGAGTGTGTATAGGTTTGGCGGTACCGACGTGCCAAACTGGACAATATCTTATGAATGTATTCCCTCCGTGATAAAAAATAACTTCTTCTCGACTTCTATCTCTATAGATCTCTTACCCTTAATTTTCTTTCTTGCACCGAAATCCTTCATCTCCAATTTCGTACTAAGAAGATACTTTAGATTTCAAATATCAAATTTTATCAAACAATATATCAACATAGCATCCACATACGTAATCGATAAAGGAATGAACTATCTTTCACTTGTTATGATATACACAACAATCATATGGACTTTTGTCAAAGCCCCGCTTGATCATATAATAATCAAACCTCATGTACCACGGCCTTGGAGCCTGCTTGAGTGCATACAATGACTTTCTCAGCTTGCAAACATACCCTTATTTTCCAGGGACTTGGGATCCCTTTGACTAAGTCATATATATCTTGTTATCTACATC
This sequence comes from Gentiana straminea, assembly GCA_036785695.1. NCBI lineage: Eukaryota > Viridiplantae > Streptophyta > Magnoliopsida > Gentianales > Gentianaceae > Gentiana > Gentiana straminea. The sequence continues at coordinate 3,590,305 of JAVUPR010000298.1, forward strand.
TCCATGTAGACGAGATGTCTTCATATTTAACCGCTAAAGTTCAAGATTCTGATGTGCAGCCATTGCTAGTATCACCTTAATCGAAGTATATGTGACTACTGGTGAGAATATCTCATCATAGTCTACTCTATGTTTGACTAAACTTTTTTGCAACTAGATGTGCCTTATACTTAATAGCTTCAGCGGAAGGCATTCCTTTCTTCTTCTTGAAGACCTACTTACAAATGACTAGTCTTCTCTCATGTGCTTGTTTGACAAAATCCCAAGTCTGGTTCTTCTGAAGTGGCTTCATTTAATCTCTCATGGAAGCAAGCCATTGATATACTTCTGAATGTGTCACAGCTTCCTTGTAGGTGTTTGGTTCTGGTCCATCCACCTCCGTAGCAACATGAAGTGCATAACTATATCCTAATACCCATACCTCTTTGGAGGTCCAACATTAATTCTTCTAGCTCGCTAAGAGTTAAAATCGTTAATTAATTTTCGATGTTTGAGTCTTTGCCGACCGTATTAGATCTAATTGTATCGGTTCGATGGTTCTTCCGTAATTGTTGGGTGTTGACTATTCTCGATAATCTTGAAACTCAATTGATTCAACCTCGATGCTCCACTTGTTTGTCAACACCCTCATTTTTAGTTTGAAACTAGATGTCACATATGAGTTAAACATAGAACTCTAATCAAGGACTACACTTCTACCAAGTATAACCATGTTTTAAACCAATGACCGGATTATATATCCTTTAACTCCATCTTTATATCCCAAATACACCACTTCCTTGCCTCTTGGATCTAGCTTACCCTCATCTCAATGATAATAAACTATGCACCAAAAAACACTTAGATTTGACCAAGCCTCATATTCCTTAACTTATTCATATCATTCTAGTGAAACCTTGATAATGCAACATTAGCGTAACCTTCTAGCCGAATACTTGTTGACATTTAGAACTCCACCTTCACCTCTCGAATCGAATCCATTGATGTCCATAAGACTAAGTTATATCAAATTCTTTTTCATTAGTGGAACATCTCTCACATCCTTCTATGCACAAAATTTACAATCACGTGTCTTGATCCGACTTGAGCCAATTCGTAACACCTTGCGACTTTACTATTGACCATAGAAATATGTCCTTCATCCACCCGCTCATAGGTTGTGAGGAAATTCATGCATGGACAAATATGCTAAGATGCCCCAAAATCTAGAATCCATGCATCATTGAGATGTGTTCACTCCCCACCACTAGAGCTATGTCTCGCTTCAAAATTGGTGTCATGTTCTACCGAAGAAACAGCTCCATACTTGATGTCATGTTGCTTATTCTTCTTTGGACATTCATTCTTCCAATTTCCATGCTCTTTATAGTAGCTACAAACATCTTTTGCCGTGTGAACCTTGGAACACCCTTCTTGGACTACCGCTTTCTAGTGGTTTCCCGATCCTTTGTTATCGTTTATCGCCATCAAACCAAAGAAATACCGCTTCTTTACGGTGTAATTCACAAGTACGGAGAGATGACGTAACATCCTCCATTGACATTGTATCCTTCTCATTTGATGTCGGGCAAGTGACACCAAGAAGATTAGAGTTATATCTCATCTTCAATCTTAACATCAATATTCCTTAAGTCAAGTAATATTATGATCAACATGTCCACATGATCTCTGAGATAAGTCCATTCATGCATCATTAAACTAAATAGACGTTGCTTATACATCAACTTGCAAGTCACTGATTTTGTCATCGTATTACTTCTCTTTCCACCTCTTACCTCTCTTTCCCACCTCTTATCCGCCGCCGTTCACATTATAAGAGTGTCATTCCCCTAGAGAATGTATTTATTTGAGAGCATTCCTCCAAAGATTTTAGAAGGAAAATTAACAACCATGCCTCTTAATTTGAAAATTCTAGTGGAAAGATTCTGGTTAGACCAAGAGATCGTTGATCATGACATATCATTTATCATAGGCGCTAGTTTATCGGTAATCTTCCATTGTTTTTTGTTTTTCCATTTACTAATTGTATTAGTTGTTATCATATACGATATCTATTTAGATGTAACTACAACAAATTCAAGAAACACATGTAGAATAATTCATCAAATTTAATTGGAAAAATATATATGATTAATGTGGTTGATTGTTTCACAAATGTATAATTCTTCCCTGGTATGTGTAGCAACTCAGGCATTATATCCCATATTTATGAAAACAAGTAAATCAGTTTCCACTTTTATTCGTAACAGAGATTTTGAGGATCCTCTCATTTTGTTCGCTTGATCCCCTCATTTTGTCCACCCCTTTCACCGTAAATATTTGGTCCACCGATAAATTTACGATGGAACACAAAGTACTCCATATTTATGTTTAATATGCTTAATTGTTTGGTGTATTTTCTTGAATGATTTATCACCTTTGCTCTTTCAACCTTTTTTTTACCACTTTTTATTGAGGTATACATATTATCCTATCGTTTTGTCATAAGGTCTAGTTACCAATCGCCATGTTGTTTTTTAATTGATTAAATCTGCAATTGTTTGCATTGATTCCTTTGTTGAAGTTTGTTCATTGTTGTCAGTTTGGCCAAAGCTCCATTTATCACCAATGAGCTATGCGGACCTACATACAAACTGTTGGGGGGGGGGGGGGCAACTCGTCCCCTCTTAATCCGAAAACAACACACTAAAAGTTGTATGATACATATAGTTTGCCCTCCCTTAAAATTTTTATTTGTCTTTAAAAAATTTATTGCCCCCCTTATCCGAGATCCTGCGTCCGCCCCCGTTTATCACATTTAGATCCATCACCATTTATTGAATCCATGTATCATAATTTCAACCAAATTTTGTGGCATGAATATGGCCCCAGGTTGATCCGGGTAAAGGGTTCAAAGAATATGATTTGGATTATCACATTTAGTCAATTGTGGAGTTGAGCTTCCGCGCCTATCGTTAGGAATGGAAATCGACATGAAATAAACTAAACCCTTAGAGTCTCGGATACAATGAGTCTATGGCATGTTGCCATTATCTTTATCAATAACATATATTTGTAACTAAATAAGCTAACCGGTCCCAATTTACCAACGACTACGTAACTTGAATACTTGATGCTTTGCGTTCTTTGTGTAGATTTCGATTGTATTTAGGGAAAGTATTTGTGTGTTTTTTCTACTTTATTATGTACCATTCTAATTTAGCACCGATTAATAATGAAAATGTTATTTCAATTGTGCCCTTATACAGATATGAACAATCAATCGTGACTTTCCTCGTAATTCACGTGCACTCCTTTCTCATGCCGGCCTACTTGTCTTACGTGACTCTCGTATGCTTCCCCCGAACCAAATTTCTTTATTTTAAACCTTGCTAGTCATGAACATGTGAGGATAACCCTTTCTGAGGAACTTTGGTGGGGCAACATTTATGGAGTATATTATCATCGTTCGCTAAAAGAGTATTGCTCTCTTTTGGGGATAAAGGGATCAAGTTCAAAAGAAATCCAAGACAAGATCCTTAATTTAGATTTCAATCCATCCTTGAAAACGATTGGTAATCCGTTCAAGAACGAGTTGCGAAGCACTAGGCCTATCTATTACTCATCAACAATTACATTAATTCATTGGTTGCTTGGAGTTGAACAAGAAAAACCCCGAAAAAGTTCAATGTACAAAAGAACATCATACACAAAATATTATGTCGTAAGTGTCATGTATCAAATCACAAAGATTACGGACCATATTGTATGCATATAGATTTAAATATTTTATTAGATATTTTGTATTTGCCAGAAGTGTATTTTAGTCTTTTTGACATATTGCTATATAAGCCTTCTATCTTGTAACCTATACCTATGCTCCCACATATTTTGTTAGGATAATGCAAGTGCCTCTCTTCTTCTATTCTTCCATGGAATTAATATAACAATCCTAACATGGTATCCGATTTTCGATCTTACGTAAAGATAATCTCAAACATAACAATATGCGGAAACACAAAGTTTTTTTTGGTTCGGATTGAATTTTTCTGGTGTTTCCTGAGTTTTGCTTATCATTTTTCCGTGAAATCTCATGGTATATGGTTGAATTTTCCTCTTTAGATCTGTTTATTCTTCAATGATTTTCTTGGTAAATCTTGTTGTGAAATTGTTGTTGGATTCGATTTAGTTTTAGTTTGAGTTGTGCATCTTGTTCAACATAGCTAGGGATGATGATTCATTGCAGACAATTAGTATTCGTTTAGTTGGTAAAAACTATAACAATTGGAGTTACATAATGAAATTTTTCTAAAAGGCAACGGGATGTATGTTGGGTTATATTTCTATTATTGTTGTGGCTCCTAATGATGCAGATGAAAAGTATGTTGAATTGACAGAGAAGTGGAATACTTGTAATTCAAAAATCATTACTATGATTAATAATTCTATTGAAAATAGGATTGGTATGCAACTAGGCAAAAATGATATTCCTAAAGAGGATGGGACTATCTTGGGAGATTATAGGTGCGTTATAATTTTGTTGTCCAATATCAGTTGGAAGTTTATAATCGTGCCATGTCATAAAATGATCAAAGTATTCAGGAATTTTATTCCAAACTTAAAGCTCTTTGGGATTAATTGACTATTGATATAGTCGGATATATCAGGTTTGCGGTAACAGTGATATAATGAGGATATAAGACTGTTTATAGATGATTTCTTGAGTGAGAAGGTGGTGGTTATCATGAACAAGGTTGTCGGACTGATGCTTATGAATGAGAAAACAAGTGAATCGACAAATTGAAAGAGCAGCACTGCATATATTAGTTCTTGGATTTTTTTTCTATTACAATGTTGACTCATATATATAGGCAAAGGATAAGTCGGTTAACCTAAGCATGACAAATCATTTAAAAGCATATAATTAAGAGTAATTATACACAAGTTGACCGGACAACTGTCAGGATAAGATTGTCGGACAATGGACTTGATAGGAGGTCAGACTCATATCTTCCTTTGTTTTGATATCATCAACTCAAACTTAGCCAGCCTGATAATATGGGTAGCTTCCACTATGTCTGAGGTGTCGGAGTGGTGATGAGTCCGGCTTATTGACTGTGGACAAGCGGGATGGAGGCCCGCGATCTGTAGTAGGGCTTGGATTCATGCCAAATCTAGATATTCAGGTTTCCATTCAGATCGGGTATATCAATGCCCCCTACTATGTGCCTTGCGTGTCCATTGAGGTGGAGAGTAGAGTTCAAAGTGGCAGTAGAGAGCCGTACCCTATTGTTTGTTCATGACAGAGAGATGCCGATAATGGTTATCGGGCTTAAATAAGTGTTGATATCGCGTTGTGAATTACTGGTGTTATGCTGTGCTTTGTAGCAGACAGGCTTAGATACCGTGCTATGGAGTGAACGGGTTTTGAAACCGTTCTATGGAGCGAACAGGTTTAGATGCTAATTATGGTTATCGGGATTGAATCAATGTTGATATCGTGTTGCGTATTACTGGCGTATGCTGTGCATTGTAGCGGACAGGCTTTGATACCGTGCTATGCAGCGAACAGGTTTAGATGGCTTTAAGCCGAGGCCGTAAGCCTTTTTGAGTTGAGGATAACATAAAGAGAAAACCGTTAACCAATTCAGACAGAGATCGCATCGGTTCATGAAATGTCACATCGGTGGCATTAATGACATGACTTTTGACATGAAATACCGTGTCTTCTGATTGGCTGAGAGCTATCGAAAACCGTTCCTAGCAATAATTATTTTTGTATTTTGAATCCGAATCGACACTATGCTCCATTTTCTCGTATGTAAATAGGGGCTCTCTCCCCCATTTATACACTTTTCCCTTTTATGAAACATTTTCCAGCAAGAGAGGCGAGAGAATTCCGGTGAGTGCAAGCGAATTCCGGTGAGAGTTTCAGTTTCCGATCGTTGTTCAAGCTTTCTATATCTTCAGGTATGATTCCATTCCTTTGATTTCAAGTGTGTTTTTCCTTTTGTTTGAAAGCTATATTTTATAGAAATGCTACTAAAGTTTAGGATCCCTTTGAGTATGACTCGTAAATTCAACCTTTTGTGCTTCAATATGCATGTGTTCTTCCCCGGAAATTCATCGATAGATAGATGCCCGGATGATAACTGGGTTTAACTTTTTAGGGAAAATGTAGGGGCGAGGTGTCGGGGTGTGATTATGCTCACCTCGGCCTGACTTCCATGTCTAGGTGATTAACTGATCTACCTCACCCTATTTCTTTCCAGGATGTCTTTAGAGAACACACAATCAGATGAGGAAGTCTGTGATGCTGCCGGCTATGGTTCAGAGGAGGTTGACATGAGTGATGAGGAAGGTCAACATCGACGAGGATGAACCTGACTCTGGTAATGAGGAGGTCGAGGTAATTGGTGAGGGTGCAGCCGGCAGCGAGGTCGACGATCAAGACCAAACGAAGTTTACCGACCTTGTCAATAGAGTCCAAGGGGTAGTGACCCGAGAGGTAGTTGCTCGAGCGGCGGGGTTCAAGGAAGTCGTGGAACCAGAGAGAACTGCAGTACCAAAGAAAACTGTGTGGCCTGAGAAAACTGCAGCGTCAAAGAAAACCATGGCGCCAATACAAGAATTTTGCCAATTTATGGCATGCCATAGATGGTAAATTACGGTGAGTGCTCTATCCCACGGTAAATCGGGCTCAGAATTTCTTATTCTGGCAGTAAAACAATGCAGGTTTATTTCAAGATGACTCAAGACTCAAAAAGAAAAATTAAAAGAAAACAACAACTTCTCAATTAGAGTTAAATACGTTTATTCTTGAAATTGGCCATTGTCCCTGGCAACGGCGCCAAAAAACTTGATCGTGCATGTAAGTTTCTTAATACTAGCAAGAGGACTAGGTCAATCGAAGTATAGCAAGGGCGAATCAAGGTTGAACACACAGAGACAATGCAACTCATGTATAAACAAGTCTAACCTAATCGAAATGACAAATACGGTCACTGACCAACAATAAACATAGAAAGAACATGGTATTCCTCCCCTATCCCACAGATCTACTAACTTGGTGTAGTTAATCCTTATTTTACTTCCCCGCGTAATTTCATTAAATCAATCGAACGTTTAATTCGGTTTAGCTACGGGTGCATCTCATAACCCTATCTACTTCAACCGTAAGGACAACATACAATCGTATGCAACTAACCTCCTTCGTTGGTTGTATTAGTCCATACACCATAAGTTCTAGAGATGCCGGCTCAAGACCGAAAACCTCCCTAAGCAGCTATTGACTATGACTAGCACGTTCCATCAAGACAATGTCCTAATTAACACTTCACCTTCCAAGTCCTTCATGTTAATTTACAATATACGAATAACAGATTGGCCAGACCTAATTAATCATTTTAATTATTCATGTCGATTAACGTAGCTGACGCTAAATCTCCAGATTAGGGTTACCTAAATGTTTCCTCGATTAATCGTTAAAGACCCCTAATTAATCGGGGGCATCGGTTCCCATTCTGGAATCTGCATTACTTTGTTTTGATTAATGCAAGTAAATTATGGGGTTGTTAAACATGCATATTAACTATAACACATAAATACAAGTAGATCTACCATAATCAAGACACAAAGGAACGTTCAAAGCTTCATACCTTTGGTTATGGAGATCTAGCTTGATCCACTCAAGCTAGAGATGGCAAGGAGGGAAGGAAACCAGAAAATAAATCACCGAAAGCTAAAGAAACTTTATTTCATCAAACTTGATCAATGTATCAAAGTATATGTCTAAGTATATGATGATTGTTTGATGATTTTTTTCTATTACAATCAGTTTTTGGGGCTTTGTATAGATGTTATAGCCGACTTATGACTCAATAAAACCCTAACCGACCTAGTTGATGTGGCATACTTCAATTTCGTGTCCTCCAAGGCCTCGATTAATCGGGCCTAGCCCACCAATAATCGGGCTAGTTTCTCTTCCTTTTTCTCGCGCATCTCTTCCCGGACTTTCTCAACTTGGCCCAATGCTCTTCTCTCTCGTCTAGATCCATCCCCAGTTTCTCCAGCATTTTGGTACATCCTGAAAAGCGTATAAAACAAGCCAAAAAGGTACCAAATCCACGGGATAATCACATAGATGCAGAATTGTAAACTTCAGAAAATGCACTTCGCATTCAACACATATCACAAAATTCGTCCTTGATTGATTCTTGATTGATTCTACATTTAATGCTTGATTCTCTGAATCATCCTTAATTTTCATGTTCTGCATAAGTATAGATGATATACTTTATTCAGTTGATTTGACACATGGCTGTTACTTGACCGGTTAAGTGATCTATTTGACTTTGCCGATTTGATCTTTCTTCACAACTTCATTTTTTCTCGGCCGGTAGAAAGTTTACTTTGCCGGTTCACTGATTTCTTGATTTCTTTGATCTTTCAAGAGTACTTGTATCTCACTGATCTTGATTTGTGTCAGATTAGTGTACACCATATTTAATCACTTGTAAGTTAACTTAGACTTATCCAAGGTCATCATAGACTTCCCTGGTTATAAGTCTGACCATATGTCCTTACGCTTCTCTGCTGCTGCTTTTACTCTGCCGGATTCCTGTTTTACTTAGCCATTCTACCAACTAGTACAATACTTGTCTGACTCAACTTATACAACATGTCAAATTCTAAGTAAAGACTTATACATAGATTTCTAAACTTATTTCGTGCTTGCTATAACGGCTAGTATGGCCATCATCAAAACATAATAAAATGTTCCTAACAATATGGTCCGTGGCTCCACTATCTAAGAGCCATGGTTGAGCAAACCGCATGGTAAGCACGTGGTCCCGGAGGCGGAACGGCTGGAGCGGATTGAGCCCGCCGAAAGAAATGATAATTGGGACATTGTTTTTTATCGCGACCTTGAACTCCATAAAGTTGACATTTGCCAAGATAATATTGAGGTTGATAAGATAGACGGGGGTGAGGACCTAAGGCGGTTGTTTCATGACCTCGCATTCGGCATCGGGCCAATGAGGCGAGTTGGGAGGAGTGGGAATGGCGTGAGTGTTATGGAGTGAGAAGCCGGAATCATCCGATGCTTATATATGACAACGGCTTCAAAGTTCAAAGACTTTTTCATGGAGCTCCTCAAATGTAAGAGTGTCGCGAGCTTGAACGGCATGAACAAGTTTAGTATATTCATCTCTCAAATTAGAAAGAAAATGCACAATGAGATCCTCTAAATCCATCGGTGCCCCGAACATGGACAATTCATCGGCTTTAGCCTTAATCGCACGAGGATAAAAGGTGGCGATTGAGCGCCTTTGGTGAGTGTATGAAGAGAAAATGTTATTTGGTTGATACACCCCTTTGAGGGCTTAACATACAATGCTGCCAAAATATCCCAGGCTTGTCGGGATGAAGTAATCTGTGAAATACATAGGAAAATATCCGACGTTAAAGAGCTGATAATGATGTTTAGCAAGAAGTTGATACTAAGGAACCTATAGAGAACAATCAAGGTTCGGAGGACCAATGTATTCTTTGATAGTGGTATCCGATGGACAAGTTTTTGTGCCATCCACAAATCCGAGTAACTGATCATACGCAGAAAGGAGGGTCGTGAACTACAACTTCCATGTTATATGATTTGTTGAATTAAATTATTTGTAGTATGTAGGGCCGAATTGAGATGGATAATGAATAAGGAGAGACGTAATTGTTGTGATATATCTGGGGTTGTTTGGGACGATGTGCCGGAGGAGGAAGCCTCGGACATGGCAGTTGGTAGTGGTCGGAAAAGAAAGGAAGAAGACGAGCAGGGAGGGGAAAGCGAACTTAGATGAAAGAAGTAGATTTTATTTGGAAGAGATATGAGAGAGGTAACTCATAGAATCAAAATTTATTGATACGATATTAGAGGGATTTGGACAAATATTTCATTGATTGATAACAATACAGTGACACATACATACATACATACATATACATATGTATACAACTAATAATGTACAATGAATGGACTTATGAATGTCGGACTTTTGAGATCTTTTACTTACAAATTGAATAAGATTAAGTGGAATCCTAATACACTTTACATATAATAATTATTTTATCACAATGTAGATTTTCTAGGAATAAATATTTAACTTATCAAAATATTTTCCAAGTTTGACTTTGAGTAATCGCTTCAAGATTAACTATATATTTCATATATGCGGGCCAAACGAATTACTCATAATTTGGACCCTCAACTTTTATATTTAATAAACCGGTTCCTTAGTAACTAAAAGTGTATGTTTTAGCCATTCCAGGATAAAAAAAAATGAAATACAATGTGGCTCTTTAGGTGAATGTCGAAGGAATATGCTTTAGCATATTCCGCCCATTGACTTGGGTTTTACATTGCACCAAGGGTAAAAATGACCACTCAAATGTTCAACCCTAATCCTCTAGCTTCTCTTTCCTACCTCTTGCTTCTCTTTCCCACCTCTTATCCGCAGCCAATAAAATTATATATAAGAGTGCCATTCCTCCTGAGAACATATATATTTTCGGAGAGCATTCCTCGAGAGATTTTAGAAGGAAAATTAACAGCCATGCCCTTTGATTTAAATATTCTTGTGGAAAGATTCGGTTAGACCTCGAGATCGTTGGTCATGACATATCATTTATCACGGCCCTCGTATATCGGTAATCTTTCATTGTTTTTGTTTTTTTCTTCATGCTTTTATCAGTCGTATTAATTAGTTGTTATCCTATCCGGTATCTATTGAAATGGAATTACAACAAATTCATCAAATTTATTTGGAAAACTATGCTTATTCTGGTTGATTGTTTGAGAAATTTATAATTCTTATGGGTTGCAAATCAGATTAGTATATCTCATATTTATGGCACACACTAAAGCAATTTCCACTTTTATTCGTAACAGGGCTTTTGAAAATCCTATCGTTATGTTTGCTTGATCCCTTCTTTTTGGTCCAACAAATTTTTTTTCGATGGATAACAAGGTAATCAATATTTATGTATTATTTGCTTAACTTTTCGGTGTATTTTCTTGATTGATGTATCACCCTTTCTTTAGCCATGGAAATTGGATGAAACAAAATAAACACTTAGAGTTTCTGATATGAAATTGATAAAATAAACAGAATGGGGAACAAAATGACTTGTATAAATAACAGTAGGATACTATGGCTTATTTGTTGTTAGCTTTATCATGAAATACATATATTTATAACATAAATAAGCTAACCGATCCCAATTTTACCTGTGCTACTACTCAACTGGCAGCTTAGCGTAGATTTCGACTGTATTTAGAGCGACTATGCCTGGTTACGTACCTTTCTAATTTAGCCCTTATTAAGATGTATGCCTGGTTAATTAAGTTTTCATTCATTTAATTTTGCATATTGAAATGGTCGCTTGTGTTGCAACATATTTGAGCATAATTTGGGGGAATGTCTTCTATATGTTGATGTTTTACAGTAATTGAACTTTTGATAGGTATGTTCACCGTAATATGAAGCCCGAAAACATTATGTTGGGTCGACCTGTTACCCCAAGTGACGGAATCCACAGGAGTGATGAAATCCATAGGGCAAGCATGGATCGAATGGCCTTTGTGCTTAGTATTCCAAAGAGAAAGATTTTGGATAATACACAAGAAAGTGTTTCGGACGTGGTAATTCCCTGGTGCACAAATCAAGGTGGATTTTTTTAACTAACCACTTTGTATATATGTCGTTACTCTTTTACCTTTGATTATTCTCTACAACAATAATAAATTTAAATAAAAGATAATTCATTTGGGGTATTTTATTTTATGCAACCCCCACACCATGTGTGACACTCATCATCACTCCACACCACACTGTGACACTCATCATCACCCACCATCATCCCAAACACACTACTCCTCGCATCATGTAGAATCTCGTCCATTTAATTCCTTATATGTCAAACTAGAAATGAAATCATATCCATTGTTTTCAGTCTCATTATCTTTCATTTCATTGTAGTAATCCAGACATATCATTAAAATAATGTTACCGTCATAACAAAATTATCACAATGAGTGACATAACAAATTTTTACGCAGCTGGTCATGTTGTCCGGCATATTGATTAATATGCATGGTCACACAATTATCAATAATTTAAAAGTTTGCCAGAGTTACCCATTGTGATCATTTTGTTACGAAACCATCATTTTTAAAACTCTAAATTATATGTTTTATTTATAATTAATGTTACTATTAGAACCACTTTCATACAATGAATGTCACAAATTTGTCTGTGATAACACATGATATGTCAGTGTGGCCCCCCTTTCATATCTGTATGCACCACACCGTTATATCATGTATGAAAACACTATAATTGTATGCGTAGTTTGATTTGATGTCTTTATTAATATTGGAGGACAACCCAATTTGATTAATGATACCCAAAAAAGAAGAAAGAAACTGTACAAAGCAAATGAGTGGATGTTGAAACATATAGAAGATGAAAGAAACATGCAACATCCAAGGTTATGTTTATGGTATTATCCCAGAAAAATGGGAGATGAATATGTACGTGGTATGTTTGTGCTTTGGACTTACAGTATTTTAGATGTGCCCGTTGTAATTTGTAATTTTTTTTGATAGGTATGATCTCGTTGATATTGGTTTAGGTGTTATGTCTCTCAAAATAACAAAGTACAACAATGAAACAAAAACACTTGTAGATACACACTTATAAAGGCATAATACCTTTCTAGAATGCCTTTATAAGTGTGTCTCTATAAGTTTTTTTGTTGTAGTAGTATTATCTTTTAAGAGACAAATACCGAAACCAAGATCAACGAGAACATAAATGTTAAAAATAATGCAAATTAGAACTGGCACATCTAAGATACTTTACGTCCAAAGTACAAACATCCCACGTACATATTCCTCTCCCATTTTTCTGGGATGATACCATAAACATAACCTTGGATGTTGCATGTTTCTTTCATCTTCTCCATTTGTTTCAAAGTATCCACTCATTTGCTTTGTACATTTTCTTTCTTCTTTTTGGAGATCATTAATCGATTCGATTTTCAACCTATATTAATAAAGACATCAAATCAAATAATGCATGCAATTGTATAGTTTTCATAACATGATGTAACGGTCTGGTCTCTACAGATATGAAAGGGATGCCACACTGATACATCATGAGTTGTATCACAGACAAATCTTGTACCATTTATTGTGTGAAAGTGGTTCAGATAGTGACATTAATTATAAAGAAAACAAATAATTTAGAGTTCTAAAAATGATTGTTTCGTAACAAAATAAGCACAATGAGTAAGTCTAACACTCTTTTAAATCATTGATAATTGTGTGACCATATTAAACAATATGTCCGACACCTTGACCAACATTGGAAAAATGTGTTAATTATGTCACTCATTGTAATAATTATGTTATGACAGTAACCTTATTCTTATGATATGTTTTGATTACTGTAATGAAACATATTGAAACTGATGAAATTGAATGCAAAGGACATGATTTCATTTCCACTTTGACATATAAGAAATTAAATGGACGAGATTCTACATGATGCGACGAGTAGTGCGTTGGGTGGTGGTGATGGATGATGATGAGTGTCACAGGTGGTGTAGGGTGAAGATGAGTGTCACACGTGGTGTGGGGATTGCAAAAAAATAAAATAATAGTTAAAGGTTGGGGAGGATTGTTTTTAATCTAAAAAAAAAAAAAAGATAGTGGTTGAGAAGGACAAAAACTCGCATGTTACTACATGTGTTACTACATATGGTTGTAGCAACATGTTGTAACAGACGCGTTTTTATCCTTCTCAACCACTATCTTTTTTTCTTGTCCTTTTTCCCATTTTGTATCTTATTTTGTCCTTCTAGCCCGTGACCCCATAAAATAAATGACCACAAAAGAATTATCATTTATTTAAAGTTATTGTTGTTGTAGAGAATTTTTCAAAGGTAAAAGAGTAACGACATATTTAATGTCAGAAAAGTGATTTAAACTCTACATCTGGTAGAACTAATCTGGTAGTCAGTTGAGTGATGGTCAGTTGAGAAGTGTATCCAAGTCTGTGAAAGTCAGCTGGCAAGTCTACTGAGTTTCTTCTGGGTCAGCAGCCTGCTGAGGTTGTTTTGGGTGCAGCTGAGTTCTACATCCGGGCAATGATCAGCTTAGTAGGGTCAGCAGAGGAACCCACATCTGGGGCATTTATGGCAATCCGACAAAGATTCTTGAAGGTTAAGGTTTTAGGGATCTGTGCCTTATTAATACCAATTTTATTGGTCATTGTATTATGTGTTTGTGTGTAATCCGTCTGAAAATCAGTGCATATTAAAATACCTTTTTCAGTCCGTGAAGTAGTCAACACAATGCCGAAAACCACGTTAAATCCTGTGTTCTTCTTGTTTCTATTTTTCTGTTGATTTTTACTGTTAGATTGCATCTGTTAATTATCTATCTTGCATCTGATTCCATATCCAGTTATAATAAACTGGTATCGGGGTGTTGGTTCTTGGAATCATTTGTATTAACGAATTTTATCTTCACTAAGACCCTGATCGGTGCTAAGCTTCTGTGATAAAAGTTCTGTTCTTTGGCAAGAAAGATGTCTGCAGTTAATGTAAAAATCAGTAAATTTACACGAAGAAACAATTTCAGTCAGTGGCAAATCAAAGTGCAGGACTTGATAAAACAACAAGGGTTATGAATTACTTTATCTGGTAATGGAGATGCCAGTTCAGCAGATTATGCCAGTTTGGAAGAGAAAACACATTCAACCATCATGTTGTTCTTATCTGATGATGTTGGCATTGAAGTTGCTGAGGAAAACACAACTGCTAAATTGTGGGCAAAGCTTGAAAGCCTGTATATGACCAAGTCATTAACCAACAAGTTGTTGCTGAAGTAGAGATTGTTTAGTCTGAGGATGCATGAAGAATGCCAGCTGAGGGAACATCTTGATCAGCTGAACACAATATTACTTGATCCCAAGAATATTGATGTCAAAATGGAAGATGAAGATCCATCCCTAATCATGTTGGTGTCATTACCAGCCTCATATGAAAACTTTGTTCAGTCCTTCATAGTTGGGAAGGATGCAGTGGCTTTATAGGATGTAAGGGCAGCCTTGCATGCCAGGGAGCTAAGACACAAGGCAGTAGGCATAGACAGTCGGGCTGCTGGACTAGTACTCAGCAGCAATGGGAAAGAATATGAAATCTAGTCCGGGATAAAGAAATCCAAGAAGTCCAAAGGTCCTAAGTCCACAGATGTCTGTAATTATTGTAAGGAGGAGGGGCATTGAGAGTCCAATTGTCCAAAGAAGAAAAGGCAGGAGAAGAGCAATTCTGGAACAGCAGTTGTGGCTGCTAAGCATTCTGATGAGGATCTGGTTCTAGTGGATGGAGATTCAGTACATCATTCAGATGTTTGGATCCTAGATTCTGGAGCATCCTATCATATTTGTCCGCACATAATGGTTTTCCTTTATGAGCAGATAGATAGTGGTCATGTTTCTATGGAAAACAACTTGGTTTGTAAGATAGTGGGAATTGTCTCAGTTCAGTTTAGGACATGGGATGGTAGTTCTGCACACTGAAAGATGTAAGACATGTTCCACAGATGACCAAGAATTTGGTATCTCTTCGTCTACCAGACAGCAAGAGGTTCATTTTCAAAAGAGAAGGCGGAGAGCATAATGTCCACAAAGGTTCAGTTGTGGTCCTTAAAGTTATCAAGAAGGGAACCTTGTATATATTACAAGGCTCTACCGTAGACGGTCTCTTTGTTGTGGCATCCTCAACAATTCATCATTCACGCGAGACTCAGTTGTGGAACATGAGACTTGGTCTCATGGGTGAAAGAGAAATGCAAGTCTTTTCCTCAGCAGGTTTTCTTAGGGGATATAAGGTCAAGACACTGGACTTTTGTGAGCATTGTGTGTTTGGGAAGCTACATAGAAGATAGTTCTCAGCAGGCAAACACAGTACAAACACATCACTAGATTATATCCATTATGATTGTTTGGGTCCATCAAATGTGGAATCTTTGGGTGGTCACAGATATTTTGTGTCATTCATAGATGACTATTCAAGAATGACTTGGGTGGTAATGATGAAACACAAAAGTGAGGCATTCAATAGTTTCAGGCTTTTGAAGGCTCTAGTGGAAAATCAGACATGCAAGAAAATCAAAAGGCTCAGAACAGATAATGGTCTAGAATTCTGTTGGTCAGAGTATGATACATTCAATAAGAATGAGGGTATTTCCAGACATCATACAGTCAGGAATACACCTCGGCAAAAAGTGTAGCTGAGAGAATGAATCAAACTCTTCTGGAGTGGGAAAGATGTATGATCTCTAATGCTGGATTATGAAGGGGGTTTTGGCAGAGGCTGTAAGTATAGCATGCTACTTAATCAACGGGAGTCCTCACACAGGGATCAATCTCAAGACACCATTCGAGATGTGGTCAAGGAAGCCTGCTGACTACTCAGTTCTAAGGGTTTTTGGAAGCATAGTTTAGAATCATGTGAGTGAAGGGAAACTGGAACTAAAGGCTAAGAAAGAACTGTTCGTAGGGTATGGAAATGGAGTGAAAGGTTATAGAATTTGGTCATCGGTAGAGAACAGAGTTATACTAAGTAGAGATGTAGGCTTTGATGAAAACTCTATGATCAGCTCATCAGAGGGGGGATCTGCTGAATCTGAAACCAGTGTAGAATCTGAAAGGGCTAAGAAATAGATGGAGCATCAAGTGGAGTCAGTTGAGATGCAACACTCAACTGATCCAAGTCAGCACTCTTATGATCTTGTTGCTGAACCAGAGTCTGATCCAAGTTTGTCAGCTAAACAACGGTCAGTTGAGCATCAAACAGATATTTGTTAACATAGTATAGCTGTTAGTAGAGCTAGAAGAACCTTTGTTGAGGTACCTCCCAAGAGGTATGGTTTTCATGATATGGTTGGATATGCCCTTAAAGTTGCAGAAGAAGTGGATGGTTTTGAACCTTCTACTTACATGGAAGCAGTGACATGTTCTAAAGCATCTCAATGGCTTGCTGCCATGGGAGATGAAATGGAGTCATTATTAAAGAATCAGACTTGGGATCTAGTTAAACATCCAGCTGATGGGATATTTGTTACTTGCAAATGGATCTTTAAGAAGAAAATGAATGAATGAGGCAAAAGGGGTCAAGTATAAGGCACATTTGATTGCAAGAGGATTCAGTCAGAAAGAAGGGGTAGACTTTGATGATATATTCTCACAAGTGGTCAGACACACTTAAATCATAGTGTTACTAGCAATGGTGGCATATTTGGATCATGAACTTGAGTACTTAGATGTGAAGACAACTTTTCTACATGGTGAGGTAGATAAAGAGATACACATGACCCAAACGAGAGGAATTTCATGTTCCGGGAAGGAAGACTTTGTGTGCAAGTTAAAGAGGTCCTTGTATGGACTAAAGCACGCTCCTAGGCAGTGGTATAAAAGGTTTGACAGTTTTTATGATCCAGTTGGGTTATAACAGAAGTCCATATTACTGTTGTGTGTATCACAATCAGCTGAGAGATGGATCACATATCTATCTTGTCCTGTATGTGGATGATATGTTGATAGATGTGGAAAAGGAGTCTGATGTTCAAAATCTGAAGAATCTTCTCAGTTCTGAGTTTGAAATGAAAGATTTAGGTGCAGCCAAGAAGATTTTAGGGATGTAGATCTGGAGAGATAGAAGTCGAAGAAGAAAGTCGTTTTTATCTCAAAGCATGGTTATATATAGAAGATATTGGCCATATTTGGCATGTTCGTCGCAAACCCAATAGATACTCTTATGGCATCTAATTTTTATTTGTCTATTTATGCGTCACAATCAAGCGAGAGGAGAATGAGTATATGTCAATAGTTCCCTATGCTAGTGCAGTTGGCAGTCTGATGTATGTCAAGGTGTGCACTAGGCCTAATTGTTGAGTATTTAGTGTTGATGTATTTCAAAATATATTTATTTTGGGATATATCTCATAATTACTCTACAATTAATCATGTCACTAAATGTTTTATATTTTTAAGTGACATGAGTTTGAAAATAATCAAGTCTCAACAAGTTTAATTTCTATATTTCATATGTGACTAAAATGTCTTATGATATTGCAATCACTTGATCAATATTTTGTGTATGTCACATTGTTCTTATTTCTATCAATGTTCTTGTGACATAAATTTCTTTATAAGTATCTTGTCTGAATATGTCATTGTCATGATGTGTTTCACATTCTTTTATTTCTATCAACCTTTGCATGTGACAAATTATTTTATAAGTATTTTATCTAAGTCTATGTATATGTCATATTAAGATTTTATTCTTATAAGTGTGTCAAATGATCTTGATCATGACATCACTTTAGTAATATGGCATATGACATTACTTCATTTTATTTTAAACATGATATTAAATGATTTAGTCATGGTATTTGATTTTTGATAGTATATCTACTATTATATAAATTATATACATGTATATTATATATACATCTATAAGTCGGCCGGTCCTTTTTATTTGTTGTCAAACCCATTTTTTTGTCCAGCCCCTTGATCTTTCTTTTCTTTTTCTATTTCTTCCCAATCTTTTTATTTTTCAAAACCCTTTTTTTTATTACATAAATTCCCAGACCCCACTACCTAGAAACCTACTAGAAGACTCCACCGTCCCTTTGCATTTACTCCCCCCCACCACCAAACGTCTCTATCTCTCCACAAGCCTTTCTCCAAGAAATTTCATCTTCCCCATTTTATCTTTTCACTTTTCCCTTTCCAATCAGATTTTCTTTAATGCTCTGCTTAGTGAACCGTCCTTATCTCTCCCTTTCCAATACTCTCCTTTCCAATCTGATTTTCTCTGTTTGAAGAAACCGAAATGGTTTCTCTTCTTCTCCTTTACCCGAAATAGCTCTGTAAAGAAGAAATCCGATTCGATGAAAAGCCTTGTCCTTTTCTTTCGAATCTTTGCAACTGTGGTCTCGGTGGCTCGGTTCAATAAAGTTGTTGATGCATTTGGAGCATACGGTGCTTAGATGGCGAGAGATAATGAAGAAAGGCATCACCTTTGATACTAAAAATGATCTTTGAGGCAGATGAAGCACTATCGAGGCCTATAATGAAAAACTCGAGGCCGATGATGTCCGATCTACATCAACCAAACTCGAAACTCGTGATACCGCCATTACAGGGAAGTCTTCTATATTTACTTGTATTTAATCTCTCGTAAATCTTAGTCTACATGCTTCAACCTGGATTAATCCATTAATTCGATAGTCATGATCTTAATCTCGTTTTAGATCTATGTGACTGGTTGTTTAATTGAAATAAGCTTGTTGTTGACTTAAATAATTAATGCATGCCCTGTAAAACAAAAAAAACAGACTTTCTCGTGACAAACAAATTCGTCGCTAAAAGTGCTGATTTTCTTCAAGTAGAAGTTGTCGTGACAATTTTTTTTTGTTGCGTAAGCGACGACGCTAAAGGTGTCTCTCGTGACGATCAGTAAATTAGTCATTAAAAGAATTCAATGGCGACAAATCTCATATTTTCGTCACCAAAGCTTTTCATGACAAACCTCGATCTTTCTCACCAGAAGGTTTTTCTTGCGACAAAACTTTTGTCACAAAATAATGAACATTTTATCACTAATTCAGTGTTGTTGTCACCAAAAGGTATAAACACATTTTTACATTAATGGTTAATATTGACAAAGGCTTTGTCACTAGAAGTCATATTTTGAAACAATAATAATAATAATAATAATAATAATAATAATAATAATAATAATAATAATAATAATAATAATAATAATAATTCACAAAATAGAAAACTAATAATAATAATAATAATAAGTTGTAACCAATAAGAAATTTTATTCAATGATTTTTACAAGATAGGAAGAGAAAGAGAAGAGGCGAGTAAAAACTCAAGCGTACCTTTCTCGTTACTGAAACTAGTCTATATATAGGGAAAACGAGAAGGAAATGGCCAAAACAAATGGGCCAAACAGTAAAAGTAAATAGTAGAAAACAAATAATGGCAATAGTATGTCTGCCATAAAACGAAAAGTAAATAGTAAAAGTAAACAGTAATTACTGTTTATCAATAGTAATTTACTGTTCATAAATAGTGCTGGCCGACATTATTACTGTTCATAAACAGTATTAGCACTCATTTGTTCTTCTTGATGTCATAATTTTACTCTTGTCTCAATTGTTGTCAATTCCTTCAAGCTGTTTTATAAATTTTTGAATATCATCAATTTCTTCATTTGGGTCTTGTGATTCTTCTGCCATATTTGTAGAAGAGGTCATTGATATATCTGATTTTGAATCATCCAGTTTATGACCAAAATTCTTTAGTAAATCCTTCTTTATTTCGGACATGTAACACTGCAAGATTTCTTTATTGGAAATAATTCCTTTGACTTTTAATTTTCCTGAAATATTCTGGAAAGGACTTGAACACAACCAAGTATCAGTTGTTCATCTTCGAATTCTTCCAAATAACTAATTTTCGTCTTGATTTCTTGAAGAAGCTCTTCACCAAATATTTGTCCCTGTCGAGGATCCTTTTTTGATAATTTTGTACGTAATTTTGAGAAATATTTTCTCTTTATACATGGTAAATTTTACGTAGTAATGTCTACAATTGGTGTCCATTTTAAAATCCATGGAATCGAAAATTCTAAAAAGAAATATAAAGAACCAAAACAATTTATTAAATTTCCCCGATTACTTAATTCGGATATTTTTGGGAAACATCCACCCAATGAGAATATAATTCTCTCGAATTCTTACGGAAGAATTTTGATGGAAGGTCCATGCAACAACCACCATTCTTTGAAACCAATTTGGTATATATTCCGGATGCTTATATACTACGGACATACTTTAATAAACCAAGTATGTTTTTGTTTTCTATTTTCATATAAGAATACATTAGTAAATGCTTGGATATAATCCCAATAATTATATTTAATGGATATATTTTTCTCTTGAAAAAGATATTCTTTTTCTTTGAATAAAGATATTCCCCATTCATTTGGAAGATAAATTCTCTTTATGATAATCTTACTGAAAGTATATTCTTTCTGATCATTTGCCATAAAATGTGTAATTTCACATTCTGAGGCTTTTAATAAATTTTCATAATAAGATCTCTGTTTATATGCAGTTTCCGGAAAAGGATTATTATCCAAATATTTTTCCATTAATGACCATGTGTCTTTTTTCTTTTTCAAATCATCATATTCAATTAGAAATATAATTCCTTGATCTTCATTTTCTTGATAAGAAGTTATATCTTCTTCTTCAGATATTACAATATTTGCATATGAGGGTATATCCTCAGTAACTTTGCCTTTTCCATTCTTCATTTTTTTATACTCTAGAAATTCCTGGTAAAGCTTATCAGAATTATTATTCTAACTTTGTGAAGATTCAGATATATTATCTGAAATAAGTGTTCTATTTCCATGTTGAACCAGGATATTTCCTCGTCCACCTCGACCACGATAGGGATTAAAAATCCCTCTTCCTCTAGATGTCATTCCTGTAAAAATTCACGAGTTAGAAAATCAGGAAGACTATTATCTTCACCTTTTATATGAAGAATATCAAAATCAAAAGGGGCTAAATGTGCTTGCCATCTTGCAAACATTTGTTTAGAAACATCATGCTTAAAATCTTTATTAAACATAAATTTTGCAGATTGACAATCTGTATAAATAAGAAATTTCTTATTATATAAGTCATCTTGAAATTTTAAAACACATTTAACAATAGCTAAAATTTCTTATGCTACTGCAGAATAATTTTTTTGACTAGTATTCCATTTACCAGAATGAAATCTAACAAGATAAACTTGTTTTGTCTTTGGACAAATTTGTTTTAAAATTCCTCCAAAACCAATATCTGAAGCATCTGTATCAACTATTTTATCCCATAAAGGATTAGCTAACATTAGACAAGGAAGATTAGCTACTTTTGTTTTAATAATTTGAACAGCTTCAGTATGCTGATCAGACCAAGGTTTTGGTGATTTCTTTAGTCTATCATATAGTATAGTAGCATATTTTGCTAAATCTTTATAATAAGTAGAAACATAATTTAAACTGCCTAAAAATCTTTGCAATTGAGTTTTGCCTAGAATAATATCTGGGAATTTTGAGGCAAACTCAATACTACGTTGTATAGGAATAATATTTCCTTTCTCAATATTATGTCCTAAAAATCTAATTTTTGTTTGAAATAAACACATTTTAGGTTTAGATATAACTAACCCATTTTGTATAACTAATTTCCTAAAAATTTCTAAATGTTTAAAATGACTTTCAATAGTTTTTGAGAATATTAATATATCATCAATATAAACTATAATAAATTCACTATAAGGAATAAAAATATCATTCATAATTTTCTGAAATTCCGATGGAGCATTCTTTAAACCAAAAGGCATTACTCTCCATTCATAATGTCCAAAAGGGACATTAAAAGCTGTCTTGTATTGATCTTTTTCAGAAATCTGAATTTGCCAATATCCAGACTTTAAATCGAATTTAGAAAATATAATAGAATTATAAAATCTATCCAGTAAATCTTTTTTATTAGGAATGGTAGATCTTATCCATTTTAAAACTTTATTTAATGGTTTATAATTTATAACCATTCTAGGAACACCTCTATCAATTTCACTGTTTTTATTTACATAAAAAGCTGTACATGACCAAGAAGATTTAGAAGGTTTTATTAAGCCTTTTTGTAAAAGAGAATCAATTTCTTTTTTACAAAGTTCTAAATATTCTGAATTCATTTGACAAGGTCTAGCTTTTGTGGTAATTTTTCTTTCATCAAAATATTTCTGTTGATATGTATGTTTAGGCCTTAACTATCCATGTAGTAGTATTATTTCATGATTGGAGTAATGACAAGAAATTATTATAAATAAATAAAATAAAATCAAGTGTCGGGCCTTTCTCTCCTTAATTGATTTGTTTTCTTTTTAATTGTGCTTGGAGAGGGGTATGAACCCATGACCTATGTCTATGCTACCATGTTGAACTACCATCTCTACCAAAAGCCTAAGTTGATTGGGATGTAGATAGTTAACATTATATCTCAATATGCCTCCTCAAGTGTGAGCCTATAAGAAGAGAGAGACTCGTGTGAGTTTGTATAAAGGGAGATAAAGACCCGTGTGAACATATAATAAGGGAGATTGGGCCAAATCTTGTAGGTATATTTTTTTGTTTGGAAAATTCTTCTTGGATCAGGGTTTGAACCTAAGACCTCCCGCTCTGATACCATGATGAACTAGCATCTCTCCCAAAAGTTTAAACTGTTGAGGAGCTAGATAAATACAATTTTATATACTTCAACATATAATTATCAAGAAAAATGATGAAAAATAATAATTATGCACATTTACACTTATCATCTTGTACCTCAAGGATCCTGGCTGTAGACTTCTTCATTGAGAAAATGATCACTAGTTCATTCTTCTTTCTAAAAATTTTCTTTCTCAAATAAACTAGTACTTAAGAAACTTGGAGTTAAGATAAGCGAAATTTGAGATTAAGTCTGGTGACTGAATCGACAACTGAGTTAAATGCAGAGGAATATATTACTTTAAAGCCTATAATGATTTTAATATCAGTTCTTTTTATCAGTTATAAAGTCCTCGGAAATATTCTATGTAATCTACATTTTACTGGTGCAAACTGAGTTTTCCATGCTAGATAATAATTCAGTCAATCACAAACATGGATATAAAATACTTCAAGTAAATGCGTAAATAATTAACACAAAGTTTATGGAGGTTCCAGGTGGTGTAATCCTGTCAGCCCTCTCTTCTCTTGTGATGTTGGAGGAAATTCACTAAGTTCTTGAGTTAACGTTACCAGACACAAAGCGAATTAACAATTGTCTATTGCTAATCCCTAGCTTCACAATCTTCAAGCCTTAGTCCTTGACAAGTAGAATTGTTGTGTCATTGAGTCGCTCCTTTGGACCTTGAAGGGTAGAATTGCCTCTTCACCAGCTCACCCAAAAGAACAGTCTTCTTGACTTCACATCAACAGTCCTTCACACCTTCTTGGTGTTTCACAGTCTAACCTTTGTATAAAAAGAGTTCGGACTTGAATCTATTAAATGATTCTATTTGTGTGAACTTCTTCTTCTTGATGTATATGATTAGCACAGTGAGCTCTGTTTCTTCAAGTGTTATCTTGTCTAGTTGATTTCTTGAATGCTTCAAAACACTTAGATTATTTCTTCATTATTGCAATTACCAAAACAAAAGAGTTCTTTAATCACTTCCCCTTATTCTTGGAGTATAAGTGGTTTATTTATTGGGGTATTGCCAACGTTTGAATTTGAATCCTTATAGCCGTTGGTCATCTTGCTTAGTATACGTTGAATGTTAGTGTCCGTTCGACAATTGATAGTCTATCAACCAATCATATGGCTAAATCTTCAACATTCGATTCCTTAGTAAAGCGATTAGGTTGTCTTGCTAAGTTGAAAGCGTGTTTCATTAGTTTACGATTTCTAAGCTGTTAAGGAGCATTAACTCAATTTTTACTCTTCATCATAAAGCGATTACTCCTAGCTCTTCATCGATCATTATTTGTGAGATCGAGTACACCATTTAAAAACTCATTATACTTAACTTGGTTATATTGTCCTTATGTAACTTAGATCTTCTTTACAAGATCTATAGAGTCGATTCGAGCCATCTCATACTTACCGAAATCTAACCGTATAGTCTCGGCTTATAAATTGAGTTTGTTCTTCTCATTTACTCGGCCTTCATTAAGCGAGTCGGTCCCTCGTTCTTCATAACCGAGTTTGGTCCCTCAATCCTTAATAACTAGGTTTGGCCTCTCGTCCTTCATAAGCGAGTTTGGTCCCTCGTCTTTCATAACCGAGTTTGGTCCCTCAACTCTTCGTCTTCTATCTTATCTATTACGGTGCTTGTCGATATAACCTATACAATGATTAGACTTTAATAAATCCTATACATTTAGTTTCTAGACATCTTTTTGCTTTACACTATAACAGCTAGTTATGACACTTCATCAATGGGGTTTAAAAATAACAAATAATAAAAGATGAATCATCATCAAAACTTAATTTTATTTCCAACAATTTCCTCCTTTTTGATGATGCCAATACCCTCCTTAAAAGCAATGCAAAAACATAAGGAAAAAAAAGTAAAAACAAACAAAACACATAAAAATGATCTTTATTAATTTCATACTTGGAGTTACACAGAGTAGCTTGAAATGAAAACTAACTCGTAGTCTTCTGTAAGCCATCTGACTTAGCTTCAGTATCAGTTTGAGTCTTTCATTTTTCCGCTAACTCTGCAACTAACTTGTCATAGGCTTCAACCGATTCTTTCATTGACTCATATACTGTACCAAAATCTAGGGTGTTGATGTTTGTCCGGACTTGCCATGCCATAGCCATTGGTGTCTTTCCAAAGAACTTGTTTTTGTAGATAGTATTGTGAATCTCATCATGCTCCTTCTAAGTTCTTCATTATTGGTGAGTCATTCTATGACTTGTCTAGCAGGTGCTAACTCAGTTTCCTTAGCATTTTCTTCAATTGTCTTCAAGGTGCCATCTTTCTCACAAATTATTAAGCTTTTTCCTATAGTGAAGAAAGATCTTCTCTTATACCAAGAACTTTTCCAAGGCTTGTTCTCTAGTTTTGTCTACAGCAATGGGTATCTTCTTAAATTTCTCAAACAACTGAAGGTCTAGTGCAAGTATCTTTTGAGTAGATTTGGAAAACTTTACTATCAGTTCCATTTCCTCGTCGGTTAGATCAGCTCTAGCTTTCTTCAGTTCTATCAGTTTCTCATCAATAGCTCCAACAACCCTTTCCATATCTTCAGCATTTACTTTTAAGACATCCTCACTTTCCCCATTATTGGCATCAACCTTGGAGAGCATACTCAGCAATATTGAGTTCATATGATGTTGATTGGATGCCAATATGGTTTGGGCTACGACAGAATCTTTAAGTGTGTTTCCATCATGAAGACTCTGGCATGTAAATTATTAGTAAGGTTTCAAGTCTATCTTGAGTCTCATTCTTCCTTGTTTCAAACTCAAGGGTTGTCTTTCTAATGTTAATCAAAGTATCTAGGCAGTTATCATTGATTTCACTTACTTGTATCAGTACTGCCTTTCGTTCTTCTTCTCATTTGGACAAGGTTGTCATGATTGTCTCTAGTACATCGAAATTTTTGTTTTCAGTTTCCAAGATAGCACAAGTGGTGTACCTCATGACATCAACTTTCTGAACTATATAAGTTTCCTGAACTGATGTCTCTCCAGCTTTCTTGGTTGCAGTTAGTTGCAACTCAACTTCAACAATGTTTGTTGTAGCTTCATCTTTCTTCTAACTGACTAATTTCCCCCTTAGAATGTGCTTCAGTATTTTCTTTGGGGTCAGTTTTAGTTTCTTGCTTTCCTTCTGTTGGTGCTTATTTCTCTTCATTTTCAATATTTTAAACAAGGGCAACTGCATCTTTAGCTACTTCCAGAACTCCTCCATCGGTAGGAGACTCAATCCCTTTTAGTTCTGGTTCATTGTCAATTTGAGATTCAGATTTGGACACTGAATCTGATGTAGTGGACTCCTCTGAACTTCCTGTTCATTCTGTGTTGTCCTCTATGTTTCATCAGGTTATTAAGTTATCATTATTATCATCATCATCATCATCAAATCTGGATATACAGAAACTCAAATCCGGATCTGATCCATAATTGGATTGTCAGATCTGATTCACAGCACCGATCGAGACACTCGATCATGCACAACGGAAGCTACGAATAAATTCACATGCGATTTTAGTACAGTATGATCCACATAAATAATTAATACAACAATGAGAAGGTTGAAGACTTACCCAAAATGAGAGGAAGAATCAATCGACCAAAGAGGAGAAGCCGCAGTCTTCCGGATTGTATCTCCTAGTGACGGCGGTGGACGTCGATCCTCACCGTAGAACCTTCTCGAATATGCACAAGAAAAACCCTAAGGTTTTCTCCTCCTAATGGCTTGAACAAGAAACTAAATTTTCTCTTCTATTTTGGTGAAAGTGGCGCAATTTATGATCTTATTGTGTTGGGAGGACTCTTTTTATATAGGAAAATAACTAGTCAAGAGAGTTATCCTTTTCACACCACAATTACCTATTCCCATAAGGAAAAGATATTTTCCATAACATAAGAGATAATTCCCAAAAATCAATCTCTTATCTGTTTTCCATTAATTATCTACGAAATAAATAATTAAATACACATGTGACATAATCTAAGAAAATTTCTTTTCCTAATTTATCCACATTGGGGCGCCACATTTGTCATTAATTAAATAGAAAATGTCTTTTCTATTTTACGTATTATTTACCAAATAAATAATATTGAATATTCATTAAATAGACCAACTATTTAATTTATTCTCGAGGTTCTACAAAATGATAAAACACTCGCGTGTTAGGAGCCAACTAGGGGACCATGGACCTATAACCAGTAGCTACAATAAATTGAATAAAATATTCATCATACAGAATATTTCTACTCAACTTATTAATTCCGGGATTACGCCACCATAAACCCGAAACTGAACTCTATCGATTATAGATATAACTTATTCTCAGAACGTCGAGTCGATAAATGTCCATTGATATAATCATTACATACAGACTAACCCTCCATAGACTATCCGTAATGAAGCGGGATTATTTCCGTAAAACTTCTTCAATACATCTTATACTTATTTACCATTAACCCACTAGTGATCAAATAGTTCCTAACCAATACGAACACCGTGGATCGATCGATTTCTAGGATTAACAAATAAGGGGATTGTCTTTCAACTTCCCTGCGAGGAAGGAATGGATTACATATACGTGAGACACACACTTCTCACTCATTCCGAATAGCGCCAACATGAAAGTGATTCGGACCACGCCTCTTAGCGATCCTTAACGAACACATCAAACCCTAACTTTGAAACAAGTAGGAGTATGCAATCACTTCGGGATTAAGGTTAATCCATTTATGATCATCTTGTGATTTAATGAGATTTCTCAATCACGGAATTGTATGAGAAATCCAGATTAAATCGGTCCGATCTATATGACTACATCATATATAAATGTCCCACTTAGATAACCAATATCGACGGTCCGGATAAGACGGTCACACCATAAAGTGTTCGGGCGCATTAATGGTGGTTTAATCAATAGACCCCATACTTTGATTAAGTTCACCACGGACTAACGAGTTCAAGTGTATCACCATAAACTTAATCCTCGCGTGTGACACATACTAAGTTATATGGCTACCTATGATACAACTTGGGGTTTTCAACAGTGTATTTCTTATAAGCACAAAGCAAATAATAAGATGAGAATAAATCTGTCATTTATTAATTATAAAAACAATTATATAAATTGTCTTTCGGGCGCTACTTCCAACAATCTCCCACTTGCCCGTATAAACAAGCAACAATTGTCTTTCGGGCACTACTTTAAACACAGACACTCACCATCATTTCCATAAATGAGACCAAAATGAGATGTACCCCTAATCTATCTGAATGTCCTCTTCATAACCTTTCAATGTTCCTTCTCAGGAAGATCCATAAACCTGTTAACTACACTGACTGCTTTTAGTGCTCTAAAAATCGGCCAACGCAGTCGCCTAGGCTCCGCTCGGCCATCAACCGACACGAATTCACACAAATGGCCATGTCTAGGCGGGCTGAAAGTCGGACTAGGTGGGTTCAAGGTAGGAAACTCGGGCCAACTCGGCTAACTCGGTCTATACATATTTAAAAGCCCTAAAAATTAAAAAAATCATTTCCATTTCTTCCCCAACTCGGCTGAGTTTTCTCCTCTCCCTTCGCAAGAAGTTACCCAGGCCCCAGCCCCAGTCCCATCTCAAATTGTGATGACCACCGGCCGGCCCGGCATCGGCATATCTAGTGGGTTTGTTTTCATTTTTTCGGTTTGTTTTTAGTTTAAATTTAACATGTGTACTTGACATTGAATGTGTTTATTTTGGAGTTTGGACGTATCACGTATGTTTGTATGTATTTTATTTTGTGGCATGAATTTTTAGTACGATGATATGTTAGTACTTAGTATTACAAGAGTAGTAGCGTCAATATTTTTGAGGGTTTGTATTAGTATTTTGTTTTTATGTTTTTGTGAATTCCTTTATTATTAATATTATTAATAAATAAATAAAAATCCACAACCGCCTAGTCCACGACTAGTCCCCGCCTAGCCGACTAGTCCTAACTCCCCACCCGTCCGCCCGACTAGCGCCTATTGACTTTTAGAACATTGATTTGCTTGTGCTAGATAAGGTCTAGACCACATCATTGACTTGCCTCTTTAACCAAATTCCCTCTTTAGCTTCATCTATCGGTTCCATATATTCTGCTTCAGTAGTAGATAATGTCATTGTGTCCTTTAAAGTTGCCTTCCAATTTACCGTTGGACCTCCCTAGATGAACGAATAACCAGTCATAGATCTTCTGATGTCCAAATCAGTAGCATAATCAGAATCACAGTACCTTGTGACCAGACACTCACCATCATTTCCATAAATGAGACCAACATGAGATGTACCCCCAATCTATTTAGACATCCTCTCATAACCTTCCAATGTACCATCTCAGGCAGAGCCATAAACCTGTTAATAACATTGACTGCTTGCAGTGTTCTCAAAATCAGCCAAATCGGCCACTTAGGTACTGGTCGGCCATCACCCGACCTGAATTCACAAAAATCGGGCCAGTCTAGGCGGGCTGGTCTACAGGCGGTTTGGAAGTCGGACTAGGCGGGTTCAAGGCGGGAAACTCAGGCCATCTCGGCCTACTCGGTTTATACATATTTGAAAGCCCTAATTAAAAAAAATTCATTTCCATTTCTTCCCCAACTCGGGCGAGTTTTCCTCTTGCCTTCGCAAGCGCCACCCGGAGCCCCGGCCCCATCTCAAATTACGCCGGCCACCCTCTAGCTCTACCGCCGACCACCGGCCATCCGGCAACATCATTTCCAGCGGGTTTGTTTTCTTTTTTTCGGTTTCTTTTTAGTTCAAATTTAACTTGAGTACTTGACTTTGAATTACTTTATTTTGGAGTTTGGATGTATCACGTATGTTAGTATGTGTTTATTTTACGACATGAATTTTTAGACCTATGATTTGTTGGTACTTAGTATTACTAGAATTGTAGTATCATTGTTTTTCGGAGTTTGTAGTAGTATTTTGTTATTTTGTTTTGGTCAATTTCATTACTATTAATATTATTAATAAAATAATTAAAAAAATCCACAACCACATAGTCCCCGACTAGCACCTATCGACTTTTAGAACATTGATTTGCTAGTGACAAATCGGGTCTAGCGCAAACCATGGCATACATAAGACTCCTTAGTTCACTAGCACATGAAACTCTCAACATGTATTCCTTCTCATTAGTTCATTGTAAAGAAAACACAAGAGACATTTGAGTATTTGGTGTCATTGGAGTGTGTATAGGTTTGGCAGCTGACGTGCCAAATCTGGACAATATCTTATGAATGTATTCCCTCTGTGATAAAAAATAACTTCTTCTGACTTCTATCTCTATAGATCTCTTACCCCAGAATTTTCTTTCTTGCACCGAAATCCTTCATCTCCAATTTCGTACTAAGAAGATACTTTAGATTTCAAATATCAAATTTTATCAAACAATATATCAACATAGCATCCACATACAGAATCAGATAAAGGAATGAACTATCTTTCAGCTTGTTATGATATACACAACAATCATATGGACTTTTGTCAAAGCCCTGCTTGATCATATAATAATCAAACCTCATGTACCACGGCCTTGGAGCCTGCTTGAGTGCATACAATGACTTTCTCAGCTTGCAAACATACCCTTATTTTCCAGGGACTTGGGATCCCTTTGACTAAGTCATATATATCTTGTTATCTACATCTCCATGTAGACGAGATGTCTTCATATTTAACCGCTAAAGTTCAAGATTCGATGTGCGGCCATTGCTAGTATCACCTTAATCGAAGTATATGTGACTGCGGTGAGAATATCTCATCATAGTCTACTCTATGTTTGACTAAACTTTTTTGCAACTAGATGTGCCTTATACTTAATAGCTTCGGCGGAAGGCATTCCTTTCTTCTTCTTGAAGACCTACTTACAAATGACTAGTCTTCTCTCATGTGCTTGTTTGACAAAATCCCAAGTCGGTTCTTCTGAAGTGGCTTCATTTAATCTCTCATGGAAGCAAGCCATTGATATACTTCTGAATGTGTCACAGCTTCCTTGTAGGTGTTTGGTTCTGGTCCATCCACCTCCGTAGCAACATGAAGTGCATAACTATATCCTAATACCCATACCTCTTTGGAGGTCCAACATTAATTCTTCTAGCTCGCTAAGAGTTAAAATCGTTAATTAATTTCGATGTTTGAGTCTTTGCCGACTTGTATTAGATCTAATTGTATCGGTTCGATGGTTCTTCCGAATTGTTGGGTGTTGACTATTCTCGGATAATCTTGAAACTCAATTGATTCAACTGAAGCTCCACTTGTTTGTCAACACCCTCATTTTTAGTTTGAAACTAGATGTCACATATGAGTTAAACATAGAACTCTAATCAAGGACTACACTTCTACCAAGTATAACCATGTTTTAAACCGATGACCGGATCATATATCCTTTAACTCCATCTTTATATCCCAAATACACCACTTCCTTGCCTCTTGGTTCTAGCTTACCCTCATCTCAATGATAATAAACTATGCACCAAAAAACACTTAGATTTGACCAAGCCTCATATTCCTTAACTTATTCATATCATTCTAGTGAAACCTTGATAATGCAACATTAGCAGAACCTTCTAGCTGAATACTTGTTGACATTTAGAACTCCACCTTCACCTCTGAATCTGAATCCATTGATGTCCATAAGACTAAGTTATATCAAATTCTTTTTCATTAGTGGAACATCTCTCACATCCTTCTATGCACAAAATTTACAATCATGTGTCTTGATCCGACTTGAGACAATTCAGAACACCTTGCAGACTTTACTATTGACCTTAGAAATATGTCCTTCATCCACCTGCTCATAGGTTGTGAGGAAATTCATGCATGGACAAATATGCTAAGATGCCCCAAAATCTAGAATCCATGCATCATTGAGATGTGTTCACTCCCCAGCCACTAGAGCTATGTCTGCTTCAAAATTGGTGTCATGTTCTACCGAAGAAACAGTTCCATACTTGATGTCATGTTGCTTATTCTTCTTTGGACATTCATTCTTCCAATTTCCATGCTCTTTATAGTAGCTACAAACATCTTTTGCCGTGTGAACCTTGGAACACCCTTCTTGGACTCGCTTTCTAGGGTTTCCTGATCCTTTGTTACTGCTACTGGCCATCAAACCAGCAGTCTGCTTCTTTATGGTGTAATTCACAAGTACGGAGAGATGACGTAACATCCTCCATTGACATTGTATCCTTCTCATTTGATGCTGGCAGTGACACCAGCAAGATTAGAGTTATATCTCATCTTCAATCTTAACATCAATATTCCTTAAGTCAAGTAATATTATGATCAACATGTCCACATGATCTCTGAGATAAGTCCATTCATGCATCATTAAACTAAATAGACGTTGCTTATACATCAACTTGCAAGTCACTGATTTTGTCATCGTATTACTTCTCTTTCCACCTCTTACCTCTCTTTCCCACCTCTTATCCGCCGCCGTTCACATTATAAGAGTGTCATTCCCCTAGAGAATGTATTTGTTTGAGAGCATTCCTCCAAAGATTTTAGAAGGAAAATTACCAACCATGCCTCTTAATTTGAAAATTCTAGTGGAAAGATTCTGGTTAGACCAAGAGATCGTTGATCATGACATATCATTTATCATAGGCGCTAGTTTATCGGTAATCTTCCATTGTTTTTTGTTTTTCCATTTACTAATTGTATTAGTTGTTATCATATACGATATCTATTTAGATGTAACTACAACAAATTCAAGAAACACATGTAGAATAATTCATCAAATTTAATTGGAAAAATATATATGATTAATGTGGTTGATTGTTTCACAAATGTATAATTCTTCCCTGGTATGTGTAGCAACTCAGGCATTATATCCCATATTTATGAAAACAAGTAAATCAGTTTCCACTTTTATTCGTAACAGAGATTTTGAGGATCCTCTCATTTTGTTCGCTTGATCCCCTCATTTTGTCCACCCCTTTCACCGTAAATATTTGGTCCACCGATAAATTTACGATGGAACACAAAGTACTCCATATTTATGTTTTATATGCTTAATTGTTTGGTGTATTTTCTTGAATGATTTATCACCTTTGCTCTTTCAACCTTTTTTTTACCACTTTTTATTGAGGTATACATATTATCCTTTCGTTTTGTCATCAGGTCTAGTTACCAATCGCCATGTTGTTTTTTAATTGATTAAATCTGCAATTGTTTGCATTGATTCCTTTGTTGAAGTTTGTTCATTGTTGTCAGTTTGGCCAAAGCTCCATTTATCACCAGTGGCGGACCTACATACGGCGGGGGGGGGGGGGGCAACTGTCCCCTCTTAATCCGAAAACAACACACTAAAAGTTGTATGATACATATAGTTTGCCTCCCCTTAAAATTTTTATTTGTCTTTAAAAAATTTATTGCCCCCCTTATCCGAGATCCTGCGTCCGCCCCTGTTTATCACATTTAGATCCATCACCATTTATTGAATCCATGTATCATAATTTCAACCAAATTTTGTGGCATGAATATGGCCCCAGGTTGATCCGGGTAAAGGGTTCAAAGAATATGATTTGGATTATCACATTTAGTCAATTGTGGAGTTGAGCTTCCGCGCCTATCGTTAGGAATGGAAATCGACATGAAATAAACTAAACCCTTAGAGTCTCGGATACAATGAGTCTATGGCATGTTGCCATTATCTTTATCAATAACATATATTTGTAACTAAATAAGCTAACCGGTCCCAATTTACCAACGACTACGTAACTTGAATACTTGATGCTTTGCGTTCTTTGTGTAGATTTCGATTGTATTTAGGGAAAGTATTTGTGTGTTTTTTCTACTTTATTATGTACCATTCTAATTTAGCACCGATTAATAATGAAAATGTTATTTCAATTGTGCCCTTATACAGGATATGAACAATCAATCGTGACTTTCCTCGAATTCACGTGCACTCCTTTCTCATCTTTGGCCTACTTGTCTTACGTGACTCTCGTATGCTTCCCCTGAACCAAATTTCTTTATTTTAAACCTTGCTAGTCATGAACATGTGAGGATAACCCTTTCTGAGGAACTTTGGTGGGGCAACATTTATGGAGTATATTATCATCGTTCGCTAAAAGAGTATTGCTCTCTTTTGGGGATAAAGGGATCAAGTTCAAAAGAAATCCAGTACAAGATCCTTAATTTAGATTTCAATCCATCCTTGAAAACGATTGGTAATCCGTTCAGTAACAGAGTTGCGAAGCACTAGGCCTATCTATTACTCATCAACAATTACATTAATTCATTGGTTGCTTGGAGTTGAACAAGAAAAACCCTGAAAAAGTTCAATGTACAAAAGAACATCATACACAAAATATTATGTCGTAAGTGTCATGTATCAAATCACAAAGATTACGGACCATATTGTATGCATATAGATTTAAATATTTTATTAGATATTTTGTATTTGCCAGAAGTGTATTTTAGTCTTTTTGACATATGGCTATATAAGCCTTCTATCTTGTAACCTATACCTATGCTCCCACATATTTTGTTAGGATAATGCAAGTGCCTCTCTTCTTCTCTTCTTCCATGGAATTAATATAACAATCCTAACATGGTATCCGATTTTCGATCTTACGTAAAGATAATCTCAAACATAACAATATGCGGAAACACAAAGGTTTTTTTGGTTCGGATTGAATTTTTTCGGTGTTTCACGAGTTTTGCTTATCATTTTTCCGTGAAATCTCATGGTATATGGTTGAATTTTCCTCTTTAGATCTGTTTATTCTTCAATGATTTTCTTGGTAAATCTTGTTGTGAAATTGTTGTTGGATTCAATTTAGTTTTAGTTTGAGTTGTGCATCTTGTTCAACATAGCTAGGGATGATGATTCATTGCAGACAATTAGTATTCGTTTAGTTGGTAAAAACTATAACAATTGGAGTTACATAATGAAATTTTTCTAAAAGGCAACGGGATGTATCTTTGGGTTATATTTCTATTATTGTTGTGGCTCCTAATGATGCGGATGAAAAGTATGTTGAATTGACAGAGAAGTGGAATACTTGTAATTCAAAAATCATTACTATGATTAATAATTCTATTGAAAATAGGATTGGTATGCAACTAGGCAAAAATGATATTCCTAAAGAGGATGGGACTATCTTGGGAGATTATAGGTGCATTATAATTTTGTTGTCCAATATCAGTTGGAAGTTTATAATCGTGCCATGTCATAAAATGATCAAAGTATTCAGGAATTTTATTCCAAACTTAAAGCTCTTTGGGATTAATTGACTATTGATATAGTCGGATATATCAGGTTTGCGGTAACAGTGATATAATGAGGATATAAGACTGTTTATAGATGATTTCTTGAGTGAGAAGGTGGTGGTTATCACGAACAAGGTTGTCGGATCGATGCTTATGAATGAGAAAACAAGTGAATCGACAAATTCAAAGAGCGACTTGCATATATTAGTTCTTGGATTTTTTTCTATTACAATGTTGACTCATATATATAGGCAAAGGATAAGTCGGTTAACCTAAGCATGACAAATCATTTAAAAGCATATAATTAAGAGTAATTATACACAAGTTGACCGGACAACTGTCAGGATAAGATTGTCGGACAATGGACTTGATAGGAGGTCAGACTCATATCTTCCTTTGTTTTGATATCATCAACTCAAACTTAGCCAGCCTGATAATATGGGTAGCTTCCACTATGTCTGAGGTGTCGGAGTGGAGATGAGTCCGGCTTATTGACTGTGGACAAGCGGGATGGAGGCCCGCGATCTGTAGTAGGGCTTGGATTCATGCCAAATCTAGATACTCAGGTTCCCATCCGGATCGGGTATATCAATGCCGCCTACTATGTGCCTTGCGTGTCCATTGAGGTGGAGAGTAGAGTTCAAAGTGGCAGTAGAGAGCCGTACCCTATTGTTTGTTCATGACAGAGAGATGCCGATAATGGTTATCGGGCTTAAATAAGTGTTGATATCGCGTTGTGAATTACTAATGTTATGCTGTGCTTTGTAGCAGACAGGCTTAGATACCGTGCTATGGAGTGAACGGGTTTTGAAACCGTTCTATGGAGCGAACAGGTTTAGATGCTAATTATGGTTATCGGGATTGAATCAATGTTGATATCGTGTTGCGTATTACTGGCGTATGCTGTGCATTGTAGCGGACAGGCTTTGATACCGTGCTATGCAGCGAACAGGTTTAGATGGCTTTAAGCCGAGGCCGTAAGCCGTTTTGAGTTGAGGATAACATAAAGAGAAAACCGTTAACCAATTCAGACAGAGATCGCATCGGTTCATGAAATGTCACATCAGTGGCATTAATGACATGACTTTTGACATGAAATACCGTGTCTTCTGATTGGCTGAGAGCTATCGAAAACCATTCCTAGCAATAATTATTTTTGTATTTTGAATCCGAATCGACACTATGCTCCATTTTCTCGTATGTAAATAGGGGTTCTCTCCCCCATTTATACACTTTTCCCTTTTATGAAACATTTTCCAGCAAGAGAGGCGAGAGAATTCCGGTGAGTGCAAGCGAATTCCGGTGAGAGTTTCAGTTTCCGATCGTTGTTCAAGCTTTCTATATCTTCAGGTATGATTCCATTCCTTTGATTTCAAGTGTGTTTTTCCTTTTGTTTGAAAGCCATATTTTATAGAAATGCTACTAAAGTTTAGGATCCCTTTGAGTATGACTCGTAAATTCAACCTTTTGTGCTTCAATATGCATGTGTTCTTCCCCGGAAATTCATCGATAGATAGATGCCCGGATGATAACTGGGTTTACCTTTTTAGGGAAAATGTAGGGGCGAGGTGTCGGGGTGTGATTATGCTCACCTCGGCCTGACTTCCATGTCTAGGTGATTAACCGATCTACCTCACCCTATTTCTTTCCAGGATGTCTTTAGAGAACACACAATCAGATGAGGAAGTCTGTGATGCTGCCGGCTATGGTTCAGAGGAGGTTGACATGAGTGATGAGGAAGGTCAACATCGACGAGGATGAACCTGACTCTGGTAATGAGGAGGTCGAGGTAATTGGTGAGGGTGCAGCCGGCAGCGAGGTCGACGATCAAGACCAAACGAAGTTTACCGACCTTGTCAATAGAGTCCAAGGGGTAGTGACCCGAGAGGTAGTTGCTCGAGCGGCGGGGTTCAAGGAAGTCGTGGAACCGAGAGAGAAGCTGCAGTACCAAAGAAAAGCGTGTGGCTCGAGAAAGCGTAGTGTCAAAGAAAACCATGGCGCCAATACAAGAATTTTGCCAATTTATGGCATGCAAGGCATGCCATAGATGGTAAATTACGGCGAGTGCTCTATCCCATGGTAAATCGGGCTCAGAATTTCTTATTCTGGCAGTAAAACAATGCAGGTTTATTTCAAGATGACTCAAGACTCAAAAAGAAAAATTAAAAGAAAACAACAACTTCTCAATTAGAGTTAAATACGTTTATTCTAGAAATTGGCCATTGTCCCTGGCAACGGTGCCAAAAAACTTGATCGTGCATGTAAGTTTCTTAATACTAGCAAGAGGACTAGGTCAATCGAAGTATAGCAAGGGCGAATCAAGGTTGAACACACAGAGACAATGCAACTCATGTATAAACAAGTCTAACCTAATCGAAAAGACAAATACGGTCACAGACCAACAATAAACATAGAAAGAACATGGTATTCCTCCCCTATCCACGGATCTACTAACTTGGTGTAGTTAATCCTTATTTTACTTCCCCGCGTAATTTCATTAAATCAATCGAACGTTTAATTCGGTTTAGCTACGGGTGCATCTCATAACCCTATCTACTTCAATTGTAAGGACAACATACATTCGTATGCAACTAACCTCCTTCGTTGGTTGTATTAGTCCATACGCCATAAGTTCTAGAGATGCCGGCTCAAGACCGAAAACCTCCCTAAGCAGCTATTGACTATGACTAGCACGTTCCATCAAGACAATGTCCTAATTAACACTTCACCTTCCAAGTCCTTCATGTTAATTTACAATATACGAATAACAGATTGGCCAGACCTAATTAATCATTTTAATTATTCATGTCGATTAACGTAGCTGACGCTAAATCTCCAGATTAGGGTTACCTAAATGTTTCCCCGATTAATCGTTAAAGACCCCTAATTAATCGGGGGCATCGGTTCCCATTCTGGAATCTGCATTACTTTGTTTTGATTAATGCAAGTAAATTATGGGGTTGTTAAACATGCATATTAACTATAACACATAAATACAAGTAGATCTACCTTAATCAAGACACAAAAGGAACGTTCAAAGCTTCATACCTTCGGTTATGGAGATCTAGCTTGATCCACTCAAGCTAGAGATGGCAAGGAGGGAAGGAAACCAGAAAATAAATCACGGAAAGCTAAAGAAACTTTATTTCATCAAACTTGATCAATGTATCAAAGTATATGTCTAAGTATATGATGATTGTTTGATGATTTTTTTCTATTACAATCAGTTTTTGGGGCTTTGTATAGATGTTATAGCCGACTCATGACTCAATAAAACCCTAACTGACCTAGTTGATGTGGCATACTTCAATTTCGTGTCCTCCAAGGCCTCGATTAATCGGGCCTAGCCCACCAATAATCGGGCTAGTTTCTCTTCCTTTTTTCTGGCAGATCTCTTCCTGGACTTTCTCAACTTGGCCCAATGCTCTTCTCTCTGTCTAGATCCATCCCCAGTTTCTCCAGCATTTTGGTACATCCTGAAAAGCGTATAAAACAAGCCAAAAAGGTACCAAATCCACGGGATAATCACATAGATGCAGAATTGTAAACTTCCGAAAATGCACTTCGCATTCAACACATATCACAAAATTCGTCCTTGATTGATTCTTGATTGATTGTACATTTAATGCTTGATTCTCTGAATCATCCTTAATTTTCATGTTCTGCATAAGTATAGATGATATACTTTATTCAGTTGATTCGTCACATGGTCGTTACTTGACCGGTTAAGTGATCTATTTGACTTTGCCGATTTGATCTTTCTTCACAGCTTCATTTTTTCTCGGCCGGTAGAAAGTTTACTTTGCCGGTTCAACGATTTCTTGATTTCTTTGATCTTTCAAGAGTACTTGTATCTCACGATCTTGATTTGTGTCAGATTAGTGTACACCATATTTAATCACTTGTAAGTTAACTTAGACTTATCAAAGGTCATCATAGACTTCCCTGGTTATAAGTCTGACCATATGCCCTTACGCTTCTCTGCTGCTGCTTTTACTCTGCCGGATTTCTGTTTTACTTAGCCATTCTACCAACTAGTACAATACTTGTCTGACTCAACTTATACAACATGTCAAATTCTAAGTAAAGACTTATACATAGATTTCTAAACTTATTTCAGGCTTGCTATAACGGCTAGTATGGCCATCATCAAAACATAATAAAATGTTCCTAACAATGTGGTCTGTGGCTCCACTATCTAAGAGCCATGGTTGAGCAGCTGCATGGTAAGCACGTGGTCCTGGAGGCGGAACGGCTGGAGCGGATTGAGCCTGCTGAAAGAAATGATAATTGGGACATTGTTTTTTATTGCGACCTTGAACTCCATAAAGTTCACATTTGCCAAGATAATATTGAGGTTGATAAGATAGACATGGGTGAGGACCTAAGGCAGTTGTTTCATGACCTCAGATTCGGCATCGGGCCAATGAGGCAGAGTTGGGAGGAGTGGGAATGGCGTGAGTGTTATGGAGTGAGAAGCTGGAATCATCTGATGCTTATATATGACAACGGCTTCAAAGTTTAGCACTTTTTCATGGAGCTCCTCAAATGTAAGAGTGTCGCGAGCTTGAACGGCATGAACAAGTTTAGTATATTCATCTCTCAAATTAGAAAGAAAATGCACAATGAGATCCTCTAAATCCATCGGTGCCCCGAACATGGACAATTCATCGGCTTTAGCCTTAACTGCATGAGGATAAAAGGTGGCAGATTGAGCGCCTTTGGTGAGTGTATGAAGAGAAAATGTTATTTGGTTGATACACCCCTTTGAGGGCTTAACATACAATGCTGCCAAAATATCCCAGGCTTGTCGGGATGAAGTAATCTGTGAAATACATAGGAAAATATCCGACGTTAAAGAGCTGATAATGATGTTTAGCAAGAAGTTGATACTAAGGAACCTATAGAGAACAATCAAGGTTCGGAGGACCAATGTATTCTTTGATAGTGGTATCCGATGGACAAGTTTTTGTGCCATCCACAAATCCGAGTAAGCGATCATACGCGAGAAAGGAGGGTCGTGAACTACAACTTCCATGTTATATGATTTGTTGAATTAAATTATTTGTAGTATGTAGGGCCGAATTGAGATGGATAATGAATAAGGAGAGACGTAATTGTTGTGATATATCCGGGGTTGTTTGGGACAATGTGCCGGAGGAGGAAGCCTCGGACATGGCGAGTTGGTAGTGGTCGGAAAAGAAAGGAAGAAGACGAGCGAGGGAGGGAAAGCGAACTTAGATGAAAGAAGTAGATTTTTTTGGAAGAGATATGAGAGAGGTAACTCATAGAATCAAAATTTATTGATACGATATTAGAGGGATTTGGACAAATATTTCATTGATTGATAACAATACAGTGACACATACATACATATATACACATATGTATACAACTAATAATGTACAATGAATGGACTTATGAATGTCGGACTTTTGAGATCTTTTACTTTCAAATTGAATAAGATTAAGTGGAATTCTAATACACTTTACATATAATAATTATTTTATCACAATGTAGATTTTCTAGGAATAAATATTTAACTTATCAAAATATTTTCCAAGTTTGACTTTGAGTAATCGCTTCAAGATTAACTATATATTTCATATATGCGGGCCAAACGAATTACTCATAATTTGGACCCTCAACTTTTATATTTAATAAACCGGTTCCTTAGTAACTAAAAGTGTATGTTTTAGCCATTCCAGGATCAAAAAAAAAATGAAATGCAATGTGGCTCTTTAGGTGAATGTCGAAGGAATATGCTTTAGCATATTCCGCCCATTGACATGGGTTTTACATTGCACCAAGGGTAAAAATGACCACTCAAATGTTCAACCCTAATCCTCTAGCTTCTCTTTCCTACCTCTTGCTTCTCTTTCCCACCTCTTATCCGCAGCCAATAAAATTATATATAAGAGTGCCATTCCTCCTGAGAACATATATATTTTCGGAGAGCATTCCTCGAGAGATTTTAGAAGGAAAATTAACAGCCATGCCCTTTGATTTAAATATTCTTGTGGAAAGATTCTGGTTAGACCTCGAGATCGTTGGTCATGACATATCATTTATCACGGCCCTCGTATATCGGTAATCTTTCATTGTTTTTGTTTTTTTCTTCATGCTTTTATCAGTTGTATTAATTAGTTGTTATCCTATCCGGTATCTATTGAAATGGAATTACAACAAATTCATCAAATTTATTTGGAAAACTATGCTTATTCTGGTTGATTGTTTGAGAAATTTATAATTCTTATGTGTTGCAAATCAGATTAGTATATCTCATATTTATGGCACACACTAAAGCAATTTCCACTTTTATTCGTAACAGGGCTTTTGAAAATCCTATCGTTATGTTTGCTTGATCCCTTCGTTTTGTTCACCCCTTTCACAGTAAATATTTGGTCCAACAAATTTTTTTTCGATGGATAACAAGGTAATCAATATTTATGTATTATTTGCTTAACTTTTCGGTGTATTTTCTTGATTGATGTATCACCCTTTCTTTAGCCATGGAAATTGGATGAAACAAAATAAACACTTAGAGTTTCTGATATGAAATTGATAAAATAAACAGAATGGGGAACAAAATGACTTGTATAAATACTATGGCTTATTTGTTGTTAGCTTTATCATGAAATAAGCTAACCGATCCCAATTTTACCTGTGCTACTACTCAACTGGCAGCTTAGCGTAGATTTCGACTGTATTTAGAGCGACTATGCCTGGTTACGTACCTTTCTAATTTAGCCCTTATTAAGATGTATGCCTGGTTAATCAAGTTTTCATTCATTTAATTTTGCATATTGAAATGGTCGCTTGTGTTGCAACATATTTGAGCATAATTTGGGGGAATGTCTTCTATATGTTGATGTTTTACAGTAATTGAACTTTTGATAGGTATGTTCACCGTAATATGAAGCCCGAAAACATTATGTTGGGTCGACTGTTACCCCAAGTGACGGAATCCACAGGAGTGATGAAATCCATAGGGCAAGCATGGATCGAATGGCCTTTGTGCTTAGTATTCCAAAGAGAAAGATTTTGGATAATACACAAGAAAGTGTTTCGGACGTGGTAATTCCCTGGTGCACAAATCAAGGTGGATTTTTTTAACTAACCACTTTGTATATATGTCGTTACTCTTTTACCTTTGATTATTCTCTACAACAATAATAAATTTAAATAAAAGATAATTCATTTGGGGTATTTTATTTTATGCAACCCCCACACCATGTGTGACACTCATCATCACTCCACACCACCTGTGACACTCATCATCACCCACCATCATCCCAAACACACTACTCCTCGCATCCTGTAGAATCTCGTCCATTTAATTCCTTATATGTCAAACTAGAAATGAAATCATATCCATTGTTTTCAGTCTCATTATCTTTCATTTCATTGTAGTAATCCAGACATATCATTAAAATAATATTACCGTCATAACAAAATTATCACAATGAGTGACATAACAAATTTTTACGCAGTTGGTCATGTTGTCCGGCATATTGATTAATATGCATGGTCACACAATTATCAATAATTTAAAAGTTTGCCAGAGTTACCCATTGTGATCATTTTGTTACGAAACCATCATTTTTAAAACTCTAAATTATATGT
This sequence comes from Gentiana straminea, assembly GCA_036785695.1. Classification (NCBI taxonomy): domain Eukaryota; kingdom Viridiplantae; phylum Streptophyta; class Magnoliopsida; order Gentianales; family Gentianaceae; genus Gentiana; species Gentiana straminea. The sequence continues at coordinate 3,633,593 of JAVUPR010000298.1, forward strand.
TTTATTTATAATTAATGTTACTATCAGAACCACTTTCATACAATGAATGTCACAAATTTGTCTGTGATAACACATGATATGTCAGTGTGGCCCCCTTTCATATCTGTATGCACCACACCGTTATATCATGTATGAAAACACTATAATTGTATGCGTAGTTTGATTTGATGTCTTTATTAATATTGGAGGACAACCCAATTTGATTAATGATATCCAAAAAAAGAAGAAAGAAACTGTACAAAGCAAATGAGTGGATGTTGAAACATATAGAAGATGAAAGAAACATGCAACATCCAAGGTTATGTTTATGGTATTATCCCAGAAAAATGGGAGATGAATATGTACGTGGTATGTTTGTGCTTTGGACTTACAAGTATTTTAGATGTGCCCGTTGTAATTTGTAATTTTTTTTGATAGGTATGATCTCGTTGATATTGGTTTAGGTGTTATGTCTCTCAAAATAACAGTACAACAATGAAACAAAAACACTTGTAGATACACACTTATAAAGGCATAATACCTTTCTAGAATGCCTTTATAAGTGTGTCTCTATAAGTTTTTTTGTTGTAGTAGTATTATCTTTTAAGAGACAAATACCGAAACCAAGATCAACGAGAACATAAATGTTAAAAAAAATGCAAATTAGAACTGGCACATCTAAGATACTTTACGTCCAAAGTACAAACATCCCACGTACATATTCCTCTCCCATTTTTCTGGGATGATACCATAAACATAACCTTGGATGTTGCATGTTTCTTTCATCTTCTCCATTTGTTTCAGTATCCACTCATTTGCTTTGTACATTTTCTTTCTTCTTTTTTGGAGATCATTAATCAGATTCAGTTTTCAACCTATATTAATAAAGACATCAAATCAAATAATGCATGCAATTGTATAGTTTTCATAACATGATGTAACGGTCTGGTCTCTACAGATATGAAAGGGATGCCACACTGATACATCATGAGTTGTATCACAGACAAATCTTGTACCATTTATTGTGTGAAAGTGGTTCAGATAGTGACATTAATTATAAAGAAAACAAATAATTTAGAGTTCTAAAAATGATTGTTTCGTAACAAAATAAGCACAATGAGTAAGTCTAACACTCTTTTAAATCATTGATAATTGTGTGACCATATTAAACAATATGTCCGACACCTTGACCAACATTGGAAAAATGTGTTAATTATGTCACTCATTGTAATAATTATGTTATGACAGTAACCTTATTCTTATGATATGTTTTGATTCGTAATGAAACATATTGAAACTGATGAAATTGAATGCAAAGGACATGATTTCATTTCCACTTTGACATATAAGAAATTAAATGGACGAGATTCTACATGATGCGACGAGTAGTGCGTTGGGTGGTGGTGATGGATGATGATGAGTGTCACAGGTGGTGTAGGGTGATGATGAGTGTCACACGTGGTGTGGGGATTGCAAAAAAATAAAATAATAGTTAAAGGTTGGGGAGGATTGTTTTTAATCTAAAAAAAAAAAAAAAGATAGTGGTTGAGAAGGACAAAAACTCGCATGTTACTACATGTGTTACTACATATGGTTGTAGCAACATGTTGTAACAGACGCGTTTTTATCCTTCTCAACCACTATCTTTTTTTCTTGTCCTTTTTCCCATTTTGTATCTTATTTTGTCCTTCTAGTCCGCGACCCCATAAAATAAATGACCACAAAAGAATTATCATTTATTTAAAGTTATTGTTGTTGTGAGAATTTTTCAAAGGTAAAAGAGTAACGACATATTTAATGTCAGAAAAGTGATTTAAACTCTACATCTGGTAGAACTAATCTGGTAGTCAGTTGAGTGATGGTCAGTTGAGAAGTGTATGCAAGTCTGTGAAAGTCAGCTGGCAAGTCTACTGAGTTTCTTCTGGGTCAGCAGCCTGCTGAGGTTGTTTTGGGTGCAGCTGAGTTCTACGTCCGGGCAATGATCAGCTTAGTAGGGTCAGCAGAGGAACCCACATCTGGGGCATTTATGGCAATCCGACAAAGATTCTTGGAGGATAAGGTTTTAGGGATCTGTGCCTTATTAATACCAATTGTATTGGTCATTGTATTATGTGTTTGTGTGTAATCCGTCTGAAAATCAGAGCATATTAAAATACCTTTTTCAGTCCGTGAAGTAGTCAACACAATGCCGAAAACCACGTTAAATCCTGTGTTCTTCTTGTTTCCATTTTTCTGTTGATTTTTACTGTTAGATTGCATCTGTTAATTATCTATCGTGCATCTGATTCCATATCCAGTTATAATAAACTGGTATCGGGGTGTTGGTTCTTGGAATAATTTGTATTAACAAATTTTATCTTCACTAAGACCACGATCGGTGCTAAGCTTCGTGATAAAAGTTCGTTCTTTGGCAAGAAAGATGTACGCGAGTTAATGTAAAAATCGGTAAATTTACACGAAGAAACAATTTCGATCGGTGGCAAATCAAAGTGCGGGACTTGATAAAACAACAAGGGTTATGAATTACTTTATCTGGTAATGGAGATGCCGATTCAATAGATTATGCCGTTTGGAAGAGAAAACACATTCAACCATCATGTTGTTCTTATCTCGATGATGTTGGCATTGAAGTTCTTTGAGGAAAACACAACTGCTAAATTGTGGGCAAAGCTTGAAAGCCTGTATATGACCAAGTCATTAACCAACAAGTTGTTGCTGAAGTAGAGATTGTTTAGTCTGAGGATGCATGAAGAATGCCAGCTGAGGGAACATCTTGATCAGCTGAACACAATATTACTAGATCCCAAGAATATTGATGTCAAAATGGAAGATGAAGATCCATCCCTAATCATGTTGGTGTCATTACCAGCCTCATATGAAAACTTTGTTCAGTCCTTCATAGTTGGGAAGGATGCGGTGGCTTTATAGGATGTAAGGGCGGCCTTGCATGCCGGGGGAGTGAGACACAAGGCGGTAGGCATAGACGGTCGGCCTTGGACTAGTACTCGGCAAAGAATGGGAAAGAATATGAAATGTAGTCCGGGATAAAGAAATCCAAGAAGTCCAAAGGTCCTAAGTCCACAGATGTCTGTAATTATTGTAAGGAGGAGGGGCATTGGGAGTCCAATTGTCCAAAGAAGAAAAGGCAGGAGAAGAGCAATTCCGGAACGGCGAGTTGTGGTCGCTAAGCATTCGATGAGGATGCGGTTCTAGTGGATGGAGATTCAGTACATCATTCGGATGTTTGGATCCTAGATTACGGAGCATCCTATCATATTTGTCTGCACATAATGGTTTTCCTTTATGAGCAGATAGATAGTGGTCATGTTTCTATGGAAAACAACTTGGTTTGTAAGATAGTGGGAATTGTCTCAGTTCAGTTTAGGACATGGGATGGTAGTTCTGCACACTGAAAGATGTAAGACATGTTCCACAGATGACCAAGAATTTGGTATCTCTTCGTCTACTAGACAGCAAGAGGTTCATTTTCAAAAGAGAAGGCGGAGAGTAGAATGTCCACAAAGGTTCAGTTGTGGTCCTTAAAGTTATCAAGAAGGGAACCTTGTATATATTACAAGGCTCTACTGTATCTGGTTCTGCTGTTGTGGCATCCTCAACAATTCATCATTCACAGCAGACTCAGTTGTGGAACATGAGACTTGGTCTCATGGGTGAAAGAGAAATGCAAGTCTTTTCCTCAGCAGGTTTTCTTAGGGGATATAAGGTCAAGACACTGGAATTTTGTGAGCACTGTGTGTTTGGCAAGCTACATAGAAGATAGTTCTCAGCAGGCAAACACAGTACAAACACATCACTAGATTATATCCATTATGATTGTTTGGGTCCATCAAATGTGGAATCTTTGGGTGGTCACAGATATTTTGTGTCATTCATAGATGACTATTCAAGAATGACTTGGGTGGTAATGATGAAACACAAAAGTGAGGCATTCAATAGTTTCAGGCTTTTGAAGGCTCTAGTGGAAAATCAGACATGCAAGAAAATCAAAAGGCTCAGAACAGATAATGGTCTAGAATTCTGTTGGTCAGAGTATGATACATTCAATAAGAATGAGGGTATTTCCGGACATCATACGATCGGGAATACACCTCGGCAAAAAGTGTAGGCGAGAGAATGAATCAAACTCTTCTTGGAGTGGGAAAGATGTATGATCTCTAATCTTTGAATTATGAAGGGGTTTTGGCGAGAGGTCGTAAGTACAAGCATGCTACTTAATCAACGGGAGTCCTCACACAGGGATCAATCTCAAGACACCATTCGAGATGTGGTCAAGGAAGCCGCGACTACTCGTTCTAAGGGTTTTTGGAAGCATAGTTTAGAATCATGTGAGTGAAGGGAAAGCGGAACTAAAGGCTAAGAAAGAAGCTGTTCGTAGGGTATGGAAATGGAGTGAAAGGTTATAGAATTTGGTCATCGGTAGAGAACGAGAGTTATACTAAGTAGAGATGTAGGCTTTGATGAAAACTCTATGATCGGCTCATCGAGAGGGGGATCTCGCCGAATGCGAAACCGGTGTAGAATCCGAAAGGGCTAAGAAATAGATGGAGCATCAAGTGGAGTCGGTTGAGATGCAACACTCAACCGATCCAAGTCGGCACTCTTATGATCTTGTTCTTTGAACCGTAGTCGATCCAAGTTTGTCAGCTAAACAACGGTCAGTTGAGCATCAAACAGATATTTGTTAACATAGTATAGCTGTCAGTAGAGCTAGAAGAACCTTTGTTGAGGTACCTCCCAAGAGGTATGGTTTTCATGATATGGTTGGATATGCACTTAAAGTTGCAGAAGAAGTGGATGGTTTTGAACCTTCTACTTACATGGAAGCAGTGACATGTTATAAAGCATCTCAATGGCTTGCTGCCATGGGAGATGAAATGGAGTCATTATTGAAGAATCAGACTTGGGATCTAGTTAAACATCCAGCTGATGGGATATTTGTTACTTGCAAATGGATCTTTAAGAAGAAAATGAATGAATGAGGCAAAAGGGGTCAAGTATAAGGCACATTTGATTGCAAGAGGATTCAGTCAGAAAGAAGGGGTAGACTTTGATGATATATTCTCACAAGTGGTCAGACACACTTAAATCATAGTGTTACTAGCAATGGTGGCATAGCTGGATCATGAACTTGAGTACTTAGATGTGAAGACAACTTTTCTACATGGTGAGGTAGATAAAGAGATACACATGACCCAAACGAAGGAATTTCATGTTCCTGGGAAGGAAGACTTTGTGTGCAAGTTAAAGAGGTCCTTGTATGGACTAAAGCACGCTCTGGCGGTGGTATAAAAGGTTTGACGAGTTTTATGATCCATTTGGGTTATAACGAGAAGTCCATATTCTTGTTGTGTGTATCACAATCGGTGAGAGATGGATCACATATCTATCTTGTCCGTATGTGGATGATATGTTGATAGATGTGGAAAAGGAGTCGATGTTCAAAATCGAAGAATCTTCTCGTTCCGAGTTTGAAATGAAAGATTTAGGTGCGGCCAAGAAGATTTTAGGGATGTAGATGCGGAGAGATAGAAGTCGAAGAAAATTTGTTTTTATCTCAGCATGGTTATATATAGAAGATATTGGCCATATTTGGCATGTCTGCTGCAAACCCAATAGATACTCTTATGGCATCTAATTTTTATTTGTCTATTTATGCGTCACAATCAGCAGAGGAGAATGAGTATATGTCAATAGTTCCCTATGCTAGTGCAGTTGGCAGTCTGATGTATGTCAAGGTGTGCACTAGGCCTAATTGTTGAGTATTTAGTGTTGATGTATTTCAAAATATATTTATTTTGGGATATATCTCATAATTACTCTACAATTAATCATGTCACTAAATGTTTTATATTTTTAAGTGACATGAGTTTGAAAATAATCAAGTCTCAACAAGTTTAATTTCTATATTTCATATGTGACTAAAATGTCTTATGATATTGCAATCACTTGATCAATATTTTGTGTATGTCACATTGTTCTTATTTCTATCAATGTTCTTGTGACATAAATTTCTTTATAAGTATCTTGTCTGAATATGTCATTGTCATGATGTGTTTCACATTCTTTTATTTCTATCAACCTTTGCATGTGACAAATTATTTTATAAGTATTTTATCTAAGTCTATGTATATGTCATATTAAGATTTTATTCTTATAAGTGTGTCAAATGATCTTGATCATGACATCACTTTAGTAATATGGCATATGACATTACTTCATTTTATTTTAAACATGATATTAAATGATTTAGTCATGGTATTTGATTTTTGATAGTATATCTACTATTATATAAATTATATACATGTATATTATATATACATCTATAAGTCGGCCGGTCCTTTTTATTTGTTGTCAAACCCATTTTTTTGTCCAGCCCCTTGATCTTTCTTTTCTTTTTCTATTTCTTCCCAATCTTTTTATTTTTCAAAACCCTTTTTTTTATTACATAAATTCCCAGACCCCACTACCTAGAAACCTACTAGAAGACTCCACCGTCCCTTTGCATTTACTCCCCCCCACCACCAAACGTCTCTATCTCTCCACTTTCTCCAAGAAATTTCATTTTCCCCATTTTATCTTTTCACTTTTCCCTTTCCAATCAGATTTTCTTTAATGCTCTGCTTAGTGAACCGTCCTTATCTCTCCCTTTCCAATACTCTCCTTTCCAATCTGATTTTCTCTGTTTGAAGAAACCGAAATGGTTTCTCTTCTTCTCCTTTACCCGAAATAGCTCTGTAAAGAAGAAATCCGATTCTGATGAAAAGCCTTGTCCTTTTCTTTTCGAATCTTTGCAACTGTGGTCTCAGTGGCTCGGTTCAATAAAGTTGTTGATGCATTTGGAGCATCTGGTGCTTAGATGGCAGAGATAATGAAGAAAGGCATCACCTTTGATACTAAAAATGATGCTGAGGCAGATGAAGCACTATCGAGGCCTATAATGAAAAACTGAGGCCGATGATGTCCGATCTACATCAACCAAACTCTGAAACTCGTGATACTGCCATTACAGGGAAGTCTTCTATATTTACTTGTATTTAATCTCTGTAAATCTTAGTCTACATGCTTCAACCTGGATTAATCCATTAATTCGATAGTCATGATCTTAATCTCATTTTAGATCTATGTGACTGGTTGTTTAATTGAAATAAGCTTGTTGTTGACTTAAATAATTAATGCATGCCCTGTAAAACAAAAAAACAGACTTTCTCGTGACAAACAAATTCGTCGCTAAAAGTGCTGATTTTCTTCAGTAGAAGTTGTCGTGACAATTTTTTTTTGTTGCGTAAGCAGCGACGCTAAAGGTGTCTCTCGTGACGATCAGTAAATTAGTCATTAAAAGAATTCAATGGCGACAAATCTCATATTTTCGTCACCAAAGCTTTTCATGACAAACCTCGATCTTTCTCACCAGAAGGTTTTTCTTGCGACAAAACTTTTGTCACAAAATAATGAACATTTTATCACTAATTCAGTGTTGTTGTCACCAAAAGGTATAAACACATTTTTACATTAATGGTTAATATTGACAAAGGCTTTGTCACTAGAAGTCATATTTTGAAACAATAATAATAATAATAATAATAATAATAATAATAATAATAATAATAATAATAATAATAATAATTCACAAAATAGAAAACTAATAATAATAATAATAATAAGTTGTAACCAATAAGAAATTTTATTCAACAGATTTTTACAAGATAGGAAGAGAAAGAGAAGAGGCGAGTAAAAACTCAAGCGTACCTTTCTCGTTACTGAAACTAGTCTATATATAGGGAAAACGAGAAGGAAATGGCCAAAACAAATGGGCCAAACAGTAAAAGTAAATAGTAGAAAACAAATAATGGCAATAGTATGTCTGCCATAAAACGAAAAGTAAATAGTAAAAGTAAACAAGGTAATTCGTTTATCAATAGTAATTTATTGTTCATAAATAGTGCTTTGGCCGACATTATTACTGTTCATAAACAGTATTAGCACTCATTTGTTCTTCTTGATGTCATAATTTTACTCTTGTCTCAATTGTTGTCAATTCCTTCAAGCTGTTTTATAAATTTTTGAATATCATCAATTTCTTCATTTGGGTCTTGTGATTCTTCTCGCCATATTTGTAGAAGAGGTCATTGATATATCGATTTTGAATCATCCGGTTTATGACCAAAATTCTTTAGTAAATCCTTCTTTATTTCGGACATGTAACAACGCAAGATTTCTTTATTGGAAATAATTCCTTTGACTTTTAATTTTCCCGAAATATTCGGAAAGGACTTGAACACAACCGGTATCCGGTTGTTCATCTTCGAATTCTTCCAAATAACTAATTTTCGTCTTGATTTCTTGAAGAAGCTCTTCACCAAATATTTGTCCCGTCCGAGGATCCTTTTTTGATAATTTTGTACAGAATTTTGAGAAATATTTTCTCTTTATACATGGTAAATTTTCTGTAGTAATGTCTACAATTGGTGTCCATTTTAAAATCCATGGAATCGAAAATTCTAAAAAGAAATATAAAGAACCAGAACAATTTATTAAATTTCCCTGATTACTTAATTCAGATATTTTTGGGGAAACATCCACCCAATGAGAATATAATTCTCTGAATTCTTCTGGAAGAATTTTGATGGAAGGTCCATGCAACAACCACCATTGCTGAAACCAATTTGGTATATATTCCAGATGCTTATATACTTCTGGACATACTTTAATAAACCAAGTATGTTTTTGTTTTCTATTTTCATATAAGAATACATTAGTAAATGCTTGGATATAATCCCAATAATTATATTTAATGGATATATTTTTCTCTTGAAAAAGATATTCTTTTTCTTTGAATAAAGATATTCCCCATTCATTTGGAAGATAAATTCTCTTTATGATAATCTTACTGAAAGTATATTCTTTCTGATCATTTGCCATAAAATGTGTAATTTCACATTCTGAGGCTTTTAATAAATTTTCATAATAAGATCTCTGCTTATATGCAGTTTCCGGAAAAGGATTATTATCCAAATATTTTTCCATTAATGACCATGTGTCTTTTTTCTTTTTCAAATCATCATATTCAATTAGAAATATAATTCCTTGATCTTCATTTCTTGATAAGAAGTTATATCTTCTTCTTCAGATATTACAATATTTGCATATGAGGGTATATCCTCAGTAACTTTGCCTTTTCCATTCTTCATTTTTTTATACTCTAGAAATTCCTGGTAAAGCTTATCAGAATTATTATTCTAACTTTGTGAAGATTCAGATATATTATCTGAAATAAGTGTTCTATTTCCATGTTGAACCAGGATATTTCCTCGTCCACCTCGACCACGATAGGGATTAAAAATCCCTCTTCCTCTAGATATAACTAACCCATTTTGTATAACTAATTTCCTAAAAATTTCTAAATGTTTAAAATGATTTTCAATAGTTTTTGAGAATATTAATATATCATCAATATAAACTATAATAAATTCACTATAAGGAATAAAAATATCATTCATAATTTTCTGAAATTCCGATGGAGCATTCTTTAAACCAAAAGGCATTACTCTCCATTCATAATGTCCAAAAGGGACATTAAAAGCTGTCTTGTATTGATCTTTTTCAGAAATCTGAATTTGCCAATATCCAGACTTTAAATCGAATTTAGAAAATATAATAGAATTATAAAATCTATCTAGTAAATCTTTTTTATTAGGAATGGTAGATCTTATCCATTTTAAAACTTTATTTAATGGTTTATAATTTATAACCATTCTAGGAACAGCTCTATCAATTTCACTGTTTTTATTTACATAAAGAGCTGTACATGACCAAGAAGATTTAGAAGGTTTTATTAAGCCTTTTTGTAAAAGAGAATCAATTTCTTTTTTACAAAGTTCTAAATATTCTGAATTCATTTGACAAGGTCTAGCTTTTGTGGTAATTTTTCTTTCATCAAAATCTTCCTCATAAGGAAGTTCAACAATATGTCTTTTCCTATTCCAAAAAGCATTAGGATGGTCATTACATATTTCAACAGAAAATTTATGAAATAAATTATTTATTTTTTCTTTAAGCTTTGGATTTAAAAGCTTTTCATCAATAGAAGATATATTGATTTCTTGTTTTAAAAAATTTAAATGTAAATTCTTATGATCTATAAGACCTTTAATTTGATTAAGAATATTAGGTATATGTTCAGTAATAAAATCAAATTTTATTTCTCAACCTTCGAAATTTCCTATTATTCCTTTTTCTTTTACATGAGTTAAAGGATATATATTATCAAGAAATGGAGTTCCAAGTATAACTTGATTAGTAATATTTTTAACCAATAGAAAACTTGTAGGAATACAAACATTATTTTTACAAATATATGCTTTAGGAAGTTTAAACTTTATATCAAGTTTTTCACCACCAGCATGACTAAGTGTCATAGTAGTTTTTTCAAAATATTTTGTAGGAATTAATCCTTCTTGTATAACATTCATATCTGCACCACTATCAATTAAAGCAATTAATTCTTGTTTGTAAGAATTATTTATGAGTAAATTAATTTTTACATACCATTTTTGAGAAAATATAATACTTAAATTATTTAAGAAATTATCTTGTTCTAATATTGATGGTATATCTGGTAAATTAGAACTTTGTTCTATATGAGAATTTATTTTTTGATATTCAAGAAGTGAAATTCTTTCTTCAAAATTTTTATTAGTATTTTTTAACTTTGTTATTTCTTTTTTTAAATAAGTTATTTCTTTTAAAAGTTCAACCATTGTGGTTGGTTTTTCCACTGCTTGTCTTTCTTTTAACATTTTCATAACATTATTCATAAAATAAGGTTCCTGAGAACTTTTTATTTCTTTAGATTCATCAAGACTAGAGGATGATGGAATTGCTTGAATATTATCAATTAATTGAGAACGAAGCTCAGGATCTTTAACTAATTTAAGAAACTCGACAATATTGTTATTTGATAAAACATTTATTTCTAAATCTTTAAATTGTGAAAGAATTTTATAAAATTCTTCTCCTTCTTCTTTATCATGTTTAATACATTGAATATTTTGTATACATGAATTACAGCAAGCTTATGTATCAGAAGAAGTTAAAGATTTATTAATTAATTCTGATATATTATGCCCAGGAGATTTTTCAGAATTTTCAGTTTCAGAAGAAGATTTTTCAGATTCTGTATTAAGAAGTATTTTTGAAAGAGTTAATTTTAATTCTTCATTCTGTAGATTATTTATTTTCTTCTTCATTTTACAACGATTAGCATAATGATCAATCTTACCACATTTAAAACAAGTTTTATCAGTTTTATTATTTTTCTTAGATTCTTTTTCATATAATTTTCTTTTTGATAATTTCTTCTTCTTTTTTCCTTTGTAAAAGGGATCAGAAGATTTTTCTTGCTTCTTATCTTTAAAAGACTTTTTAGAAGAAGATGTCATATCCATACCAAATTGATCATAAAATCTACCTAATTGTGATTTCTCAGATAAGTTCTGTCGTTTTATTTGTTGATTTAGCTTTATTTCATTACAAAGAGATAAACCTTCTTGAATAATTGTACCTATTAATTTACCATAAGTATAATCATCATAAGGGATATTAAGAAAATCTTTTCTTAAATTTTTTCTAACTTTTTCAGCAAATAAATAAGGTAACCCATCAATAAATTTGGATTTCCAATGTGAGCTATTACTTTCTGGTAATTCCATAACTCTATTTAAAAAAGTATCTTTATACCAACGAAAATCTGTTAATGTTTTACATCTAAGATTTTGTAATAAAGTACGAATATTCTCACAATTATCAGAAATTCTTCCTGTAAAATGTTCAAGAATTGTAGTAACTAAAGTATAAATTACATTCTCAATAATATCATTTTGTTCTTGCTTAACTGTATTTAATATATGATGTTTGTCATTTAAACTTAAATAATTATCCCACCAACCTTTTAGTTGACCTGTAAATCCTGCAATTATCATTTTTGCAACATTTTTATCAGTATTTCCTGAAGATTTGCATATAGTACTATACATTAACATTCTATGTATCATACTATAAATTTGTTTATCAGAAAAACCATCAAGGTTCCATTCATAAATATGTTTTCCTGAATAACTATTATTAATAACATATTCTTGTTCCTCATGGAGAGTATCTATTGGGGAAGGTCTTCTATAATAATAATTATGCTGAGTAAGGCGATCAGCATATTTTTTAAGTCTATTTAATTCAAATTTAACTGTATCATTATGACTATCAGTTCCAATAGTATTAGATATATCTTGATCTAAAATATTTATTTTTAGATTTTTAAATTTTTCTTCAATAAATCTTTCTAAGTCTCCCTTGGGTTTTAAAATAAAATTTTTAATATCAGGAGGAGGTTGAAGATGAGATGCAGTGACAATATCATTTATTTCTGCATTTTTTTTTCTTTTATTGATTTATTTAATGATATATTCTTAATAGCAGAATAGATTCTATCTGTTCTTTCAGAGATTACTGCTATCTGTTCACCTAGAATATTTAGATATAAATTAGTGTAGTTTTGAGTAACTAATAATTGATTTAATTCTTTAAGTGTAAATGTTAAAGAATCATTCTCAATTATTTTGGAGAATGCATTAAAATTAAGTATTTTACCATTTTTCTCTATTGAAAAAGCTTGTTATGGAGGATATGTACCTTTCATAAATTTTCCTCCTTCTAATTTAAAATCACGTTCAATAATACATAAATATTCTTTAACATATGTTGAAATAAACCAGGGAATAAAAGTTATTATTTTATTTTCTTTTTCAAGAAATTTATAAAATTCGTCTTGATAGTAAATTCTATCTTCGCTTGAAATATTATCAAAAAACCAATCTCTAAATGGCTTCCATTTTTGCAATTTAAATTCATTTTTAATTGTATTTCTAGCCAGAGAACCTGGACTAAAATCAATTTTTGGTGTAAAATCCATTAAATATTATAATCCATTTCTGATTCAGTTAGATCTGAATCTTCCATTCCTTTTCCTCTAACTATATTATTTTTATCTAAAGATAAATTCTTAATATAAGTTTCTCTTAATTGAGAAGTAGAGGCCCTATTGGGTTTCAGTGGTATTTGAATATTTTCAAAAGGAGAAATAAAAGATCTCATAGATGTTGATCTTGATATTAAATTCCTTGAAATATTTTCCAATTGTGAATTCATTATGATAGAAATATTTCCATCTGAACTCTGGACTATATTAGTCACATCTTGACATATAATAGGAGTTTTTGGTACTGCATTGACAATTTGCCAATTATCTGGTAGAGAAATTTCCTCCCATTTAATTGATCTTCTAGTCGTAATATTCGACTTACTAAAATTTGTTTCAATTAGAATAGTCTCATTCAAAGGTTTATCTTTGATTTTACACATAGGATTCAAAGTGTGTAAAGGCTTGTAATAAATTCTATAACAAATACATATTATCTCTGATCCAGGAGCATAATTATATCCATGCGTTTTAACATTCATTGTCAAAGAATCAAGAATATTAATATCAGATAAAGATAATTGTAGATTCGGATAAACATCAAAATAAACTGGTCCATGTGCCAAACTTGACTGAATTATTCCCATTAGAGATTTTTTCCAATCTAAATTTCTACCATCTCTTAAGGCAGCAATAAAACTTTCTGGAAGATTTTCCAAAGTAAGGTTTAAAAACAATTTGGACTAAACCAATATGAAGAAATTTATGAGTTTTTCTATAAGGAAAAATATCTTTTTCCCCTAGTAATTTAATTACCATTTCTTCATTATTCAAAGAAATAGATTCTTCAGAGGTTTTAACAATTTGTTTTAAACCTAATTTTTCAAAAGTTCCTAATTGGTAAATTGTTTTTGGTTCTATCCTAGGGATAGTCCATTTATTTAATAAATCTAGATTTCTGGGAATTTCAAATTCTTGAGTAATACTATTTTTCATTTTTTCTGTATTTTTTAACATTATTTGATTTTGAGAAAGTGCTAAAAATATAACAGAAGATAAATATAAATACTACCTTGGCTCCGATACCAATAGATGGGGATGTATATTAAAATGGGGAATATTTAAAAATGGAAATCCGTCATAAAATTATATAACAAAAATGGAGTTTTACTTAATTTAATTTAAAAATGGAAATCCGTCATAAAATTATATAACAAAAATGGAGTTTTACTTAATTAATTCCGTCGATAAATATACTTTAATCCATTGCAAAAGCCAATAACCCAAAGAACGCCACACCTGGGCTAAGACGGGTATTCAAGGCTACAAAAGGTTAAAGTAATATTTATGCCAGAAAGAATTAAAACCTTGTTATATAAAATTGCCAGATTTTTGTTGCTCATCCCTAATGATATTGTCACTGCATCTCATCTTCAACCTCCTCCTGATATTAAAAATTTTATTTTAAAACCCAAGGGAGACTTAAAAAGATTTATTGAAGAAAAATTTAAAAATCTAAAAATAAATACTTTAGATCAAGATATATCTAATACTATTGGAACTGGTAGTCATAATGATACAGTTAAATTTGAATTAAATAGACTTAAAAAATATGCTGATCGCCCTACTCAGCATAATTATTATTATAGAAGACCTTCCCCAATAGATACTCTCCATGAGGAACAAGAATATGTCATTAATAATAGTTATTCAGGAAAACATATTTATGAATGGAACCTTGATGGTTATGCTGATAACAAATTTATAGTATGATACATAGAATGTTAATGTATAGTACTATATGCAAATCTTTAGGAAATACTGATAAAAATGTTGCAAAAATGATAATTGCAGGATTTACAGGTCAACTAAAAGGTTGGTGGGATAATTATTTAAGTTTAAATGACAAAGATCATATATTAAATACAATTAAGCAAGAACAAAATGATATTATTGAGAATGTAGTTTATACTTTAGTTACTACAATTCTTGAACAATTTACAGGAAGAATTTCTGATAATTGTGAGAATATTCGTACTTTATTACAAAATCTTAGATGTAAAACATTAACAGATTTTCGTTGGTATAAAGATACTTTTTTAAATAGAGTTATGGAATTACCAGAAAGTAATAGTTCACATTGGAAATCCAAATTTATTGATGGGTTACCTTATTTATTTCTTTGAAAAAGTTAGAAAAATTTTAAGAAAAGATTTTCTTAATATCCTTATGATGATTATACTTATGGTAAATTAATAGGTACAATTATTCAAGAAGGTTTAGCTCTTTGTAATGAAATAAAGCTAAATCAACAAATAAAACGACAGAATTTATCTGAGAAATCACAATTAGGTAGATTTTATGATCAATTTGGTATGGATATGACATATTCTTCTAAAAAGTCTTTTAAAGATAAGAAGCAAGAAAAATCTTCTGATCCCTTTTACAAAGGAAAAAAGAAAAGAAATTTTCAAAAAGAAAATTATATGAAAAAGAATCTAAGAAAAATAATAAAACTGATAAAACTTGTTTTAAATGTGGTAAGATTGGTCATTATGCTAATCGTTGTAAAATGAAGAAGAAAATAAATAATCTACAAAATGAAGAATTAAAATTAACTCTTTCAAAAATACTTCTTAATATAGAATCTGAAAAATCTTCTTCTGAAACTGAAAATTCTGAAAAAATTTCTGAGAATAATATATCAGAATTAATTAATGAAAATCTTTAACTTCTTCTGAAATAGAAGCATGTTGTAATTCATGTATACAAAATATTCAATGTATTAAACATGATAAAGAAGAAGGAGAAGAATTTTATAAAATTCTTTCACAATTTAAAGATTTAGAAATAAATGTTTTATCAAATTACAATATTATCGAGTTTCTTAAATTAGTTAAAGATCCTGAGCTTCGATCTCAATTAATTGATAATATTCAAGCAATTCCATCATCCTCTAGTCTTGATGAATCTAAAGAAATAAAAAGTTCTCAAGAAACTTATTATATGAATAATGTTATAAAAATGTTAAAAGAAAGACAAGTGGTAGAAAAACCAACCACAATGGTTGAACTTTTAAAAGAAATAACTTATTTAAAACAAGAAATAACAAAGTTAAAACATACTAATAAAAATTTAGAAGAAAGAATTTCACTTCTTGAATATCAAAAAATAAATTCTCATATAGAACAAAGTTCTAATTTACCAGATATACCATCAATATTAGAACAAGATAATTTCTTAAATAATTTAAGTATTATCTTTTCTCAAAAATGGTATGTAAAAATTAATTTACTCATAATTACAAACAAGAATTAATTGCTTTAATTGATAGTGGTGCAGATATGAATGTTATACAAGAAGGATTAATTCCTACAAAATATTTTGAAAAAACTACTATGACACTTAGTCATGCTGGTGGTGAAAAACTTGATATAAAGTTTAAACTTCCTAAAGCATATATTTGTAAAAATAATGTTTGTATTCCTACAAGTTTTCTATTGGTTAAAAATATTACTAGTCAAGTTATACTTGGAACTCCATTTCTTGAAAATATATATCCTTTAACTCATGTAAATGAAAAAGGAATAATAAGAAATTTCGAAGGTAGAGAAATAAAATTTGATTTTATTAATAAACCTATACCTAATATTCTTAATCAAATTAAAGATCTTATAGATCAAAAGAATTTACATTTAAAATTTTTAAAACAAGAAGTTAATATATTTTCTATTGAAGAAAAGCTTTCAAATCCAAAGCTTAAAGAAAAATAAATAATTTATTTCATAAATTTTCTGTTTAAATATGTAATGATCATCCTAATGCTTTTTGGGATAGAAAAAGACATATTGTTGAACTTCCTTATGAGGAAGATTTTGATGAAAGAAAAATTACCACAAAAGCTCGACATTGTCAAATGAATTCAGAATATTTAGAACTTTGTAAAAAAGAAATTGATCTCTTTTACAAAAAGGCTTAATAAAACCTTTTAAATCTTCTTGGTCATGTACTGCTTTTTATGTAAATAAAAACAGTGAAATTGAAAGAGGTGTTCCTCGAATGGTTATAAATTATAAACCATTAAATAAAGTTTTAAAATGGATAAGATCTCCCATTCCTAATAAAAAAGATTTTGGATAGACTTTATAATTCTATTATATTTTCTAAATCCGATTTAAAGTCTGGATATTGGCAAATTCAGATTTCTGAAAAAATCAATACAAGACAGCTTTTAATGTCCCTTTTGGACATTATGAATGGAGAATAATGCCTTTTGGTTTAAAGAATGCTCCATCAGAATTTCAGAAAATTATGAATGATATTTTTATTCCTTATAGTGAATTTATTATAGTTTATATAGATGATATAATAATATTCTCAAAAACTATTGAAAATCATTTTAAACATTTAGAAATTTTTAAGAAATTAGTTATACAAAATGAGTTAGTTATATCTAAACCTAAAATGTCTTTATTTCAAACAAAAATTAGATTTTTAGGACATAATATTGAGAAAGGAAATATTATTCCTATACAACGTAGTATTGAGTTTGCCTCAAAATTCCCGAGATATTATTCCGGACAAAACTCAATTGCAAAGATTTTTAGGCGAGTTTAAATTATGTTTCGCTTATTCTTTCCTAGAGCTTCGTCGTAGCTTGGGGGCCGGTTGGCGACCATGAATACAAGGCTCTCTAAGGAGCCGCACAAGACTTGAGAAGCGAGCAGGGGGTGAAGGCCAGATAACGAAACTGGCGACCTTGGCAACCATAAAGGGTCGCCGCCTGGATATTACATCCACTTGCTACTAGATATTATACCCACTTGATGTTAGATATTTAGTACTTACTTAGCTACTAAGACTAGTGACTAAGCTGCTTCTGCACCGCTAGTTTTTTACTTCACCCCTAAGTTTAATCTTCCTATAAAAGGAAGTCTTGTGTAACCTAATCAAAGATGATATATTCTAATTCAAAATCACAGACCAAAGCTCTGCAAAAATAAACTCCTCTCGCCGCCTACCTCCGGCTGATATACTAACAAACTACTCACAAACAAGCCAGATATCCCCACCATTAACACCGCAACGCCATCGTGACGTTTTCTACATCGTCAGTTGGCTCCGTTACCGGGAAATCCACGCAACAACTTGCTTACAGTTCCAGGCGTGAAAATCATCTAAGAGTGACAACGCGCAACGGATCGAAGGAATCTCACTTTCACCAGTTAGAAAACGTCCGGCTACATTCATTCGCCCAAGTTACGTTCCGAAAAGAGGTAATCTTACAAAGAAAATCCCTCAAAATCGCCTTTATTTCCCTCCCCCTAGAAGAGAGAGCTGTCAAAGAGCAAACTTTTCTACCTCAAAAGCATATACCCAGAAAAAACCCTCACCCAAACGAAACGCTTCTGGAAAATCACACTTTTTCGGGGTTATTACGCAAATCGCCACCACTTTTCCCCAGAAAGTCACCCTACAACAAATGGCAGGAAGTAAAGGACATCTGACACCCAAAATCCCTGCAAAGGGGGGCATGCAGCATCAGGCTCGGGGAGAGGAGGTAGGAGAAACACTTGACAATCTCCCCGCCGGAGAAGGGTCTCAACGAGGGGTCCTATCGCCTAGCTACGCCCGGAACGTCATTAACCAAAAGGCCAAGTCAAATGAGGCCATCATTGCGCTAGATGGGGCTCGCAAGGAGAGAGCAAGGTCACAACAGAGTCAAAAGTCGACCCCCGAGAAAAGACCAGACACTCTGGAGGACTCTGAGATTGCGGAAATGAGAGAGTATGCAAGGTATGCGGAAACTATGTACTTAACCAATTCTGGCCTGGTAGCAAAGGGTCAGGCCCTAATGGCGATACGACCCCCGAATCCTCCTAGAAATGAAACTGCTCCCGCGGCCATAAATAAAGGTCGCCAAAGTCAGATCCAGGAAATCGAGATAGAGGAGAGTGTGCATTCATCGGGTCGTAAAGGATTGAGGAGAGAGATCGCGTAAAACTCAACACCTCCAGATCGCGATCACCAGAGAGGAAAGACACTTGAAAAAGGATCAGCTTTCAAAAGGTTGGGTGAGAAGGACAAGGCCTCGGCCCCAAGTCGTCTCAGCCTTCCAGGAGGAGGAATACTCCCCCGACCAGATAGGAGCGCGCAGGACGCTCGCATAATAATAAGGGAGAAAAGAGCTCGCCAGGAGGGATCGCAAGACTATGGGGAGTCAGAGCGCGGACAGGAACGGGCTGATAAGCAGGCACTGTCGCGACCTAGGATCGACTCTGCCTTGACGGAACAAGTGGAAATAATGAGAAATGAGCTCGCGGAGTTGAAGAAATCGAGGCCAGTCGAAAGGGCCGCACCGGTCTCAGGAATCGACGTGCTCGCTAAAGGAATCACAGAGACGTTGCCTACCAGCAATGAAAAGGTTAGATACCACAGCTATAATTACTACAATGGTAACTCTTGTCCGAACGACTGGCTTACCGCTTTCCAGGGCCGCATCACTTTAGCAACCCGAAACAAATCCGCCTGGTGCATCGCATTAGTCGGTAGTATGCAAGATAGGGCTGCATCCTGGATACGCGGGCTTCCCCGCGGCTCAGTTAAAAGTTGGGAGGACCTATCGGAAAAATTCGTCAGAGAATTTGAATCAGCAAGCGAGCCTAAAAAAACCATAGAGGACATGTATGAGGTTCGCATGGGAGGGCATGAGTCTGGAAAAGAATATTACGAGCGGTTCATCCGAATATACGATCAGACAAGAAACATTCCGGATGACGCAGTTATAACATGTTTCCTCACAGGGATCGCTAAGGGTCCGATGAAGACAAAATTTAACCTGCGGCCCCCTAAAGCGGGTCTCAGGGAGATGCTGGAAAGGACCCGGATGATGGGGGTCAGCGAAGCGCCCTCCTCTGGAAAAACCAAACCAAAAACGGAGCAACCTCCACATAGAGAGGATCGCACGGAGGATCGTAAGAAGGAAAAGGGACGGGATGCTAGCCACGATCGCGAGGTAAAGAAGCCATACAAGTTCAGCGAGGATAACTTCACCCCGCTCAACACAAAAGCATCCCAGATACTGTTTGAGATTCGCGAACACTTCGACAAACCCAAACCCATGAGGGGCGATCCCGACAGTCGCGATAAATCGAAATACTGCGACTATCACAAAGATCACGGCCACGTCACAGATGAATGCTTCACATTGAGACGAGAAATAGAGAGACCGATCCGCGAGGGACCAGCGACTAAGTATAAACGGGACGGGAATACCTGTTCTGGACAGGGTCGCCAACCCCGCGTCTATCAACGGGAAATTCAAGTTATCCATGGGAATATTCCCAGCAACAACCAGCTGAAATCCCAAATACATCAAATCAATACGCGCGGTTTTGAAAAACAGGTAGTGCTGGGGGAAAGCAAAAAGGGAATCATGTTCACTAAAAGTGAACTCACCACAGTCGACGGCCCCATGGAAATACCCCTCATTCTCAAAGTCGGGGTAAATGACAAGCATGGCGTCAACAGAGTAATGGTCGACACTGGAGCTGGCCGGGACGTCATCTATTTCGACTGTTTAAAACAGATCGGATTCGGTGAGGCCAGGCTGAAACCTTACATTGGGGTGCTCGAAGGCTTTACCAATGATACGGTACGGGTCAAAGGCACCATCGACCTCAACATCACTCTTGGCGATTACGAGCCCTGCCGAACAGAGGTAGTCACTTTCCTAGTTATTGATCTCCCCTCGTACTATAACATGATTCTGGGGATTCCAGCAATGAGGAAATTCCAAATGGTGGCTTCTATTCCTCACTAAAGAATCAAATTCAACATAGGGAACGAAGTTGGGGTCGTCATCAGCCGACCCGGGTTTTTCCTCGAATACATGACAAAAAATAGGGTCGACTCCAAGCGAACCAGAGTAGAGGGATTTAACATGACCTCAAATCAGATCGCCACACTCAAGGAAGCAGTAGAGGTTGAAACATTACAGATCCGAGACAAGCCGGACTTCATCGCCGAAGATGAGCTGATCGAGGTTGTTATAAATAACAAACACCCTGATCAGAAGGTCAAGATAGGATCCCAGACCACCGAGAAGGAAAGGGAAGAGCTGATCGAGCTTCTAAAGGCAAACTTGGACGCCTTCGCCTGGGAGGAGACAGATATGAGGGGCGTGGAGTCGGAGATCGCTTTGCACCATCTGAGTGTCGACCCCCATTTTAGGCCGATCCAACAAAGAGCGCGCCAATTCACTACGGAAAAGGAGGTCGCAATAAAGAAAGAGGTCGAAAAGCTTTTAACTGCCGGCATTATCAAAGAGCTGCAGTACCCTACCTGGTTGGCAAACGTGGTAATGGTGAAGAAACATAACGGCAAGTGGCGGATGTGCGTTGACTTCACCGACCTAAACAAAGCCTGCCCCAAAGATCCCTACGCACTGCCCCGAATTGACAAAATGGTCGATGGAATTGCAGGTTTTGAAACGCTGAGTTTTCTAGACGCTTATTCGGGCTATCACCAAGTGAAGATGGCTGACGAAGACAAGG
This sequence comes from Gentiana straminea, assembly GCA_036785695.1. Lineage (NCBI taxonomy): Eukaryota > Viridiplantae > Streptophyta > Magnoliopsida > Gentianales > Gentianaceae > Gentiana > Gentiana straminea. Next base: position 3,655,118 of record JAVUPR010000298.1, read on the forward strand.
AGCTAACGGCCTTCAGGGCCGCCGGCGGGTTATATTACTATGAAATGATGCCGTTTGGTCTAAAGAACGCGGGTTCAACGTATCAAAGGATGGTGAACCAAGTTTTTAGCACGCAAAAGGCAAGAACATGGAGGCTTACATCGACGACATGGTCGTAAAATCATGTCGCCAGGATCATCTAGTGAACCTTCGCGAAACCTTTGCAAACGTAAAAAGTCACTCGATGAAGTTAAACCCCGCCAAATGCACTTTTAGGGTCCAGGCAGGGAAATTTTTGGGCTTCATGGTAAGTCAAAGGAGGATCGAAGCAAACCCCGAGAAAATCGAAGCACTAATAAACATGAGCGAGCCAACCAACGTTAAGGAGGTACAGAAGCTGAATGGGAGAGTGATAGCCCTGGGAAGGTTTATATCAAAATCCGCCGAGAAAAGCTTGCCCTTCTTCAAAATTCTAAAGGGAAATAAGACATTTTTATGGACAAAGGAATGCTCTCAGGCTTTCAAAGAACTCAAGGCCTACCTGTCAAGCCCGCCTCTGCTTACCAGTCCAGTGGTCGGCGACGTCTTGCTATTATATCTGGCTGCCTCGGATAGGGCCATCGCCGCAGCACTTATCAAAGAGGAGGGTACCTCGCAAAAATCTGTTTATTATGTTTCTAAGGCTCTAAGCCCAGTAGAGAGTCGTTATTTTAATATCGAGAAGTTAGCCTACTGCGTTGTTATCGCCGCCCGAAAATTAAGGGCTTACTTTTCATCGCATTCAATCATAGTACTATCAGACGCGCCGCTACGGCAGATCCTCCACAAACCGGACTTATCAGGTCGTTTGCTACGCTGGGCCATCGAGCTCACCGAATTCGATATCCGGTACGAACCTCGAAAGGCCATCAAAGCTCAGGCATTGCCCGATTTCATCGCCGAAACGAGCTTCAATGAGGATATCCCGCAACAAACCAATGCCATACATAGCCCCGACAGTATTACCACAGCGGACGAGCCTCAGCGGCCAAGTCACTGTTGGCAACTCTATGTCGATGGCGCCGCCAACCTCAAAGGTTGCGGTGCGGGGATCATTTTACTCGAGCCTGGAACTTCAGAAAAAATTGAGAAAGCCCTGAGATTTAACTTCACTGCGTCAAACAACCAAGCAGAGTACGAGGCAGTCATCACGGGACTAGAGCTCGCAAGAGCCATGAAGGTCGAAAATGTGCAGGTCTTCTGCGACTCCCAGTTGGTTGTCAATCAAGTGAGCGGGTCGTTCGGCATCCACTGCGAAATTTTGTAAAAATATATTAATCTCGTCAAAAGGCTTGAAAGCAGCTTCAAGTACTGCAAGTTCACCAACATCCCCCGGGTGGACAATCACAGAAGTGATTATTTATCCAAGCTGACCAGCAATGACGAGATGAGCAACCCATCGATTATGGTAGAGTATTTATCAGGGCTCGCCATCGACAGGGTCGAGGTAATAGACTTACAATACATCAACCCCTGTTGGATTGACATAATAAAGGAATACATCTACTCTGGAAAGCTCCCAGATGAGCCAAACGAGGCCAGAGCCCTGGTCAAAAGGGCCGCCAGATACACCATTTTAAACAATGTCTTATACCTACGGTCATTCTCTAAACCATTGCTGAGATGCGTACGACCTGAAGAAGTTGATGGAATCCTCATAGAGCTGCATGAAGGGATATGTGGCGGCCATCCAGCTAGCCGCACCCTCTCTCGGAAGGTCTTATTTGCAGGATATTACTGGCCGAAACTCGCGGAGGACGCCAAGGAATATACTAAGGCATGCGACGTATGTCAAAAATTCATGGATATTCCTAGGCTACCATCAGTTGAACAAAGCATTGTCATAGCCGCGTGGCCCTTCGACATGTGGGCCATTGACCTCATTGGGCCATTAAAGAAGGGCCGCTCTGGATGCGAGTATGTAGTGGTCGCCGTGGACTATTTTACCAAGTGGATCGAGGCCAAAGCCTTGGTAAAAATCAGTACCACGGATATAACCTATTTTCTACTCGACCAAATATATATGGACCAAATTCGGCGTCCCCAGAATAATAGTGTCAGATCACGGACCTCAATTCAGGGAGGAATTCGACACATTCTGCGAAGAGAACAATGTCAAACATTGGCAATCGTCAGTGTGCTATCCGCAGGGAAATGGTCAGGCTGAGAACGCAAACAAACAAGTACTCAGCGTGCTGAAAAAGAGTTTGGGTGAAAAAGCGGGTAAATGACCTGATCACCTCCCCGCGGCTTTATGGGCACTTAGAACGTCGCGGAAAACAACTACAGGGGAAACTCCATTTGCCTTAACCTATGGATCCGAAGTTATGGCCCCGGTAGAGATGGCCCTACCAAGTTTAAGGATCACACATTTCAGCGAAATGGATAACCCACTCAAAAGAAAGCTCGATCTCGATTTAGCAGAGGAGCGGCGTATCGAATCATATGGATGTTTGCTCAATTATAAACAGGCTGCCAAACGTCATCACGACAAGCACGTTCGTGGTCATCACTTTTCTATCGGAGATTATGTTTTACGGAAAAGACAAGCCACGGGCCACGAGGCCAAGAAAGGGAAACTATCGGAAAACTGGGAAGGCCCCGTGAGGATCGCTCGAGTAGTCAAGAAAGGTACCTACGTTCTGAGTGATAACCAAGGTCGCGAATACAACCGACCTTGGCATGCAGATAATCTGAAAAAATATTACATGTAGAGCGTGCGTCTGCCACATGCAAACAAAGCATACGGAGAATGAAATCAATAAAAGAAAATCTTCATTCAAAACAAATGGAGTACAATTGTTTCCAGCAAATAAATGGGGCCGCCCTAAAAAAAATCAAAATAAAATAAAATAATACACTCTGCCTAATGAGTGTACCTATAACGATCCAGTGAGTGTTTCGGCACCCTCGCTAAGCTGCATAGCTTAGTTATTAATGAAGCAAAAGGGAAGCGACGATTGCGATCCATAGAAACCGCAAAATTAACCGCTTCACGGTGAATCAAGATCCCCCAATCAATGTCAACGTGATGATCGCGAATAGCGTGCAAAAGCAAAGCTTCGGCCTCACTAACAGCCTCGCTATCTGTAGACAAAAGGGCGCGTGAGTTGATAAACTTTTTCCACTCACGATTGCTGCGAGAAAAATCGGACGTAGGTCCCAGTGCACGAGGCCGCTCAGAATCTGGAAAAAGCTCGCGGAGGGCTCGTCGTAAGCGAGTTTGTCTACTTGACTCATCGGCAAGGTTCCAAGCGAGCTCATAATGGGATGAGGGATCGATAGCAGGTATACCCAGGGCACCATTAATAGCCTCCGGAGTAAAAACAACCGTGACACCACGAAGGGTAATGCAGCTAACGACCCCTTCAGATGCAGCCTCAGACAAAATGGAGTAGAACTCCCTCACCATTGTAAGATTGGGAAGTATTGATGAGGGTGGTGCACCAAAATCTGCCCACCCAGAGAAACGTACACGCAGCAGAGAGCCATCACCCTCAACCTTGCTCTGATTTAAACCCCTCTCCTTCGCAGGCTCAACCCATTCAAAATAGCGCCAGAAATGATCTTTAGCAAGGACAGAGGCAGTAAAAAAAAGGGGGATACATCACGAGTAGGACGGGTTTTAAAAACTCGCACTATACCCTCTCCAGATGGAAGAGACATGATTCTCACAGCAAAAATTTATGCAAGAAAAAAGAGAATGAGAATGAGAATGAGGTTAGCCTACCTCCCCCTTTTTATAGCAAAGGTCTGCAGAGGGGACGGCCATGATCAACAGTATCCTACGGTCGGCCTTCACACGGTTTATCCGAAATTCAAAATTCAAAGGGTGCATTTAACGTATATCACTTATCAAGGCAAGATTCTAGCCTATACTCACGCAACAGTTACTAGCCCGAGATTATAGGCCGCTCTGAACACGCATGCGCTGCCAGTGAACCGTCAAGTCAATTCTAATCCATGAATCCCCGACAACACGGCAGTCGAGAAAAGATTAATGTCCCACCGGTTCAGCTCGCAAATTTGAGACGACCCTTCATTCCACCCCAAACTTAGGGGGCCGCATCTAGAAAATTTCAAGCGTAAAACAAATCAAGCAAAATGCGGCGACCTCCAGCTAGGTGGCCGCGTAAAGCCTTGTGAAATCTGGACTATTATTCACTACGAATCCGCAGCGACCAAGAGTTGTACAAGGTTGCGGCGACGATCTGTTTTGCTCAATTTAGCGACGGCCAACTAGGTCGCTGCCATCCTTGTCCCAAATAGGGAGGTCAAGTTTATTTTAGCCAGCTCAATAAAACTAGCCAAAATAAAGGGGGCCGCACACATACAAGACAAGATCGTAGGAAATAAATCAAAGAAACAAGTACAGTAGATAAGTGAAAGAGGCCAAAACGGTCACAAGCCAAATTCAATAAGCCAAGTGTGGCCACAATGTCGGTGCGGAAAGTAAAAAGATAAGTTAATTATTACAGTCATCAAATGAGGACGCCAAATAGTTCAAAGGACAAACAAAGTCGAATTATTACAAAACAGCAGAAAATGTTTTGAAACAGCCCAAAAAAAAATTAAATAGAGCAAGGAGGCGTATCAATATACTCGTCGCCGGCTTGAACATTGGCAGCAGGAGGTTTTCTCAAAATGGCAAAGTTGACAGGATTCACTGGAGGAGGATCTCATATCGGATCGCCACGCTGAATCTGATTAGTCTGGATGGCAACAATGTGGTCCGCCGCATAAGGAATATCGGGATGAAGGGCCAATAGCTCGGGGGTTCGCTGAGACAAGTCGATCCACTGAAGCATTTCCTCGAAAGTAATGCTCTCCCTCCCATGATAGGCCCAAAGACAGTGGGCGAGATGGTTAAAGCCTTGGTCGAAGCTCGCCTCTTGATAGCCAAAAAACTCATCAGAGAGCTTGTAAGCATCCACAGCCGCCGGGCCCGCTTCCTTAGTAGCCTTGTTTGCAGCAGCAAGCTGCTCCTTCAAACTGGCGATCTCCTTACGCGCGGCCACTAACCCCTCAGCAGATTGACGGGCTTCTTCTTTCAGAGCAGACACCTTCTTCTGCAGCTCCACATCCAGTTTGGCGCTCTCTGTCATAGCTTTCCTCATCCGATCAACTTCGGCCAGCGCCTCCGAGCCCTTTTTCTCAGGAACAGTCATGCCTTTCTCTGAAGCCCCAAGAGCCGCCGTTACTTTTTCAGTTCAGCTTTGCGCTTTTCGGCGGCCTCAATCGCCTTGTTTATACGAGTCCCAAGCTGAGAGAGAAACGAAAGTTATAAGCTCTCCAGATATGAAAAGAAATAAAAAATATATATATATGATACCAAGGCAGAAACTTACCATTGAGGCAGCGATTCCGAATTGGCCTGAAAGGTCTTTGAGCTCAGTGACCTCGTCACCAACCGGGGCGTCGTCTTGAACAACGACACGATCAGTAATACCTCTCCCGATCTCCAGCTGAACCCCATGCGGCGAATCCCATGCAAGGCGACCCAAAGGGATAACATCAGCAATATCCTCTCTGATTTGGCTCGCTTTATGCATGTCAAGGCCCTTGCTGAAATTGGCATCTAACCACACCGCCTCTTTCCCCTTGTAACCACGGGGCGGCGTCCCAATCGGCACCGGCTCCACCTCCTCAGGGACCTCTTCCACAATAGCTTCAGCGGCTCGCCTGTCAGTGCGATCAACCCCTTTGCCTGCACCACCAGCAGTCTTGGTTTTCTCAGGTCTGGCTCGCTTCTGACCCTGGGACTCCTTGGCTTGTTCATCAACTTGTGATCTTTTTTGGGCCACGGTCTGGCTTGAGCTCGCAGTTTGGGGCGCCGCCGAAGCCTTGGTAGGATCGAATGTCTCATCAACAATGGATGCGTCCACAGTATGGGGGACCTTCCCCAGAGCTTGCTTCAAGGCCGCCTGACGGGCCCTAGCCTGCTCATCAGCGAGCCTTTGCTTTTGAGCCCTGCGTTCGGTGGCGTCCATATCTGCAAAAGAGGTTCATTAAAAACGGATCCAAAAGAGAACGACAAATTATGAAATAAGCAAATAGAAAGCAAGGAAGGTTACGGGGCGGCCTTTCACTCGAGTAGCCTCCACAAACCGCACACTCGGAAGGAAAACATTTTCCTAAATGGCCAATCTCCTACCTAATCAGGGTCGCTCTCCTCCGGAACCATAGCAACCATTGGTTCCGCCTTACCCGGGCCCGCGAGGCCCACCATACGTGCAAATGGAAGAGCCAGATCAAGAAGATCGACCCAAGCAATGTTCCTTGAAGAGGCCTCGACCCCATTGGACTGTATGAGAGTCATGAGTCCTTTGACAAAACGCCGTTCTGCTACAAGAGGCTCGTCGATCGAGAGGGTAGACTTTTCCATACGCTTTGCGGCCCTAGGGAACGGCCAACCAACCTTAGATTCCACCTTAAGGATCTGCTCGTGCCATCTATGAATCTTATTTGGTAGCAAGAATAGCAAGCGGGGCGTCTTGGACCTTAAAGATATTTGTCCCGGGATACCCGTCCCATAGAACCAGTGGAATTGACCTAGAAAAGTCAGGGAAGGCTCAATCTTCATTGTTCGACACATCACAATGAACGCCATGATTTGAATAACGGTCCCAATGACGAAATCGGAGGGAAGAGCCCCCATCAGCTCGTAAATCCTCACAAAGAAAGGGTCGAATGCAGGTCGGAGCCCCGCATAAAAATGGTCAAAGTGCAGAATTAAGGTGTCATCTGAGCAGCGAGCACAGACGTAATCCCGGCGGTCCCCAGGTTTAAATTTTTCCTCCTCCATCGAATAATCAAGCAGGGAAAATCGGTACACACTCGTGTTGATTTTAAATCGACGACGGATAAATCGGTTAATGTCGTCGCTGTCACGAAGTTTCGCCCACTTTTTCTCCAGCGCCTTCTCATATTCCGCTAGGATGGCAAACTCTCTTAGCGCCTCTGGATTGTTGGGTGCTGTCTTCTTTGACTTAGAGGCGGCCTCCCCGACAGTAGTTTTGGGATCCCTCTTCCTATTTGGTTTTTTAGGAAGCTCCCAGACAATTTTGCGAGGTAGGGGGCATTCTCGTCCTCACTCGACCCCATCAGCTCATGAAGAGCGGCGTCCTCAATATATGCCTCGTCATGACCAGCGGCTCCACTGGGACTAGGATCGGCAGCCTGTTCTTCAACGTCAGACATCCCTCTTTCACCAGCCTCGCTGGTGCTTGTCCCTTGAGCTCGCGCCATTTCCTTGCGGCTTTTCTTGCGTCGCGGGGCGGGGTCAGGGAACACAGAATCTAAGTCAAACGGATCGTCGCTTGCTCGAACGGCGGCCTCCGCCCCGGTTATCTCTTCAAGAAGGTCGTCCTCGGCGGACATTTCAGGACTAGAGGGGTCGTCACCCTCTTCCTCATGAGCGTAATCATAAGCCTCCTGCTCCTCGTCAGAGTCGCCTCTCGCAGAATACTCTCCGTCAGACATCCTGCAAAAACAAGAGGAAAAGGTGGAGCTTTCAGACCTGGGATAATAAGAATTACACCAGGAAGGTAATCGCACCCATCTCGACGCCTTCCCCTCCGTTTTTACGGGAGAAATGGAAAGCAAATTGCAAGAAAAAGGGAAATGTGAATTCAAGAAACAAACAGGCCCAGGCCGAAAGGTGAATTTCTGGGTTAAATCTCCAGCCTCCCCCCATAATGAAAACACCAACCCAAAAACCTTAACCTTTTCTCAAAAAAAAACATCTTACGTCTAAGCACATTGCCTCAACAGTGGATCAAACACTATGAAAAGGCTCGAAAAACAAACGGAAAAACACAGAAAAAGGAATAAGGGGGAAGAATTTTTTTTCGGGAAAAGATAGGAGGAGCGCCTAAAGAGCACGTCGGAATCTTCAAACTCCTGCCGGAAAACCTCAAAGCCCACTTCAACCACCGCAAACCTTACTACCAGCCTTCGCCGGAAACCTTCGCTGATCCCAGAAACCTAGAAAGAGGAGAGAGCCCAAAGGAAAAATTGTGGGAAAATGGAAGGGTGCAAAGTGAGGAAATGTGGAGGAGACCAGCCTTATATAGGCAAGCAAGTTGTGATCGTGGGGCTGGGAGTTGATCCATCCAACGGTTAGAGAATGCGCGGTCGATTCAAATTCCAAAATTCAAAAACTGCAATCATTATGGAGGCCAATCAATGCCCATGTACCATGGGCAGTTACCAAGGGCGTTACTACCCACGAAATTGCAGTTATCAAGGGGGCCGACGTCAGCCACGATCTAACTAACTGCCCCACTGAAGCTTAAACGGAGGGCCTCTCAGACGACAAGGTCGCAAAAACAGGCCCAGAGTTGCTTCGAAGGCCGCTTGCTTTGAAAGCACGGTCCTTAGTGAACAAGTCGCATCAGACGACGAGGTCGCAAAAACAGGCCCAGAGTTGCTTCGAAGGCCGCTTGCTTTGAAAGCACGGTCCTTAGTGAACAAGTCGCATCAGACGACAATGTCGCACATACATCGTCCAAGAGCTCACTACTCCACACTCGATATCTTCATGAAAAATGATCAAGATATGGAGTAGGGGGCCATTGATGATACAAATTATATCGCCAGCAGTTGGTCCCGGAAGCGGCCCAAGGAAGCTGCGACTACATCTATGGCGACGTCAAAAGGTATTAAAATCAAGGCCGCCGCCAACAACCTTTCCTAGAGCTTCGTCAAAGCTTGGGAGCCGGTTGGCGACCATGAATACAAGGCTCTCTAAGGAGCCGCACAAGACTTGAGAAGCGAGCAGGGGGTGAAGGCCAGATAACGAAGCTGGAGACCTTGGCAACCACAAAGGGTCGCCGCCTGGATATTACATCCACTTGCTACTAAATATTATACCCACTTGATGTTAGATATTTAGTACTTACTTAGCTACTAAGACTAGTGACTAAGCTGCTTCTGCACCGCCAGTCTTTTACTTCACCCCTAAGTTTAATCTTCCTATAAAAGGAAGTCTTGTGTAACCTAATCAAAGATGATATTCTAATACAAAATCACAGACCAAAGCTCTGCAAAAATAAACTCCTCTCGCCGCCGCCTACCTCCGGCTGATATACTAACAAACTACTCACAAACAAGCCAGATATCCCCACCATTAACACCGCAACGCCATCGTGACGTTTTCTGCATCGTCACTTATTATAAAGATTTAGCAAAAGATGCTGCTATACTATATGATAGACTAAAGAAATCACCAAAACCTTGGTCTGATCAACATACTAAAGCTGTTCAAATTATTAAAACAAAAGTAGCTAATCTTCCTTGTCTAATGTTAGCTAATCCTTTATGGGATAAAATAATTGATACATATGCTTCAGATATTGGTTTTGGAGGAATTTTAAAACAAATTTGTCCAAAGACAAAACAAGTTTATCTTGTTAGATTTAATTCTGGTAAATGGAATACTAGTCAAAAAAATTATTCTGCAGTAGCAAAAGAAATTTTAGCTATTGTTAAATGTGTTTTAAAATTTCAAGATGACTTATATAATAAGAAATTTCTTATTTATACAGATTGTCAATGTGCAAAATTTATGTTTAATAAATATTTTAAGCATGATGTTTCTAAACAAATGTTTGCAAGATGGCAAGCACATTTAGCCCCTTTTGATTTTGATATTCTTCATATGAAAGGTGAAGATAATAGTCTTCCTGATTTTCTAACTCGTGAATTTTTACAGGAATGACATCTAGAGGAAGAGGGATTTTTAATCCCTATCGTGGTCGAGTTGGACGAGGAAATATCCTGGTTCAACATGGAAATAGAACACTTATTTCAGATAATATATCTGAATCTTCACAAAGTCAGAATATTAATTTTGATAAACTTTACTAGGAATTTCTAGATTATAAAAAAATGAAGAATGGAAAAGGCAAAGTTATTGAGGATATACCCTCATATGTAAATATTGTAATATCTGAAGAAGAAGATATAACTTCTTATCAAGAAAATGAAGATCAAGGAATTATATTTCTAATTGAATATGATGATTTGAAAAAGAAAAAAGACACATGGTCATTAATGGAAAAATATTTGGATAATAATCCTTTTCCGGCAACTGCATATAAGCAGATATCTTATTATGAAAATTTATTAAAAGCCTCAGAATGTGAAATTACACATTTCATGGCAAATGATCAGAAAGAATATACTTTCAGTAAGATTATCATAAAGAGAATTTATCTTCCAAATGAATAGGGAATATCTTTATTCAAAGAAAAAGAATATCTTTTTCAAGAGAAAAATATATCCATTAAATATAATTATTGGGATTATATCCAAGCATTTACTAATGTATTCTTATATGAAAATAGAAAACAAAAACATACTTGGTTTATTAAAGTATGTCCAGAAGTATATAAGCATCTGGAATATATACCAAATTGGTTTCAGCAATGGTGGTTGTTGCATGGACCTTCCATCAAAATTCTTTTAGAAGAATTCAGAGAATTATATTCTCATTGGGTGGATGTTTCCCCAAAAATATCTGAATTAAGTAATCAGGGAAATTTAATAAATTGTTTTGGTTCTTTATATTTCTTTTTAGAATTTCGATTCCATGGATTTTAAAATGGACACCAATTGTAGACATTACTACAGAAAATTTACCATGTATAAAGAGAAAATATTTCTCAAAATTCTGGACAAAATTATCAAAAAAGGATCCTCAGACAGGACAAATATTTGGTGAAGAGCTTCTTCAAGAAATCAAGACGAAAATTAGTTATTTGGAAGAATTCGAAGATGAACAACTGGATACTGGTTGTGTTCAAAATCCTTTCCAGAATATTTCAGGAAAATTAAAAGTCAAAGGAATTATTTCCAATAAAGAAATCTTACAGTGTTACATGTCCGAAATAAAGAAGGATTTACTAAAGAATTTTGATCACAAATTGGATGATTCAAAATCAGATATATCAATGACCTCTTCTACAAATATGACAGAAGAATCACAAGACCCAAATGAAGAAATTGATGATATTCAAAAATTTATAAAACAGCTTCAAGGAATTGACAACAATTGAGACAAGGGTAAAATTATGACATCAAGAAGAACAAATGAGTGCTAATACTGATTATGAACAGTAATAATGTCGGCCAGCACTATTCATGAACAGTAAATTACTATTCATGAACAGTAATTACTATTGATAAACAGTAATTACTGTTTACTTTTACTATTTACTTTTCGTTTTATGGCAGACATACTGCTGCCATTATTTGTTTTCTACTGTTTACTTTTACTGTTTGGCCCTTTTGTTTTGGCCATTTCCTTCTCGTTTTCCCTATATATAGACTGGTTTCAGTAACGAGAAAGGTACGCTTGAGTTTTTACTCGCCTCTTCTCTTTCTCTTCCTAACTTGTAAAAATCTGTTGAATAAAATTTCTTATTGGTTACAACTTAGAGTTATTTGTAAGTTTATTTACTTTTGTTTAATTTTATTTTTTTTTAATTTTTATAATAGCCTAATGATATGCTAAACAATAAAAGTGTTAAAATATAATGAGAAGATAAGTTTAAATACAGTTATGGTCTTTTATATTGGGATGTATAAATGCTTATTAAGGGATGAGCAAAAAAATCTGGCAATTTTATATAACAAGGTTTTAATTCTTTCTGACATAAATATTACTTTAACCTTTTGTAGCATTGAATACCCGTTTTAGCCCAGGTGTGGCGTTCTTTGGGTTATTGGCTTTTGCAATGGATTAAAGTATATTTATCGACGGAATTAATTAAGTAAAACTCCATTTTTGTTATATAATTTTATGACGGATTTCCATTTTTAAATATTCCCCATTTTAATATACATTTTAATATACATCCCCATCTATTGTATTATTGAAAATTTTAATTAAATAATAATAATATTAATAATCTACAACCTATAAAAAATATACACATACCCTACAAAAGAATAAAAAAATAATACAACACACAATAAAATATTAAATAATTATTAAAAATCATTTTGCAAAAAGATACACATAATATAAATAAAAGATTACTACATAGCAAAATCAGCTTTTCAACATTGAGTTAGCCGCACTGAGCATATTCACCATTTGCAATATTCTAAACATCTTCGTTTTATTCTTCTATGTTTTCCTTAATCAATCAATAAAAAAGTCAATTTCAGAACTTACTGAAAAGAAGTATGACGATGACAAATTATATCACCTTAAAGATTTGAGTCCTAATTTAATCTAGTGATGAACACACAAGAACCCTAATGCCAAAAAGAGGAACGAAGGGGTGGATTTTATGTATGCGGCTGAGTCCAAGACTGTATCTTGGATTGCCTACGTATCCTGTTATGTTCCAGGAATCAAGCCTTACGTAGTTCCTGGATTGGGGGTATTTATAATGACAATACTTGCCTAAACCCTAAGGTTAAGTCGGCTTATGTTATTGTCATCTTTACCCTTAAATGGGCCTTGACCCTTGCCCAAGCTATCGCTGTGGGTGGGCCTGGACAGCTGGCGCGAACTCTGTCCTCGGTGTCGATACTGCCGACTTGCGGTGATCGACCCTAGACTCATTGTCCTACACTGCTAGCTGGTGTGGACTCTATCCTTATGGACTTGTCATCTCACACTGCTCGGTAGTCGATAGTCGTAACCTGGAGCCGATTAGATGGCCCTAGCCTCAGTCCTGGGTCTCGACATGAGTATGTTGTAGTTCATCCATAGTGTGATGACCAACCGATAGACGCGTGGAGGGAGTGGAACCCTGTATCGTCATAAGCCCCCCAGACTTGAGAGAGGCGACTCCCGTTGTCCGAGGTCGAGTCTGTCACATGAGTCGTCTTCGAGTTGGGTTTTTTCTTTGGGCGGGAGAAAGCCCGCCTTTTCATAACCCTAACTGCCTAGTATCCACGTGGAACGGTATCTAGCACACGAAACGCTTCGAATCCCACAAAAGACGCGTCACTGCCTTGATTACCGCGATTTCCGGGGTTATAACCCCCATAACTCACGTCTCTTCAAATCATTTGCAAACTTTTGCTTTCATATATAAAAGGAGGGGAGATAGACGCTGCTGCAACTTGCTTGCTATTTCTTATCATCATCCCAAATTCAAAAACACCAAGTAAGATCATTTCTTTTATCTTAGCGTTCTTCGTCTTTTCTTTTGATTTTGTCCATGTCTAGTAATAGTGCAACTGAATCAGATAGGGGTAGTGACACACCCATTCATAGCCAATCTCATGCACCTGTCATCTCCGATCTTCTTCTCCGGGGAGACTGATGTATTATTTTTATATGATTAAATATACGTGATTTTATTATGTTTTATCGACGAATTCTATGTAAAATATATGAAATTATGATATAATTAGTATGAAATATTAATCTTTATAGTTTAGTATAGTTAGTAGTAAAAGTTAGTATTTATAGTAAAAAAGTTGTAGTTTTTGTACCAGTTTTAGTAACCGGAATATTGTGTCTATTTTACACGGGTATTTTGTGTTTATTTCATTGCAGAATCTTAAGATAAACTAAAAACCCGAGTATCGACACTTTTTGAAGTGAATTCAAGTTGTTGAAAGGAAGTTATAAAGCGTCACTGATATAAAAGGTCAAGTGGTCAATTAGTGGAAATCGAGAATGCGTTTTCTGAAGAAGTGGTCTTGATGGAAGTTGTAGATCATTTGAAGAGCTTTTCAACAGATCTTGAATCATGTCATTTGGAGTTCGGGAATGCAAGTTATGAATTTTACAAGATAATAATATTATGGAAGTAATCATTACTTTGATAAGCTCGATCACGGGGGAATCATCATTACTTTCCCTAACAAATCACATGCTTGCACATGCCGAGTAATGATGATCACATGCTTGCACATGCTAAGTAATGATTAGAGGGTAACATGGGGGCACATGCTTGTAACTAAGCGTAATGATTGTCATCATTACACCGGACCGATCCGGCAAGTTTTCAGGACCGGTCCGGGAAGGAGGTTTGTCTATATATATGGGAGCCTCAGCACTTGGAAAGAGGGTACCAATATATATATACCATATCCTATATATATTCTCTCCCTCTTCTTTCTCTTTTTCTTTTCTTTTCTTTAGTTTGTAAATAGGCCTTATGCCAAAATAAATAATGTAGTAGTAGTATCGTAGTAATGCTCGGGAAATTCTCGAAGGTTCGGTGTTCTTTGAAATCGTTGAATACCACGGGAAAAGACGATTTACGAGTCGACGATTGTAATCGGGTAATTTCTATAATAATTATGTTTATGTTTGTTATTTTCTTCTTTTTAGTTTTTATAATGTTATTAGGCTAAGATCTAATAACTAGCCAAAGTTATGTAATCGTATTATTTCGATCTTTTCGTTAAAAGAATGATGTTAAAGTAAAAATGATTAAAATTGAGTTAAAATGAATCTTTTTCTATTTCGCTACGTAAAGATAACATATTCGGAATGAAGTAATCAATCACGATGAATACCACATATAACCTGACGATGAACTGACCAGAGAAGTCAGGATATGAGTAAAAATAGAAAAACCGGAGGGTAAAAATGGCCGTCTGATTAACGGAATCCTATTTCCTACCCGGGGGCAGATTTGTCCTAGTAAAACAAATCTTATTAACTTTGTACTCGAGATCTTAATAATGTTAAAATCACAGTTTAATTGAAACTACACCGTTTGTATTAAATCGATCCGCTTGACAACCGGAGCCTCTTGAATAACATCGGCCATCTGACAAATGGAATCACCTCTTTTATCCGGGGTAGATTTGTACTCGGTACTGTTTTGACTAACTAAGTTTAGCATGGGGCGAGTTGTGGACATTGGATCGATGACAATTTGACATATGACAATTTCATACGCTCGTGTGAGGAGGAATTGTTGACATTAGGAGTACACCGTTTCATTTACTCAATTGGACCTAATAAAAAGGAAGATCGAACACATTCTATTAATTGAAAAGATCGAATGAATTGATTACATATACTTTGGCTAGTCTAGTCTATAAACTATATATTGGTATCTATATATTTATATATATATATATATATATATATTTTACTATTTATGTACATCTATATATATTTATATATCTATATATATTATATTAGAATAACTTTTAAATTACGCATTTATTTTATGTTGGTTAGAGTAGTAGTAATCGTGTTATAAAATTGCGGTTTAGATCGAGTTAATAGCAGCTCTTTGGTGTTTAACCACACTTAAAAGAAATACCACTTTTTCCCTTGAGGATTCGACACTTGACTCACCACTTTATCACTACAATTTGACCCGGTACACTGCCGGTTAGGATCCGTCTAACCTAGAAAAGGTCTGTCCCTTTCTTGACGCCGTTTCTAAAGGGTTGGTTTTGGTGACGTCAGCTTTCTGGCGCCGTTGCCGGGGAGCAAAGTCGCTATTTTTTTTTGTGTCTATGGTTACTACTTGTATTAGCTTAAAAATTCTCGAGGATAAACCAACACTCTTCTTATCACATTTCTTTTTTTATTTTTCGTTGGTATCTACTTTCTTTTAGTACCAATTTTCTTCTTCTTTAAAACTCGAGCATTTTTTTATTTTCGTTAGTTGATGACCAGAAGCGGTAAAGCCTCACTTACTCCTTATAAGCCTGATATAAACGCTTACGAAAGGCAGTTGCGGATAGAGAGTAAACGTGGTCAAACCAGCTTAGGACTCCTTGGAAAATCTCCAACGGAATCATCTTCTAATAAAAATAAAGAAATGGCTGAAACTAGTGATGAAACAAACAAACAGAGGCTAGATCATGCTTTAGGGCATGGCCAAAACCCTGTTAACCCTAATAATAATAATAATAGGAACAATCAAGATCGGAACCAGAATAATCGTAACAATCCACCAAACCCAAGACCTATCTGTGATCAAACTGTTAGGAGAAACCAGACTAATAATCCCATACTTTTACCTAATGAAGGAGCGAATAATTTCGAAATTAAGTCTCATCTTTTTGGTTTAATTGACGCAAGAGCCCAATTTCTAGGAGAAGATGATGAAGATCCACATCATCATCTCTATCTCGTTTGAAGAAGCGTGCAATACGACCAAAAGTCAAGGTGCTCATAAGGAATTAACGAGGATGACTATGTTTCCTTTTTCTTTAAAAGGAAGAGCCCGAGATTGGTTTATGTCTCTTCCACACCACTCGTTAACTAGTTGGGAGGATATTCAAACCGAATTTACGAAACAATATTTCACTCCGGGACGGAATTTGGAATTAAAGGTCGAGGTTGCTAACT
The DNA here is from genome assembly GCA_036785695.1 of Gentiana straminea. Lineage (NCBI taxonomy): Eukaryota > Viridiplantae > Streptophyta > Magnoliopsida > Gentianales > Gentianaceae > Gentiana > Gentiana straminea. The sequence goes on from JAVUPR010000298.1 coordinate 3,671,433, forward strand.
TTAGACAAGGATGCGAAGAAACACTTGGGAATGCCTGGGAAAGGTTTAAAAAATTGTTAAGAGCTTGTCCCGATCATGGTTATTCTTTAGATATGCAAATTCAGCTTTTCTATCGTAAATTAAGGAAAGATTCACGTGCAGATGTAGATCATGCATGTGGTGGTTCGTTAATGATGAGTGAAGCTCAAACAGTTTACGAGGCTATAGAAAAGATTTCCAAAAATAACAGAATGTGGGAAACCGGTTCTAGCACTAGAAAAGTAGCTTTTGCAGGAGAATGTACGTCAAATAAGGAAGTTCTAGCACACTTGGAGAATTTGAGTAGAAAGTTTGATGGATTACAACAAGGAAAGAATAAAAATTCAGAAAATAGTTTGCCAACTGAATACTCAAATCATGATAATGTGTCATTAGGGATAGAAGAACCAACAGGATATTCAATAGAGGAAGTGAGTTTTCTTCAGCAGCATAGGAATTTGAACAATGCATATTCAAACTCGTTTAATGCTATTAGAAGAGACCACCCAACTTTTAGATGGTCTGAAAACCCTAGTAAGCCAGGACAACCGCCGTATCCAGTTCAGTATAAGAATATGAATAATAATCAAGTTTATCAAGGAAATACATCTAATCAGAATTTACAATCATTACCAAGATCCTATCCTCAACATACCACTCAAAGTATACCAGTAACTCAAAGTTCAACTCAACCTGCCAGAAGGGGTTGAAAAATGGGAAAAACTGATGGAAAATATGATGGGTGTAGTATCTACTCAAGCTAAGAATATGGAAACAATGATGACTTCTATAGGTTCAGTCAGTAAGGATATGAGTTCAATGAAAACATCTATGAGTGGACATGATACCAGAATGAGAACGATAGAAGCTTCATTAAGGAATATGGAAGATCATTTGAGTAGGGAAGGTGAACGTAACAACAGTAGACCTCCTGGAGGATTACCAAGTAATACTGAAAGAAACCCAAGAGAGGTAAATGTTGTAGTTACGAGAAGTAGGAAACTCTATGGTAGTAATGGAGTAGAAAACTTCGGGAATAATGAAGTAGAAAATGATTTAGATAAAAAAAATGAAGAGAGTAAAGATGAACTTGACTTTACGGATGAGGAAGAAGAAATCATAGAGAATTTCTTGAAAAGGAATAGAAGTTTGGAACCTGAGAATGAAGGTGAAAAATGGGTAAAAATCCCTAGGATTTTGAAAGATCCCATGGATAAATATTTAAGGAATCTATTCAAGGAACATGTTAGAATAGATGAAACTGGTAACAAGGATGAAAAACAGGAAAAACTGAAGGAACCTGAAGTAGAGATTGATTCAGGGAACAAATTAAAAGAAAAAATTCAAGAACCTGAAACATGGCGATCAAGTAATACTCCAAAGGATAAAGGAAAAGAGAGAATGACTTCGAAACCAAAGGTTATAGATTTAGAGTCTTTACCTTTTCCACCTAAAGATCGAATTAAAAAGATTAAGACTGATCAGAAGTATGCTCGTTTCCTTGATACTTTTCGTCATATTCATGTTAATATCCCTGTTATCGAAGCTCTGATAAATATGCCTGCCTATGGAAAGTTTTTGAAGGATATTCTATCAAATAAGAAAAAATTAGAGGAATATGAGAATATATGCCTAAATGAAGAATGTTCTGCAATTTTGCAGCATAAGTTACCACCTAAACTGAAAGATCCTGGAAGTTTTACCATTCCATGTGAAATTGGAGGATTTACGTTTAAAAAGGTCTTATGTGATCTTGGAGCTAGTATAAATCTCATGTCTTATGAGGATTATAGAAAGCTAGGCATAGGAAAGCTTACTAAGGCGAAATGACTCGCAAATGGCGGATAGATCGATTAAGTACCCTAAAGGAATTATTGAGGACATATTGGTTAAGGTAGACAAGTTCTATTTTCCGGTAGACTTTGTAGTTATGGAAATGGAAGAAGGATTTTCGAGCGCCACTTATCTTAGGACGTCCATTTCTAGCTACGGGGAGAACTTTAATCGATGTTCAGAAAGGAGAATTAATTTTAGAGTCAATGAAGATGAAGTTGCTTTCAATATTTTCAAAGCTATGAACCATCAATATACATCACCAGAATCATGTTCTTTTATAGAAGATATTCATTCTGTCTATGATAATCAGTTACCAACTTTTGAAGACAGATTAGAAGAATGCTTAACTCTATCTATCTATAAAGAAGATGAGGAAGACATTGAAATGAAAGAGATAATCCTTTCTCTAGATGAAGGAAGTTTTACTTTTAAACCACCATGGCATAAGTATTTGGAGTTAGAACTAGAAGGACCAGTTCTTAAATCGTCAATAGAAGATCCGCCGAAGAATCTGGAATTGAAACCGTTACCTTTAAATCTGAAGTATGCTTTTCTTGAAATTGATAATCTATTACCAGTTATTATTTCATCAACTTTAACGGAGCAACAAGAAGATCAATTACTTGGAATGTTGAAAAAGCATAAGAAAGCTTTTGGATGGACGATTGCCGATATTCGAGGTATTAGCCACGAGATATGTGCTCATAAGATAATTCGAAAGAAGATGCTAAACCTTGTATTCAACCGCAACGCCGCCTCAACCCGAATTTCTGAGTTAATCGTTAAGAAAGAGGTTATTAAGCTATTAGAAATGGGAATAATTTTTCCTATATCGGATAGTGAATGGGTAAGTCCAACTCAAGTTGTACCAAAGAAAGGAGGTTTCACGGTGAAAGAGAATGATAAGAATGAATGGATCCCAACAAGGGAAATTACGGGATATCGAATGTGCATTGATTTTAGAAAAGCTCGAATGATCATACTAAGAAAGATCATCATCCACTTCCATTCATAGTGCAAATGTTGGAGCGTTTAAGTGGACATAAGTATTACTGTTTCTTAGATGGTTATTCAGGTTATTTACAGATATTCATTGCAGCAGGAGATAGGGAAAAAACTACTTTCACTTGTCCTTATGGAACTTTTGCGTATAAAAGAATGCCGTTTGGTTTATGTAATGCTCCTGCTACGTTTCAAAAATGTATGATGTCTATATTTTCTGATATGGTTGAGAAATTCTTAGAAATTTTTATGGATGACTTTAGTGTTTACGGAGACTCTTTTAATGGCTGTTTGTTACACTTAGAACGAGTGTTACAACGCGCGTGAGGATACCAATTTAGTGCTTAATTGGGAAAAATGTCATTTGATGGTATCAGAAGGAATTGTACTAGGTCATAGAATCTACGAAGTAGGAATTGAAGTTGATAAAGCTAAAGTCGAGGTAATCGAAAAATTGCCTCCACCGGTTAATCTAAGGACTCTAAGAGGATTTCTTGGACATGCGGGATTTTATAGGAGATTTATTGCAGATTTTTCGAAGATAGCAAAACCTCTAAGTCATTTGCTTGAAAAAGAAGTACCTTTTAATTTTGATAGTAAATGTATGGAAGCATTTAAGACCACGAAAGCGAAGTTGATTCTTGCACCGGTATTGGTAGCACCGGATCGGGATTTACCTTTTGAGATTATGTGTGATGCAAGCGATTTAGGTTGTAGGAGCATTTTAGGTCAAAGGTATAATAGAATTCTCAAAGCTATTTACTATGCATCACATACGTTAAATGCGGCTCAACCGAACTATGCAACTACGAGAAAAAGAGCTGTTGGTTGTGATTTTTGCCTTAGATAAGTTTAGATCATATATTGTTGGCTCTAAGGTAATAGTTTATACGGACCATTCGGCATTGAAATATTTGCGAGTAAGAAAGATGCGAAACCACGTCTTCTTAGATGGATTCTCCTACTTCAAGAATTTAATATTGAGATTAAGGATAAAAAAGGAAGTGAGAATGTAGTAGCAGATCATCTAAGTAGAATGGAAACTGAGGAAGAAATAGGAAATGAAATTAAAGATTCATTTCACGATGAACAATCGTTTAGAATCGATACTCCTTCAACCATGCGAGTTATTAAAGAAAAGAATTCCTTCTAAGGAAAATTCACCTTGGTTTGGAGATATCATTAACTACTTAACTTTGTGATTACATTCCGTCTCATTGGACTTGGCAACGAGAAAAAGAAATTCTTTTACGACTTAAAATTTTATTCTGCGGGAGGAACCGGATCTTTTTCGTAAATGTTCGGATGGGATAATCGGAAAATGTGTGCACGATAATGAAATTTTAAGTGTTTTATCGTTTTGTCATGATCGTGAGGCGGGAGGTCATCATGGAGGTTGGAAAAGCGCTTTTAAAGTCTTGCAATGTGGTTTTTATTGGCCTACACTTTATAAAGATGCGTATACATATGTTAAATCTTGTGAATCATGTCAAAAATGGGGAAATATATCGAAAAAACATGAAATGCCTATGCAACCTATTTTAGAATGTGAGTTATTTGATGTTTGGGGTATAGATTTCATGGGACCTTTCCCTATATCGTTTGGAAAAAGATTTATTCTTGTAATGGTAGATTATGTTTCGAAATGGGTAGAAGCTGAAGCTCTTCCCACTAATGATACCAAGGTTGTCATACGATTCCTTAAAAAGAACATATTCACTAGATATGGCATTCCGAGGGCTATCATTAGTGATAGAGGGTCACACTTTTGCAATCGACCATTTACTAAGTTAATTGAAAAATATGGTGTAACGCATAAGTTAGGAACACCTTATCATCCGCAAACCAGTGGTCAGGTAGAGGTGTCGAATAGAGAGATTAAAAGAATCATAGAAAAAACAGTGGATTCAAACCGTAAAAACTGGGCAGTTAGACTAGATGATGCGTTATGGGCATACAGAACAGCTTTTAAAACTCCAATTGGTTGTTCTCCCTACAAATTAGTCTTTGGTAAATCTTGTCATCTCCCAGTAGAATTAGAACACCGAGCCTTCTGGGCTATTAGATTTCTGAATTTCGATCCTAAGGCTGTCGGTGATTATAGACTACTTCAGTTAACAGAATTAGAAGAATTTCGCATTGATTCATATGAGAATGCTCGAATCTACAAGGAACGCACGAAATCTTTCCATGATAAGAGAATCTATAGTCGTGAGTTCCATGTAGGTGATCGAGTGTTATTGGACAATTCACGTTTAAAGTTGTTTCCAGGAAAGCTTAAATCAAGATGGACGGGACCATTTAAAGTAACACGAGTTTATAAATGAGCCGTTGAACTAAGCGATGGGAATACAACTTTTATAGCCAATGGTCACGGGGTGAAACTATTTACGGAAGGTGAAGAAGTCTCTCTCATAAATGAAGTGATGTTGTTGATCGACCCTCCAAAAGACTAAAAAAAAAGCAGTGCTCTGAAAATCTGAAAGTATCACATTACCAGGTTTTATCTTTACTTTTATATGTCTAAACTAGTTTCGTCTTTTACCGGATAGACGTAAAAGAACTGGATGTCTTTTTTAGATAGATTAGGAGTTTTTGTTTTAATTTTAAATTTAGGTTTTGATAGGGATATTGTCTTTACTATAGAAGCCTTAGTTTTTGGAAAGAACAAGCAATTGTTGAGAGAGAAAAAATTGAAAGAAGTTTGTAATGGTACGTCGAGAAGCTCGATAAAGAGAAGGGCTAAGTTTTTAAGGAAGTGCAGAATCTGTGGAAAGATTGAACACAGTGGGCAATGTGGGAAAAATATAACTCAATCTCAGAGTGAGTGTTTGAATGTAATTAAGAATGGAACGATTAGGTGGTTAACCGAAAATCCCGATGGACTTCCAAGACTTAATTCAAACGCTACGTTTCTAGGATTTAGTTTGCTTGAACGATATGTTAGAAATCTGGAGTTTGTAGAAATTGAAGAATTAGAAACCCCGTAAGTTCAAGTCTTTTATTGCTTTTAGTTTTATAAATTTTTTGCATAACTTTGAAAATTTTATAAAATTGGATCTTTATAAAATTAAGGAGTTTTATAAAAATTTTATAAAAAGTTTTTTAAGTTTTTAGATATTTTATAAGAATTAATAGAAATTTATTGAATTTTTATAAACTTTTAAATAAGTTTTATAAAGATTTTATAAATTTTAAGAAATTGTTATAAAATTTATAAATTTTATTTTCTATTTTTATTAAGTTTTTATTGAGTTTTATAAGTTTTATATCAAAAATCTATAAAAAAATGAAAAAAAAAATTTCGAAAAAAATCATAAAAATTTCACACGGACCGATCCGGCCCTTACACCGGACCGATCCGGGATCGATTTAACCTAAAAGGACGGGATCTTTCTTTCTTCTTCATTTCTCCTCTTTTCTTCAACAGCAGCCGCAGCACCATCATCTCCACCCCAAAAAAAAAAAAAAAAAAAAAAAAAAAAAAATTCTTTTTCTCTTCAAAATTAACAAATTACACTAAACTATTACATATATTCTTCCTCTTTTTCTCTCCTCTCTTCAACACAAGTGAAAAATTTGAAAAAGATCGAACACAAGCACCATTTCATCCCGGTGGCTTATACGACTTTTCCGGTCACTTTTCACCGTTTTGTTCATTATAAGGTATAATTTGTTTACTCTAGTTATTAATTTCATGATTTTTATAATTTTTAGATTTATTTTCAACTGTTTTGATTTTTAAGTGTGTTGTGACATTTTATTTGTGTTGTTTTTGTTTGTGTTTTTTTTGTTTTTTTTATTATTATTCCAAAATTCGTAGAATGGCCTCATCTAGTCGCAAAATATCTAAGAAACGAAAGCCTAATATTCCAATAGAAGTACCGGTCGTAGGTCTTAAAGATTTAACACCGGAAGAAGAATCTGTTAGTTTTCTTTGCTACGGCTTCACCTCAAGCTAAGAATGCTTATAAGAATATCTATAGTAAATGTGGAGTTGTGTTGGAAAGAGGCTTAGATTTTGATGACTTAGGAGAGGAAGTTAGGCGTATTTTTGCGAGACGCCAATGGTTGGATTTTGCGGCTCGAGGACGGGAGAGATCAATACTACCTTAGTGGCGAGTTTTATGCGGTTCGTCTACTTTGACACCCACCGAGGGTAGTATGATAGAGTCTATTCCCCTTAGGTCTAGACATGTGTCTTTTAGTCCGGAACTTATTAATGCTTTGTTTTAGGGGTAGAAGTTTTTCCGGATGAAGAGGATTACGGAAATTCGTTTATGGATTAGATGATCCCGCTATGTATGAGCGCATTGCCTCTAGAGCTCGAGGGAGTTTGATGCTACGGCAGAGTGGGTGGACAACGAGATTTAATTATGGGAAGTGTTTTAGAGATCTGAGGGCAATCAAAAGATTTTTGAGCCATACTCTCTATCCCACTACCAAACACACCGCCTTTGGTAAAGAAGATTTATGCATTACTTGGGCGATGATTCATGATATTAAGGTGGATGTGGGGAAAATCATGTATAGAAGGGTTTTCGAGTTTATTGTTACTGCCAAGGCAGGGAGTCACATGTACTTTCCCGGCTTTATTTCGGATTTATGTCGTAGATCAGGAGTTCCTTTCCTATCTAACGATAAGTTAACTATGGCAGATGAGTCCCTGATAGGCCCTAGTCTGAGGAGGTCTCCAGAGGGTTCGATAGACTCGATAGTTAGACGTAGTGCACCTCCACCAGTTCCACCAGTTTCAGCATTTTCATCTTTTTCTGAGCAGCAGCAGTCTTCTTTTCCAAGCACCATTACTTACGATATGTTTCAATCTTTAGTGTCAGATGTAGCCCGAGGACAGGCTAATATGGCTTTGTTTGCTGAGCAGAGTAGGCAGTGGAGTGATGATTTACGTAGAGGGATGTTGAGACACGAGCGGATGCATCTTAATCCTTCTTTCGATAACACTGCCTATCCGCCCTGTCAATCTAACCCATATACTTTACCGTAATGGATAGCACCTATTCCACCATCTCGAGCTTTCATCATATGCCAAATCCTTTTGGAAGCCGGTCTAGTGGTCGGGGTGTCTTTTATACGGGTTCTCGTGGTCTTTGTTACATCTAGCTGGGGAGGATTTTCGGATTTTGCAAGGATGACGTCAAGTATGAGTTCGATAGGTCTCGACAGTTCAGTTCGGACCACGACTACGTTTCCACAGCCAGTTACGTCATCGGTTCCAAGTTTGAATGATCCAGTTTATCCAGCTGAGGATGATGATGTTGACATTATTTGATTTCGTACAACTTTGTTAGTTTTAAACATTTTCTGTCTGTTTATTTTATTTTCCGCATTTTAATTTTATTAAATACTAAGTTTGCTAATTTAATAGTTTTTCGTTTTCATAATCGTTTTATGTCGTAGTAGTAAATTTAATCATTTTTAATAGTATTTAAATATTTCATAAAAAATCTAAGAACAAAAAAATATTTTCGTATGTCGTTTTTAAAAAATAATTCGTGTATCGTTTATCCGTATCATTTAGATATGTTTTATTAACTTATATAAATTCTAATAGCCATGAGCCTATTAAAGATAAACAAGCAAACTTGAATTTTACAACCTTTATACGGTGAAACCATTTTAAAGCCGGACCGGTCCGGTCAGTTTCAGGACCGATCCGGGAGTTAAATTTGCTTAGTCATGATTGAGAGTGTTAATATGCAGCCACGTATACTCTCAATTTTGTCCATTTAAGGAAAGAAAGCTGAGAGTGAAAAATTGCAAATTCACTCAGTTACTTTCACCTTTCTATCTGTTTTAATTATTTTCATCTGTTTCAACTAAAATGTCAAACCGGTCATCACCGTCAGTCAATTCATACGATCCGGAGGCATTAGATGTTTTTGTCCCGGAGTCTAGCGCTTCAAATGTTAATTTGTTGGTGAATGCAAGGTTTGCAAATTCTCCAATTTTGGTAGAAAAGGGTATCAACTATGAAAAAATTGATCAGTCAGGGAAGGATTTAATTCAGAATAGAGGTTGGAGAAAGTTTGTAAGGAATCCTAGAGGTAGGATTAATGTTTCTATCGTTAGGGAATTTTATTCCGCTCTCTCTACTGTCAGTACGGTCGATCCATCACAACTTGTATCCGTTCGTGGTACACTTATTCACTTTTCACCTCATATTATCAATCATATGTACGAAATACCGATTTTCAATCAAATCCATAATCTTCATTTTGAATATCAATGGACGTTAGGGAACTCCTTTAACGTTGTCAACTATGTCACGGAAGCTTTTCCGTATTTGTTTCCAGAGTTCGATCAAAATTACGACTCTACCACTTCCGCTCTACCTGCTCATCTGAGAGCATGGAAACATTTCATTAACTCACGAGTCTATCCGACTAGTGACTTTGCGTGGGTTAGTGATAATGAGATACTTTTGTTGTTTGCGTTGATAAGCGGAGCTCATGTGGACTGGGGGGATTTTGATTTTTAGGACGGCAGTAAGCTTTGCAGTGGAACGGTATAATAATGGAAGGCCGATGCCTTTTGCTTGGTTAATTTCAAGGTTATGTATTCATTTGAATGAAGTCCCTGAAATTGCTTCTGATGAGATATATCCGTCTCGTGATTATCGTAGAGGATTGCTACCAGTGGAGAATCCGGGTTGTTCGTCAACTATTTGAGATAGTTGTTAGTGGTTTTATTTAAGTCTGTTTAAGGTTGGTTTGCTTTAATAAGTTAGTAAGTTGATTAAGGTTAGTAAGTTAGTTAGTAAGTTTGTTTTATTTTGAATTTTTTAGTGTGTAATAGTTTCTTTTTGTTTAATATATATGTTGTTTGTTTTTAATATACGCATGTTATCGATGTTTATAACGATCATCTATAATTTTAATTTAATTTTCGAACCTACTTTTTCATACTCATTGAACATCGGGACGATGCCACTTCGTAAGTGGGGAGTAGAGTTAGGTTTGAAAATTTCATTAAAATTTTCGAAAAAATTAAAAAAATTTATATACCTTTTTCATATAAATTAATAATTTAATTACTTATTTCTTAGTTTTAATTTTTCTTGAATGATTTAAGTTGGTTAATATATGAATAAAAATGATATAAATTGAGAAGATTAATTTTTGATTTAGTAAAATATATTAGATATATTATGAATATGTCTTATATCTTTTATAAGATTTTTAAGATTTTAAGTATGTATAACTAAATAATTTTTGTCAAATATTTCTTTTATGGAATTATTCAAGTAATTTTTATATTTATAAATAAATTTTTAGATAATTTTCTTTTCAAGATAAATTATGAATTTGGAATCAAAATTAGGAATGATGATTTTTGGCACCACAAAAATATAACTATAGCCAAATAGCCTACCTGAATAAAATTTCCAATTTTTGACCCCACCTCAGTTTTTAAAGAGTGATCAAGACCTCACTCGGAATTTAGCCATTTTGATTAACTAGAAATTTCCGACCCTTAGCTTGTTTTGGTCTACATTTCTTTGACATCCTTCGAGTTTGTACGTACTTATGAGAGGAGATGATGACAAAAGAGTTAAGAGTTGAGAAAAAAATGGTATATGCTGAGATTGGAATGAGTTCAGATATGTTAGTATCATATGAAAAAAATTATATTAAGAATTAAGGCACCATTTTTACACAGAATTAATCAAATATCAGGTATCTTCCCTATCTTTGATCGACAATATAAAAATAAAATATATCGGTAGTAGCTACCAATGATTTGAGTGTAGTAGGGGGTTATCTAGAAACGTCCTATATCACTATGAGGTATAAAGCTCCCGATTTGCCTAATGATAGTAGTCCAGCTAGGGTATTATCTCGAAATGTCCTATTGCTGGGATGAAGGCATAAAAAAAAAAAAAAAAAAAAAAAATTTATATTTAAAGAAAAAGTCGAATCATTAGATCTCAAGAATGATTACGGGTTTAAGGAAACCGGACTCGTAATTTTAGATCGAAAGAGTAGTACTCCGATCAATCTTGATGAAGCAATGCTTGTAAAATTTGATTATTTTCTACACACACTCACGCTTTAGTTCTTAATATTAAAAATAAAAAAAAATAAAAAATAAAAAATAAAAAAAAAGAAGAGAGAAAATCTGAAAAATAGTTGGAATAAAAGGATGTTACTAATCGGAACTGTTTTTGATCAAGAATGTGAAGACGTAGGTACGTACGACTTGCCTCTTTCTCTTTTTGATTTTTTTTCTATCTTTTCGATTAACCGATGTCCTATCCTAATATATTATAAGCCATTGTGTCTTCTCTCTGACTTAGTTAATGATTCCGGAAATTCGTAATAATCAAGATAGAAAGTAATTCTAATATTTTATTTATATTTATGAATTATTGCATGCATGTTTCCATCTGATTAACATTTGATACTTAATTTATTTAAGTTATATAAACTTTCTCTCTTATTAAATTTCTATAAAAGTTATAACTTATATGTTTGTATTATTGATGATATATATTACTTTTGAAATTTTAATCTGATCAATTATATTATCTGTTATTTATATATTACCGCTTATTTTTGCTCGAGGACGATCAAAAGCTAAGTGGGGAGTAATTTGATGTATTATTTTTATATGATTAAATATACGTGATTTTATTATGTTTTATCGACGAATTCTATGTAAAATATATGAAATTATGATATAATTAGTATGAAATATTAATCTTTATAGTTTAGTATAGTTAGTAGTAAAAGTTAGTATTTATAGTAAAAAAGTTGTAGTTTTTGTACCAGTTTTAGTAACCGGAATATTGTGTCTATTTTACACGGGTATTTTGTGTTTATTTCATTGCGTAATCTTAAGATAAACTAAAAACCCGAGTATCGACACTTTTTGAAGTGAATTCAAGTTGTTGAAAGGAAGTTATAAAGCGTCACTGATATAAAAGGTCAAGTGGTCAATTAGTGGAAATCGAGAATGCGTTTTCTGAAGAAGTGGTCTTGATGGAAGTTGTAGATCATTTGAAGAGCTTTTCAACAGATCTTGAATCATGTCATTTGGAGTTCGGGAATGCAAGTTATGAATTTTACAAGATAATAATATTATGGAAGTAATCATTACTTTGATAACTGATCACAGGGGAATCATCATTACTTTCCCTAACAAATCACATGCTTGCACATGCTGAGTAATGATGATCACATGCTTGCACATGCTAAGTAATGATTAGAGGGTAACATGGGGGCACATGCTTGTAACTAACTGTAATGATTGTCATCATTACACCGGACCGATCCGGCAAGTTTTCAGGACCGGTCCGGGAAGGAGGTTTGTCTATATATATGGGAGCCTCAGCACTTGAAAAGAGGGTACCAATATATATATACCATATCCTATATATATTCTCTCCCTCCTCTTTCTCTTTTTCTTTTCTTTTCTTTAGTTTGTAAATAGGCCTTATGCCAAAATAAATAATGTAGTAGTAGTATCGTAGTAATGCTCGGGAAATTCTCGAAGGTTCGGTGTTGCTGAAATCGTTGAATACCTGGGAAAAGACGATTTCTGAGTCAGCAGTTGTAATCGGGTAATTTCTATAATAATTATGTTTATGTTTGTTATTTTCTTCTTTTTAGTTTTTATAATGTTATTAGGCTAAGATCTAATAACTAGCCAAAGTTATGTAATCGTATTATTTCGATCTTTTCGTTAAAAGAATGATGTTAAAGTAAAAATGATTAAAATTGAGTTAAAATGAATCTTTTTCTATTTCGCTACGTAAAGATAACATATTCGGAATGAAGTAATCAATCACGATGAATACCACATATAACCTGACGATGAACTGACCAGAGAAGTCAGGATATGAGTAAAAATAGAAAAACCGGAGGGTAAAAATGGCCGTCTGATTAACGGAATCCTATTTCCTACCCGGGGCGATTTGTCCTAGTAAAACAAATCTTATTAACTTTGTACTCGAGATCTTAATAATGTTAAAATCACAGTTTAATTGAAACTACACCGTTTGTATTAAATCGATCCGCTTGACAACCGGAGCCTCTTGAATAACATCGGCCATCTGACAAATGGAATCACCTCTTTTATCCGGGGTAGATTTGTACTCGGTACCTGTTTTGACTAACTAAGTTTAGCATGGGGCAGTTGTGGACATTGGACTGATGACAATTTGACATATGACAATTTCATACGCTCGTGTGAGGAGGAATTGTTGACATTAGGAGTACACCGTTTCATTTACTCAATTGGACCTAATAAAAAGGAAGATCGAACACATTCTATTAATTGAAAAGATCGAATGAATTGATTACATATACTTTGGCTAGTCTAGTCTATAAACTATATATTGGTATCTATATATTTATATATATATATATATATATATATATTACTATTTATGTACATCTATATATATTTATATATCTATATATATTATATTAGAATAACTTTTAAATTACGCATTTATTTTATGTTGGTTAGAGTAGTAGTAATCGTGTTATAAAATTGCGGTTTAGAACGAGTTAATAGCGACTCTTTGGTGTTTAACCACACTTAAAAGAAATACCACTTTTTCCCTGAGGATTCGACACCTGACTCACCACTTTATCACTACAATTTGACCCGGTACACTGCCGGTTAGGATCCGTCTAACCTAGAAAAGGTCTGTCCCTTTCTTGACGCCGTTTCTAAAGGGTTGGTTTTGGTGACGTCAGAGACTCCGGTGAGCCTGTAGCTTCCCCTCCTCCTGTCCCTAACCAGCATAAAAAACTAGTAACTAGGATGGACGGAAAGGGTGCAAAAGGGTGTCTTAGTACACTTACTCCAGAGGATATCGTTGAAATCTGTGGGAAGTACAGCATAGTTCATCCTCCGTTTGAATATCGACTCCCGTCAGGCCTGCATCGATTCGCGGACGAGCCCCCGGAGGGATTCTGTGCGGTTTATGAGAACCAACTGGTGAGTGGATTGAGGTTTCCACTCTGCCCAGCCATTCTGGCCATCCTTCACCACTACGAGATTAGTGTCTCCCAACTTGCCCCAAATGGTGTCAGAACCCTGATGGGTTTTATCATAGCGTGTCGAGTGGCTCAGGTCTGTTTTTCAGTGCCCGTGTTCCGATATTACTACAAGATCACTACCACGCCTGACAAGCTATGGTATTCCTTCCAAAGGAGAGCAAATCGACACGAGTTCATTACGAGAGGGCCTTCTTCTCACGGGGAGTGGAAGCCTCGATTCTTTTTTCTCCGTCATGGTTTGGACAACCCCTATATCGGTCAGTGGAGGTCGAGAGAGGGGAAACAAGACAAGCTTGGGAAGGCACCAGCTCCTCACGAGGCTCGACTCTTGAGTGGACACAATTTCGAGGTGTGTACTCGAGACTTGAGTCTCCTGTATCACCTGGCTCGCTTAGAGGAAGCTGGGCCCATGCCGTATGTAGGCCTGAACGTTCCTGATCACGTGAATCGTAGGATGTTTACTTATTTGCTTGTTTTTACACAATAGTAGTTCTTTAAGTCGATAACTTGTTGTTTGTTGGTTCAAACTAACTTGTCTTTTTTCTGTATTGCAGTGGGCAAATTCTCCAAGGTCACCAACCCCCAGCGCATTCCTGAGTCGACGGTCGTGGCGGCTCCACCTCTCGAGGGTCAGGCCACTACCGACTTGCCAGTGGCTGAGATCAGTGTGCCTTCCTCTTCTCGAGAGGGGGCCGTCCATCCACCTAGGAAAAGCCCTGTTGCGATCGAGTCGTCTGCCGCGGCTGGATCGACTGAAGTGCCCTCGACCACCGGGGAGCTAACTGTCCGATTCGGCTCTCTTCGAGATGAAGACGAGGATGAGCCTATCGATTTAACTTCGAACGTGGAAGTCAATGTCGAGGAGCAAGCGGCGCGGACCAAGAAGAGGCCGACTGTTGCCGAGGTGGTAAAGGAGCAGCTTCGAGAAGCGAAGAGGAAGAAGGTTGCTGAGACCTCTGCCGAGCCAGGAATCGGCGTGGACTGGGTTTTTGATGACTACGCCGGTGTGGATGACAGAGACTTGTCTTATGTTCTGCGGAAGCTGAATCGCCTCGTAAGTCGATCCCTCTTTTTATACTTGCTTTCCTCGAGGCCCATACCCTGTTTATTTATTAACTCGTTTTTCCACTTTGTAGCATACTCTTGTTGGTCGAGAGGCTGCTCGTCGGCTGGCCAAAACCGGAGAGTCGGCGAACGAGATCAAGAAGGAGAATGGCAGATTACTCCAAGACAACATCGCAAAAGGCGCCGCACTCTCTGCTGTGGAGAAACAATATAACGAGTTGAAGCAAGAGTCGGTCGCCAAGCTCGAGGAGCTGCAAAATAGGTTGGTGGCTGCTGAAGCAAAGCTGGCCACTACCGAGAAGGAGCTGGACCGACTGCGAGACGAAAGGCAAGATCAGGGCAGAGAGCTGCTCAAGCTGGCTCAAGACTACGAGAGGCTGCAGAAGTGTCAGAAAGCTGCGGACGAAGAAGCTAGGAAGGCTCGTCAAGATCGAGATGCGCTACAGGCTGAACTATATCGAGCGCAGGCGCAGGTCGAAGAGGCTAAGACCGAGGCCATCATGGAGTACCGCAAGTCATCCAACCTTGAAGATGATCTAGAAGTGATTATGCGGGCTTCGATGATGGGTGGATATACTCTGGCCGTGGATCAGGTGAAGGAGGTCGTTCCGAGCTTCGACATGTCGACTCTCCAGACGCCTATGTTCTACAATCCTGACTCGGAGAAGCTGTACGACCAGTACTTCGAGGAGTTTCAGCAGGGAGAGTCCTTGGCCATAAAGTATGCTCCTCCCTCGTCTGCCCCTACTGCCAATCCGACCACCGCTGATCCGACCCCTGCCACAACTGAGCTGACTCCGGAAGCCGACCCCTGATCTTGATGTTTTTTATATCTTCTTCTTTTGATATTCGAACTTCTGATTTGTAACCATATTTATTTTAACTTCGGCTGGTCTTTTCGACCTGGCCTTGTCATGTAATTAACTTTATTTTGAATTTGACTTGCTTTTGAGATTTGATTTCTCTTTCTTGTGATTTTTGCTTTGCTTGTCTTAATGTTTCATAGTCTTTCGCTTGTCGAGCTCCTGGCTCTGCTCTGCTCGCTACTCGCTATTCGCTTTATTTGTTGTACTTGTTGTACTTGTTAATATCGTCTTGCCCCCCAAGTGTATTATGAACCCTTGGTTCTTATTGCACTTGAGATCGACTCGCTTGCCGTAGTCTTTTGTCCCTTAGGCTTGTTTGACCTTTAGGGTGAGCATTTTAATATAAATCGTCCCTCGGTTTTAGGTCTTTTTTGCCTTTTAGGCTTTTTCGACCTTCGACCGGAACGGTGGCCCGACTATGCGAACCGTCCTTTGTCCAGGCCTTTTTCGCCACTCGGGCTCATTCGGCTTTCGACTGGGACAGGTGGCCCGACTATGCGAACCGTCCTTTGCTTTAGCCTTGTTTGCCTCTTGGGCTCGTTCGGCTCTTAGCTTGGACCTTTGGCCCGACCCTGCGAACCGTCTCTACGCCTTTGCATTCGTCGCCCATCGGGCTAACTTTGCTTTGGCTTTTTCGAGATGTCCGACCTGCGGATTTCTCTACTCGTATTCGATTGTTTTGCCTTTAACTTTTCTGTCGCATTGGACTTGTATCGTTTTGGCTATAAATCCTAACAAACACAGAAAGCATCTCAAAAAGATAGAAATTTATTAGAATACTCATAAAATTGTCTCATGGACTTGTTACAAGATTCAAAATTGAAAGGTAAACGAGTTCATCAAAGTAAATCTTATCTCAAATATAATACTTCCTCAGATTGTTGGCATGCCAATGTCGAGGAACAGTAGTTCCA
The DNA here is from genome assembly GCA_036785695.1 of Gentiana straminea. NCBI lineage: Eukaryota > Viridiplantae > Streptophyta > Magnoliopsida > Gentianales > Gentianaceae > Gentiana > Gentiana straminea. Next base: position 3,688,167 of record JAVUPR010000298.1, read on the forward strand.
TCTGCCCGACCAAGTTGATAAGACCCTTTGGGGTGGACCTTCAGGATCTGATAAGGTCCTTCCCAATTCGGGGTTAATTTCCCGACTGCTTCCTGTCGACTCGCTTCATTCTTCCTGAGAACCAGATCGCCAACCTTGAAGTACCTGTGTCTTACTCTAGAGTTGTAGTACTGAGAGATATTTTGCTTATACCTTGCCATCTGGGCCGAGGCTATCTCTCTTCGCTCTTCGACATTGTCCCTTTCTTGTCGGAGTTCGGGATCATTTGTCTCCACATTGTAGGCCGAACTCGAGGAGAAGGAACTCCGATCTCGGCGGGAATCACCGCCTCACACCCATATACCAAAGAGAAAGGAGTTTCTCCGGTTGATGAATTAGGAGAGCGTCCTATATGACCATAGGATGCTCGGAAGTTGAATTGCCCAATCTCGACCTTCGCCTCTAGCCTCTTCTTTAACCCCTGCCTTGATCCGTCGGTTAGTCTGTTCGACTTGACCGTTTGCCTGGGGGTGAGCCACTGAGGTGAATCGTTGGTCGATTTGGTACTCACTGCACCATTCTCTAACTTTTCGATCCTCGAACTGGGTACCATTATCCGAGATTAGAGCTTTCGGAATTCCGTACCTGGAGAGGATGTCGACCCACAAGAATTTTTTAATGGTTGCAGCTCGGATGTCGGTCAAAGCCTTAGCTTCTACCCATTTTGTGAAGTAGTCCACCGCAACGACCACGAATCTGAGATTTCCCGGAGCTCGAGGTAAAGGTCCTACAATGTCGACTCCCCACTGGTCGAAAGGCCATGCTGACGAGATGACATTCATGTCTTGCGCTTGTTGATGAGAGATATTATCATGAATCTGACAAGCATTGCATTTCTGGACAAGATTATTTGCATCCCGTTGCATCGACGGCCAGAAATATCCAGCTAACTTACATTTTCGAGTCAACATTCTGGCTCCACAATGATTCCCACAGGCTCCTCTATGAATCTCTTCTAAGAGGTATTCGCCTTCACTTTCTGAAACACATCTCAACCAGGGGTTCACAAAAGATTTTCGATACAAGATATCGTCAAAGAACGCATATCGAGCTGATTGAAGTCGGACTTTCCTGGCTTGCACTTTGTCAGATGGCAGTATTCCGTCTTTAAGGTAGAGAGCGATCAAGTCCATCCATGTGGCCTGCTGAGTGATCGGCTGGGCCTCCGTCTCGATGTAACTTCGGTCGGTCAACAACTCGACTAGAACCTTCTTATTTGACATGAAGTTTGATGCCAACTTGGAGAGCGCATCGGCTCTCTTGTTCTGACTTCGGGGGACTTGCTCAAACTGAACTGTCTTGAATTTTGGTATGAGGCTTTGGACAACCGCTAAGTAATTCTTCATGGTTTCTTCCTTAGCCTCATACTCCCCTTTCACATGATTGACTACTAATTGTGAGTCACTGTAAACCGACAAATCTTCGACACCCAGCTTTAAGGCAAGCTTTAAACCAGTAATCATAGCCTCATACTCGGCTTCATTCTTCGTTGCTTTGAAGTCAAATCGAAGGGCGTACGGGAATTCCTCGCCTTTCGGGCTTACCAGAAGGAGCCCTGCTCCCCCCCTCCTTACTCGATGCTCCATCGACCTGAAGAGTCCATTTTTCCTCTGGGCTTTGCTTTTCCTGATCGAGTTGGACGGAGATTCCTTCGGCCAAAAAATCTGCCAAGGCCTGTGCTTTTATCGCAGTTCGAGGAACGAACTCGATATCGTACTGGGCCATTTCAATTACCCATTTTGCCAATCGACCTGAGGTGTCGGGTTTTGCCAATATTTGCTTTAGTGGTTGGTCAGTGACTACCACAATGGGATGAGCTTGAAAATAGGGCCTTAACTTCCTCGAGGCATGAACAAGACATAATGCTAACTTCTCGGCTGGCGAGTATCGGACCTCGGGGCCATGTAAAGCCTTGCTGACAAAGTAGATCGGCACTTGGCCATGTACCCCTTCTCGAACCAGGACCGCACTCACTGCCTCCTCGCATACTGCCAAGTAAACTAACAACTTTTCCCCTTCTCGAGGAGAAGTGAGGGTAGGCAATTCTGATAAATAAGTCTTCAACTCTTCAAAGGCTGTTTGACATTCATCATCCCAATGAAAAGGACTGGCCTTTCGGAGTATCTTGAAAAATGGTAGCGCTCGCTGAGCGGATCTTGATAGAAATCTATTGAGGGCTGCCATCCGACCCGTGAGCCTTTGTACTTCCTTGATGTTTCGTGGTGCGGGCATGTTCTTTAATGTATCAATTTTATCCGGGTTAGCTCGAATCCCGTCCTTCGAAATCATATAACCCAAGAACTTACCCGACCTAACTCCAAAAGTACACTTCTTCGGGTTTAGCCTCATCTGCGTTTCTCTCAACACTTCGAAAACCTCTCGAGCATCGACCAGGTATTGTCTCATAGATCGACTCTTGATAAGCAGGTCGTCTACATAAACTTCCATACATCTACCAATTTGTCTTGCAAATATCTTATTGACTGCCCTCTGGTATGTTGCCCCAGCATTCTTTAATCCGAATGGCATGGTCACATAGCAGAAGGTGCCGAATTCTGTGATAAACGCTGTTTTTTCCGCATCTCGAGGATCCATTAAAATCTGATGGTATCCTTTATATGCATCTAAAAAACCAAAAACTTCAAAATCAATGGTTGAATCTACTAACCTGTCGATTTTGGGCAGCGGATACGAGTCTTTTGGGCACGCTTTGTTCAAATCTGTAAAGTCCACACACATGCGCCAACTACCGTCAGGCTTCTTGACTAGAACCGGGTTAGCTAGCCATTCTGGGTATAATACCTCTTTTACTATCTTGGCTGCTAGTAGCTTGCCGACCTCCAACTCGATGGCCTCAAGTCGATCCGACGCAAAACTTCTCTTCTTCTGTTTGACTGGCTTTTTAGCCTGGTCAATTTCGAGTTTATGAACTGCAATGTCGGTAGACAGTCCTGGCATGTCGGTGGATTTCCAGGCAAAGATGTCTCTAAACTCGACTAAAAGTTCGACCAGTAGCTGTTTTTCTTTTTCGGGGATCCAAATTCCGACCTGCACGCACTGATCGTCCTCTCCTTCCCAGAGTCGGACGTTTTCGACTGCGTCACTAGAGACCCAACTCTTCTCCTCTTCTTCCTCTGGGAATCAATTCCTCGACTAAGACTTGTTGAACCGCCATCTTCCCATTCATGACAACAGAGTTACAACTCCGAGCGACTTCAACGTCTCCTTTTACTTCGTGGGAACCGTTCCTAGTGGGAAACTTCATACTATTATGAAAAGTCGATATGATAGCACGCAGGTCGAAGAGCGCAGGTCGTCCTAGGATAACATTATAAGCAGAAGGAGCCTTGACCACCACATAACTTAATTCAAGTGTCCTTCCTTTCTCGCCATCACCAACTGTCGTGAGTAACTTTATCGAGCCCATGGGGTGGACTGCTTGTCCTGTGAATCCAAACAGGGGAGACGCTATGGGGGCTAGATCCTTCTCTTTCAACTTCATCGCTTGAAACGCCGAGTGATATATGATGTTCACTGCACTCCCGTTATCGATACAGACTCTCGATACACGGGCTCGGCTAATAACTGCCTCAATAACTAACCCTTCACTATGACTCCTCGACTTGGGGATATCATCTCGAGGGCCGTATCCGACTTCTGTCGTGAATCTGAGCTGTTTGCGCTCTTTCGAGCTACAAGCTGGCTCTTCACTGGTCTGGTCTTTATCACTCTCACCAGGACCAAAGATTGTGTTGACATAGTTAATCGGTCGATTATCTTCATATCTATCTCGACCAAAATTCTCTCTCGTTGTTTCCTTCTCGACCCGGGGATCGATTCCTCCGAGGTGACCGATCCCTTCGTCTCGGACATCTCGACCTCGGTTCCGTCTTGATCGGAGTTTTTCCTCTTAAATTCCCCACGCCCTCCGGGCCCATCATACCGAGATCCGTCAACAACTTCGTCTAGCTTTCCTTCCCGAATGCGGACGTCGATATCTCTCTTCAGGTCGATACAATCCTCTGTTGTATGGCCTATGTCTTCGTGAAAATCACAGTATTTGCTTGCATTCCTCTTTTCTCGAGGCTTTTTCAACGGTGGCGGTTTCCTCGCCAAGTTTTTTGAAAGCATAATCGACAACACCTCAGATCGAGGTCGATTGAGTGGGATAAAGTCCTTATCACGTGAGGGTCCCTTCTTGCCCCCACGGTCTGAGGTGGACGTGTCGATACGGTCCCAAACCGATGGCTTACTCTCGACATCCTGCCTCTTGGACTGATTCCTGTTCGGACCTCGGGTGTCTTTCTTGGATTCCATCCAGTCGGATTGGGTGTGCCGCCGTACTGCCTCCTCCCCTTGACAGAATCTATGCACTATATTGACACATTCGTCCATAGTATTGGGGACGTCTCTGCTCAACTTCATGTATAACTTAGTATTACGCAGCCCCCCCTACAAATGACGTGATCGAAGTCGGTCATCCACGTCCTTGACTCGCATGGCCTCGAGATTAAACCTCTTCAAATATTCCATCACCGTCTCATCTCTTTTCGCCTCACGTTCTCAGCGAGGTGCGTGGCACTCGATGAAACTTCTTGTTGACTATAAACGCATCTCGGAACTTTCGAGCGAGCATGGCAAAACTGGAGATCGACCCTGGTCGTAGCTTCGTGAACCATTCTCTTGCTCGACCTACGAGTAGCGTCTCGAACGCCCGACAGCGCATTGCATCGGGGGCCCCATCCAACCTCATTTGAGACAGATACCTGTGGAGATGGTCCTCCGGGTCGGTGGTGCCATCATAAGGTTCTATCTTTGGTATCTTAAACCCCTTGGGTTTAGGGAAGCTCTCGATCTCCTTCGTGAAGGGGGACTCGAGCCACAACGACACCTGACTCTTTCCCAAAATTGCATTCAACTCCTCCCTGGCGCTGTCATCGTCTCCTCTCTGGTGTTTTTGGTGGATCTCGCGTCTCTTCCTTTCCACCGAGCTAGATGACGCGCTTATTTCTTCCTCAGGAGTCTGTTTAGGTTTGTCCACAACTTCTTTCTGGCCGCCCTCCGCCATAGCTTCTTTTTGGGCGGCGTCTGCTTTCCTGCGCGCCGTAACTGCCTCGGCGATTATCCTGGACATTACTTCCAAGTCCGCCCCTGCCAACTGATCCGCAAGCGTCCGATATTCTGGAGCAAGAGCTTGCTTTTCTGGTTGGTGGGTTTCCTGGACAGGGTTCAAAGCTTGATCTTTTTCCCCTTGTTTTTGCTGAGGATCGTGCTGAACCAGATCCAATGTTGGGATCCTCTTCTCCTTGCATATCAGGGTCGGTTGGCTCGTTCATCTGGGAGCTTTGATCAACTGCTTTGGATGTGGTTTTGGATGCAGTTTTCTTGGGAGGCATCGTGTTTTTTGCGTATTCAATCAATAGAAGGGCCCTCCTTCTAGCGCCAATGACGATGACAAATTATATCACCTTAAAGATTTGAGTCCTAATTTAATCTAGTGATGAACACACAAGAACCCTAATGCCAAAAAGAGGAACGACGGGGTGGATTTTATGTATGCGGCTGAGTCCAAGACTGTATCTTGGATTGCCTACGTATCCTGTTATGTTCCAGGAATCAAGCCTTACGTAGTTCCTGGATTGGGGGTATTTATAATGACAATACTTGCCTAAACCCTAAGGTTAAGTCGACTTATGTTATTGTCATCTTTACCCTTAAATGGGCCTTGACCCTTGCCCAAGCTATCGCTGTGGGTGGGCCTGGACAGCTGGCGCGGACTCTGTCCTCGGTGTCGATCTCGCCGACTTGCGGTGATCGACCCTAGACTCATTGTCCTACCCGCTAGCCGGTGTGGACTCTATCCTTATGGACTTGTCATCTCACACTGCTCGGTAGTCGATAGTCGTAACCTGGAGCCGATTAGATGGCCCTAGCCTCGCCCCGGGTCTCGACATGAGTATGTTGTAGTTCATCCATAGTGTGATGACCAACCGATAGACGACACGTGGAGGGAGTGGAACCCTGTATCGTCAAAGTACTAGTAGAATATTGAAAAATAAAAAGAAGAGTAGGCGGAAAATGGTTGGAAAAGCAAGTTAAGTCAACCAACAGAAAGCTCATAATCAAAGTTTACCTCATCCCTTGTTTTGGAATCAAATCCAGCAGGCTCATAATCAGCACCAAACAAGTTAGCATCCTCTCATTTTACCCTTGGCTGGCCCCTTTCCAATTAGATTTGGGTCCTGAAATATTAAAGGTTAAAATAGCTTGTAAATTCGGGTCCAATCAAAACTGTTATCACAAAACAGAGTCAATCACTTGTAATACTTGAGGATTACCAAACGAGGGAAGCTTAAGGTAGTTGGGTTGATTCCCTAAGAAAAGGTTGTTGGGTTGAAATGGCCTAAAGGTCCGCATCTTAGTACAAGAACCATAATGCAGTTACAAAAATGGAACGAGTGGTATCATAATGCTTATATCTCACACACTATAATTACATACCTGTCCCGTGGAAACTAAAGGGTTGTGGGAGCCAAGACTATGCTTATATCTCAATAACTCATTTATCATCTGCAGCGATCACGGTATCAAAAGCATTGATGTACTTCACCACATTATCAGGTCCTAGATGAATCTGTACAACAGTTAAGACTTAAGAGAAGAAATCAGGGGAAAATGGCCGATATTTATTAAAACACGCACACCAAAATAAACAAGAAAATGTTGCCCCGTAATAATGATTAGTTTTAATTATCATCAAATGTTACCTCTCTAGATATCGTAAAACCAAAAATGCCGGAGCTAGGGCTTCTTGTTCGCCAAAATTCCGGTGCGATTGATAGTTCGCCGGACTGAAAAGAATCAGCAGCCATCGATTTAGTAGGAGAAGTAGCATCACCGTCACCTAGAGTGCAAGAAACGTCCTTCGATTCGACATTTCGAAATGAAGAAGCTATGTTAAAATCGGAGAGGATTCTGCCCTAAAAAATCGAGAAGAGGATTCAACAACAAATCAGCGCTATTGCCTGAAATCATCAAGCTACATCCCGATCTGAAGCATCGGAATGGCGGATTTCTTCATGATCGAGTCGAAATTTCAGCCGAGAAGCGCTCGGCGAGCTGTCGATCTGAGATTCTTCGTTCCTTTTCTTCATCGAAAATCGGAAAGACGATAAAAGAGAGCGAGTTTGTTTTTTTTAAGGGAACAGAATAGTAAAAAGAAAGAGATTTTTTTTGTTTTAACGGGAACGGAATGAATATATATCAATTTTTTTTTTATTGAGAGAATATATCATTATTTTAATAGAAAATTACTTTTGTCACATAAATTATTAAGGATTTTGTGATAAAGTAGTTGTCACCGATGCCTAATTCTAAAATCTATCCCACAATCAATCGGTGAAGTCATACCTTTTGAGACAAAGTTCATGCCAATATTTTTTTTTACGCTAATCAATATTATATTGTGACAAACAAAGTTATTGTCATTAGAAGTTATTCTTTTGTGATATATTTATTGTTTGTCACTAAAGGCTTGTCACAAAAAATTCTTTTTTTGGTAGTGTAAATCCTTTTAGATCTTTTAATTGAGATCTCTGTTTTGAAAGACTTAATCTTTATGTTAATATGAGCCCGTTATATGCTCAATCGATGTTGTAATGTGCATGCCTCAGATATGTTGTTAAAATAAAATTTTAATTGCTCTCTTTTGTGTATCTGAAAAATGCACGTCTTAATTCAAGCTTAACTGGTTTTTGATCTAAATTTGTTTATGTGATTTTCGTGCCTAAATCGTTCTGATAAGCCAAGACTCTGTCAAACTAAATAATGTGTATGGACCTGCTTTATTAAGATAATCGGTTTATGCATGCCTATTTAATCGAAATCTTAACTATGATGTTGATAATATATATGATATATATATAGCTTATTTGTTGTGTAGAAATTTGAAATATCATATATATATATATGTGATTTATTTATTAGGCCTATTTTATGTGATAAATATGTATGTATGTGACTATATGTATATACATCACGTATATACATATGTTTGACTAGTTTTGATAATATTTTTTTTTGGTAATTGACTCTGCTTTTGGTCGAAAGCTACAATGTATAGCTGTTTGAGTTGCTATATGATTTAAATATTATTATATATATAAAATACCATATAAAGCTGTATCATTGATCTATGTGTTTTGGTTTTCTCTTTCCCATACACATATTGTGTATTAATATATGTGCTTTGTCTTAGATGCATTGTAACCATTGGGTTCTCCTCTTTTAATATAGCTGCACTACCTGCTATATCGTGTGTGTGTATATATATAATATTACATATATTTTCTAGATCTTGTCCTATTTTGTGCACCTTGACCCTTGTAAAAAAGCTTTGAATAATGCGCCTTGATATATGTGTGTATAACATATTACTTTTACTCAACCCAAGGTGCGCTCTCTCACACTTTTATTATCAACCTCTGATTTAATTTTATTGTTAAGTGTGCAGGTTTTGTTTTCTTCCCTTGGTTACAGCCAGCTAATAGAGCCGTTGGATGTGTGAAGTTGTACCTGCAATGGAAAAACTAAAAGACAAAAGTTTGCAGAGCTGGAAAGCAAAGGCAAAAAATTTTCTGGCGTCTTCTATATATATTCTCCCCCAGCCACATAAAAAAAAAAGCAGAACAGCCCTCTCCCTCAAGTCAACATTCTTTACTAACTTCTCTATCTCTTATTTTCTGAGCACTTGTATTGTAAACCCCTTTCGTTTATTGAGTGTCAAAGAAAAGTGAGTGTGAGTGTAAGTGTAGCTCTAAAGGAAATTGTTAGTGAGTCTTTGTTGTAGCAAAGAGGTGTTCTCCACTTGTTATTGAGGAGCAATAACAAGGGCACAAACGCTTGGTCCAAGTTCGTGGTTCGAAGGAGCTCGGGTTCGGTCCTGCCGAGATACGGATTCAAGGAGCTGAATCCGGGTTACGAATTCAAGGAGTGAGTTCGTGTTCAAGAATCCGGGCAGTGATTCTTGGTAAGTACTTCTTTGGTGAGTGTTACTCCTTTGGTGAGTGTGTTGTAATTTTCTCTTTTTGTATTTTGTATAAGACTCGAGCACCATCTAGTGAAATATTTGTTTTGTGTGGGTGTGATCTCTTGGTAGATCACACATATGTGCTTTAGGTAGTTTATATCTTATTGACACATCTTAGAATTGCATGCTTAGGCTCAAAGAACTTAAAAATTGAATCTGCAATTCTGTGATATTGTTCGAACACCTTAGAAGATGCATGTACTAGGATAATAACTTAAAATCTGAATTTGCAAGTTTTGCTATTCTGATTTTGGTTAAGTGTTCAACCTGTTTCTTCACTTATATAAGTATCAGTTTCTACATATCACAGTTCTTATTATAACAAACCGAAATTGACCTTGAAACATATCAATCGAAGTTAACTTATGTTCCTTTGGTTAATTGAAACTAGATCTTCCGCCTAGGTTCATAACCGAACTAAGTTAAGTATTTACTCCGATTTTCTCTCGTTAAACCACCGTTTTGTATTAAATCGCATAACTGTTCTTAAAGTGGTTAGAAGAATTTTTAAAAAGGTATAATACTCTATTCACCCGCCCTCTAGAGTATTTATTGCGCGTTCTCGATCCAACACTAATCTGGCTCAGGCAGTCAGTGTTGTCAGCAGGTTCATGGCTCAACCTGGAAAAGAACACTTGAAAGCTGTGAAAAGAATGTTCAGGATCATTAGGGGTAAAGTTGGTGTTGGTCTCATTTATTGAGGTGATACTTAAGGTATGATCACAAGGTACTATGATGCTGATTATGCATTTGATGTGGACAGTAGGAAATCAATGACTGGTTATGTTTTCACATTAGAGAATTCAGGTATCAGCTGGAAAGACACTCTTCATGACACAGTGGCTTTATCAACTACTGAGGCAGAATATATGGCTCTTAGTGAAGCAGCCAAAGAGGTATCTGATTGAAGGCTAGTCAGTGATTTGGGGCTACATCAAGATCAAGATGAGATTTATTGTGTAAGTTTGAGTGCAATTCGTCTAGCTAACGATCAGGTTCATCATGAGAGAACCAAGAATATTGATGTGAGGTATTATTTTCTGAGAAATGAGAAGAGGGTTGTAATGAACAAGATCAACACCAAGGATAACCCTGTTGATATGTTCTCTAAATCTGTTCAGTAGAGCAAGTTTCAATTGTCTCTGGACTTGTTGAATATTCAAAGCTTATAATCTAGAAATCTGGAAACTCAGTTGAGGGTAGGTCAACATAGTGGATTCTATGGAGTAATATGGTACATGTACATCTGGTATTGGCAAATGCATCTGGTACAAGTACATATGTTTGTGCAATCTGATTGGCTGTGAATGTGAGTTCAGTTTGTCAATTGAAAAGGCTTTGGCTATGTTTAGATGGGGGTGAATAAACTTAACACTTAAAACTTTTTGGAGTTAAAACAAACTTAGCGAGAGTCAATAGTCCGTTAACATAAGCAACGATCTGGCGACTATGATCTATTGACTCTATGCAAATTCGGTGAATATACATATTTTAAGCCTTTATACTTGTTGTTAAAAGATGATACTAAGTATTAGATACTCAGTAGTGAAAGAGTGTGTGAATTCAGTTGCTAGTTCATCATGTTGATATGGATAACATGCAATAAAATAAAAGTGGAAAAGGTAAATGCAGTAAAGTAAAGTAGTCTTGTTAGTCCCCTCTTCTCATGTGATGTTGGAGGAAATTCAATAGAGTCTTTTGAGGTTGCTGTTACAAAAGTTCCTAAGATGTTTGTCCTTGACTAATAACTATGGCTTCACAAACTGAATACTAAGAATAGGTAGGATTGCTGCTCCTAAGTACTCCACTGGTCCTAGAAGGGTAGGATTTCCTCGTCACCAGCTCCACCACAAAAACAACAGTTTTTGACACTCAACAGTGCTTCTCTATCTTCAGGTTACTTCTTGAAAAGAATAGGTTGAATAAAAAAAGTGATTTAGCTTCAGCAAGCTTTTGATCAGGATGAAAAGATCAGTAGCTTGAGATCTTCAATTGTGGATACTAGATGATACTTGAATGCAAAAACACTTGAAGAGAATTCTGGATCAGTATGAATGCACAGTTCAGCAGGGTGTTATGCTAGTAATTTCGGTTTCTTATCTATGTCTTGTGTGTGTAATATGATCCCAGGGGTCCTCTATTTATAGGTGAAAACCCTGTGCTTGAATTTGAATTTCAATTATAACCGTTATCAGGATTTTCTGATTATTCCTAGAAATTCCCTCCGTTGTTCTCCTCTGTCAGTATTCCTCTGACATGCAGTCTGTCAACCAATGATTTATTTCCATTTTGATTTGGCTCTGAAATCCTTACAATGTCCCTTTAATCCCTGCCATTGATTGACTGATTAATCCAATGCTTGATATTCATCCTTATCCATTTAATCTTCTAGAAATAATACTTGAAACGGATTTATCTGATTTATGTATACTGCGTATATCTAGTTCATGAGTCCGTCGATGTATATTTTGGTCAGCTGACTTATAGTCTGCTGTGTTTTTAATAAACACTTCAGTTGACTACTTCTCATCTAACCTTTGATTATGAAGTTAGAGTACACCATTTTAAGTATAACTAAGTCCCAATCATCACATTTCCTTATATGGAACATAGAACTTAATACAAGGTATATTTGATCAGTTTAGGCCATCGCAGAATTACCTAAATTCTTATCACTTATCCTTGGCTTATAAATCTTCAATACTAAGTTTGAACCCTTAGCCTTCATCACAGAGTTTAAACCCTCAGCCTTCAGTCTTTAGCAAGTCCTAGACACTCTACTGAACACCTAACCTAGGTAGTCCGTCGAACAAGTCACCGACATTTTTACAGTGCTTGTTTGATCAAATCTATACAAAGATCAAACTCTAGTCAACCTATACGTTCATTCTAGACATCTTTTTGTCTTTTCCCTATAGCAGCTAGTCTAACACTCATCATTAAAACTAAAATATGTCCAACAATTTCCCCATTTTAGTGATGATACAAATACCATCCTTACATCAAAGCAAAAAGATAAAAACACTGAAAACAAAACAAACTTCATATATTTCATTAAGGTTCCAAACTTTGTTCAAACATTATTACAACTAGATTCAGCATTAGATAAAATATGAAAAACAAATCTGCTGATCTAGTTCCTTTCTTGATCTTTCATTTGTTCATACTCCTTGATTTCTCTGTGCGTGTCTGCCAACCATTGATTTTCAATTCTAGAGAAATCAATCCAAGTGTGTACCATCTTCCACCATTTCCATGCTTCGAAATGGTCAGCGGATACAATGTCGGTTGAATCCTTGTCTCATATAGCATAGCTTGAATTCTTAGAGAATCTTTTGTTGGCAGTCCTCTTAATCGTTGTTCAGCAGACTGTCCTCTTCCACCAATTGAACCACCTCTTGAACCTCCTCTTACAGTTGTTCTAAAGGATTTGATCCTTACTTCCCATAATTTCAGTCCAAGGAAAGAGTTTAAACCCTCAAAGAAAGTCATTTCATTGTAAGGTTTTCTTCTTGAATTATAAGCACTTTTAAACTCGTTCAGCATCTCATCTATTAATTGAACTCTTCCAGGTGCATGGGCTCTATATGCATTAATCTCGGCCTCAAATCTTCTTTGTTGGTACATCCTTGCCGGTTCTTTTGCTTCTTTGTCTTTCCTTCTTCCCTTTTATTGACATCATCAATAAAAGCGTAAACGAGACTTAGAACTCCTTCTAGAGTAGATACCAGATTATTCAGTTGGCCTTCCATGATTTCTATTTGCTATAACTGGATAGAGATAATCCAGATGCAAGATAGATAAACACCGAAGCAAATTAACATAAACAATCACACAGAAGAACAGAAACAAGAAGAACACGGGATTTAACATGGTTTCTAGCGTTGTGCCGAATACTCCACGGACAGAAAAGAGATATTTTATCATGTACTGAATTTTAGACGGATTACACACATTACAATGACCAATACAATTGGTATTTATAGGCACAGATTCCTAAACCCTAACCGCCAAGAATCTTTATCGGATTGCCATAAATGCCCCAGATGTCGTGTCCCTCTGCTGTCACAACTCAGACTATCATTGCACAGATGTAGAACTCTACTGCATCCAAAACCTCAGCAGACCCTCAGCAAGCTGCTGACACCGAATAAACTCAGCTAACTTCCCAGCTGACTTTCACAGACTTTGATACACTTCTCAGCAGACCATCACTTTGCTGATAACTAGATTAATTCTACCAGATATAGAGTTTAAGTCACTTTGCTGACAAATCTCCACATTGACTTGAACTCTCATTCACAGTCAACTAGATTGCATAAACAGATGTACTTGTACCAGATGCATTCGTCAATGCAAGATGTACTGTACTAGATTACTCCAATGAATCCACTCAGCTGAACTGCCCTCAGCCGAGCTTCCAGATTTCTAGATTATAAGCTTTGAAGATTCAGCAAGTCTAGACACAACTAAAACTTGCTCCGCTGAACTGCTTTAGTGAACATATCAGCTGGGTTGTCTTTGGCGCCGATCCTCTTCACTTGAACCCTCTTCTCATTTCTCAGAAAATGATACCTCACATCAATATTCTTGGTTCCCTCATGATGAAACTGATCCTTAGCTAGACAAATTTCACTCAAACTGTCACAATAAATCTCTGCTTGATCCTGATGTAGCCCCAAATCACTTACTAGTCCCTTCAACCAGATACCCTCTTTGGATGCTTCAGTAAAAGTCATATATTTTGCCTCAGTACTTGATAAAGCCAATGTTTCTTGAAGAGTAGCTTTCCAACGGACAACTGAATTCTCCAATGTGAAAACATAACCAGTCATTTATTTCCTACTTTCTACTTCACCTGCATAATCAACATCGCAATATCATGTGATCAGACCTTAAGTATCACCTCCATAAATGAGACCAACATCAAAGCTGTACCCCTAAGGTACCTGTACAATCTTCTCACATGCTTTCTGTGTTCCGTTCCAGGTTCGGCCATGAACTTGCCGACATACATCGGACTACCAAACCGCACTAGCATAGGGAACTTTTGACATACACTATTGTGAAGCATAAAAGACAAATGAATAATTGATGTCATAGGAGAATCTATTGGTTTTGCAGCAGACATGCCAAATCTGTCCAATATCTTCTGTATATAACCATGCTGAGACAAGAACATCTTTTTATGACTTCTATCTCTCTAGATCTCCATCCCTAAAATCTTTCTGGCAGCACCCAAATCCTTCATTTCAAACTCAACACTGAGAAGATACTTCAGATTTTGAACATCCGACTTCTTTTCAGCAGCTATCATCATATCATCCACATACATGACAAGAAAGATATGTGATCCATTTTTCAGCTGACGGTGATATACACAACAGTCATATGGACACCTGTTATAACCCAACCGAAACATGTAACTGTCAAACCTTTTATACCACTGTCTAGGAGCATGTTTCAGTCCATACAAGGATCTTTTCAACTTGAATACAAAATCTTCCTTGCCTGGTACTTGAAATCCCTCTGGCTGAGTCATGTATATCTCCTTACTCCACAAATACTTTTTGTAGGTTGTGACAAATTGAGATAGGGGATAGCGGCTTTGTACTTTGTTAGTCCTCCATCACCATCATCATTGAAAATTTATTTAGACGAAGACGATGGCCCAAAGCATGAGAAATGAATAGTTTGGACAATTCTCAGCACCACCAAGAGCACGATTAAGTGCTGGGTTGAGTTCATGAGGTTACAGAAATAAATAGAGTGTATTGTGTTTAGCACCCCCGGGAGCAGCGTTTCTATTACAACATTACGACTATGATGTATTGTGTATTTTTTTATTGTATTTAATTAGTAAGAGTATTTTAGTCATTGTGTAGAGTGATAGAAGCCCTGAGAGTGGCTATATATTTGCATCATGTGATTGATGAATGATATACGAAGTACGTTGATCGAAATTTATCATGGTATCAGAGCCCGGTTAAATTAGGGTGTATCTTTGTCCGCACCTGTGTGCCGTGTTCTTCGATTTTTTCGGTTTGAACTGTAAATTCCCATGTTCCTGTTGGTGTTTTTGGCGGCTTGTAGCATAAATTTGCATGGGACTGTTGCTCTTTTTCTTTTCCCTGATTTCCGTTTAATTTGTAGCATACAATTTGCATGATACTGTGGATACTCATCAAATTTACATGGTTCTACGGATGATTTTATTGATGCATGTGTTTGTGTGTCCGTCGATTGCAATTTGAAATCTCTGTTGCTTGTTTTTCTCAGAAAAAAAAAAGGATGAAGAATATGATCAATACATCAGGTGCGTGGAGCAGGACATGCTTCGGAATTGGACACGGACAGGAAGTAGGCATCGTGGCAGTGGTGAATCGGGCTGAGCTAAGCTCGGTTTGAGCAAACCAGGAAACCGTGGATTCAGCGGGTTCGAATTCCGGTGGACAGCGGCAATATAGGACGGCTGAACTAGCTGGTCTCTCGAATTTGACTTCAACCCAGTGGTAAGGAATACTTGACACTCTGAATTTGGTCAAGTCCAAAGATCATTTAACAGGTGGATACTCATGGATTATTGACACCGGGGCAACTCACCATGTGACGGGTGACAGAACATTATTTGTACAACTACGACAGACTGAGGATTGTCCGATTGGGTTACTTTACAACTTTTCAATGTTTTATACGTACCTGAGTTAAATTGTAACTTGATTTCGGCGTCCCGATTTTTGGACGATCATAATTTAGTGATACAGCTCACCGATCGCTTATGTATTATGCAGGACCGAGCGACAATGACACTGATTGATTTGGGTGAGTGTGTGGATGGACTATTTTGGTTCGTGGGGGTTAGAGAGGCTCGGGTTTTGGCTATTGATATTGAAAAAACTGCGGATTTGTGGCACTGGAGTATGGGACACCCATCAGAAAAGGTCCTTCGGCAGGTTCCTAATATTTCCATTTCCCAAAATTTAAATAAATATGGATGTGATATTTGCTTTCGAGCAAAGCCGACCCGCGAACCTTTTCCCCTTAGTGACAATAAAGCTAGTCGTATATTTGAGTTGATATATTGTGATTTGTGGGGTTCCTATAGTGTATCCTTAACGTGTGGTGCTACGTATTTTTTGACTATTGTTGATGACTACTCTCATTCGGTGTGGATTTATTTATTATTAAATAAAATGGAGGTTGAAACTGTTTTTCTGGACTTTGTCGCTTTGATTTCTCATTAGTTCGAGGTCACGATTAAACAAGTTCGTAGTGATAATGGGACTGAGTTTAAGCCTTAATTTATTGGCTTATTTTCGAAATGAAGGGATCATTTTTTAAACTTCTTGCATTGGTACTCCGTAGCAGAATGGAAGGGTAAAATGTAAGAATCAACACATCCTAATTGTTGCACGTGCCCTTAGGTTTGATGGTCATTTACCTCTTAAGTTTTGGGGAGAGTGTGTTATGGCAGCTGCCTATATCATTAACAGGACCCCGTCAAGTATTTTCAACTATAAAACGCCATATGAGTCTCTATTTCACAAACCACCGGATTTATCGATGCTTAGAATTTTGGGGTTTTTGTGTTATGCCCACGACCACCGTCCCTCACATAAATTTGCCAGCCGTAGTCGTAAGTGTGTGTTCTTAGGGTATCCTTTTGGGAAGAAGGGGTGTGCCCTGTATGACCTTGATTTGGAGGAAATTTTTTTATCCTAAGATGTAAAATTTTATGAGCATGTTTTCCTATTTTTTCACCAGACCGAGGGTAGTGTGCCTACCCCTATCCCTTATCTAGTTTTTGAGGATGTTGACATAGTCGATACGGGGTTTGACGCTTCTCATTCCCCTCCCGAGGATCCACCATTTCCGGATCTCATGTTGAGGGAGGATGCATGGCTATGATGATACAGGCGCTTTGGCACATCATATTGCACCCTCACCAATACCTCAACAACCAGGTGACGGTGTGGAAGAAGTTGGATGGGGTACACGAAAGAAGATCTTGAATTCTCAATTTCAAGATTACGTGACACACATTTTGGTTGCACCGAAAAGCCCTACTCCATGCTCTTCCACTCCCTCGGCATCCTCAGGTACTCCTTATCCTCTTATGCATTTTGTAAATTATGATATGTTTGCTGATAAGCATCGCTAGTTTCCCGCAGCTATCACAATAGGGAACCCTCCTAAATATTTTAAGGATGCGGTTAAACATGAAGGTTGATGTAGGTCCATTGCTGAATAAATTCAGGCCCTAGAAGACCAGGGTACTTGGGAGTTACAACCACTTCCTTGCGGGAAAAGGCATTGGGGAGTAAGTGGGTTTATACAGAAAAATATGATGAGAATGGAACTTTGGAACGGTTAAAAGCCCGGTTAGTGGCAATTGGGCATCATCAAGAAGATGGTATCGATTACACAAAGACGTTTGCGCCTATGGCGAAAATGGTTATTGTTCTCACTTTTCTTAGTGTTGTTGCGGTGAAAGGATGGGATATTCATGAAATGGATGTGCATAATGCTTTTTCGCATAGGGATTTGGAGGAAGAGTTTTACATGAAAATCCCCCTGGGTTTTGCAAAAAATGGTTTGAATTAGTCTGCCGGATGCGTAAGTCATTGGGGTTGAAGCAGGCCCCGAGATGCTGGTTTGCAAAGCTTGCTTCTGCTTTGCATGAGTATGATTTTCATCAGTCCTACTCTGGTTATTCATTGTTTACTTGCATCGTGGTAGTTTTCAGCTTCATGTCCTCATTTACGGCAATGATATGATTGTCGCCAGAAACGATAAGGTAGCGATGCGGATTATCAAAAACTACTTGGGGAAATATTTTAAAATGAAGGACCTTGGGGTGTTGAAATATTTTCTTAGGATTGAGGTGGCGCGGAACAGGGATGGAATTTTCTTGAATCAGCGGAAGTATGCCCTCGATATTATTCATGAAGCTGGTTTACTTGGAAGCAAGCCATCTGATTTCCCGATTGAGTAGAATCACTTGTTGGCCCTTATCGTCGGTTGATTGGACGACTTATATATCTCGGGGTTACCCACCCTATTCTGGCTTATTCTTTGAATGTGTTATCTCAGTTAATGCAGGCACCGTGTGTTGACCATTTGGATGCGGCTCTGTGTCTCGTTCGATATTTGAAGAAGCATCTGGTTCAAGCAATTTTGTTGCGTTCGGATAGCTCGCTTTTTCTTGAAGGTTTGTGCGAGTCTGATTGGGCGGCTTCCCCACTTACTCGATGTTCATTGAGCAGTTTGTTTGTCTTCCTTGGTCTTTCCCCGATCTCTTGGAAGTCCAAGAAACAAAGCACAGTATCCCGATCTTCGGCCGAGGCGGAATATCGATCTATGGCCTCTGTTACATATGAGTTGAAATGGTTGAAACAGTTGCTTGCTGACCTTGGTATTCGTCATCCCCTAGGGATATATATCGCATAGAACCCGGTTTTTCATGAACGCATGATGCATATCGAGGCGGATTGTCACTTCATGCGGGATTCGATCACGGATGGTTTGATTTCTCCGTCGTATGTTCCTACGCGGCATCAGTTGACAGATATTTTTACGAAGGCGTTGGGGCGTCAATGGTTTGAATTTTTATTGCGCAAGTTGGACGTTCTTTATCTTCACGCTCCCACTTGAGGGGGTATTGCGACATTACAACTATGATGTATTGTGTATTTTTTTATTGTATTTAATTATTAAGGGTAGTTTAGTCATTGTGTACAGTGAGCCCTAAGAGTGGCTATATATTTGTATTCTGTGATTGATGAATGATATACGAAATACGTTTACCGAAATTTGTCAGTTTCCCTTCATCAATCCTGCAGTTTAAAATGAATTGAGTAGATAGGGATGAGCACCCAAAGCAGAATTCGTAAACGAATAGAATGGACATGTATCAGAATCACCCCGAGTAGAAGGATTGCCAGAACCTCCATTGGATGCTGCCGCCACCATTGAGCGTTGCTATGATGGACAAGACGAATTAGCAACAATATTTTTGTCAGATTCTCTTTCGGCAAATAAATATTGTACTAAGCCAAAATAAAACTCATTGAAAATAATTGTTGTATAAAATAATGAAAATGTATAATGTATCAACTGAAAATAAAGGACTTCAAGAAAAAATAATTAAGAAACATAATAATATGTGTCTTCCACTAGACCTTCAGCTGACTTATCATTTTCTATGTTATCTTCATATGAAAATATAAGTAAGGGGTGAGCACGATAGCGCTGTAAAAGAAAATTAATTTAAAGAAACTAATGATAGTATATGGGAAATATACCCAGATTTCTGTTTTAACGCAAATATATTTTCAAAAATAATATATTAATTATTTCGGCAAAGCTAGCCTACAATGCACCGTATGAATATTGGGAATAAGGAATTGGCAGATAGCATGATTCAACGCATCCTAAAGTACTAAGGCAAAATTGGTCACCGCCTTACCTACCAATTATAATTATTTTCCATATCATTTTACTATATTGCATTTGCATTATCGTACTTATCATATCATACGTATCATCCATCAAAAATATTATTCGGCCATATTAAAGATAAATAAATAAATTGAAAAACTAATTGGCCTAAAATTATTACACGTAGACTTCCAAGTGGACACATCTAACCGGCCTAACATCCATCCGAAATTACAAGACCCTCGGGTAAAGGCATACAGGTAACATAAAATAGATGTCAATTGTAACATCCCGACTTTTTATAAAGGGTAAAATAGTAAATGGTTTTATAAAGGGTAAAATAGTAAATGGGCATACCCACTACGACCTAATTATTACTTATCTTATTTATTTAATTATAGGGATTTAGTTATTTAATTAATGAAATTAATTGATAGCTACAAAAAAAAATAATACCCAAAATCACTCATTTTATTTCATACGCAACTTCTGAAAAGAAAAAAAAAAGAGGAACGGCGCTCAGAAGAAGAAACAAACGCAAAAGATGCCTGGAAAATGGAGAACGTAAACTCCAATAGCAGGGCCGCAGTAGAGAAAAGTGATCACCGCGAAGAGACAAATTTTGAAAAAAACATCTCATTTTTTTCGTAAGTTTTCAGTTTAGCCCTAATTTTTGGTAATTGTGGAGTTCGATTCTTCCAAATTCAAATCTCTAAATCGGTAGCTCGGTTTCACAGCTATAAGTAGTCGAAACGATCGTCTTGGAGCGTGAATTATTCTAAAAATAGTTTGACAGCAAGTAATCCAAGTAATCTTCAGTTTTACACACTTTTGCATTTCGGTTTTTTCAAGAAAACTCGGATTTTTAGGGTTTCTTGTTGACCAAATAGGTTTTGGGTTTGAGGTTCAAGAGTTGTAGCAATTGCTTGGAGTTTTGCCTTGAAGATTGCTTGAAATAGAGGTAAGAGGCTCTTCCTAACGAATAACTACGGTTTTACAATGCTTAGGTTGAGTTTAGTGTTGTTGTAGCAAGGATTCATGTTTATATGTTTTACTATGCTATGAAATGTTATATTATGTTTAAAGCATGTTTTGATGCTGATTATCTGTGATTTTTTTGTGAACATGTTGGGAAAGGGTTAGAAATCGTATAAGCGCTGAAAACTGAAAGTTAGGGTTGTTCTGACTGAATGCGTACGCATTTAGTGGGCAATGCATGCACATTGCACGCATTGCCCTGACAGAATCCAGAGTGTTGCTAGAAGCACAACGCGTGCGCATTAAGCTCTATGCATGCGCATTGGCTTTAGTTTTTGTGAAAAGTTGTGTTTTAAGTCCTGAGTCTAGTTTTAAATGTGTTCACTTGATATGATAACAATAAATGAAAATGAACAAGCCTTGATTGAGTTTCTGATGCATTTAGTTCCGACACCGAATGTACTCTTCCAAAGAGTTGAAGTTCGGGACCGTCGGAAGAGCATGAAAGGCTTGTGCTTTGATAAATAAGCATTCATCAATGTATGTGTAATTGCTACGCCTTGTCCGTGTCTAATGGTCTAAGAAAGAGAGTGGTGTATATGAGGGAGATAACTTGAAAATAGTTAGGTGGTTAGTTAATGATTTATAAAATACATACTTGACAAGTAAAAGATTAAACATCATTCCATTCTTGGATAGGCACTAGACAATATCGCGATGTGTGGGTGTTCCTGAAGGTGGATAACTCCGTAGGTTTACAAGACCCTAAGTACGGAGGGACTTTGCTGAACGTTTACAACCTCGGGCTTTCCCCATGGTTATTGCTGTGATCCGACAATATGTTGAAAGGTATATCCCTAACCGGATGTTTGTAGTGCCCTTGAGTGAAAATGTAACATAGATAAGTTAAGCTGGAAACGTATAGTCATGACGTGTTGATGGACATGGAGTGAAACCTAGATTGAGTTGGTCTCATAATGACAAATTAATAATCATAAGAATAACCTTTCATTGTAGAACTTAGTTATTCATTAGCTTCTAACTTTTACTAAGTACTTTGCACTTACCTCATTTGCATTTCTTTTGTATGCATTGTGGGGTGAGAAGACGAATAGGTTGACCAAGAGTAGATGATGACATTTGAGGACGTTGATGCCTTGACAAAGCTTTTAGTTTATTTATTTGTAAAGGTTGTACCAGTCTAGTTGTCTTCTTTTTCTTAGACTTGTTGTACTTTTACTTCTAAGATCTTTGCAAGTTTGGTTTGTACTTTTAAGACCTCGTATTGTGTAAGTCTTTGGGTATTCGTCGTTGTAATTTAACTATTCATCTTTAGTATTGTTAATTTCTATTCTTAGTAGCATTTATGTTTTACCCGTGTCTTTTTAGCTTCTGTATGCTTTTATTTGATACGACGACGTAGAGGCTTATGTATAATGTTAGATTTATTTAATGCTATAAGCGCCGAACGTTTCTCTTCCGGATAAGGGCTCGGTATCCGGGAGCATGGCGTTACACTTGGTATCAGATCTAGAAAAGCGTCCTTTCTGTCCTAGGGTTCTTTTCCGCTAAGATATTAATTCTTTAGACCTTTTAGAACCTTCCTACTTTCTCTTGAGCTTGGTGGAAATCCTCGTAAGACTAAGAATCCTTAAACAGTGGTTACGTTGCACTAGGACAAAGTGAATAGTCTTCTTAGATGAAGGTTAAGCTCAGTTCTCGGGTTTTGTTCCTCCTAGGATCCTTTGTAGAAACTCTCACTTCTTTTGAAATTTCTAAACCATAACTGGTCACATAGGATTAAGTGAAAGCCCATTTAGGTAAATCTTTAGGATCGGAGTCTTATGCCTACACCTTAAAGTCGAGGCCCTCTTGGTTGATTTCCTTTTTCCTTACTTTCCCTATTGAAATCTCTCCACCTTCTCTACACACGAATATCTATGTCTACTTTTGTCTTGGCCTAACTTTGTTGAGAATGATATTTGATTCAACTCTACAAATCCTCCACTTTCTCTTTTAACCATTGCTGGGTTTGAGTTTATCAACACTCTTAGACCTTTGCTCCACTTGAGATGGGTTCTATATGAACTTGATGGGAGTCAACTTTACTGTACTTTGGTGCGCAGTTTAACCCCCGTTTATCACTTTATTGGCATGTTTTGGATAGTTCTAGACCTGTTTGAGAGTAATATCGAGAGTTATATGCACAGGGAGTTAAACTATCATATCGATAGTAAACTCCACCTTTTTAACGATATTTGACTCTTTTCTGAGCACTTTTGTCTTGCAGAATTACGCGTGGTGTTTGTTCATATTTGTTGTGCAGGACTTAGGTGACTAGAGAGCCCAAAAGGCGATGTTTTGGAATGAGAAACGTGGTCGTGGCTCGAAAGTAGCATGAAAGTGGTGAAAAGTCATGTTTGGAGTGAAATCAAGGCAAACTAGTGTTTGCCCTACCTCAAACTAGCGTTTGCCTTAATCCTACCTCAAACTAGCGTTTGGCTAGCTCAAACTGGCGTTTGACAGAAGTAGCAGTGATACTGAAAGTTGAGTTTTTAGCCAAACTAGCGTTCAAATTACCCCTAAACTGGTGTTTGGATGGGTTCAGCCCGAATCAAAAAGATCATTCTAGCCAAACTGGCGTTTAGACACTGTAAACGGGCATTTGTCCCTCAAGGCATGATCCACGAACTGGCGTTCAAGTTAAGGCAAACGCTCATCCATGGAAGGAGAAACACTAATATCATCAAGATTTCCAGGCAAACTAGCATTTGTCAGGACCCAAATGCTCGTCCAAGACCGACAGAAGCAGATTTTCGACCTACACTATAAATACGCACCTCATTCAGCCCCTAATTATCTCTGGCTGTCTTTAGACTTTTCCTAGGCGATTTAGGTGCGATTTTAGTGTAGTTTGATCACCTTTCAATCCTTTGATTCCCTAGATTACTCCCTTCGATTCTACACACTTGTTAAGCTTAGATTTCCATTCCAAGAACAAAAGATTCAACTTTTTGGTGCAATTATTTCTTCATACATTGTGGATCCGATTTTCTACTATTTTATGGTAATGAATTATTTCTCCTTTATTATTTATAGCATGTTTTCCTTTCTTTATTCTGTTATTAGCATAATCATGAGTAGCTAATTGGATGTGTAGTTGAATTATGTGAAAGCGAGCAAAAACCCTAAGGGGGATGAGATTGGGAGTTGTGTAGTGCATAATTGAATGTTTAAACGATTAATCCACATCCTAAAACTTATTTTAACATCTTTGAATTAGATTGATCACCTAGTTCACTGTCACACACATCGAACTTATAGATGTATTTTGCGGTGAGATGTGGGATAAGGGGTTTTAGGATCGTTGCATAGATTCGGCCTAGTTGTTAGGTCTGTTTCCAATACAGAGGTTTGTCATTGTTGTTCGAGCAACTCTAAAGCTTAATCATGTTAGGATAATCGGTTTTCTAAAGGGAGAGTCGGTTAGCTTCACATAGGGTGGTTAGATCGAGTTGTTCAGTCTAATCGCTAGAATTAGGAGTTGGCACCCGTGGATGTCGTTAAACTACATTCGATAGGTAGGTCGGTTAAGACACGCTCCCCGTCACTATACCTTCGGTAACCATAGAATGGCACTTCTCCCGAGTTAAGCACAAGGTTGGTCTCTCCACATCTCCTTAACACCTTACCCAAATTCTGAAAAAATCGTCAAAACGATCTCTAAAGACGGAAAACTCATCCATAAAAATCTCTAGAAAATCCTCTACCATATCCACAAAGAGAGACATCATGCGTCTTTTGAAAGTTGTAGGTGCATTGCAAAGTCCAAAGGGCATGCGATTATACGTGAAAGTGGCCGTACGGGTAGGTAAAGGTTGTGTTTTGCCGATCCACCAGTGCAATATGTATCTTCTAGTACCCTGAATACTCATCTAGAAAGCAATAGAAATCATGTCCTCTACGACTTTCTAAGATCTTATCAATAAATGGTAAGGAAATGATCTTTGTGAGTGGCATCATTTAGTTTCCTGAAATCTATGCACCCTATTTGCCCAGTAATCAATCTCATGGGTATCAACTCATCAAATTAATTAGATTGCACAGTCAATCGTCCTTTTTTTGGGACAACGTGTATGAGACATACACATTCACTGTGTGCAATTGGGAAAATATTCCACATCTTTAGCATCTTAATTATTTCCTCTTTCACAACATCATTTAATTGAGGCGTCAAACCCCTTTGAGGTTGAGCGATTGATTTCTTGGCATTATCAACAGAGATCTTATACGTACAAACTGAGTGACTAATCCCTTGTATATCCGATATTGTCCACCCAAAAGCTCCCTTATGTTCCCTCAACACACATAGAAGTTTATCCTTCTCTAATGGTGATAATGACGATGATATAATCAAGGGGAGAGTGTCTTCATGCAGGAAAACATATTTCAGGGGTGAGGGTAAATGTTTCAACATTTAATTCCAATGTGGTTCTTCCAACGATGTCTTAAGTTTCTTTCCAGTCAATTGTAATTCAAATAATTTGTGCCACGAGGGCCAATAATTGATCCTTCCTGTTTTTACAAAGGAAATGAACTCTATTCTATTCACGTGTCCTTCGCCGCATCCCGGCCATACTTCACTTCCGTCACCACTCTCGTCCCGGCTTTATTTCAATAGCAATGTAGTGCCACTTTCTTATCCACCGCCACCTACTTGTTGCAATTGACAAACAAGTTCATCCATAACATCCAACATATTGCGGTACCACTCTCGTCATTAGCAAATTTTATTCTCTTTGATATGTTAAAGACAACGTTTTCATCGTTAACTCTCAAGATTAAATCTCCTTTATGAACATTGATGAGTCCACATTTTGTGGTGTTTTATGAGCTTAGTTTATATCTATTTTGTCGGAACATACTCTGATTTTTATATGTTTTGGATGATTTTCCGGTTTTAAGAGCTCGTGAGGGATGATGGAAGGTTTTTGGACTTAAAAAGCATTTTTTTCGAAGATTTGTGGAAAGACTGGAGGAATGTGGCATTTCAAGAAACTATATTTTCAGTTTTCGGTGATGTCGAGATCCGGCTAATTAAGAGAAGACAGAAGTCTATTAGAGTCAACATTGGATTTTCCTCTTTTATTCATATTAGGATTTTATTTTATTTTTATTATATATTGTTTTACGAAAATAAAATAAAGACAAATTGGGCTTTGGCCCAACACTAGATTTCTCAAATTTATATATGTACTACGTGAGAGGAGAAAAAAAGATACAACATATATTAGGATTTATGTTTGCAGAAGGGGACGGATGTAAGGGAGGAAGCTGGGCAATGCTTTGACTTCGCCGGCTAACATCTTTACATGTATTCTAGGTATATTTGATTTCATTGTTTGTTTTAATTAATTTATTTTTATATTATTATGAGTAGTTCGGTTTTCTCATCGGTTGATTGATTATTTTACCTCTTGATTCTATGTGATTGTGAGATCGAATTGTTTGCATCCTCGATTAAATTGTTAGTATTCATTTATTTTCTGTTTTCATTTATTCATGATTTGATTGTTTGTTTAATTGTTTCGGCCGGATGATTGGATGAATAGTTAGATCTAGCACCAAAAATTGAGTCTAGACGATTGTCAAAAATGTTTGATTTTAAGTGAAGACAACATATTTCGTCGGTTCGTAGCGCAGTAGGATTCCCCGTTGTGAAAATAAGTTATCTAGGTTAAAACTAACCCGATGTGCGTTGTTACCTAGAATTGGATTTTTCTAGTTGTTCATGCAATTGTTTCATCAAACCTCTCGGCGATTGTTGAGAGATGTGCTATTCAATTAGGAATAGGTAGTGCGATTGTCCCGCTTAACGAATATTGGAAAAAGTGGTTGATTGGCGATTGTCGGCAACTATAACTAATTTATTAATAATTTAACGAGTCATCTTTGCATCAATGATCAATCGATGGAGTTGAGGGGGAAATAATTAATTGACTAGAGTTTTTCATGATTTTCTTGATTTGTATTTCGTGTTAGTTCTTAGGAAATAGTTATAAGAAAACCAAATATATTTTGGTTTACAAATTTGAGAAGAAAAAAATCCATCGTTCTCTATGGATTCAACCCCTACTTCTGCTATACTAGTTGTAGTAAGGTAGGTGATTGGTCTTTTGTGGCTTGACGACCCACCAAACATCTATTAATGTTCTATTAGTCTCTAGGAAGAGTCTTTCTAGGATCAGAGGTACGTCAGAGTTTGTTTCCATATTAAGCACCATGAAATCAACAGGGAATACGAATTCGTCCACTTTGACGAGAACATCCTCTACAACTCCACATGGTTGTTTAATGGAGAGATCCACCAGTTGAAGAGTAATCAAGGTCTCATTCAACTATCGTATTCCTAATTTGTGAAATATGGACAGCGGCATGAGATTGACGCTCGCCCCTAAATCACACAATGCTTTGTTTAGACATACATCTCCAATTGTGTAGGGTATGAGGAAACTCCCAGGATCATTTCATTTAGGTGGTAGTTTATGTTGCAAAATTGTCGAGCACTCCTTATTAAGACATATCGTTTCGAGAACCAAAAGTTTTCTCTTAATTGGTAGAGGCTGCCTCTTTCAAGAACTTTTGCATGGTTATTAAATTAGGAGAAAATTAGGTTGGGGTTACTAATAATTAAACTTAGTTTATTTTCAATGAGTTACAAAGGAAAAGAAATAATGTAACATAAATCCCCAAACCTTTCATATACTTGAGTTGTTTCAATTTAAATAAAGAGTGTAGCCGAATGAGAGGACATAGAGTGAGACAAGAAATAAAATAGAAAAAAAAGAAAAGAAAAAGAAGAAGTGATGCTTGCTTATTTGTGGATGCATACAGAATGTAGAAATGATCATTGTGTTTCTATGGAAGCTGTGTACTTGATGGCGAAGGGGGATTGTAGAGGAAGTCGATAAAAAAAAAAAAAAAAAATATTAAGGAGTTTTCTATTATGGTTCTTCAAGTAGTGCATATCAAGTTCATCATCGCGAAAGGTGGTTTAAAGATTGTACCGGTAAAAATCGGTAAATATATTAAGTTAAATTTATATTTCTAAGGATTACCCTGTTGTTGGTTTTATAGGTAATTTACTGATATAAAATTGCGAATGATATAGGAGAAATCAAATAGCGAACGGATTCGCACATTCAATTGGAGAGATGGAGTGTAGTATCAAGAGCATTTTTTTAATTTATGTTTTTTAAGCATTTCGGTTGATTTAATTGTTTTAGTTCTCAATGCATGTTTATAACATGAAATGTCATATTTAACCAACTGAGCATGTTAGTTTAGTATCAGAATTGGTTTAAAAAGTGAAACCGCACTATTGTAGCGGTGGTTCTTCACTGGTGGGCCGGTGGTCTATTTTCAGAAAAATTAAATAATTATGAGGGTTTGATATACACCATGTTGGTTCATTTTAAATCATTTTACTGTGATTTTCGATGTTAAAATAAATTGTTGTTACTTTTATCTAATTTAAGTAAGTATGAATAAAGCGATTTTAAAGAGAAACAAATATATGTTTATTAAGTATATAAATATATACATATAAATACAATATTTTCAAGTGGTAAGTAAATATTCAAAAGATTGAACAATATTTATATTTACTAGGTGGGGTAACCGTGATTTGCACGGTGTTGCCCCTACCTGGTTTTTTTGTTCGTGTATTGTTTGAGAGGTGGTTTTGTGTTGTTAATGTATGTGTTGTATTGTGCTAAATTGTATATTTTGCCTATTTCAGCATTACTTACTGTGGTGGTGGTGAACTCTTTAATCAGAATCTTCATTGCTAAAATTACAAATGAAGAATGAATAAAGCAATATTAGACAAAACCTCACACAAGGCTGCATTACTGTGAAGAGAAATTTCTGAACTTCTTGGTTCTGAACAATACAACAGTTAGAAAGCAAACAATTTTCTGGTACAGATGTGGAAGAGGCTGATTTTATGTACTCAAATGACTATTTAGCCTGGTTAAAACACCAATAATCCCAGCATAGTTTTAGGTAGCAGGCTCGGTTTGCTCATGATTATATATTTCATCTGCGAAGTTGTTGTATGGTCAAGGTTTCCAACCAATTTTTGCCCACCAGTCCTCTGTGCTGCAATGAATCATTGCAAATTACAAATAGGTAAAAGTTTAGTCTCTTAAAGCTAGGTGGAGATCCTCTTAAACGAACTACTGCAGAGTAGGAAACTGCATTGATAAAAATACAAGGAGACACAGGCTTGAAAAACACATGTGGCTGTGAACGTGTAGTATTTGCCATCATTTTTTACCGTGTATTAATTTTTTCTGTGTGTGTAGAGTAAGTATTAAGTTACTGATGTGGTTTAGCAACTTAATAAACTCTAAACAAAAGATAAAGACATGGCAATGAGTTATGGCAGTGTCTTTCATTAAAGCTAGCCCACATAGTATCTGAGAAGTTGGAGAATAAATCTCTCGATTGTAGATGAGATAAGTCTTAAAATAGGGGGAGGAGTTGTCAAATACAGGGATATAGATGCAATACCTGCTTTCATAACAACTGAACAATGCTCGAGCATAATACAACCGATTATCTGAGTATCAGCAAAAGAAAAGCTAACCAAAGTTAAGCTCAAATACTTTCATTTCATGCTTACAGAAAGATTCAAGGCATAGAGCTTATCTTCACAGATGCAAGGACTTAAGGAGAGGTCAAACCAATCAGATAGGAGCATCCTCAGGAAGCTCAGGTCTTGAAGCATTCATGAAAGTGATCTTATTGTATCCTTTTTTTTCAGCAGTATCTCCCCAAACTTTTCTCAAACCACCCATCATTTAAATCTGCAGTAAGTTAAATTTCTTAATCACATCAGTGCAATAAACGGAGTATAAGAATATCACAGAAGTGATGACGTATGTTACCATAGGTCAAATTCTCATATGGCGTATCCTTTCTGAAATGACCAAACTGCATATTAGAATTTTTAACAGAATGGGTTATTTTGTTTGGTGATTCAGTGAGATGAAATAATGAACAAGTTGTGCATTTCCAAGTTGTTCATCAAACCTGCAAAAGAGAAACTTGGAAACATAGTTGACACCATTTCCAGTTGATAAAGAAAGGGTCAGGTGGGGTAAAGAGTCTCAGTCTCTTAGATGCAACTCGTAAAGTCAGTCATGAACTTTGAAGCAATATGAACAAAATTTGATCAAACCTAAACATAAACATAATAGGTGAAACTTATACATTGCCAAATCATGAAGCGCTAGCAAAAACTGTAAGGAGAGAAAATGGCAGAAATGCAAAGGAGCATAGATCAACCAGGAGAAAAAACAAAATAAGAATCATATACTTGGTGAAATTCTCAGAGAAAGCCTACAACCAAATTATTTAAGCATTAGTGTCACAATTTTCAAATGACTCAAAAAGGTAATTGTGCACATCAAAAGAATAAGCTAAAATGGTTTTAGCAATTAAAGTACCCCATAGTGATAACTGGAATGCATGACCACTTTAGGGAGCACAACACGTGTTACCAATCGTCCAAGATTTCCATTCATGGTTTGCTCAGTAACCTGCATGCAAATGCAAAATACGCTGACTTGTGATGACATTCAATGATGAAAACACAAAACATTAAGTATATATTTGCTCATTTCTGTCACAAAACATGAGATTCTGTCTACTAAAAAAAAAAAAAAAAAAAAAAAAAGAGAGATTCTGAAGTGAAAATCAATCAAAACAGAACAATGATTCAGCAAGGATAAAAAAGGACCTGAACAACTCAGATCGTTTACACCTATAGGTGGGGCATTCTTAGGTAGGGGATCACGTTATTGCATCACACCGTTCGATTATACACAAGTTGCTAATCCAACGATGTGGCGCAAGCAAATACAAAAATTGCTTAAAATATGTGAAGCAATGAAATTTAAACAATCAAATGATGGTCAGTACAATATTTTCTTCATTTATTCCTAGAAATACAATTAGGAACCAGCAAAAAATTAAAAATAAAATAAAATAGATTATTGCTTCTACAAGTGACATAAATCAATGTTTTCATCACCCAGTGTACATTATACTAAAATACATTTCAATGTGCTTACTATTACCTTTTGGTCACAAATTTCTCAATTTTCTGTACTCTTCAGCTCCAATTAAAGAGCCCTCCGCTTTACGCCAATCTCCTGGCTTTGGCATCATAATTGCAATGTATCCCTCTCTATCAGCCTGCGATTAAATATAAAAACAAAACGATGAGATCCAAAAGATCCGGAATCTGAAGCAATAATGCTGGTTCGCACCAAGACTGACAGGCACAAAAAAGTGCAGGGATTAATCGCAAAGTAACGTTACTTTGCATGTATTCACTTTCCTGTATTGATGATTTTCAGTGACAATATCTTTACTGGGTTCGTACCGATGACTTGAGTAATCCTGGTTGTTGAATCAATCTCTCATTAACCTCCAAAAGAGAACCTTTCACACAACATCTACATAAAAAAGAAATGATCAATCAAAAGAAGAAAACAGAAACATGAAGAATATTTAAATCAAGAAGAAACTGAGTGTAAGCAACAAAGGTTTAAGCAGATTGAAGGAAGAGATCAAACCTCACAGTGTAAGATGAATCTTTAGTCATTACTTTACATAATGCTGTATTTGCCTCAAAATGCTGTGCGTTCTGCAAACCGACAAAGCAATCAAATAACACTTCAGATTAACGAGTGCAAAACTACATACGGAAATGTTTATCGTACTCTTATCGTTCTTGCAAAAGCTATAAACTTTATACATGTAACATGTGTCGGTCAAAACTTAACATTAGTCCAGCTCGGTGTGTTTGTAGTACTAATATGCGGCTTGACGGAAATGGGAACAATGTGACAATTCTAAGTCCAAAATTTTAAGATTTGCAGAAGGAAATACAGCTGAATAGATACAGAAACTGCTGTTGGGGCATACAAATACTCGAAGAATGAAGCAAGGCAGACCAAGTTCACTTAGCGTCAGTTAGATCGTATTAGTGGATTTCACGTGTTAATGAATCAAGGTAATGAACTAAGACAAAGTGCTATTACAAGAAGACAGTAAAAATATAGAAAATTTGCATTATTCAATTAATGAAAAGCTCCATGAATCAGATAAAAAAAAAATCCACTGAATACTGATACAGTTAGCAAAAACACTTGGGATCACCTCCAAAACAGAGTAATAGCATACATGTGTTAAAAATTGCAGAGAATTAAACACAAATTATCAATTCAAATGCCTTAATTCTAAGGGTAATCGTGGAAAGGAGTAGAGGGACAAGGGAAAACTCACTTTTTTTCATTTTCCAGTAACTTTAATCCCGCTTCTATCGGCCTTACCAACGTTGAAATCCACAGAGACAATCTCGCTATCCTCCTTGAAAGCCAAATGAGTTGGACCTAACCCAACAATACACAAGCTTTAACCTCCAACAAAAGAAAGATACTCTCATAATCCTTGTCAAGAACCCCATGGGTGTAAATGAGCCAAGCCGCACATGAGCAGCTCGATGCTCGGCTTGCGAAATGCTTGCTCAAGTATGATTTAACTGAACTTATTGCACTTCGTCAAGGTTAACAAGTTGAACTCAAACACTTTGAAGCGAGACTCAAAATGCTAGCTCATGAGCCATATGAGCATTGTTGTATTATAATTACATATTCTTTTGCATTTTTTAACAAACCAAACTCGAGCACTCCAAAATTCATCGTATTTTCCAGGCTTCTAGTGCTCGAGTTTGAGCTTTAGTGGTTGCTCAACTCAATAAGTGAATGTATGATTAGGCTTGGATCGTTTACACCCTTGGACGAAGAATTACATAGGAAAATTAGAGATACATACCCATTCGCATGACGATGAACATATTGATCGTGTCCTGCTTTCATAAAATCTGAGAAAAATAACAAATCCATGAAAACAAATCATGACAGTTAACATTGCTAATAATATATTCAAGTGTTAATATGCAAATCAAAAGACTAATTGAGCAATTAAAGCTAGAAAACTCAATCTCCTGTGAAAAAGCTCAAAGTTTCAAACTGACTCAAAATGCTAGCTCATGAGCCATATGAGCATTGTTGTATTATAATTACATATTCTTTTGCATTTTTTAACAAACCAAACTCGAGCACTCCAAAATTCATCGTATTTTCCAGGCTTCTAGTGCTCGAGTTTGAGCTTTAGTGGTTGCTCAACTCAATAAGTGAATGTATGATTAGGCTTGGATCGTTTACACCCTTGGACAAAGAATTACATAGGAAAATTAGAGATACATACCCATTCGCATGACGATGAACATATTGATCGTGCCTGCTTTCATAAAATCTGAGAAAAATAACAAATCCATGAAAACAGATCATGACATTTAACTTTGCTAATAATATATTCAAGTGTTAATATGCAAATCAGAAGACTAATTGAGCAATTAAAGCTAGAAAACTCAATCTCCTGTGAAAAAGCTCAAAGTTTCAAACTTTCTAAACAATTAAGATGATTCCAAGACAATGGAGAACCTGGAATATATTATGTAACGAAGTTGGATAAAATTGCTGAAGGGGGATTCCAAGGTAGGTCAGCCACCATCTTGGTCGAAAAAAGTTGCATAACCAAGCAAAACAGCAGACAAAGATGCAAACAAGAAAAAGGACAAAATCACAGCCTGTAAAACTCCACGGGAACAACACACCTATATCCAATACTCATTAAACAAGCAAGAACAACAAACGCACAAACGTGAAGTACCTGGCAAGTATTCTATCCAAAAACTGTAATTTTGATTTCTTCAGTAACACCCAAATTCTTAGCATCAGTGCCCATAGATAGATATACAAGGGGTTAATGGAGAGACCGAAGACGGTGCGAGAAGACCACGTCTGTTGGAAGATATGCACACCGATAATAGAAGGCCAAGCAGCAAATTGAAGCAAAAGGCAAGCAATAGAAGGCCACCGATACTCCACCTCCGCCTCCGCCACCGCCACCTACCCGATTTGCAGGCGAGAACTCCTCCACAAAACAAATGCGATACAAGCGGTAGTGGTGATATGTTGATTAGCTGAAAATGCACAGAAGAGCAACCATTATGCTGAAAATTGTTTTTATACCCAAGAAGATGTAAACGGTGGTGGAAAGTGAGTGGGACATGAAGGCGGTGGGAAAAAGTAAGTGGGAAAAAAACGTGGAAGTGTGGCAGAAGGCGGCGGCTAAGCTGGTTAATGACAGAGAAAAAAAAAAAAAAAAAAAAAAAACCTTTCGTCGTACTCTTTGGTCGTCCTTAGGTAAACCTTTCGTCGTTTCGTCGCCTAGATTAGCAACTTTATAGGTACTACTAAGGTAGATAAGTTTAAAAGTAGCTTTTACTAATGAGTGAACCAATTCTATTTTAAAGTTTATATTTTTAGAAATTTGGAGGTAAATCCTATATTTAAGAAGATAAAGTCAATTTTCTGAGCTATCAGTAGTATTCTAAAAGATAGCGGATTTTTAGAATATAACGGATTTGCATTTAAAAGTATAGATTACTGAGAAAGTTTTTACGGTTTTAGCGAGAAAACAGGATGTCTTTGCATTATGATAATATTCGAAGGAAAGACACCATAGACAGATATCTACATGCAATATGTTTTAAAGGTATGTTAATAATGTTACCGTTCCTTAGACGTACACCCCACTCATGGGTCGAGGGGAGAATTGATTCCGTATTCGGTGCAATGAGCTTCGAGAATTCCCGACATCGCTCTACTCCCGGCTATAATAGGGAGTACAATTTTATATGCCGGGGCCGTTCAGAAATCCGCTCGCAACCTTAGACACATTCGAGCTCATTCTAGAACACAAATAGATTAGAACCGTATCATTATTTACGACTCTTAGTAATGTATCGCTTACATTGTTTTATTCCAGCATAATAATATTTCAGTATAGTTATTATTAATTTCAGTTAAGCTACAAGCTTTGTTTTAAGTGTAGAATTTAATTACAGTTGCATTCTTTGTTTTCTATTATATACTTCCAGTACACATAGAATGCACTATTAACGGTACGAATACTTACATTATGCGTATAACGTACAGTTTTCAAAGTAACAGCAAGGAACTATGAAAGCTTTCTCGGTGGCTTTTCTTAGTTCCTCTTCGATACTTGGACACCGCATACGGGGTATTTGTGCTCACTCATATAGTTGATCTATTTTCTTCGGGTAAGATTTGGAGTATCCGGAAAGTGGAGAATAACGCTTGGCCACTACCCAAGCTAGATTGTTAGAGAAGACGTGTGGACTCACGTGTCCTAAAAGAGAGATAAATGATCCTAACTTTCCACAACGGAGGAATTGGTGTTAGTAGTTTACGGATGTGGAGAGAGGTGAACGGTCCATTATGTCATTTGAGATTCTTATGATGATATGATACGACATTATTTATATATTTGTGATTTTAGTTTCTGATTTCCAGCTGAATGCTTCGTGATTCAAAAAATTTATTTCGGATCATGTCCGAATGATTCGGATCTGGGTAATTGGGTAAAATATGGGTCGGGTCGTTACAATATAAGGCTCTAATCGATATATCGGGTTTTGCGC
This sequence comes from Gentiana straminea, assembly GCA_036785695.1. NCBI lineage: Eukaryota > Viridiplantae > Streptophyta > Magnoliopsida > Gentianales > Gentianaceae > Gentiana > Gentiana straminea. The sequence goes on from JAVUPR010000298.1 coordinate 3,723,359, forward strand.
CTCTTATGTGAGCAATTGCATAAAGATAATGTAAATCATTTAGAAATTCTATTTTAAACATTTCAACAGGAAAAATAACAATGCAACAGATAGTCTAATTTTTACTGTAAATTACACATTTTGTTAAATTCCCTTTACATCTACCCCATTCATCCAAAGTCTATAAATTTTCCCTCATGTCTACCGTAGTATGTAAAATAGAGAATCTTATTCATTTCATATTAAGTAGACATTCTGTAAACTAGAAAAACATGTATTTAAAATTGAAAATTAGAGTATTCGTTAACAGGATCTGATGTAAATGCTTTAACTACAGGGCATGTCTTGCTGCCAAATACACAGAAAATTAATATTTATTGAGCGTAGAAAAGTAAATGTCTTTTTTATATTGTCAAAACGATGACAACAAAACTGCTTTTGTATCTGTATTTATACTTTTCTATATGGTGAGAAATGTTTTCAGTATATATACCTATAGAGGAAATATAATGTTGGTAATAATCGTGAACACACAAACAATCTTTTCTTTTTTCTTTTTTCTTTTTTTTTTTATAAATAATACGGTAGATATAAAGGAAAAAATTACAAAATCTAGATGAACACACAAACAATCTATATGAGCAGTGGTGGAGGCATGATTTCAGTTGAAGAGAAATGATTATTTCATAACAAAGTGCCACAACAACTTTTTCAACCATTGATTTTTTTGGGACTCATTTGAATCAATAGGTCTCACATCATAATCAACGATCCAAAAGTGTGTTGTGGAACTTTTTTGTGCAAATTGTTGTGGCATTATCACTACTCTTCAGTTGAAAGGGCACAATTCAAAGTATGATGTCAAAATAAAATAAAACAAAACAAAACTTTATAGATACAAATAAGAACGTCGTGGTCAGCGTAGATTTTAAAGAGATATACTTTTTAATATTAGGAGAGTCTGTTCAAAAAAATATTAGGAGAGTGATGACTATTATATATTAAAGACTAAATAATGAATAAGTGAATAAGGACATTGGCTCCTTGTATAGTTTGAATAAGAACAATATAGAGTTTAAAAAAGAGTAGAAGAAAACGAAAGATCCGAAAAGTTTAGAGACAGTAACATCACGATACATAAAAATTTAGATTTAAGAGAGAACAACAAAATATACGTAGTAATTACTTGTGAATATTACTATTGCAATGGACATTTTAGTCATTTCCAAAAATGGAGGGCACGAGCCCCCCTCATGTCTTTGTAGCTCCGCCCCTCTATATAAGGGAGCAAATCAGGACACAAATACTCATGAAAAATTGCTACAATTTATTCTTCCTGAGATATTTTTAAGCGAATTAACAAACCATGCATTTGGATTCGAAATTCCTGTGGAAGGACTCTGGATAGAACTACAGATCGTTGATCATGGCATATCAATTATTCTGGACCTCGGTGTAAAGGTACTCTGCAATGGCTTTTTATTTAATTTTTTCCTTTATGTTATGTGTAAGTAATTTTCGTCTCTAATATCTAGTGAAATGGAAGAACATGAAGCCAAGAAACACAACCAAAAACCACAAATAAAATCTCAAATCTAATTGGAAAGCTAATCATTTTTTCCTTGAATGATTTTGAAATCTATAATTTTTGGCTCGGTGTTTTGCAAAATTAAATGAAGCTTTTGATCCCCTCTCGCCCCCCCCCCCCCCCCCCCCCACCCCCTAGACGGCGGTGTTTTCCATAACGCGGAGAACAAAAGTGCGTACCCAAATACACTTCTTCTATCACTTTTTTTCGGTGTTTTCTGGAAAAAAAAAAAACACTTCTTCTCAGGATGTCCCTCGTTTTGTCCGTCTTTTTCAAAGTAAATGTTGGGTCTACCGAAAATCACACGATTGAGGAGGCCTCTCATTTTCTGGATTGATGTATCACTCTTGCTCTTTCTTCCACCCACTTTTCAATCGCTTGCATTACTCAGATATTTTGTCATGTCATTTAATACGACATACCAATGTGTTAAATTATTAGGAGAGTGGACATTTGTTTATGTCAATTTATTTTTTTTGGTTTTTTAGCCATCTGTATGGTAGCCTTAATTGTTTAAATCGACATTCGTTTGATTTTTTTTCAAGATAAATGTTTCCTCCTAATTATTCAACAAAATTGTTAACGGCACAGAGAAAGTGCACACTTTTTTCCCCAAATCCCTGTTTCTGTGGTGCATGTTTTATGTTTTTTTGTTTGGTTTTTTTCCCTCTATTGTGTGGTCAATGTATGTTTATGTGACATTTTTTGGGGTAAGAGGGTGTGCCCCATCACCTTCACCATCTTGCAACTAATTTGCAGCTTCATTTTCAATTTTAGTCTTATTCTCGATGTCACTTTTCAATCGCTTTGCATTACTCTGATTTTGTTGGGACAGATTGCCCACACTCTTAAATGAAAAAGAAATAAAGTAGCACTTTACCCGCGATCAATTGGTTTTAAGACACGGTAAAGATTTGATCTTTAACGTAGTATCGTAGAAATTTAGAGATCGAAAGATCGAACCTCATTTGGAACAATATTTTAGAAAAAATATGTGCAAGTTTTGGGAGAGATTGCCGCTTCACACTTGAGGGGGGGGTGTTGGGAGAGATCATGCGTCCACACTCTTGAAAAAAATATTGTGCAAGTGTTGGGAGAGATTGTCAACACTCTTGAAAAAACAATTGTGCAAGTGTTGGACGGATTGCCCACACTTGAGGAGGTGTTGGGACAGATTGCCCACACTCTTAAATGATAAAGAAATAAAGTAGCGTCTTTATCAATAACAATTGGTTTTAATGATCTTTAACAGATTTTAATACCCTGACTTTCACTGCTTTAGTGACCAAACAATCAGTAATTAAATCCGTTGTTGTCGGTTGACCGAACCGGGCTAAGTTTTTGGTGCTTGAGTGACTTTTTAATTTAAAACGCTGTCTTGATTAATTAATTAGCTCAATACATTCATAGATTCGTTGCAGTACGTACAATAGTATCTTATTAAGCTAGAGTACTTACTAAAATTTCGTTACGTACAGGTAACCTGTATTGAGCACGTGGAAGTCGACGATGAACCTGTCCATCCATTAGTCCGACACATCCTCATGCATACGGAGCAGGACGTTGGGTCGCCGAGCTGGAGAGGTAAATCAATTATTTCACACATTTTAAAAGGGTAGTCTTGGAGCGATTGTATATATAATTAAACTAATTGATGATCGATCATAATGATTATATGTGGCCAGATTATGTGATGGAATAACGAATTCAACGGTTTATTAGTGGACAAGAATATCTGGAGATGGAATTGATGAGATATGTTGCTGCTTCAAGCCTTCAATCACCTTTTGGCTTCCTGTGTCACCAAATGTAGTTTTCCTCACCTTCGTGATGAAAGAAATCGTCCCATGGTGTATATATATATATTCATCAAATCAAGTTCATTTATTTATTTAATTGTGATTCAGTGTCCTCGAGATCGATCGATCATACGTTTCTTGATATTCAACATATTAGTTACAGTGGGATACAGTACTCTTAATAGGAGGAGTAGTTGAAGAAATAACACACTATACAAATGCTCAGGAGGCAGGCAATGTGTGATGAGGCTGACTCAATTAAGACGGTGACTAAATGGTGGATGTCACCATGATGAATGTTATAAGATGTCTTCTCAGAGCAAGGAATATGACTAAGATTCATATAAACTAATACGCGTGGACAAGCGCCTGGCCTCGCGTCCAAATATATATGTAGTAGAGTCTACCATCAGAATCTCTTCCCGGAAATTCCGTCCTAATTGATACTCTAAGAAGTTCAGATTCAACGGCATCATAGGTGTTCCGGGAAATCCATTGGCATTATTATGTTATGATATATTGCCCCCCCCCCCCCCCCCCCCCCCAACAACAATAGGCTGAAAAAACTATTGGAGAAAAGAGAGTAATGTCTTTCCATGGACATTCATGTATAGGAATTCTTCCATTGCATTCTTTCCCCTTAATGTAATGGACTAGTTATTATCGTGTCCGTTGTGTATTGATAAACAAACAACGAAGCTAAGAAACACGACTAGCAACCACACATCTTCTAATCTATTTGTAAAATTGATAATTTATAGACAAAGTAGACATCAAAATGTACTTTGCAAATTACATTCATTAAAATTTCATATCATGTTTAACTATATGTGTTTCAGTCTCCATTGCATCAAACAGTTAGATGTGTAACAAGCGTGCAAGGATACTAACGGGTTCACTGCAATTAAGACTCCCTATACACAGAAGGGAATATATGGTCAAAAGAATGAAGTGGGCCTGGAGGCTCCTTGGAAGAAAATCCCACCGGTACTTCGACATCTTGAGGCCCAAAAATTTCAATTAATAATGTTCCTACCATTTTAGGATGCCCTTAGGGGGCTTTTAGGTCGGTTTAAAAGTATATCAAGGCTTACTTACGAACTGTAATGTAATTTATTCATCTTTTTCATACTTCACGTCAATAAATTTTTCTCCTTAGCATAATTCTTGAGTCCTATAGTAATACTCGAAAGTGACAGAATATGGAATGAAAACTGATTTCATTGTCCTAAAATTGAAACAAAATATAAACTTAGTTGACCAAAAGTGTCATTCATAAACATAATGGTTATTTTTAAAACAAAGCTAAAATATAACTACTAAAAGTGTCAAAGCCCTTTTTTTTAATAACTTCGTCATTTATGCAAAACTTTTGAAATGTGTCAGACTACTTATTTTAGATCTAATTTTTGTGATTCTCCCCAATTCCAACATCATTATTATTATTATTTTGAGAAACCCTAATTCCCATTATTTTTTCCAAGCAATTACTATTAAATTGGAATGCCATTTAACTAATATTTGACTAGTTTTCTGATGACCGGCGGCACCACCGGAAATTAAGATTTAGGCCTTTTCTCATGTTTTTTCATCAATAATCAGCTTTTATATCTGTTTAAAGCTTTCGGGATTTACCTTGTTTACATCGGTGGAACTTCAGAGAAATGGAGGTTGGGCATCCGCCCCCTCCCAATTATGCGGCGGAGGTAAAAAAAATGGGGATCCCGTTAAAGCTTTGCTCCTGGACCGGAAATTACAACATACAAAGGAGAATTGGCTACCAAATTCCCTCAACCGTTGATAGATCATATTGCAAAACCGTTCAGGTATGTGTGAGGATCAATTGAAACCGGAAACAAGAAAATCAAAGAAATAATAGGGAGAAACGGGGAAAATTGATATTAGAAAGAGAAAAGTGAAAGTACAGACAAAATGCAATGTTTTTCTACACCCCTATTCTTACAAAACTCAGGATATATACCCCTGTCTATGCCATCTTGGCAATAACATCATCAACTACTTTAATTACCTCAGCAAACAATAAATAAAAGACATAATTAATTATAATAATTTTAATAAATATCCTTCGAACATTAACGATCCTGACAAAACTCCTTCCCCTTAAACAGCCTTGTCCTCAAGGCAATCTGAACAATGGAAACTTCTTCATCACATCCTTGGCATCTTCCCATGTTGCCTGATATTCATCTAAATTCGTCCATGGGATCTTCCACTGGACTACGGCTGTATTGTTTCTTTTCACCGTTCTGATCTCCAAAACTCTCTCTGGATACACAACCAATTGCCCATCATCAATAGTAGCGGTGTGGTCAGTATGGCGGGAGTGAATTGAGCCCCAATACACTTCTTTAAAACAGAAACGTGGAACACAGGATGAAGCTTAGAAGATGCAGGTAGTAGCAATTTGTAAGCAACTTGTCATATCCTCTCAATGATTTCATAGGGACCATAGTATATGGCTGAAAACTTCAAGTTCTTCCCCATGGCCAATGATGTTTGCCTGTAGGGTTGCAATTTCAAAAAGACCCTGTCTCCAACCGCATACTCTTTGTCAATTCTCTTCATGTCTGCAAAATACTTCATCCTAGATTGGGCAACCTTTAGATTTTCCTTCAATTGTTTAGTAAGTATTTGTTTGTTTTTCAGGAATTGCTCTACAGAAGTATATTGATTTAGGGAAAAACTACCTAATGGAAGAGCAGTGGGTTGGTAGCCATACAATGCTTCAAAGGGAGTGATTTTGAGTGAAGTATGGTAATTGGTATTGTACCAAAATTCAGCAAGTGGCAGCCATAATTTCCAGCTCCTAGGTTTCTGAAAACACATACACCTGAGATACATCTCCACACACTGATTGACCCTTTCAGTTTGCCCATCAGTTTGTGGATGATAGGATGTACTTAATGAGACCTTGACCCCAGCCCTTTTTAGTAAATGCTGCCAAAACTCAGATGTAAACACCTTATCCCTATCACTGACAATCTCCATTGGCAAGCCATGTAGTTTATATACTGAATCAAAGAAAGTCTTTGCCACAATCTTAGCTGTATACCCTTGTTGCAATGGCATGAAGTGTCCATATTTGGTGAACCTGTCAACTGCTACAAATATCACATCCTTCCCCTCAGATTTTGGTAAGCCCTCTATAAAATCCATGCTAATGTGGCTCCAAGCCCTTTCTGGGATTGGTAGAGGTTGTAAAAGACCATGTGGCAACTTGTGTCTGTCTTTGCATTGTTGGCATGTGATACACTCCATGACCATCTTGTGAACATCATCCCTCATATTTGTCTAGTAGGACAGACTCTGTACCCTTTTAAGGCAAGCTCTTACCCCAAAATGACCTCCTATAGTGCTGAAATGCAGCTGATGAAATATTTGTCTCCTCATTTCCCCATTAGATCTTACACAAATCTTACCCTCAAACTTTAGCAGCCCCTGGTGCCAAGTATATCCAATTATTGAAGCAGGATCAATGATTAATGCACTAACCTTCTCTTACCCAACTGTCTTGTTCATAGCTCTTATCTATGGATTGAACCCAACGGGACCACAAGTAGTTATGGCCATGTTGCAAGATTCAACTTGATTTTGTCTTGATAGGGCATCTGCAATGACATTCTCCCTCCCCTTCTTATATTCAATTTTAAAATCTAGTCCCAACAATTTGGTGATTCCTTTTTGTTGCAAAGAGGTGGTGGCCCTTTGTTCAAGTAGGAATTTCAAACTCTGTTGATCGGTTCTAATTGTGAACGCCCTCCCCTGAACATAGTACTTCCATCTGGTAATGGCCATAATAATAGCTAAAAGCTCCTTCTCATATATAGAAAGCCCTAGATTTTTACTATTGAATGCCCTACTGAGGTAAGATACATGCCTCCCTTTCTGTAATAGGACTGCCCTCAACCCACTATTGCACGCATCAGTTTCAATACAAAAAGGGGCTTCAAAGTCTGGTAGGACCAAAGCACTGGGGACTTACACATTGTCGCCTTGAGAGATTGGAATGCATGCTCAGCTTGATCATTCCATCCATATTGATTTTTCTTCAATAATTCTGAGAGGGGCTTAGCCAAAATCGCGTAATTCTTCACAAAACGCCTGTAAACCCTGTCAACCCCAAGAATCCTCTTAGTTCTGTTATGTTTAAAGGTCTAGGCCAAGTTTCCATGGCACTAATCTTTTTAGGATCAGCCTTAACTTCCCCATCTTGTATTATATAGCCAAGATATTCAACACTGCTCTTCCCGATAGAACATTTGCTTAACTTTGCATAGAATTTATGCTCCCTCAACAGTGACAATACTGCTATAATATGTTGTTTGTGTGTCTCCTTGTCTGGACTGCAGATCAAGATGTCATCAAAAAAGACAAGAACAAATTTCCTCAAAAAGGGCCTTAAAAGTTCATTCATGCTCCTTTGGAAGGTGGCAGGGGCATTGGTCAAACCAAATGGCATGACCCTGAATTCAAAATGACCGTGGTGTGTCACAAATGCCGTCTTGGCCATATCCCCTTCTCTCATCCTAATTTGATGGAACCCGGACCTTAAGGAAATCTTTGAAAAGAATCTAGCACTTCCCAACTCATTAAGAAGTTCAACTATTATGGGAATGAGGTAACTGTCTTTAACTGTAAGATCATTTAATCTCCTGTAGTCCACACATAACCTCCAGGTGTTATCCTTCTTTCTGACTAACACGATAGGATCATAGGGACTGTCACTAGGTCTGCTAATTTGTTGTTGCAGCATGTCCTCTATTAATTTCTCAACTTCTGTCTTCTGATGATAAGGATATCTGTATGGCTTAAGCTTAAAAGGTTCAGTACCCTCTTTAAGCATAATAGAGTGTTCCCATTTCCTTACAGGTGGTAGTGTTGAGGGTGGCTGGAATATATCCTCGTACTCCTTCAAAACTCCTTTGAAGTCTTCATAAACAGGTTCTTCCTGAGTTGATTCCTATGCCTGCATCAAACTCAGGCACCCCAATAGACCACATGACCCCTTCCTTAAACTCTTCTTCAACTTCTGGGCACTCATAATCTTGAGCTGTGCCTGTTCACCTTGACTTTTCAAAGTAATCTGCTCCCCTTCTTTATGGAATTTCATCTCCCATTTCTGGAAATCTATAATCATGGGACTGTAATTCCTCATCCAATCTACCCTCAAAACCATCTCACATCCCCCCAATTTGATCAGTCTAACATCATGTGTGAATCTGTACCCTTGCATCAGCAATGGTAGATTAGGACACTTGCTGTTACTAATTTTCTTACTCCCATATGCTACAGTAACTGTCATTGGGGAACTAGGTTCCACCAAACATTGCAATTCCTTGGCCAATTGTGCATCCAAAAAGGCATGAGTTGCTCCGCTGTCAATCAGTGTATTAATAGGCCTCTTTTTTAGAAGTCCCTGTATTTTAATAGTCCCTCCTGATACTTGTCATGATAGTGTGTGAAAGGACAATTGGGAGATCTCACTTGCATCACCTCCTGTCAAAACCGATGTAGGGTCTGGATCTTCATTGGTTTCTGTAACAATCTCCCCATACACCTCCTCCTCGTCTGCCAAGATGAAGTTAATCTGTTTAATCTTACACTGATGTCCCCTGAAGTACTTCTCATTACATTTAAAACACAGCCCCTTATTCCTCCTCTCTTGAATTTCAGCAGGTGTTATTGTTCTATGATCTGTTACCACTGGCTTAGGGTGCACTGTTTGTTTCATCTTATCCATAGTCTTCGTTGGTATGGGAGAAAACCTATATTCACCCCAGTTTCTACCAGCACCCTTAGTTCTAATATCCATGGAGGCCAACACAGATTCCTGGGCCCTAGGAAATTTCAAAGCTTCGGTCAATGACTTAGGGTTCATCAACCTGACCATATGCTTAATCTCATCATTTAACCCTCCAATAAAACAATTAATGAAGTACTTCTCATTCAATTCAGGATCAAAAGTGCTAACTAGTGTTCGCATGGATTAAAATCTCTTTACATATTCATTGACAGTACCTATTTGGTTTAATCTGTGAAATTCATCCATGACAGCTTCCATGAGTTCTTCATCAAACCTGGCACAAATCTCCTTCTTACAGAACTCCCAGGACATAGCCTTGATGGGGTTGCTCAATCTCCACCCTCCTAGCCACAATTCCGCCACTCCTTTGAGGTGCAAGGCTACTAATATCATCTTCATTTCCTCTGGGATTGCATGCATGATGAAATACTCCTCACACTTACGTATCCACTCTCTAGGGCCAATTCCATCAAAAGACGGGAAATGTATCTTAGGAATTTTAAGGAATTCATACCGCTGCTGCTTGTCTGTGTTAGAGATGCTTGCTTCTATAGGCCTCAAAGCTGATTGCTGGGCCGATGCTGGTTCCAAATCTGATTCTTCTTGAAATTTCGGTTGTTGTTGCAGTGATTTCTTCAACATCACATACATCAAAGCTAACTAGGTCTTGAATTCATCTAACCGCGTGTTGATATTCTTATTGATCTGGGATTGCTTTTTCCACGGATCTTCATCGGCCATGGCTTGATTCTATAGAGATGAACAAAAATTGTGGGATCGGAGTGTCTCTGATACCAATTATGAGGATCAATTGATACCGGAAACAAGAAAATCAAAGAAATAACAGAGAGAAACAAGGAAAATTGATATTAAAAAGAGAAGTGAAAGTACAGACAAAATGCAATGTTTTTCGACACCCCTCTTCATACAAAACTCAAGACATATACCCCTGTCTATGCCAGCTTGGCAATGACATCATCAACTACTTTAATTACCTCAGCAAACATTAAATAAAAGACATAATTAATTATAGGGAATATTAGGTTTTAGTCCAATTTCCCCCCTGTATATAAATTTTAATCCACATTCATTTTTTTTTGTTGCAATAAGGACAAAACATTTTCTGATGGACTGTTTTGCCCATAATTTATAACGCCAATAACGCCAAATCTTTGTCTGCTTTATTCCCTGTAATACATTATCCAAACCATTAATTGGTTCTCTCGTTTGATACGTGCTTTTATTTTCTCTATTTCTTCCGTATTTCTCTCGATTCTCCATATTAATTGTTCTCGTGCTTTGATTTCTTCTTCGTTCGGTCACTTTAATTACGTAGGTCCGTTGATTTTGTGGTTGCAATTTCATATCTGTTTCCAGTTGAAGGTTTCTGTTTTTGTTTCAATCGCTTCAAGCTAGTCGTTCTTCTCTTATTTTGAAGATTTTCGAAGGTAATTCTCTTCCTTTTATGCGTTGATTTTTGTTTTTGTTTGCAATTTGGTTTTCTTATCTAATAATCTTCTTTTACGCCTTTTTTTAGTTTTGTTATTGGAATCAAATGACATTGTGTTTTTATGTTGTTTCTTTACTTTGATTATCTATTCACATCTATTTTGTGATTGTTGACCCCTCGTCGTTTCGTCTATATGTTGAATTGTTGTTATTCGCATCCTTGTTGATTTTGTTTGAGTTTTGTATTTGAATTACATCTCTTATCGTGATCTCGTTTCAATTTGCATTCGATGTCATTGTATAATGCTCAACTATTATTATTACATGTGTATGCTGATTCCAATTTGTAGTCTTTTTGATTGTCTTTGTCTTATTAAGAATGTTGTTGTGTTGTTTGTATACAATGCACTGTGGTGTTACTGTGTTACTGTGTTAGTAACACAGTAACACATACGTAACATATTAACACCAATACAGTAACATTGTTATTATTAGTGAGAATGCGTTGTTTCTTTAGTTTTAGTTGTTGTAATTTTTTCTTTTGTTTATTTGCAGATTGTTTTGAGGATGGTGCTTTTGTTTTGCACCTATGCGTTCGATACTTATGTTTTGTCTTTTTGTGAGACTGATTCCTTCAAGTTTATTGTTGATAAGATTTGTCGACGATGGCATAGTTTGAATTCTTCGTCTCTTAGGTTGTTCTATAAGTTACCTGGTTGTTCTAGATGTTTTTTGTCTGGTGATGAAGATTTAGTTACGTTGTTTGTTGTGTCTCAATCCTTGAACGGGAATGGTATTCATGTGGATGTGCTAGACGACGAAAGTAATGCTCCTTCCTCAAGTTCCAAGATGTACCCTACCCGATGTTGATGATGTCGTTTCCTCAAGCTCCGTACTTGTATACCTCCTCTTGATGGTGTTGATGATGAGGATTCTTTGTTTACGCTTAGGAAGGTCGCTACAATTAAGCTAGGTTGGGATAAGATATCTTTTAAACAAGGAAAAGTATTTTATGGTGGTGTCTCACGCTTTAGATTATCTCTCGAAAAAGGTATCTATTGATACCGGATTTCAATATGTTTTAAAAAAGAATGATGGAAATAGAATAACGGCTTATTGTCTTTTCAAGGATCAATATAAGTGTTCATGGAATGTACATGGTGTTAAATTGAATGTGAATGGGTATTTTTATGTGAAGAAGTCATGCATTGTTCATGTTTGTGGTTCGGCTGGTCGGTCTTTTCATGGAACACGAATCAGCTCTGATCTTGTTGCCGAGGTTATAGAAAGTATGGTTCGTGATACTCCTAATTTGCGTGCTTGTGTCGTTAAGCATGATCTATTCTCACTATTTAAGTTTAAGGTAACTTATTTTAGAGCAAGAATTGGTTTGTCGAAAGCGAAATCAACTTTGTATGGTGATGTGCGTGAATCCTTCCGGAGACTGCCTTCATATGTTCAATGCCTCTTGGATTCAAATCCTGGCTCGTTTTTGTTTATGAAGTTGATCCCGGATCATGTCGGTTTAGGCGATTGTTTGTTGCTTTTGATTGTTGCATACGTGGTTTCAACTCTTGTCGTCCTCTTCTTTTTTTGATGGAGCACATTTGAAAGGGCAATTTAAGGGTCATTTATTGGTCGCTATCGGGAAGGATGGTAACCAAAGTATGTGTTGAGTTGTGTGTTGTTTTCATATTGTTGAGAAACACAAAAACACAATAACAGCCACACACAGTAACACAGTCACACATTAACACAGTAACAGTCACACATTAGCATTATAATGAATTCTAACTGTGAGATTCTTTTTTTGTATTTTAGGTATCTACCCACTTTGTTTTGCTGTTGTTGATTCTGAGGACACTTGTAATTGGGAATGGTTTCTAATACATTTAAAGTCTATTTTGGATCCAATGCGGCCGATTACGTTTATTAGTGATAGGAATTCTGGATTGATTGATGGGGTCCGTACTGTTTTCCCAAATGCTTATCATTCATATTGCTTGTATCATTTGAAGCTTAATTTACGTGTGAAATGTTCTGAATATTCGAAAAGTAAGTTTTTTCGTGAGCGAATGGTTGCCTTGCTTGATCGGTGTGCTTATGCTTCTACCGAATTGGAGTTTGATTCTAATATGCAACTAATGCTTGTTGAGGGTGGAAATGCTGTAAAAGATTTTTTTATAAATCTGAATCATGAGAATTGGGCTAATGTGCACTTCAAGGGTAATCGGTATGGTTACATAACATCTAGTACATGTTCGAATCCTTTAATTCGTGGGTTTTGACAGAGCGTCATCTACCTGTTGTTAACTTGGTTGATGCTATCCGTATTAAACTTATGCAGCGATTTGCAGGTTTGTAATTCTTTTGCTGTTATTGGTTTCATGTTGTCGTGTTTATTTATCTTTCCTTATTTATATGATTTTGTTGTGCAGAAAAGATAACTTTAGCTGCATCTTTTTCTACTGCTATTTGCCCTGCAATTGATGCCATTCTTTTGCATATGATGGATCAATCTAAGGAGTGGAATGTTGTGAGTTTTACTGCTTTTATTTACGAGGTTCACTCTTCACCGAGTGCTTCGGTTAATTTGATGGATCGTACCGCTCTTGCTCTCTTTGGGAAAGGAATGGTTATCCGTGTCGTCATGGAGTTGTCGCCGTGATGAGCACACGATTGTTTCTACATGATTATGTCGACGTGTGGTACCGGACAAGCTCCTTTCTCGGATACTTATCAATATGCGCTATATCCCGTTCAAGATACTTATCTAAAAGCTCGGATATCGTGTGCGATTGTCGTATTACCTCCTTTATCTAGGAGGCAGCCTGGAAGACCTCGGACTAAACGGTTTGCTTCACGTGGAGAGTCATGCCAACGTTCGAAACGTGCATATAGATGTAGTCGTTGTGGTTCTTCTAGTCGTCACAATAAGCGTACATGTAGTGCTGCTGTGCAGTTGGATTGATCTTTGTATTGATGATGTTTTCAGTAGGCTGTTTGTTTTTGGATTGACTGTGTTTTTGGATTGACTGTGTTACTGTGTTGGTGCTGTTACTGTGTTGAATGATCATTATATATTTTTGATTGAGTAATTATTTTGTAATATCTTTTATTTTTGTATTCACCTATCAATATCTTTTGTAGTTTCATGATGATCATGATTTTGTACTAAGACTTGGTTATTTATTCATAATAATGTGTTCAATGAGTAGAATTGCTTTTATAAAATTTGATAATAATGTTTTGAATCAGCACAATTACAATTAGAAAACTGCCATACTCATTGTTGTAACTATTTTGAATAATATAAGAATGTAGAGATAAGAAAATATGCAGAGACAGATTTGGACAACAATAATATCATATTATAAAGAGGATCATATTAATATTCAATCCGAGTAACATTCCATCATAGTATCATTCAGAGTTACATTTCAAAATCTACACAATTAGAAGTAAATCAATAGTTGAGTGTATTATAACAAGAATGCTAGATGACTAGAAGCATTTCATTCATTGTAATGCTATTTATAATCATTCCTTTCATTTGTTGCACTTGTTCATCTGTTATTTTTCTTTCAATTTCATTTCCCGTTGCGATCCTGTTAATGTAGTATGTCACATAAACAGCACAGTCATACCTGCATCAGTTTTATTTCAAATTATTAGTACTTATACTAGTAATTAAATACAATGTGTTGAATATTTTCTTACGATTCAATGGCTTGTACTGGCAGGTTGGGAACTTTCTTTACTGGTGAAGGCTTTCTTCTTTTGTTCTTTGGTTTTGTTGCTTCATCTGGCCACATTCTGTTCCAAATAATTTCTTGCTGTGATTCAATGTGTAAATCATATTGATCAGTTTGCAGTATATACCATTAAAACAGTAAAACATGAAGACATCAACACATCAACACATCAACACAACATACACAAATACACACACACAGAAACAAGAATACGTAACACAAGAATACGTAACACACACACGGTAACACAAGAACACGCTCACACACATCACATAGTCACACTTTCTTTCTCAATAGATATAATCGCTACCGTATTCTCACAATCCTTCAAGTAAGTGGTCCTTTCCTCTTGGAGATTTCGTTGAATGGTACATATTCCAGGTACCTTGTTCTTTGTTGTGAGTCAGCAGCACCCAATGGTTTCCAAATTTGCTTTTTCCACTGGCCCAAATTGGCATTAACACTGTTTTTCCTTTTTGTATGTGTCTGACAATTTCATTGATGGGTTCCATATCGTCATAATCTGGTGTTCTGTAGAACGTCAAGAAATCCGCCTGCAAATGCTAATCTTCTTAGTAATAGTTTGTAATAGAAGCATGTATAAAAGTCGCATTTAGAATTTTATCTATCTTACCAATGGTGCTGCTTGAATAATTTGGTACTGATTTTTTACTACTTCTGCCTTTTTCATGATTTCACACATTCCATCTATTATCTGTGTTTGAATTTATTGTGTTAGTAACTAAATTGGAGTGCAAATTAAAGTTGATATTGCAATGATATTACGAACTTCTTACCGATTCATCAATGAATAATTCATTCATTACAGCCATGAGTGAGTTTACAGTCACGAAAGGGTAGTCTCCAATTGATTTTGCCCACACTTCTTTGCTGTGTATAATTATAGGCCTCACATTAGTCATTGTTATGTAAACAATATTACAGTAATTATTTATGTAGAGATACTTACTTTTTGCCACCCTCCTGATTATGATTCCAAATTCGTTGATATGCGTCCTCCATGACATGTTTCCCACATTTGTATTCATTCTTTGATTCTTCCATGATTACTTTCCCACTAATGCATTTATTATCTTCTGCAGGATTGTATACTTCTTCAAATTCTTCAGTTTGTTTTTTCTTCCCTTTCCCTATGTTGTATTCAAATGCTTCATCCTGGATTGCCTTCTTTTTTCTTGGATTTTCATGCAATCTTCTTATCAACGATGACTGACCGGTGGTTTGATTACATTCTTGAGTCACTTTTTGAACTTCAAGCTCTGTATTCTCTTCAGCCAATTTCTCTGCCTGAGCTTTCAGCTTTTCGATTAGTTTTTCTTGTGCATCCAAGCGTTTTTTTCTTAGTTCTGCAGTTTCTTTAAATGTTC
This sequence comes from Gentiana straminea, assembly GCA_036785695.1. Lineage (NCBI taxonomy): Eukaryota > Viridiplantae > Streptophyta > Magnoliopsida > Gentianales > Gentianaceae > Gentiana > Gentiana straminea. The sequence continues at coordinate 3,739,141 of JAVUPR010000298.1, forward strand.
CTGCTTTTGTTTTTTCTTCTTCGGCTATTCGATTTAACTCAGTTATGTCACCTCTTTGTTAGACGGCTCCGTTTGGAGTTGTAAACTGTCTTTTCGATTCCGATGTTTCGATTGAATGCATCTCCTTGTTTTCTTGTATCTTCAACTTGAGCCGTTGTATATTTTCTCGTCCGCTCCTCAAGTCTTCCTTTCATGTTGCCGATTTCAGAATCTTTTTGAAAATTTTCATTTTCGAGCTTAGCAACTTTCTCTGACAGAAATTGAATCTTCATTCTATCTTGCTCTTGCTGCTGCATCATTTGTTGTTCATCTTGCTCTTTGTTTGGGTTAATGTCGTCCTGAAGTCTTGTAATGTATTCATCCTTCTTTGCTATGACATCCTCAAGGTGTTCATTGTGTAGTTTTTCTAATCCATAAAGTTTCTTGAAATTTTGCACTTCTGCTATCAATTCAGCTTGCCTAGCAGCTTGTTCTTCCAATGCTGTTCACATGTTATCATTCTCAACTACAATTGATTCTGTCTTCCCAATTAGGCTGACTTCATTCGTTTGATAAGCCCCCACACGTGCTTCAAGGTCTGATATTTGTTTTTGGTTGTCGTGCACCATCTGTTGAAGATTTTTGATTTGTGCTTCTTTTTCCTTCAACATCTGTTGCAGGATTGATATCTGTTGTTCATTAGCCTGCACAAATAGGCCTCTGTTACCGTGTTACTGTGTTGAGGACAATAGAGTATGTTTGACTATTTTGAGTATGTATTCATACCTGATTGGTTGTTGTTTTTTCAACCTCATTTGATGGCTGTGTGATATCTATTGAGAAAGAAGGTATATCAGTCTCTTTGCCACCTTCAATGTCTTGTATACCTTCACTATCATCATCCATTTGATCCTGATCCATTGGATCAACTTCTGGAAAATATTCATCCTCTTGTTCTATATTATCTTCTTTATTTGCTTTGTCTTCTTTCCCTGCCTGCTCTTGTTCCTGCAGTTTTACTTGTCCTTTCCCTGCTTGCATTTCTTGCTCTCCTTCTCTCCCTTGCTTATCTTCCTCTCCTTCTTCCTCTCCTTCTTCCCCTTGCTTATCTTACTCCTCATCCTGTTCTTCCTCCTCATCTTCCTCTTCATCTTGTTCTTCCTCCTCCTCATCATCTTCTTCCTCCTCATCATCTTCTTCCTCCTCCTCATCTTCTTCCTCTTCTGTATCTTCTTCATCATGCAGGCCTTTAATCAAGTATTTTTCAGCAATGGTAGGTGTTCAGGGTCAAATTGTATGATTTTTATAGATATATTTTATATCAATTTCCCCCGTATATGTATTATTTTCATAGAAGTAGGGCTTTATATCGAAATATTTAGTAAATGATGTTTTTAAGAGGTTAATTGCAAAACGTAACGAATTATGTGCTTAAATGATGATTTTATGTTATTTTGGAAATACGTTACGCTTTGGTATGTTTTCCTATTGTTGTAGATACTCATTGATGATGGAAGAGAGGATTTTAGAGAGCCAAATTCGTGCTTGGAAAGGATCAATCAAAGTTATGGAAGATTGAAAGATATAAGGAAAGAAATCAATCAAGATAAATGTCGGAAAATCTGGATTCCGGGTAGTGACGACCTTCCGACGCAGTTCTTGATATGATATAAACTGATTTGACTCTCGACCTCAAGAGAAGAGTTGTAGGGCTTGAAGAGAGGATTCTACAGGAGTTTGAATCACTCCATTCCGACTTACGAGGCCCGAGATATGAGCGTTACAAGTTTGGATGCTGTTGCTGAAAATAGCGGACGGGCGTCCGGATCTTCAAACGGGCGTCCAGCGTTTTTACTGTAGCAACCGACCTGAAAATTCTATAAATACAGCAGCGAATTGAACCCTAAAGATAACATTATTTTCAGCCGACTTTTGACAGCAAAGGGAGGCCACTCTGAGCAGTTTTCAGGGCCGATCACCCGAGCCTTGTGCTCGGGTGATCGGGGTTAGATTAGGTTTTATTTTTCGTTTCTTTCATTCCTTTTGTTCGACCATGATGATCTTTTGAAACTTTGAAACATGGAGCAGCCATGGGAGAGCTGTTTGCTATAAAGCGACTTTTATTTTCTTTCTATGGATGTTTTGTAAGTCTTTTTAATTAAAGTTCGTTTCTTTCCATGCGTTTATTTGTTAATGCAATTTATATCGAAAGATGTTGTTATTGATGTTTACCGTAGGACGAAAGTCGGTGTAAACGCGAGATCACCATAGGAATGAATAGACGTTTTGATCTATATCAAACGAAAGTTGATAGGTTGAATGTCTAGGTTGTTAGATCTAGAAAATCTTGCACCTTGGTTTATTTTATGATGCGTTAATCTCCGTAAATCGAAAGATAGAGATTGATAGGTGAATTCATCTACGAAAGTAGGAATTCATACGTTTGATAGGTGAAACCACAACTTGAATTAAATCACTATAAGATAATCTAGGGAAGAAATTAAGGGTTGCGGGATGGTGGATTATGGTTCGTTCCATGTTTGATCGCTTCAGTCATTATCATGTTCGTTAGATAGATTTATTGTTGTAGTTTAGATTTATTTTATGTTGATCGCAATTATCCTTATCGGCTTTGGATTAACAATCCTCTCGTCCGCTTTTACTTTTCCGTTTTAGTTTAGGTTTAGGTTAATAAAGAAGAATTAATAAGTTAGATTCGACAAATACCCAATTCCCCGAGGATCGATACCCGTACTTATCCAACTTTACTAGCAACTACCCGGTATTCGGCCGGTTAGGAGGTAGTTTTGCATGGTAGTATAGGTTTTATAAATTTTCTTTTGTTTTAATGATGCAAAATCTCCCCACAAGTTCTTGGCGCCGTTGCCGGGGAACTGGCACGGTTTTATGTGTTTTTAGCATAGGCTTAGATCATTCGTCACCGAATCGAACGAGCGTCCATCCACTCGGACGTCCGTCCGTTCTTCGACTAACCGGACGAGCGTTTGGACTTGTAGACGCCCGTTTAGCTCAATTTCTAGGCGAGACGCCCGTCCGGGACCTTGGACGCCCGTCTCGCTTTCCCCGACTCCTTTCTTCTTTTCTCTCCTTAGTTTTAGTTCGTCGTATGCAAACACGAAGTAAACAAGGACAGTTAATTTTTGAACCTGAGCTTGAACGAGACGTAGTTCGAGTAAACCGTAAACGAAAAGTTCCCGAGCCCATTTCGATTCCCGAAGAGGAAGTCGAAGAGAGTTCGAGTGAAAACTCTTCTGAGGATAATTTCTTCTCCAACCTTTTCTTTGAGGAAGAAACTACTGTTTCGATGGCTCAAGCCAACCGCACCCTGGCAGACTATGCCACTCCCGGTGATGTGAACATTCGCTCGGCTGTGGTTATCCCTACCGATACAGCCCCGTTTGAGATAAGACCGGCCCTCATCCGGATGGTGCAAGCATGCATCAACTTTCTATGGGTATCAATCCGAGAACCCCTATACGCATCTTTATGTATTTTCGGGTATATGCGATACTACTCGCATCAAGGATGTCAGTCAAGACATCATTAAGCTGAAACTATTTCCATTTTCACTCCGTGGAGAAGCAATGGAATGGTTTAAATCTCTTCCTTCTGAATCTATCCAAACTTGGGCCCAGCTCGAAAGTCAATTTTTGGCCCAATATTTTCCTCCATCTAAGACAGCTCAATGTCTTAACAAGATCTCAAATTTTCATCAACTGAGTGATGAATCTTTCTTTGAAGCATGGAAGCGTTTCAAAATTTTGTTGAACAAGTGCCCCCATCACGGAATGGATTTGCAGAGAAAGGTCCATATTTTCTTCAGTGGTCTGAATGAGTCCACTAAAGGAATGGTCAACTCCTCATCTGGAGGAGTCTTCTTGAAGAAAACCCCACAGCAAGGGTGGGAGTTATTTGAAGATATAGCTAGGTACAACTATGCACCTACATATCAATCACCAACGGTCCATGCTGCACCTAAAATCGAGGAAGTCAACAACCAGAATCATGGTCAAATGATTGCAGCCCTGCAGGCTCAACTTTCTGCTTTGACCATGAATAAAAATCAAAATCAGCCCTCTCTCCAACAGAATGCACAAGTATTCTCTTGTGATAACTGTTATCAGACTGGTCACATCAGTGACCATTGTCAGTACATTCCCATCCCCACCTTTCAAGCCAATGCTGCCCAACAAACAAGGCAGTATGATTCGGTGAACTGCTATACCTGTGGGCTTAGAAGTCACATTTCTGCAACATGCCCCTTGAATGGTGGAAATGAGAGAAACAATTCTTCGGCCCGCGAACCGGAGATTTTCAAACCGAGAATAACTCTCAAGGTCGAACTACAACCGAGAATAGAAACTATGTTCAAAATCAAGGTTATGACCAAAACCGCACTCGAATTCGGGCTACAATCAAAATTCGGGACGAATACCACTCGCAATGCCTACTACCGAACCCCAACTCGAGTCAAAGTTCAAATTCTCAACCAAAAACAAATCCAACCCGGCCCGCTAATCAAAACTCACAAAGAACCGCCCTACTCGGGACTCCTCAACTTATGGTACTACCCCTACAAGGGCGAGTATGAAGAGCAACGAGAGGACGATGAAGAACTTAGAAAGACAGTTAGGACAACTGGCTGAACAATTAGCTGCCAGACCTCAAGGTCAGCTACCTAGTTTTACAGAAAAAAAAACCCTAAAAGTGGGCATGCAGCCCAGGCGGAAGCAGGAACAAACCACTGTGCCGAGCTCGCACCCATTACTCCCTATGGACAAGAGGAGTCAAATGCTATGAATCTGAGATCCGGTACACAATTGCAACAACACCCTGGTTACAGACAGAACCAGGGAAATGAGTAAACCCTCCTACCCCCGATTCGGTAGGGGGGAAGAATCGCAGTCCACGACCTGGATGAAGAGAAAGATAAAAATGAGATTGAAGCAGGAAAGAGATCTCGGGTGATTGAAAACCAAAATGATGAACCGGAGAAAGTCACTCAGGCGAATGATCCTCTGACGAGTAAAAAGACAGAAAAGATGGTGAGGTGGAAGGATCTTGAGGACAAAGCTATAAGAGCTTCCTCGCCCAGGAGAGTCTTTTCCGAAGAAGAACTGAATAAGCTCCCATTTCCGCCAAGAAAGCAAAACATTTCATTATCTGAAGACAAGAAGTACGAGAAGGTACTCAACCTACTAAACACCCAAGTAAATTTGCCTTTATCTGAAGTGTTGGTTGAGATGCCTAAGTACGCCAAGTTTGTGAAGGATGTTGTTTCTTCAAAGAAGAAGTTGGGTGAAATGGAGAAAAAATTGGGAGAGGAATGCTCCGCTATCAATGACGGAGAAATTCCTAAGAAGCGCAGCGATCCGGGAAAGTTTGTCTTAACTCTGCAGATCAAGGATTTAAGTTTCCCAAACTCTCTGTGTGATTTAGGAGCATCCATTAGTCTGATGTCTCTATCTGTCTGCAAGAGACTACACCTTGACCATCTATTGGAGCCTACCCCCATAAGTATCCGGCTTGCGTGACGGATCTTTCAAGAGAGCCGAAGGAGTGCTTAGAGACCTTCCGGTCCAAGTAGACAAATTTACATTTCCGTGGATTGGTACGTCTTGGACACTAAAGAAGAAGATACCCCCCTCCTCCCGGGACGACCTTTCCTATCCTTTGCGCCGAGCCTCTATAGATTGCGATGCGGGATTTGTCACTTTACGTGTTGGGGATGAGGAAGTACGCTACGGTGTAGTTAAAGCTCTCGAGCACCTTCGAAAACCCCTCGGGTTTTGTGATTGAGACGTCGACGATTTCACGGACTACACTCTGGACGAGCTAGAGGTCGCCTATGGAGAAGAGCTTGTTGAAGAGGACACGGTGCTCGTGAAAGAACTCTTTCCCCCTCGAAGAAGTCGATTTGCTTGAGGCAAGAGTTTTTGACCCTATCGGTGAGGAAGATCTAAAACGATGAGAAGCCAAAACCAGTTTAGAGGAACCTCCCGAGGACCTTGTTCTAAAACCTCTACCTCAAAGATTCGAAGTATATCTTCTTGAGAGAAGGTAAGCACTTACCTCGATTATCTCCTCTACACTGCTTCGTCGCGAGAAGAAGAAGATGAGTTGGTTGACGTTCGAAGAAAAATGAGAAAGCCTTCGGTTGGCGGGTAGGTGATATAAGAGGAATATCTCCGTACGTCCGTATGCATAAGATTAGAACCGAAGAAGGTGCAAAGAGTATAAGACAACCGCGAGAGACGTTTAAACCCACACATGCGGGAAGTGGTGAAGAAGGAGATTATTAAGTCGTTGGATATGGGGATCATTTATGCGATAGCGATAGCGATTGGGTGTCCCCACTCGGGTAGTACCTAAAAAGGGAGGTACTACCATTGAAAAGAATGACAAAGGTGAGGAGGTAGTCGTCGGATTAGTCCTTTGGGTACGTAGAGTCCGTATAGACTATAGGAAGCTAAACGAGGTGACCTTAAAAGACCATTTCCCTCTCCCCTTCATAGACCAAATGTTGGAACGTTTGGCGGGGCATGCTTTCTATCGTTTTTACGGACGGTTATTCAGTTATTTCCAAATCCCTGTTGACCCGGTAGATCAAGAGAAAACAACCTTCACCGCCCCTATGGTACTTTCGCTTATAGGCGAATGCCCTTTGGACTTTGTAATGCACCTGCTACATTTCAAAGATGTATGTTGGCTATCTTTGATGGACTTATAGAGAAATGCATGGAGGTATTCATGGACGACTTCTCGGTGTTTGGCACATCGTTTACGGACTCGTCTTGAAAATCTAGACAAAGTACCGCAAAGGTGTGTGGAGAAGAACTTGATTCTCAACCGGGAGAAGTGCCATCTTATGGTAACCGAAGGGATTGTTTTAGGTCACAAGATTTCCGCTAAAGGCATAGAGGTTGATAAAGCTAAGATAGAAGCTATTGAAAAGATGAATTACCCCAGAAACACGAAAGAAGTAAGAAGTTTCCTTGGTCATGTGGGGTTCTATAGGAGATTTATAAAAGATTTTTCAAAAATATCTAAACCTTTATCAACTTTACTGAAAGATGACATCACTTTCAATTTCGATAATGACTTGTCAAAATGCCTTCAAAGAGCTAAAACGGCGTTTGACCTCGCCCCTATCCCGATTTCTCCGGATTGGAACATGCCATTTGAACTAATGTGTGATGCCTCCAATTACGCTCGTTGGTGCTTGTATTGGGGCAAAGGATTAATGGTAAGTTCCAACCTATTTCCTACGCAAGTCATACCTTGAATCCAGCCCAAGCAAACTATACCACTACGGAAAAGGAAGCGTTAGCGTTGTGTTTTCCATGGATAAGTTCCTTGACTATTTGCTTGGTGCCAAGGTGATTGTATGGACTGATCATGCGGCTTTGCGTTACTTGATGAACAAGAAGGATGCTAAACCGAGACTGCTGAGATGGATTCTTACACTACAAGAATTCGATGTTCACATCAAGGACATACGGGGTAGTGAGAACACCGTAGCGGACCATATTTCGAGAGTTTTGCCAGTAGCTGAGGAAGACTCCCAGGACATTGATCTTTATTACCCCTTCGAGAGCGCTATGAACATGGATGTCCACACTCCCGACCCTCCCTGGTATGCTTCGATTGTCAATTATCTTCACTCTGGCTATCTGAACCCTGAATTCTCTTACCAGGAGAAGAAGAAGTTCTTCTCTGATCTAAAGTACTATGTCTGGGAAGAACCATATCTGTTCAAGATCTGCAAGGATGGGTTGCTTCGCCGGTGTGTCCCTGAATCCGAGCAACGGGATATTATTGAGCAATGTCATAGTGGTCCCACTGGTGGCCATTTCAATCCATGGAAAACCGTTGCCAAAATATTTCAATGTGGTTTTTACTGGCCCAGAATCTTTAAAGATACTGAAGCTTTCTGCAAAGGCTGTGATAGGTGCCAGAGAACCGGCACTTTGACCAGGCGGTATGATATGCCGCTTAAACCCATTTTGGAGTGTGAAGTGTTTGACGTATGGGGCATTGACTTTATGCGACCATTTCCATCTTCATGCGGAAATAAATACATTCGTCCGTGTAGACTACGTATCTAAATGGGTAGAAAGCTGTCGCAACTCCACCGAATGATCATAAAACGGTGATGAAATTTCGAAGAGGAACATTTTCACGAGGTTTGGCGCCCTAGAGCTCGATCGGCGATGAAGGGTCACACTTCATTAATAAACCACCGGATAGCTCGTTAGCTAAGTATGGTGTTAAGCATAAGAGTGGCACACCATATCACCCTATGACCAGTGGGCAAGTTGAGCGTAGTAATCAGAGTATAAAGAAAATCCTCGAGAAAACGGTCAACTCCCATCGAAAGGATTGGAGTCTGAAGCTGGATGATGTACTGTGGGCTTACAGGACCGCATACAAAAATCCTATGGGTACATCACCATACCAAATGGTTTATGGAAAGCCTTGTCATTTGCCAGTGGAGTTAGAGCATAGAGCTTATTGGGCAACTAAGTTCCTAAACTTCGACTCCCAAGCCCGTGGAGAACGTAGGCTCCATCAGATACATGAATTAGACGAGTTCAGGCTCCAAGCTTATGAGAGTTCACGGATAAGCAAGGAAAGGATGAAATTCCTTCATGATAAAAAGATCAAGAAAAGGGAGTTTCATGCAGGTGAGCTGGTACTATTATACAATTCCAGGCTGCATCTTTTTCCTGGAAAGCTAAGGACGCGTTGGTCCGGTCCATTTGAGGTCCTGTCTGTCTTTCCTAGCGGCGTTTTGGAACTTAAGGGGATTGGTGATCAGCCTTTCAAGGTAAATGGTCAACGATGCAAACACTACATTGGCCAACCGAAGGAATCACCCGAGATAGTTAAATTCCTTGATTTGCTTGGTTGTATCACGTCAGGAGTCGATGATTGCGACGAGTTCTCCCCAGACCTATTTTCTGATGCTACTGCTGAATCACCAGCTGAAGTTTTTGCCGGAAGCTGGGACATGGAACAATATTGGAAGGAAGTGGCTTTGAAGAAGAATAAAGCACGGAAAAGAGCCACAGTCAGAAAGAAGATCAAACAGGCCTGGGAAAAATGGGTGGGTCGGATCCCGAGTTTGCACCGCTGTTCCTGTAGTCATAATTATGTTACGACTTCTGTTGATAGGATGACCGGCAAAAAGCCAAAATGGCCTGACCCAGGCTAAGTTTAAATGGTGTCGAGCTAACGACATAAACCAAAAGCGCCACTAGGGGGCATCCTAGATATCCAATCTTGTTTTGGTTTTCCTTAGTTCTTTTTGTTTTCGCTTGTTGTTTTAGTTAGATTTACTAAGCTTTAATGTTTGTATCTGTCAGTAGTTGCTTTCTAGATATGGATCTTTACGGAGTTCGCCCTGAGGAATTCCCACTCATTAGTCGGATACCGCTGATCACAGTAGATGATGGACCAGGAGGCACTATAGTTCTTCATGTAGATTTTGACATTAGCACTCAGGTTAAGACCATCACGTACGTTATCATTGTTCCACCTTGTTCGGGAGGCAGCGTTTTCACGACTGAGGAGTTGCAGGAGGCCATCGGACGTCCTTACACGATCCTTAATGATCCTGTGCTGACGGATTTGGCACTAGTGCTGCGGGCTGAGCATTTCAGAGGTGTTGAGGTGGCTGGAGGGGATTGGTGTTTGCAGGATGAGTACGATTTCCCTCCGGCTATCGACATGCTTCGACGTCTCATTCGCCTAGTAAATTGGGACGAGATCTACGCAGATTAGTGGATTCCTTAGTTAGTTTTGCTTTCGTCGAGCCCCGACGTAAAACGGAAGCGCTTGGTGGGAGGCAACCCACTGTTTTATTTGTGTTTGTTTTATTTTCAAGTTCTTTCATGATTTTCCGTATTGTACTTTTGAATTTTAAATTATCAGTAATAAAAGTTTCGCATTTAGTTGTTTTATATGATAATTTTTTTAGAAAAAGACAATTTTGCATTTTTCTTGACTGGACGCCCGTCCGGCCCTCGATTTTCCTGGACGCCCGTCCAAGTTATGGGACGCCCGTCTGGAAACGAGCTCTTCAATCCTGTACTCATCTTTTTAGCCAGACGTTCGTCTAGAAATATGGACGCCCGTCCGGATAATTCCCTCCAATCCTGTATTCAAATCAAGCCTTTGGACGAGCGTCTGGCACTTTGGACGCCCGTCCAGTTCATCATATTTCCGATCAGACGCCCGTCCGCCGAGTTGGACGAGCGTCCACCACCTGTCTATATATACCCCCCTCATGCCATGAACCCTCATTCTTCAGGACTCAAAATCAAAAAAAACGACTTTTCTCCTCCCTTTTGCCCTAAATCATTCGATTCTACACCAAATTGGGCGCTTCAAGGTGCGTTAGAACGCCCTAAACACCTTCTTTTCGATTATCTCTTCCAGATCTCCCAACGTTCCACATTTTTTGAGAATCAGTCACCTATCCAGTTCGACTATTTCAAGGAAAAATCGGATTTTTTGGGGTCGAATTTGCGTTGTTTGGGTTTCTACACAGCATCATCATCACCTACTCACCTTCAATCGTAAGTTTTCAACCACTTTTCTAGTTTTAATTCACGTTTTTGTGAGTTCGATTTTCGAGTCGGCTCATTTTCTTGAATTTTCAACTATTGTTGATTTTCTTTCGTTTTTGTTGGCTCTTTTCTTATTCTTTCGTTTGTGGTGGTGTGGGGATGGTGATGGTGCGTTGTTGATGTGGGTGGGTTGGTCGTTTCGTTTGAAATCCCGATTTGGACGATAAACGGGTAACCATTTGTGTGAATGGTTTGGTTTAGATTTACGTTTGACAATGGTGCGCAAGAAGGAGATTGTGAAACGTTATGGTAAAGGGTTAGCACGGGAGAAAGGTAAACGGCAACGTCCAGAGTTTGATCCATCCGATTTGGACCCTAACAGAGGCATAGTCTTTAGAGATCAACCGCCTAGAACATCTCAACAAGCTAGAGCCAATTTACGGGATGATTCTTCCTCCAATTCTGATACTGAGGATGATGATGTTGTCCCCCTGAGTAGGATGTCTCGAGGTACTCGTGGTGAGGAGTCATCTAGAGCCAAGCCGTCTAGAGTTGAGGGTGGTGAGGAGGATGTTGTGCAAGACGAGCCTGAACCGAGAGCACCTCCTAAGAAAAAGTCTAAGACTATTACCCCTCTTTCGATGCCTCGTCGGTTTGTCAATCCTTTGGCCCATGAAGCCTACACTAAGCACTACTCAACCAGAAGTCTTATTTTTGACAGGAGGTGAACGTATCTCAAGTTGATCCTACTTTCGCTCGGATGTTCAAGACTAGGAAGTGGTCGCCTTGACAAAATTCCATCTACTCCCGTCAATGATTCTATTGTCCGAGAGTTCTATGCCAACTTTTTCGAGGCGGACTTAGATAAAAAGTGCGTTATGGTGCGAGGTGTTAAGGTCCCTTTTTTTCGCCGAGGTCATTAATAAGAAATATGATTTACCGGCTTTTGAGGGTTTAGATTATAAGGAAGAGATTGCAAGGAGGCAACATGAGGATGGTCGTGACTCGATGGAGGAGTTGAGATTACGGGTTTGTCCGGATGTGGCTTGGACAATGAGACCGAATGGCCAGAGAAAGGAGTTGGTCACAACGACATGGACCGAGGATTGGAGAGTCCAATGCCGTTTTATTCAAAGTCGTCTGATCCCGAAGAATAATCTCACACATTTCCATATCAGTGATCTTGGGATGTTGTATGCTTTGACGTTCGGGTTGAATGTAGATGTAGGTCAAGCCTTATACGATGAGATTTCCATGAACCAGAAGGTATACGCCCAGAGTTTAATAGTACCTCATTTGATACATCAGTTATGTCTCGATGCGGGAGTTGTGGAGTATGCAGCGGACCACAAGACCAAGAGTTACCCCCTATTCGTCGAGAGAAGGCTGTTCCTGTTTCCGAGCCTGGGTCCACATCGACACCGCCTCGAGCTTCAGTTCTTTCTGGACTATCTTCTTCCGAGATTACTCGGCATAGTATGGCTCATAGTTTGAGGGCGATGTTGAGTGACATCCGGGATGGCCAAGATAATATCTTGTCGGTTTTGGAATGTATCGTTGATGGACGGCAACCGAGAGATCGGCGGGTGTTCAATGCAAGTAATATGGATTATGTCTTCTCCGAGCAGATAGAGCGGGTGATAGCTGAGGTGGTCAAGATGGAGGAGAAGCCCGAGTCAGATGAGGAGGATGAGCCCCCGGTAGACCCTGCTACTGCTTCTACTACGCAGCCTGAGCCTACACAGACGACATCCACTGTTGCTGTACCTACTTCAGATCCTCCTCATGTTGATGCCCCTGCTGGTGATTCTGCTGTTATTCCTCCGTCTGATGATCCGATCCCGCCCGAGTGATCTTGAGATTTTTATGCATTTTCTGCTTGATGTATTTCTTCCTTTTATCCGTATTCGATCTGGTTGTACGATGACTATTACTACTTTCCTTTTGATGCTTCCATGATTTCTGTACTTTCTATTTTTCTCGCTACTGTTGATTATCGTAGGCGTATGTTGTCTTAAATCATGTAAGCTGTCTAGCACCACGTACTTGGATTGCGATTTCGTTGGTATTATGATCATTTTTGGATGACGCTTGTTGTTATATCTCTTTCATTCATTCCTTTCACATTATTCCGTTATTGTACCCCGTTTTCCCCCGAGATTCTGTTGTTTGGTCGAGTAGTACAGATCTAGTTTTTGTTGGGCTCTCGGTTGAGTTCGGTTTGGACGTTGTTTCCGACGCTTTTGCGAGTGTTGTTTCTTTCATGCTCCGGCTTGACCAACATCTCGATTTTCTACGCGCATACAGCTAAGTTTCTTATCCTTTTACTTTCTGCACAACATGAGGACATGTTGCATTTTTTTAAGTGTGGGGGAGGGGATAGTTCGATTTGTACCTATGCGTACACGTTTGTTTAGTACGTTAGATTGTTGTTTTATGCGAAATGAGCGTAATTTTTCAAAATTTTCCGACACTTTTGTTTTTGTTTTGTCCCGAGTAGGCAATTCAATTTGAAGTTCGTTGTTTTTATAGTCATCTATGCGATATTTCATGTACTTGATAATTTAGTTGTTTCATCCGACACTATTTTTCACGAGCCATAGTGAATGATGAGCTAATTTATACAGCTATACCCCCTTTTGACTAGTGATTTCTGATTTTCTTATAAGTCATGTGCTTAGTGCTACGTATATATCTCGCGACGTATGATAGTTTGTATTTAGATCCGAAGTATGAGATACTGTGAATATCTGAAGGTTTGAATGTGATAAGTAACACGTAACTAATGTCAAATGAGAAGTTGAATAATTAAATGAATCTATCGTGTGTGTCGGAAGCTAGTCGATGATTTGGGTGAGGTAGGGTGTACCACGTATGTCCTATACCACCATGATGACCAAAAGCTCACGACAGTTAGGAAAAGCTACCTTATGATTTGAGTAAGGTAGGGGATTATCTCGAAATGTCCTATTCTGCTATGAGGGCAATAGCTTCTTCTAATGTGTGTTTAAAGTGAATAAGTTGAATCAACTAAGATATTGTTATGAATTGAATATAAGGCTTAGTTTTCGTTAATCTTATCCCCAGTATAAACTGAAAGATATGATGTAGGGATTATCCTCTGAGTATTTCAGAAAGGCCCTAGATTCATTCGATCATTCTTTTTGGGATATTTCACGTTTGTAGGGTGCATCTTATAAGTGTCATTTATTGCTAGTCCACGAGGGGGTGTTAGCTAGTTTTACTTTGAATTATTCAAGTTTGGATTTAGTGGAAATTTGCTATGGCTTTGCACACACACGGTGGTGAACTTCTAATTTATTGGCTATGTGGTATATGTGTTGAGATGTCTATATTCTTTTCGAGCCTTTACCTTGTTTTGTTTTGCTCGGGACGAGCAAAGTTTAAGTGTGGGGGAGTTGTTAAGGGTGAATTTACGTGTTTTATAACGCTATATTTTATAATATTTTCCCCCGCATTCGTATGAATTGCATGGAAATCACGTGTTTAAATGGAATTATTGAGCGAATGACATTTTTAATGAGTTAATCGTAAAGTTGGTGAATTTATATGTTTTAATTATGATTTTATGTTTATTGGAATTATGTTATGCTTTGCGGTGTTTTTGATGTCATATAGGTACAATTATGTGGCTCAATTGATGATCAAATGTTGATGAATTTCAAGCTAATTCAAGTTAAAAGAGATAATGGTGAATTGGATAGAGAAGGAAAAAGATAAAGATGGAATTATCAAGTCTTGATCGAAGCTGGACTAGCGTTCATCTGAATCGAACGAGCGTCCATGTCCCGTTCAAATGGACGGACGTCTGATCGACTGGACGGGCGTCCAGAGAGGATATTTTACATTCAGGAAGTTTGGACGCAGGGTGAACGCTGGCACGGACGGGCGTCTGAAGAAGACTCGGCCCGACTCAAAGATCAGACCACACCAGACGAGCGTCCAGCGATCGGACGGGCGTCCAGCGCCGACTGAACGAGCAACCGACCTAGTTTTGACCTAGCCGCCTTTAACATCTATTTAAGCAGCAGTGCCCCAAACCCGAGAAGACACATTGGAGAGAGTCGAAAAATTCATCCTTAAACACAGCAGTTACTTTGTTCTTTTCGTTTTTATTTTCTTTATGCAATCAAAACAACTTTTTGATTTCAAGATTATCATGAGTAGCTAAACTCTTGGGTTGGACGAACGGGTGAAGCAATTCAAGGAGGTGTTTTGGTTTTCTTATTTTTTTTCGCGTTTGCAATCAACAAAAGGTTCGATCTCTATTGCGTTTATTTTGTGCTTGATATCGAAAGATAAATCCTATGATATTCGTTTGATGATAGTTGAATGAACTCTAGATCACCGCCATAGTAATCAGATTAATCAATTTGTCTAAAAACGAAAGTTATCAAATTGTTAACCTAGATAATAGATTCGAAAGAATTTATGCCTATCGTGCTTGAAGAATCAATCTTTGATAAAAGTTGATAAACAAATTTTCTAAGAAATTAGTAATTTGCATTGGGTATAGGTTAATCTTAGCCTTTAGTTGATTTGCATGCGTAGGAAAATAGATGCCTTTAGTGCTTTCTTGAATTGTGAATCCTTGTTCGTCTGCCTTTCTCCCCATTATTTGGTAAACCTTAAATTGTTAATTCGTGACACGTTTAGCTTAAACTTAAAAACACATTCAACCCTACGTTCCTCGTGGGATCGACCCGGAATAACCGCTTTACTACAAGCTTTGCACTTGGAGCGACTAATCGGATTTTTTATTTCTTGTCTTTTTTGTTTCATTTACAAAAATCCACCACAATATACATAAGCCTCGTAACAATTAGTCAGAGTAAAAGCGAAATAAATTAAAACTAAAGATAACTCGGAAAAGAATGTCAAACGACAAAC
Organism: Gentiana straminea; assembly: GCA_036785695.1. Taxonomy (NCBI): domain Eukaryota; kingdom Viridiplantae; phylum Streptophyta; class Magnoliopsida; order Gentianales; family Gentianaceae; genus Gentiana; species Gentiana straminea. Next base: position 3,754,626 of record JAVUPR010000298.1, read on the forward strand.
AACGGATCACCAAGTCCCAAAATCTACATCTAAGAAAACTGCCCGACAAACAACGAAATAAATGTTGTTTAATTTATTACATCCCAAATGAAACCGAAAAGATACTAAAGTCCACCTCTCAAAACCGAATAATAAAATGCATAAATAAAAGTGTCAACATCAACATATCATCTCGAGCTCAAACATCGGCTCCATCAACTCCATCACCGCATCTATACTCATCATCGTCCTGATAACCACCTTCTCAGGGTGGGGACAATAAAGAAGAGGGGTAAGTACATACGTACTTAGTAAGGGGTAGAAGAAACAGTTACACATATTGATCTACGCACCTACCACATATGTTGCATTAAAATACACTCCCCTCTGCTAGGTCTGTTAGCACCCTCACGAGCAATTATTTGTGTTACATTGTAATTCAAGGACACAATGCCCGAATGATGGGTATGCACCGGGACATATTCAGCACCTCATATGGCACGGATGGTTCCGTGTGAAACATTACCCAAAACCCGAATATTGTCCGTTACGTATGAGAAATGATTTCATGCTGCGAATCATAAATGTGCCTTACCAAGAATTACAACGTTTTAGCTTTTAGACTCATCACATATGTTTATTACGCTTTTAGATCTAACCACCTAGTTCATTCACATAAAAGGCTTCCTAAGGACTTCTAGTCCTAGACATTCTAATTACACTACCTAGCACATTGTAAAAAGATCAATGACTACTAAGTCAATGTCCCACAAGGCCTAAACAAAGCCTTCCGGTGCTCCCACCTTCTCCCCGTAGAGGGTCTCAGTTGTGGTGCGATTTGATACCAAGGCTACCAGAATTCGATGTTAGACATTGTCAATTAACATAAAATGTTCCATATGAACATACAAACCACATCTTATTGTGTAATACACATAAAAGCACAACATTAATATAATACACTTTTACCGTAATATATATCACATTATCTCCTTGTATAGGAACATAAATATTACATTTGCATTTTATCATTATTATTATTATTATTATTTATTTCTATCTGCCTTTTTTTTTTCCCTGGAAATAGGACTATTTCTTTTCTTTTCTTTTTTTGCTGACTGCAAAGTCCGTCTCATTCTTTTCTATATTTTCTCTTCTTCTTTTTTTCTTCCTACGGCACATACAGCAATTGCAATAGGATTCAGTCCTATTTTCCTTCGACAATGATGGTTCTACCGGCAATATAAATTAACAAAAAATAAAAATAATGAAACAACATCAATAATGAATAATTAAATACACATCAAATATGGTTGAACACCAAAATCCGTTTAAGAACACCCCCTTACCTTTGATATTTCGAAGGCGAATTCGAAAGCAAAATCTTGAAAGAAAAGTCTTGAATCCTCGAACCAACACCTCTACGAATATCCTACGATAGTTAAACGACAACCTACGGTTAGCCAATCCTCTAATTCACCAAAATCTCAGATTTTCTAAAAAAAAACAAACGGATCTATAATTAGGGTTAGAAAGCAAAACTTGCCGGAAAAAAGAACGGTTGGTATCAAAACGATCGCCTCCTCGCGGTGATCAATTTCTTCTACTATGGTCTACACCGAAAATCAACCGTTAAACCCCGAATTTGGAAAACAGCGACCGAACTTTTTTTTTTCTTTCTCTTTTCATGTGCTTGCCGGCGGCTTACCCCCCCCCCCCCCCCCCCCCCCCAGGTTTTCAGAAAATTTGTTTGTAAAATCTAATGATTAATTTAGGTAATGGTTCCATTTTATACTCATTTATTAATCATTAATCAAAATCCTTTTAATTAAATCCTTTTTAATTAAATAAATAGGTTAAATAACAATTAGGTCATAGTACACATATCCAATTACTACTTTACCCTTTCTGAAAATTCGGGATGTTACATCCCTCCCCCCTTAAAACAAGTTTCGTCCTCGAAACTGAACATAACTGGAAGGTACTTGAACTCTGGAACTTCACAAACGCCTCGTCTTCTATAACTCATGTTGCCTCGGTCGGTGTGACTGCTTCAACGACCCTAGGCTAGTTGTACGTCTTCCTTCTTAGCTTTCTTTTTCTTCCACTATGAAGTGCACTTGATTCTTCCGCATAGGTCAAAGTCTCTTCAACCGTTTCAAGGTCAAAGCTTGACTCACATCAACATCGGCTAACCATTTCCTTTTCATTGTCACATGTAGAACGTCATACACCCGTGAATGGATCTTGGGAACTCCAAACGGATAAGCTAAAGGTCCTAATTTAGCTACCATCGCGTAAGAGCCTTCATATCCATGGCTTATCTTGTCTGTCTGCCCAAGCCATCTTGCTCCTTTCGTTGTGGACGCCTTTAGACGCGTTCTATCTCCAACTTCAAACTCTAACAGTCTTTTTATTCCATCTTTCCAATTTTCTGCATGTCTCGAGCCATCTCGAGGTTGCGACGGTCCACTTCAGCATTCTCCCTGGCTTGATGTATCTACTTTGGTCTTGTAGTTTGTTACTGTTCTGCTTATCCCAGATGACTAGCGTTCTAAACTTCCTTCCATATAGGGCCTCAAACGGTGACTTCTGGATGCTAGTGTGTTAACTGGTGTTATAGGCAATTCTGCTATCTCTATCTTCACAGAAGGTGGCCGGCAGTGCCGTTTCAACTTTCTACACGTCCTGGTTGCCCGGGGTGAACTGCAATTGCCATCGTGTGGGCTTCATCCGTCACTGTCTTCCTCAAATCTTCCACATCTGGAACACGAAGCCAATCTTTGACGCTGAAGGTTGCCATCTTCATCCAACTCGTGACACTGACTGGTTTGATCCCGACCACTCGCTTGTAACTGACAACAACCGCATCTTCATTTTGCTCCTTCATGATTTCATCAACTGCCCAAAATCTTGCACTCAACGGTATAACAAACTTTACTGCTATTACTGACCCATGTCCTGAATGCTTGAGCTTCCCAACTGACCCACAACTACTGGCATACTTGACTTCTCTTGATCTCAACCTCCACCACTACAACACAAGTTTGTTGAAGAACTGCAAGGATCTCAGCTGAAGGGGTTCATAAACCTTTCGGAAGGAAGGGAGCATGCATTTGCCATACTTTCTCCCTGGCGCTCTGACCCAATCCCTATGCCACAGTGAGGAAGATGTAAATACCTTACAAAAGATCCGGGGGTGAAACCGATGTGGAAACAGTAAAGGTCAAAACGTGGTACAAACAACACAAAGAGAGATGAGCGTTTGATTTTTTTTTTGTAAGGGTTTTCTTGGAAGGACCAAAGGTATTGAGAAGTGACAAGTTGAGCACCTAGGTGGTGAGTCAACTTGGTAAGCCATAAGAGAGGCAATAAGTCCTTAAAAAAGAGAGGTTTCAAGGGTCATAAACAAAACATGGAGATTCCGGGTCGAGGTAAGTTTGAAATTGGTTCAAAATTGAAGGATGAGGAATTGTGTCATAATACAAAAAGTACCCACCAGAAGGGAAAAAAAATGGAACATCTTGCAGATAAGATTCTTTTGAGAGAGTGCAATTATGCATGATACGGTGGTCTTCAAAAGAACTCAGATCACTTGGAAGGAAGGTAATGAGCTTTTTACATAAGCCTTTAGAAAGTGGAGACGTTAAGAGAATCATCCCATGGTGGACTTGGGACATTTTACTTCAAGAAGAAAGAATATTGGACTTGAGAACGTACGGCAGGTGACCTTATCTATCAATTATTTTGATCAACAAAATGGATGTTGGCGAATTAAGAGGGTTCTCATTTTGCATAAATTGTAGAGTAATCATCCCACAACAGAAAAACAAAGCAAGAGTGCAAGGTCGAGCACCTGAAAATGCTACACAACTGAGAAATCATTAAGAGAGCAAGAGTCTCAACATGAATGAGCTATGGAGACAAAACGAGTACACCAAAGGTCTCAGGATGAAATAAACACTTGTCAAGAAGTGTCGAACTTTGAATTAGTCAAAGAGGTGTTATTCCAAGATTTTAAGGGGATAGAAATTTCCTCAACGTAATGTGAAGGAGAATCAAAAGTTTTCAAAATGAGTCTGTGATAGACAAGCTTTTGAGTGAAGGGTGAAAGATACTTAAGAAATGACAGATAAAGTTTGATTTTATAGAATTAATTCAAACTTCCAAAAGGGGTGTAAAAGATCATTGACGGCCAAATTCAAGGGTTCAAGGTTGCACTACTCAAGAGGAATTGTACAATGCCAAATAATAAGCGCTCAAGGTTATTCCTTATGAGGGAATAAAAAGGACAAAACGGAAAAGACATTTTGACTTGTGTAACAAAATTGTTATAGAAACACCAAGACTGAAGAGGGAATGTCAAAAGGTGTGTCTGGTGGTTCATGGCTCTAATGGCCTGAAAGAGATTTAAAGTTGAAAAGGCACCAGATGAAGTTAATAAAATTTTGGAGTTCAAATGTTGACCGGAAAAAAAGGGTTCGTAAGACACCTTGGTGAGCGACTACCTTCTGCCTGGAATTGGGTTGGAATAATTTTCCAGAAAGTTAAAGACAAGTAATTGAACATGGATGTCATGGTAGTCATAAAGATCTGACTGGTAAAATATGGGGTGCATACCTTGAAAGAACATGCATCATTAAGAGAGAAAGTTACAACATCGACACTACCCTTAGGAGGGAAGCTGAGAATGAACACAAGTAATAAGAATGTTCTGACATTCGAACTTTTAATCAACTATGGATTTGAAAGGAAGGGTAGGAGTGCTTGCTTCATTAATTTAAAAGTAAAAAGGTGTGAACTTGTTCAGAAGAAAGACTTAAGGAGATATGCTTATGAGGTAACTCATGGCAAAAGATGGTGGGTAGTTGCTGAATTCAAGAATCTTGAGTAAGGAATCAAATGGGGAGTAATTTACTAGAAAATTCATGATTGAAGAAAGGCATAAAAGGATTTGAACTTCATGCGTGCGATACCAGAAGGTAACGTCTTGGTGCTTGTTTATATCTGCAAAATAAACCATAACGTTAGCCTCACAAACACCCTTCTAAAAGACTTGACTCAGGGGGAGATCAAACTCCAGGGATCAACTTCAAGAACATAATAGTCATAACTTATCACTCTCTTAGCCTTAACCTTAAGTCAGGAGGTGAAGGTTCTTTTTAGGCGGTTGGAGTTGAAATTTACTCCGGATCTGTCGTTATCGACTTGTGCAGTCCAAAAAAAAAGGAATTTGAGCACGATCAAAAGAGGAAATATTTAGGTACTGGAGTTTCTCATGTGATAGCAAAAGGTTGGAATTTTTGAATGTCAAGAAGTTGGTTAAAAACAATTATTGTTGCCGAGTGCAGAAGCTGTCAGAATTTCTAGATTATTAAACACCGACTTAGATTTCAGTTTGTGATCAAACAAAAAGGAATTTGGACTTGATTCCAAAAGGAAAGTTATAGATAAAGGTGTTGTCTGTAACATATCAACAATTCAGGTCAATTGAAGGCATTTAACCTGTTCAAAATAGAAGAAGAAGTGAAAGTGCTGCTGCAGATTTTCTGGACAGAGTGCCCTGCATCAACATGGATTTTCTGAACCATACACAATGATTATTGAGTTGATGTAAAAAGAGAAATTGTAGACAAAGCAGTGATCTACTATTCTGAAAATTTTCAAAATTTTTGGAGCAAGGGAAACAGTTGTACATGAATGGCAAACACAGGAACGAAAGCAATCTCCCGTGTTGGATAATGTTAACTGCAAGGATGATGAAAACCATGTATTAAATCAAGAAACCTTTAACACCGGTGGTTGAATTGAATAACAAGCACTTGGAAAAGATATAATTGTATATGGAGTTCGTGTGGAACTCATATTGAGCAAAGAAGGGTCAAAGAATTTTGATAAGCAACAAAGCAAGTAAAAGTGAGAGGAGAAACTATAAGATTTGTATAGTCGAATCAGATGTCGTACTCAACAATGGTTGGCCAAGTCAAAAGTATACTTTGATATTGATGTGTAAATGAAAGTGGAAAGATCACGATAGGAAGTGTAAGAAAAATTCAATAAAGAGAACCTCAACTTGAAGGTGTAGGCATAAGACTCCGAGCTTTACTTAGAGGGGTTTCACTTAATCCTAGGTGATTTCTTAACGGACTAACTTACTAGTGCTCTTTGTAGTTTTTCTTAGCCATGTGTCAAGAAGAAAGGGTAAGATAAGCTGCTAAAGAGGCTTATAAAATTCAACTTAAGCTACGAACTTAGACGTAAGATAGGAACTTTCGTCTCTGATACCAACTGTGACACCCCGTCCTGGATACCGAGTCCTTATCCGGAAAGAACGCCCGGCATGCATATATTAACTTTCTAAATTGTCAAAAGTAATATATACATAAGCCTCGTAACAATTAGTCAGAGTAAAAGCGAAATAAATTAAAACTAAAGATAACTCGGAAAAGAATGTCAAACGACAAACAACGGATCACCAAGTCCCAAAATCTACGTCTAAGAAAACTGCCCGACAAACAACGAAATAAATGTTGTTTAATTTATTACATCCCAAATGAAACCGAAAAGATACTAAAGTCCACCTCTCAAAACCAAATAATAAAATGCATAAATAAAAGTGTCAACATCAACATATCATTTCGAGCTCAAACATCGGCTCCATCATCGCATCTATACTCATCATCGTCCTGATAACCACCTTCTCAGGGTGGGGACAATAAAGAAGAGGGGGTAAGTACATACGTACTTAGTAAAGAGGTAGAAGAAAACGATTACACATATTGATCTACACACCTACCACATATGTTGCATTAAAATACACTCCCCTCTCGCTAGGTACGTAACACCTCACGAGCAATTATCTCGTGTTACATTGTAATTCAAGGACACAATGCCCGAATGATGGGTATGCACCGGGACATATTCAGCACCTCATATGGCACGGATGGTTCCCTGTGAAACATTTCCCAAAACCCGAATATTGTCCGTTACGTATGAGAAATGATTTCATGCTGTGAATCATAAATGTGCCTCACCAAGAATTACAACGTTTTAGCTTTTAGACTCATCACATATGTTTATTACGCTTTTAGATCTAACCACCTAGTTCATTCACATAAAAGGCTTCCTAAGGACTTCTAGTCCTAGACATTCTAATTACACTACCTAGCACATTGTAAAAAGATCAATGACTATTAAGTCAATGTCCCACAATGCCTAAACAAAGCCTTCCGGTGCTCCCACATTCTCCCCGCAGAGGGTCTCAGTTGTGGTGCGATTTGATACCAAGGTTACCAGAATTCGATGTTAGACATTGTCAATTAATCTAAAATGTTCCATATGAACATACAAACCACATCTTATTGTGTAATACACACAAAAGCACAACATTAATATAATACACTTTTACCGTAATATATATCAGATTATCTCCTTGTATAATATATAGGAACATAAATATTACATTTGCATTTTATCATTATTATTATTATTTATTTCTATCTGACTTTTTTTTTTCCCTGGAAATAGGACTATTTCTTTTCTTTTCTTTTTTTGCTGACTGCAAAGTCCGTCTCATTCTTTTCTATATTTTCTCTTCTTTTTTTTTTTCTTCCTACGGCACATACAGCAATTGTAATAGGATTCAGTCCTATTTTCCTTCGACAATGATTCTACCGGCAATATAAATTAACAAAAAATAAAAATAATGAAACAACATCAATAATGAATAATTAAATACACATCAAATATGGTTGAACATCAAAATCCGTTTAAAAACACCCCCTTACTTTTGATATTTCGAAGGTGAATTCGAAAGCAAAATCTTGAAAGAAAAGTCTTGAATCCTCGAACCAACACCTCTACAAATATCCTACGATAATTAAACGACAACCTACGGTTAGCCAATCCTCTAATTCACCAAAATCTCAGATTTTCTAAAAAAACAAACGGATCTATAATTAGGGCTAGAAAGGAAAACTTGCCGGAAAAAAGAACGGTTGGTATCAAAACGATCGCCTCCTCGCGGTGATCAATTTCTTCTACTATGGTCTACACCGAAAATCAACCGTTAAACCCCGAATTTGGAAAACAGCGACCGAACTTTTTTTTTTCTTTCTCTTTTCATGTGCTTGCCGTCGGCTTACCACCACCCCCCCCCCCCCCCCCCCAGGTTTTCAGAAAATTTGTTTGTAAAATCTAATGATTAATTTAGGTAATGGATCCATTTTATACTCATTAATCAAAATCCTTTTAATTAAATCTTTTTTAATTAAATAAATAGGTTAAATAATAATTAGGTCATAGTACACATACCCAATTACTACTTTACCCTTTCTGAAAGTTCGGGATGTTACATCCCTACCCCCTTAAAACAAGTTTCGTCCTCAAAACTGAACATAACTGGAAGGTACTTGAACTCTGGAACTTCACAAACGCCTCGTCGTACAGATATAGTGGAGATTATTAAAGTAGAAAAACAATTAATTCATGCTAAGTTTTCTGGCCCAACACCTTTCATGATTTCAAGTGTATAGGCTAATTGTAATAGATTGCTAAGGGTGCCTCTTTGTTAAGACTTCATCTACGAATTTACCATGGCTAGTAGGGGGTGACTTCAATGTTACAAGAGAAATTGCAGACTATACGGGTTCCTCACAACAAAATGCAGGATCTTTGGAAGATTTTAACACAATTATTGCTCAATGCAGCCTACAGGATTATCCAAAGATATATAGGTGGACATTACACATGGTCCGGATGGAGGAACTCTCAGTATGTTCAGATAAAAATTAGATAGGATTCTTTATAATACCAATTGGGATGACTTGGTACAAGACAGTATGGTGCAGGCTCCTAGTAGAAGTTGTTAAGATCACATGCCTTTAATTTACGAACCATATCTCTACCAAAGGGTCTTTCTCTGTTTCGTTTTCAGAACATGTGGACCACTCATTCATCCTTCAAACAGGTGGTTAGATCTTCTTGGAAGATGGTGGATGCACCTACTGGCATGATAAGGGTGATGAGCAGACATAGGAATGTGAAATTGGTCTTAAAGGCCTGGAACAAACAGGTTTTTGAGAATGTACATCAAAAAGTAAATGAGCAAGAAACAATTGTGCATGCAGCAGAAGACATATATGTTAGAGATACCTCTCCTAGTAATAAGGATGATTGGATCAATGTCTGTGAGGTTTACTCAATATATTTGGACCAGCAGGAAATATATTGGAAGAAAAATTCACAATATAAATGGTTCTGATCATCTGGAGACAGAAATAGGCAACATTCAAAATAAGCAGCGGCACTGGTGTACTGATAGAGCTGCAATTGAACATGCAGGTATTGAATTCTTCTCAGAGCTTTTGTCTGAAGAGACTGCACATGTGGAAGTGCAAAATCTTATGTTGGATTCCCTAGTGACTGAAGATCAAAAACTATTGTTGACTAAAACCCATCACTACAAAAGAGGTTCATGAAGTTGTTTTTAGCCTTGATCCTACTAGTGCAGCTGGAATAGATGGCTACAATGGTGATTTTTTAAGACATTGTAAGTGAAGACTTAGTTTCTGCTGGCCAAGACTTTATGGAAGGCAATCCTCTTCCTAGGGCAGTAGGAGCCACTTTTGTGACTCTTATCCCAAAAAATAGAGTACGAAAATGTTTCTCAGAATTTAGACCAATATCCTTGAGCACATTCATCAATAAGATGTTGGCTAAAATCTTGAGTACTAGATTTACAACTGATCCTACCCCTTTTGATTTCAGAGGAACAAACTGCTTTCTTGAAAGGGAAAGACATTGATGATAACATTTTGTTGGTTCAAGAGATGGTTCAATTTCTGCATAGAAAGACCAGGGGTCACAATATAATCTAAAAATTTGATGTTATGAAAGCATTTGACAGGGTTTCATGGAACTTTCTGGAGCCATTATTATGGAAGTTTGGCCTGGATCCTCATTTCATCAAACTGGTAATATACAATCTGAAAGGTAGTTTGCTTTTTATGAGAGTCAACTTTTTCTATAATTTCGTGTGCATTTTACCCCCTATTCGTAGCCTATTTGATGTACTTTTGGGGTAGTTGAGTGGTTTTTTAGGCACATTTCACACCGGGTTGAATCACGAGACGATAGGGCGTTTACGTCCGAAATCTCCATATTTTTCAGTGAATTGTGTGCGTTTCATTGGCATTTGTCACGCTTGGGTTTTCTTGTTTTTATTTTAGTGGTTATTAGTTATAAGGCCGTCGCTAGAGACTTAATGATCATTTAGAACACTCAAAAAACTTATTCGGTTATAAGGACAATCTAATTTATTTTAGTTGGTGAGTGTAATTAGGGACTCGGCAATGGCATCCGAAGGCGGCAGGCTGATCCTTCTTCTTGATGGGGGAGTCAGGAGATGATGATAGTTTACGATCGCGTAAACCACAGACATTACCATCGCAAACACAACCTTCATTGGAGGAGGAGGACGGCGGCTCGGGCTACGATGAAGCTGATGATGATTGTTTAAAACATCCACAGAGATTCAACGACGTCAAAGCCATTATGCATGCGTGCGATCCAAGAACATAAAAAAAATCTTCTTGCCCGTGAATTGTGTGATATTTTTGTGCACAAATGTGTATATATATGGTAAGCAGCAAATGGCTTCTTTTAAAGAGAAAATGGCTATTAATTCTTAGCCAACGAAATGAATAGTTCAACAATTCCCATATGTGGATGTTATTGCCTATTGGGATCAATATAAGGTGGCTAATACAACTATACAAGGTAGGTGGCAATTTTGATGGATTTTTTATTTTTTTATTTTTTTTACCATACAAATGAGGATGAAACAAGGCGAAGAAGAACGAAACAGCGTTATAGCTCTCATTCTCGTTCTGAAAACCGTTTTCATGGAAAGGACTGTGGTTATGAACAGTTTAACCGCCGGTCCGGTGACCGAAAGTAGGTGAACGGGATTTTACGGTGACGACTAGGTTTAAAATACTTGTGTCATGATGCTAGAGTTTGGAGGTGTGATTGGAAAGGGTGGTGGAATTATTAAGTCTATCAGATAACATACCGGTGCTCATGTATGTGTGCATGACTTAATCACCGACGACGACGAGCATGTCATTGAGATTTCCGATACTCGGATGAGCTTTCCGGAGGAACGCATGCCGGAGTTTTCGCCAGCTCGGGAGGCATTGATTTTGGTACACGACGGGATTTTGGACGAGTTATGAAAGTTACGGCGGTATTAAGGACAAGGAAGGAGGTAGAAATAGTAAGAACGATCACCACCATAACCGCGGCGGTGGCGGCTTGAAACGAGTGGTAACAAGGTTGGTGGTGCCGGAAGTGCTTGTTGGGAGTTTAATGGGAAGAGGAGGGAAGATAATTAAACAAATGAGATTAACCAGTAAAGCTTACATCAAGGTTTTGACCAGTGAACAAAGTTTGCCCCGGTGCGTTGCCGCCTCGGAGGAGGTTGTTCAGGTTGTTTGGAAACTGACTGTCCCCTTCCCCCTTGGGCGGTACGTGTTGATATTTTGACTCTTAAGTAGGATTGATTAAGGTTTTAACGAAATCGTTGTGGCGTTAAATGGCGTTTGATATGTTCATTCAATGGAACTGATATTTCTTAAAAAAAAAAGATGATCCTCATTTACTTACGGTCTCCCCTGTGTTTATATGCATTTTGACAAACAAGTGTAAGCTCAAGAACTACCGAATTAAGAAATATTTTTCTGATTTACATGCTACTTGATGGGGTGACATTGATGACTGATACAGTGACATTACTGACTTATGCAGTGACATTGATGTCTGATGCAGGGACATTGATGACTTATGCAGTGACATTGATGTCTGATACAAGGACATTGATGACTGATCCAGGGACATTGATGTCTGATCCAGGGACATTGATGACTGATGTAGGGACATTGATGTCCGATGCAGTGACATTGATGAATGATGCAGGGACATTAAGCTAAACAAGATCGTCAAATGATTCAAGATCATGTTAAAGAATTGAGGGATTCCACAATTAATCCAATTATCAGGAGGGCACAAACAACGTGTGGCCATTACAAGAGTCATAGTGAAGAGTCTTTGTAGTTTTACCAAACTTGTACTTCTATCCATATTAAAAGCTCCACATTTGGAGAAATGCAAAACAAGAGCGAGAAGCGATCGGGTGCGATTGTTAGGTTTTATGCAGTGACATTGATGTTTGATGCAGGGACATTGATGACTTATGCAGTGACATTGATGTTTGATGCAGTGACATTGGCGACTTATGCAGTGACATTGATGTCTGATGCGGTGACATTGATGACTTATGCGGTGACATTGGCGACTTATGCGGTGACATTGATGTCTGATGCGGTGACATTGATTACTTATGCAGTGACATTGACGTCTGATGTAGGGACATTGATGACTTATGTGACATTGATGTCTGAAGCAGTGACATTGATGACTATTGGTGTGTCGTTAAACCACCAAATTATATCCCTTCTCACTCTATAACTAGTACAGGGTAAGTCGGAGTCGATCCCACGAGGAACAGTTGATTATTTCTTCTCGGAAGGGTAATCAAACAAATAGTGTAGGATAACTTTAAAATTAAATATAAAATCACTAAGTATGCAGAAATAAATATTGGCAGAAAATTTAGAAGCAGAACGAAGCTAATAATAGAGGAAAAATCAATCTAAGAGGATTCCAGCTAAAGCAATTATTTTCTCCCTTAATCCTTACAACTGATCATTGATGCATAAATTACTCGTTGAACTCGTAATAAATTAGTTATACCTGCCGGCAATCGCCAAGCAACCAGTTTATCCTAATTTCGATAAGCAGGACAATCGCCACTACTTACACTCTACTGTGTAGCACACCTCTCAACAATCGCCAGAGGTTTGGTGAGAACAGTCGCATTAATGCTTGGACAAACCTAATCATATGTATTAACGCACATCGGGTTAACTTTAACCTAGATTACTTATCTCCACAACAGGGAATCCTACGGGCTACGAACCGGCAGGCAATGTGTTGTTTACCACTAACAATCAAATCTTTGTGACAATCGCCTAGATTCAATTTTTGGTATTCGATTAAACAATCAAACTAACAACCCTGCAGTAGTGATTAATTCAATTATTCAACCTTGATTCGTTAAGTACAGAAAACAAGTAAATACTACAAATTTAACGAGGATAGGAACCAATTTGATATCACAATTGCATGATCAAGGGATTAATAACGCTTTAACTGGAAAAGAGAAAATTAGCTACTCATTGACATAATAAAAACACAAGAAATAATTCAAGAGTACCTTAATGAATGGTAGAAAATTGAAAATAGTTTTGTTGTTAATTGATAAAAAAATAAAACCCAGGGGGAGGAAAAAGTTGGAAGTCGCACCTTCTGTTTTTCCAATGTCGACCAAAAAAACTGAATGTTTCTATCTATCTAAAAGCTGCGCTCCTTTCTTCTTCTTCTTCTTTTTTTTTATTATATTTTTTTTAAAAGCTGGAAAAATTCCCCCTTTTTTAATTGGGAATTATTACTAATAACTAATAATAATCCATAATAAAATAAAACCCTAATAAATAAAATAATCCATCCCAAAATAAAAACCCATGAAAATAGGAGAATAAATCCATGAAATCCGGCTAGTAAGTGGAGTCTTATGACTTGGGCCTCGGTGGACTTTTTATGTTTTCACAGTAGTCGGGATCTTGACATCATCAGAAAGTGAAAATCGTCAAACTTTAATTCTCGAATTCTTCACTTTATCAAAATTCGACTCTTGCAGCCAATAAATCCACTATTTCATCAATTTCCTCTTCCAAGCTCCTCGAACCTGAAAACCAACAAAAAAACATACCCAAAAAGCGTATCTCTCGAGAAAATAGGTATAAACCACGCACCAAAACATCGTCAATTATGGACTTATCAAACTCCCCCACACTTAGACAATTGCTTGTCCTCAAGTAATCTACTCTCGTCCCAAAAAAGTAACAAAAGAAAAATGCATGAACCTAAATCCTAAATGCATGACCTTAAACTACATGAATGCAATGCACCGAAAGAATACCAAAAATGACGCCCATCCAACTGCCTCATCAACCCAATATTTTATAATGCAAACCAAAGAGTATTTAAGCAATACACACCACACACTAGTGTTCATACAACTAACCTTAACTCACTTGATCATAAACTTAAAGTGGTAAAATAAGAAGGTCCCAACATGTCCTCACGGGTGAAACTCTCAAAAAAAAAAAATACATAGGGACGATTCACTCTCTCTCAAAAATCAACACACAACCAAGCATTACTATAGGTTTACATATCAATCAAAACTCCACCACTATATATTTCAAATCCAATGCACAAATCACGAGGTCTTCGACAGGGTTGTAACGGGGCCAGGGACAAGAAAACAAGGTGGGGAAAGGGTAAATATATGGGTAATACCAAGTATCATCAAGGAATAAAAGCAACTATCCAAATGCCATAAATCACCACATGCTTCTCAGCACTTACGCTTCACATTTTAATAATAATAATAATAATAATAATAATAATAATAATAATAATAATAATAATAATAATAATAATAATAATAATAATAATAATAATAATAATAATAATAATCAAAGCTCTTATTTATTTATTTGTTCTTTAGCTGCTTTACTTCCCTTTTTTTATTTCTTGATTGAATTGCAGCCTTTCTTCTTCTTCAAATTTTTTTTTTCAAAACATACATAATGGTCCACTGGATAATATATATATACAGCACACGGACCAACCAACATATATACTCCACCAAGAAAACAAACTCATCAAAGCAATTTACTTTTACCCTTAATGACACAAGTGGGGCAGAAAGAAGTAGGGGATCTCGTAAGAAAAAGGCTTATGGTTAAAATTTCTGGAGCTAATCAAATTTGGTGGGTCGTCAAACCACCAAAAATAATTCACCTACTACCTTTTTAGAGATCTTAAAACACACCTTCATTGCATAATCGTGAGCCATACATCTATAGATATTCACTTCAAGGACTTTCTTAAAATTTAATGCAACTATTCATACATTCTCCTGACAATAGGGTCAACAAAAAAAAAGGAATATCGTAAGGAAATGCAATGGGTTCAATTTCTGGAGTTTTTCAAAAGAAAGGGTCAGGCTAGACGGGGCTCACTAGGGGTATTAAATATGGGAAGGGCAACAAAAGTGGGTCTAGAAGGGGTTAATCCTAGGTGCCACAATCATTTAAGTGCACTAAACAAGAAAAAATATGGTCTCGAAATACATGTCAATGCAAATTCTAGAATGACATTGGAAGTGTGGATACCACTCAAAGGGAAAATGAGCAAGTGCGCTCTTTGGCTAAGAGAAATCTCACTGTTAAGTGGATTTTTGTTAGGGCTTGATTATTTTACCACCAAAGTTCACAAACAAGTGATATAAGGTGAGTGTGTATCAAAAAAAAAAAGGTGTGATTGCATTGATTAGTTACCATTTGATTATTATTACTTCACACAAAATTTACATGAAAAAGTTGGTAAAATGTCATCAAAGGCATACTCGGTGCTTATGAGATCCTAAAATGTCCTAACGATGCAATTCTAATATGAAAATGCATGAAATGCCCCCCCCCCCCCCCCACACTTATATCATACATTGTCCCCAATGTATGTTAAAAGTGTATGAGAATTAAAATAAAATAAAGTTAACAAAAATAGAAAGAAAAATAAAAAGAAAAAGAAAAATATGATGTATGAAATGACTATATGGCATGCACGAGATGTAATGAATATATAAAGGAAATGATATGCATGTAAATGGAAAAAAAAATTAAAAAAAATAAAAAATGGGAAAGATACATTACTTAAGGAGCAGAGGGGTTCATGCATAGTGGAGGACCGCACTTTGAAGCTTGGAGAGAGTATTATTTTGGTGGAATAATACGGTCATGACCTCGCGTACTTCTTGCGTGTTGCCAATTAGTTTGGCCTCCATGTTGACTGTGGCATTACGTACCTCCACGAAGTTAGATTGTACAGTCTTCAGTTCCTCTTTTAAACTAGCCACTTGTGCATCTGAGCTAGCTAGCTCCGAACGCAAACCTTGAATTTCCATGATCAATGTCTGAACCGTGGTGGCATCAAAAGTCTTCTCATGGGTAGGATATTTGCCTTTAGAGGAGCGTGGGGGACCATGTGGAGCCATACGGAGAACACCATCTTCATCATCAACAAATTGGAGCACCTTTAGATATTTTAGGTCCATGGGTTTCGGAGTAAATGCGCAAGATAGGTTGGTTTGATTTGTTTCAAAATCACATAAGGAGGTTGCCAACCTTGTGATTAAAGGGCCCATGACCAATGTTCAAGACTTGCTCTCATTTACCGACTTGGCCACTGCGTTGAATTGTTCGGCTGCCCAATACCCAAAGTGCACTTTGATGCCTTGTTGCATATAATGTAGCAACATGATTTCATTATCGGAACACAAATTTGCTGAAGAAGTCCTTCCGGTGAAAGCAGTGGAAAGGAAACGGCGTATCACTCGCAAGGCCGGATCGACAATATAGGAGTCGGCACACGAAGAATTCTTGTACCAAATGGCATAATCGCATAATTGGTCCCAATAAGGAGCCTTGTTAAACTTCTTCGGAACAGAACATATGTAGTTGATATATTCTAAAGAAGTAACCATATCATCCATAAGAAATCCCAAATGCATACCAAACTGAGTGATTGACAAATTAAATGATCTGCCGAACAAGCGAAACGAAACACACGGAGTAGCGGCACAGAATGGATCCGGAACCTCAAAACGAAAGGTGACTTAAAATTCCAAAATAAGTTCAATATAGGCCGGCTCATTCATATTTAAATAGGCACCCCACCCAATGGACTCCAAATACTTTTTGACAGACACGTAAAGATCAAGAGATTCCAATGTAGCCCGATCAAAAAACTTGCATTCAACAATTTCACGTTTAGATAAAATTTTGTACCGTTCTTGTTCCATGGGGTCCTCAAAATTTAAGTGGCCTCGTAATTGTTCCGTGGAAGGAACGAAAGTCTCTCTGGCTTTGACAACTTTCCTTCGCCTACTCGATTCCGGAAGTGACGTCAATGCGTTTAATCGCTTAGTGCCCGTTCTTTCCGTCACATGGGATGATGTCGCCACTGTTCTCGACTTCGTGTTTAAGGGTTTGGCAGCCTGCCTAGGGCGTTGGGGCCTTCGCTTGGGTGGGTTCTTATCGCAGGCCATGGTGGGAGTCGAGATGGGTGGCTGCGTGGTAGAGGAGGGAGGTCGGAGGTGTTTCAGAAAGTAGTAGAGGTGGCCGGTTCTTTTGATTGCGTAAGGCTGCTCCTGCTTGATTCACAATTGACGCAGAGGAGATAGGGAAAGAAAAAAAAGGGGACAAAAATAATGGGAAGAAAAAGATTTTTATTTTTTATTTTTTATTTTATTTTAACTGAACGTGAATCCAGTGGTTTTTTTCTTTTTTTCCCCTAGGATCCCGACTTCTTGGAATTGTCAAAAACAACTTCCATTAAGAGCACATAGTGTGGATTGGACACGTTGGGATCCCGACTTCGCTAAAATTGGACATCCTCAATTCTTGACTACTATTACCAAGCCGCGCCTCCATACCGAAATGCATGGCCACTCTCCTAGATCTTGATAAAAATCTGTCCGTCTCACTGATGACGTGGTCAATCAGGTTATAAAATACTTGACCACCATGAACCAATACTAGCAAGAGGACTAGGCCCATCGTAGTATAGCTATAGTGAATCAAGGTCGATCCCACAGGGAACCAATTGTGGATCATCTTATATACAAACAATTAATTATACATGTCAAGGACATAAAGGCGGTCTACGACCAACAAAGGACAAGAAAAGTAAAGACACGACTCGACACAACGTAATTAACCTCCCCAATTATAGTCTTTATCGTTTGGACCTAGATAAATTATATAATAAAGCTGAACTTATTAGCTTGTCAATCCATTTGTATCTATCTTAGATTGGCTACGGGAGTCATCCTCTTTAACTTGACTTAGCACCGGTTAGGTTGCTAGATCAACGTGCTACATTACGTGACTTCACCTTTTGGGTATCCATCTCATATAACTTGCACGCTTACGACACTAAGGATGCCGATATTAATCGTACACCTCGTCTAGGCAACATTCCTATAGTTAGGCGTACTTCCTAAACGATCGCATCAGTCTCTGTCCTATTAACAATTACCTGCACGGTATCATGTTAATCTACGATTTACGTATAACTAGGTGAGCTCAATTCCCAAATACAAAACCTACCTAGATCTCGCTGAAAGTCCCGGAAGATCATTCATGAGCCAACCTAGGAGCCCTATATTGGTATTTCCTAATCATACGCTAATTAAAACAGACGAGCAACGTAGCCGTAGCCATACCTACTGAGATAATAAATTCTATTAAGTTAACCTAACCATAAAGACGTGGCTATTTAACGGATAAAACAGGGCTCGGTCGACCGAATAGGTGGGCTCGGTCGACCGAGTGAACTCATTCGGTCACCCGAATCAATTTCGTCCCCAGATTACATCCCTGAACGTATCTCTCAGCGTTTCATCATACACAACGGATTAAACAGTAATTCGTAAAGCATTCATATAAACTACTTAGATACACATTAATTAAACAATGCAGATTCATGGATAGAAACTAAGTAAATGACGTAGGTTATGGGATCCTCATAGACAAGGCGTCGCCACATCCCTAACATCATAGCCTAGATCTACATCATCTAGCTATGAATTAACTAACTCAAACAATAAAGCATAATTGGGGGGAATTAATTACTTAAAAGAAAGAAACAGAAAATAAAGGCTTACATAACTCGCAGCCTTTAAATTGCTGGAAACCTTCAATCTACTTATGCTACATTGTATCAAAATATCAAAGTAGAATTATATTCTAAAGTGTGAGAGGTGTGTATTTACAATTTCGTAGCTGCTTGCTTATATAGAGGTTTTTGCCGACTTAGGGTGGTTCTAGAAGATAAGCACGATATAAGCCGGAAACCGCCCCGAAGCTGACACTCGGTCAACCGAGAGCTGACACTCGGTCGACCGAAGCTATAGGCTCGGTCGACCGAACCTAACATTTGCACACGTTAATCTTTTTTCTCGTCTATCTTGCTCCCCACTCCACGCTTGCGTGTTGATCTGATTAATCTTTCATTTAATGCTCCGATTTTCTTCCTCTATTATCTTGAGATTTCTCGATTGCGCGATATTTATCTTCCCGATTTATCACGATCTACAAAATCAGCAATTATCGCACAATAAATCGGTCTTTAATAATAAAAATAGATAAATACCAAATATCATATTAATAATCACTTAACATTAAATAATAAACATAAACGAGTGATTTAATACGAAATATATATTATTAATCTCGATTTAAGGTCAACGTTGATGACTTTTACGGGTATAATTTGACCGTCATCAACTACCCCCCACTTAGACTTTGATCGTCCCGAACAAAGCATCAATAAGTCATTCCCCAAGACAACATTTTCTATGGTCAAATCATACTTACACAAGAAACTCAAGTCAACTCATACTAGTCATGCTCATAAGATATCCATTATTCACTACTTACTATGAATCGAAGTGATGTGTGCATGTGCATTTAGTTCTATATATTCGTGGCAAGATTAGAGTTTATGCAGACTTTGTAATCTCAACCTACCAACCTCAGCATTCATACTTCTCAAGCCTTTAAATTTTTGAAGCACTAGAGCAATAAGCAAGAGCGTATCTATATGGTTTTTGGACTTGGAGACCGAGTACTACTCAAAGCCTCTTAAAGAGTTGAATATTTTTTCATATCTTCATATTTTTCAAATACTATTAATCTCAAGGAAGAAAACTTTTTAAAGTATCTCCCTATCTTAGATCATGCATAGCATCGAATATTACCACAAGCGCGAGGCTACTTTGGTAATGTTACTACAAGCCCAGTGTCTAACATTTTGCTAAAACACAGGTACGTCTCAAGCTTATTACTCCGCTTTAATGGCTAAAATATAAGAATGCATCAGCAGATAGATATTGACACTAAGTTTACATAACCAATCATCTATGCAATGTACACATAATTTCTTCAGTTATTATGATTTGCGCGGTATACTCGATTCACAGGTTGAGTAATTGAATAATAAATAACTACTTGCAAAAACGGGCATGAATATCCTTAAATTTACTTAACATAAGTATAAAATGATCACGTACTCATGAAACTTGGTCCCTTTCCTATCAATTCTTAGCTAGGAACTCACAATTCTAAGGGTACGAGATACCTAATATGGTATTTATTCAATTTTTCAATCATGTGCCGTTTCATTCAATTTTCAATTATAACATAACATGGCTAAGTCTCCTACCCCCCACTTAAACATGGCATTGTCCTCAATGACAAAAATAAATGAGAAGTTAAGAAAAAGACTTAGCTCTGGAAACGGCTCTCAAGTAAAGGAAAAAGATCGGAGTAAATTTCAGCACGTCGTGGAGAGATAGACACATCCTGTATAAGCAAACAAACTCCACGAAACCGTAAAATACCAAGTCTATGGAAGTGATAAAATAACGTGGCAGTAATGAGGTATAAATACCTAAAAACAGTTTAAGCCACTTTATTGTATACAACCAATGACAAGGGATACCAAAAAGAAAAATACTAAATAGAAAGAAAAATAAACAAACAACTAAAGATGGTGGTCTTCATCTACAACCTCCACCGCCTAAATATTCTTAAAACTGGGTGGAGAAGACAAAGATCAAAAAGCATAACCCCATGTGGGAAAACACGAGGTGGACTAGATCGAAAAGGCATTCAATCCGGGGAAAAGAGAAACTTGGTAAGGTATAACGAGATTGAATGCGACCTATTGGCTAAAGATAAAATCAAATACTTAACGCGAAACTTCTCGCTTGCATTGGATATCAACAACTTAGGGAGATGTAGCTACTCCTCGAAATTACTAATAACCCAATGTATCACGTAAAAGTCATAACCGCCATCAACAAGGTCGGATCGGTGTGATAGTTCAGAACAAAACTTATCATCTAGAAATGCCGGAATAGACGGAAAAAATGTGAAATTTAAAACTTCCGGTAGAAAGATAAGTCGTATGTGATCGAACCAAAAACCTTTAAAATCTAGCTAGGGTCAGAGCTACACTTCCCCCAACTAGGATCATGAAAATCAAAATGATAAAAAAATAATCATTAAAGCTTAGCAATATTTCAAATTCCGCAACACAAAGGCATTTTGTAAACAAAATGGAGGTTGAGAGTATGATGGGTTTAGAAAAAGATACACATAAGGTTGGGAAGAAAAGATAAAGGGTGGGTAAGAAATTGGTTAAGGCATCGAGATTGGGTGGGAGAGTGAAACGGATGGAAAGAAAGAAAGACGATGAAAGAATGGTTAGAAATGTGAACTATTGGGGCAGATTGGTGAGAGGATCGAAAAGGTTGAAGGGTGAAAAGGTATAAATGAAAGGATAAGGGTAGTTGCAGAATGAATTGCGCACCACTTTGAATTTTCACTTGGATCACCATTCTAAAAGATTTTGGAAGTTGTCCAAAATTGTTCTTGTTTGCACCAATCATTCTCTGTTACATTTTCAGTAATTCTCAAGCTCTATTAATGCTTCCATCTTAAGGTTGATTGCTAAATTTCCGTTTCTTTAGCAATTTCTCGACTCTCCTAAGAAACTCTAATTCACGTGGCCTATATTGAGTAAAAAAGTTTTGCACATCCTTAGCCCAATGGCCATCGGAACACGGCAAAATAAAAAAAAACCTCAACATATTTCACGTTACTCTTATTTGACTCAAAGAAAACAAAACCTATAATCCTTAAAAGAAATCCTAAGGGTTTTAAAGAAGTAGTTCTGAGTTTAAAGTCCTCAGCTCGACTTTCCAAAAAGTATCCTTGTCAGTTATCATTCTTAGATCGCCAGACTTTGACCCTCTGAGCACTATAAGAGGTGGGCTTGTTGCTTTTGCGGATTAATACCCTTCCCTTGGTTGTGAGACCTAGGAAATGACATTTATCCATACCATTTATACAAAGCTCTTACATCGGCTCTCGTTTTAGGAATTAGTGAATACTAAGAAATTCGGTTAAAATTATGGTTTTGGCCTTGACAATAAGAAACAATGAATCAAAGTACTCCGAATAAGGTCGGTTATGTAGGCAAGCCTACACCGTCTTATTCGTTGGAACATATGTGACAGTTCAGGCCAATCCGTCAAGATAAGCCCCGTTTAGCCCGAAGGCTTATCGGCTATGCTAAGTCTTGTTGAACCGCTTTGTAACGTACATCACACGTGGAGGGGAGTTGATTGAGCCGAAGCTCGGTTGAACTCGCCCAGCCATGGTTAAACCATTTCCGAACCTATGTACAAAGATTCTTCGATTTCTAAATTGTCACCCAAAGCGTAATCTCGTTTTTGTTTAAGGTGGGTTCACCGAGAAGCCATCACCATAAACATCAACGAAAGCCGAAGATTGCGTTCTTTCAAAACTCAACGTCTTCTTTAGATTGTGAATGCTTAAACTACACAATTTGTTGCTCCCATGGCCAGTAGAAGCAATTTCATGCATAGGACCATGAGATTTTAACAGAACTATGAAGAACTCTTTATTCACTGCTTCCTTCAACTACTACATGTTTCCCTACACCCTCTAGATTAGACAGATATGGGGCAAAACCTTCGACGCTAATAAAATTAATCTTACAAACCAACTCCGGGCTACGATTCATACTAAGGTGCATGTATAGGCTAACTTATGCTCAAAAAACCAAAAGGTAGTAAAACATAAGTAAAAAAAAAGGGTAGTACCTTGCCTTCAACATTGTACCACGAAGAATTTAAGCTTTAAAATATATTTTTTCGGAGCCATCTTGGTGCTTTAAAGGTATTGCTTCCATCGCTTCCCATCTTAGATTCGTAGCTCCACATGTTTGCTGGGTTATTTTCTCAGCGCCCTTGAAAAATTACTTACTCAGATTATTGCTTCCCTGGTTTCTGCAAACAGAAGAAAAACAAAACAGACCGTAGAATGATTTTAACATGGTTTCCCATGCTGCTATCAGACCTACGGATTAAACATACGGGGATAAACAGACACGCGAAATTCCAGACTCGAAAAACACAAATTATAAACCGTGTAAACAGAACAGAACAAGAACAAAACAAAAAAAAAGTATAAATTCTCGGTCGACCGAATGAGGTCTCTCGGTCGACCGAATAATTTTTTTTTTTTTTTTTTTTTTTTTTTTGGTATTAGAATCTGGAATTTTCAGACAGAGCAGACAACCAGAGGGACTCAAAACGTAAAACTGACTCTAAAACAGAAAACTCGACATGAATAAAAAAATTATTTATATATAAAATTGACCGTTGGTTCCCCGGCAACGGCGCCAAAAACTTGATGACGTGGTCAATCAGGTTATAAAATACTTGACCACCATGAACCAATACTAGCAAGAGGACTAGGCCCATCGTAGTATAGCTATAGTGAATCAAGGTCGATCCCACAGGGAACCAATTGTGGATCATCTTATATACAAACAATTAATTATACATGTCAAGGACATAAAGGCGGTCTACGACCAACAAAGGACAAGAAAAGTAAAGACACGACTCGACACAACGTAATTAACCTCCCCAATTATAGTCTTTATCGTTTGGACCTAGATAAATTATATAATAAACTGAACTTATTAACTGTCAATCCATTTGTATCTATCTTAGATTGGCTACGGGAGGCATCCTCTTTAACTTGACTTAGCACCGGTTAGGTTGCTAGATCACTGTGCTACATTACGTGACTTCACCTTTTGGGTATCCATCTCATATAACTTGCACGCTTACGACACTAAGGATGCCGATATTAATCATACACCTCGTCTAGGCAACATTCCTATGGTTAGGCGTACTTCCTAAACGATCGCATCAGTCTCTGTCCTATTAACAATTACCTGCACGGTATCATGTTAATCTACGATTTACGTATAACTAGGTGAGCTCAATTCCCAAATACAAAACCTACCTAGATCTCACTGAAAGTCCCGGAAGATCATTCATGAGCCAACCTAGGAGCCTTATATTGGTATTTCCTAATCATACGCTAATTAAAACAGACGAGCAACGTAGCCGTAGCCATACCTACTGAGATAATAAATTCTATTAAGTTAACCTAACCATAAAGACGTGGCTATTTAACGGATAAAACGGGGCTCGGTCGACCGAATAGGTGGGCTCGGTCGACCGAGTGAACTCATTCGGTCACCCGAATCAATTTCGTCCCCCATTACATCCCCGAACGTATCTCTCAGCGTTTCATCATACACAACGGATTAAACAGTAATTCGTAAAGCATTCATATAAACTACTTAGATACACATTAATTAAACAATGCAGATTCATGGATAGAAACTAAGTAAATGACGTAGGTTATGGGATCCTCATAGACAAGGCGTCGCCACATCCCTAACATCATAGCCTAGATCTACATCATCTAGCTATGAATTAACTAACTCAAACAATAAAGCATAATTGGGGGGAATTAATTACTTAAAAGAAAGAAACAGAAAATAAAGGCTTACATAACTCGCAGCCTTTAAATTGCTGGAAACCTTCAATCTACTTATGCTACATTGTATCAAAATATCAAAGTAGAATTATATTCTAAAGTATGAGAGGTGTGTCTTTACAATTTCGTAGCTGCTTGCTTATATAGAGGTTTTTGCCGACTTAGGGTGGTTCTAGAAGATAAGCACGATATAAGCCGGAAACCGCCCCGAAGCTGACACTCGGTCAACCGAGAGCTGACACTCGGTCGACCGAAGCTATAGGCTCGGTCGACCGAACCTAACATTTGCACACGTTAATCGTTTTTCTCGTCTATCTTGCTCCCCACTCCACGCTTGCGTGTTGATCTGATTAATCTTTCATTTAATGCTCCGATTTTCTTCCTCTATTATCTTGAGATTTCTCGATTGCGCGATATTTATCTTCCCGATTTATCACGATCTACAAAATCAGCAATTATCGCACAATAAATCGGTCTTTAATAATACAAATAGATAAATACCAAATATCCTATTAATAATCACTTAACATTAAATAATAAATATAAACGAGTGATTTAATACGAAATATATATTATTAATCTCGATTTAAGGTCAACGTTGATGACTTTTACGGGTATAATTTGACCGTCATCACTCACCTGCAAGATAGACATCAAGAACTCCACCCACATGCAATTCTCTCCTTTTCTCATGGTTAAACAAAGAAAACAAAAGAAAAACAAACACCAAACATTGGGTTGCCTCCCAATAAGCGCATTTGTTTTAAGTCGTTGGCTCGACGTAAAGATCGCTTCAATCAATCGAGATAGGTAGGCTCAACTAAGCTGACTTCTTCGACCTCTTGACTCGCAACGCCTCCAAAGTATGGTTTTAGTCTATGCCCGTTCACCTTGAAAGATTTGTTCGTCTTAAGGTCTTGAATCTCGATCAACCCTTGGGGTGATACATTAAGCACCTTATATGGGCCTACCCATTTGGATTTCAACTTACCTGGCATGAGTTTCAACCGAGAGTTGAACAATAAAACCAACTGGCCTTCTCGAAGCTCTTTATGGCGGATCAATTTGTCGTGCCAGAGCTTCGTTCTCTCCTTATACATCTGGGCGTTCTCATACGATTCCAATCTCTGCTCTTCTAACTCCCGGAGTTGCGGTTTCCTCTATAGTCCCGCCTCTTTCAAACTCATGTTGGCCTCTTTCACGGCCCAAGTAGGATCGATGCTCTACCGCCACGGGTAAATGACAAAGCTTTCCAAAGACAAGTCTATATGGGGACATGCCAATGGGTGTCTTATACGCGGTGCGGTAAGCCCATAATGCGTCATACAGTCTCGAACTCCAATCCTTTCTACCCGGATTCACCATCTTTTCTAAGATCGCCTTCACTTCCCTGTTCGACACTTCAGCTTGTCCATTGGTCTGCGGGTGATACGTGGTATCCACCCGATGGTGTACTCCATACTTTCGCATAAGTGCCTTCACACTTATGTTGCAAAATTAGGTCCCTTGGTCACTTATGATGGCTCAGGGTAGTCCAAATCTGCTAAAAATGTGTGAACTGAGGAATGCACACACAACTTGGGAATCATTAGTCTTTGTGGCCTTCACTTCTACCCACTTAGAGACGTAGTCCACCGCAAGTAAAATATATAGGTTCCCAAACGAACAAGGGAAAGGGCCCATAAATTCTATACCCCACACATCAAAGATTTCACAAAATAATATGGGTTGTTGGGGCATTTCGTCCTTAGAGGAAATGTTACCAACTTTCTGGCATCGAATGCATGTCTTACAAAAATGGTAACAATCCTTAAATATACTCTCCCAATAAAACCCGCTATCAAGCACCTTGCGTGCTGTTCTCTTCGGTCCAAAATGACCTCCACAAGCCAATTCATGACAATACGATAGGATGGAGTGGACCTCATCCTCAGGAACGCATCGGCGGATTACTTGGTCGGAGCCAAGCTTCCACAGATGAGGCTCATCCCATATATAATACTTAGATTCACTTTTCAGTTTATTCTTCTTGGCTGTGGACATATCAGAGGGTAGGACCCCACCAGAAACTAAGTAATTAACAATATCCGCATACCATGGTTCCTTACCTATCTTACCTGTCATGGCAAAGAGATGCTCATCAGGAAATGTCTCATTAATTGGCAGCTTTTCTTCTTCCTTTACAATCATGTTCAAGTGATCTGCCACTGAATTTTCCACTCCTTTCCGGTCTTTGATTTCCAAATCAAACTCTTGCAACAATAATATCCATCTGATTAACCGCGGCTTCGATTCCTTCTTTGTAAGTAGATATTTGAGTGCCGCGTGATCTGTATAAACCACCACCTTCGACCCAAGCAAGTAAGATCTGAATTTTTCAAATGCAAACACCACTGCTAGGAGTTCCTTTTCAGTTGTGGTGTAGTTGCATTGTGCTTGGTTCAAGGTCTTCGAGGCATAATATATAACATGGCTTGCTCTCCCCACACGTTGTCCAAGAACTGCCCCCACAGCGTAGTCACTTGCATCACACATTATCTCAAAAGGGAGTGACCAGTCAGGGAGTTGAATGATGGGTGCGGATGTGAGCTTTGCCTTCAGTTCATCATGCGCCTTCTTGCATTCCTCATCAAATTCAAAAGGAACGTCTTGTTGCAACAACTTGCATAGAGGTTGGGCTATCTTCGAGAAATCTTTAATAAACCTGCGATAAAACCCAGCATGGCCAAGGAAACTACAAATATCCTTCACATTAGTAGCATATGGTAATTTTGCAATTAAATCAACCTTGGCTTTATCTACCTCTATTCCCTTTTCAGACACAACATGCCCTAACACTATCCCATCTTTCACTATAAAGTGACATTTTTCATAATTGAGCACGAGATTAGTGTCAATACACCGTTTTAGCACATGAGACAAATTCCCTAAGCATTCATCGAATGAATCCCATAGATAGTAAAATCATCCATAAATATTTCGATGCACTTTTCAATCATGTCAGAAAATATACTCATCATGCACCTCTGAAATGTACCTGGGGCATTACACAATCCAAACGGCATGCGCCGGAAAGCATATGTACCAAATGGACATGTGAATGTGGTCTTCTCACTGTCTTCGGGAGTGACTACTATTTGGTAATACCCCGAATACCCATCAAGAAAGCAAAAGAATGATTTACCTGCGATCCTTTCCAACATTTGATCGATGTAAGGGAATGGAAAATGATCCTTACGGGTGGCTGCGTTGAGTTTGTGAAAATCTATACACATTCTCCATCCCGTTTGTGGTCTCACTGCCACTTGCTCGTGCTTCTCATTCTCTTCGATAGTAAAACCTGCTTTCTTTGGTACCACGTGAACAGGGCTAACCCATTCACTGCCAGAAATGGGAAATATAATTCCCAACTCAAACAATTTTACGATCTCTTTCATTACTACCTCCTTCAGTGTAGGGTTCAGCTTGCGTTGTGGATCACGCACCGGTTTGGCATTTTCCTCGAGCAAAATTCGATGCATGCAAATAGAGGGGCTTATTCCCTTGATGTCAGCCAATGTCCACCCAATGACTTCTTTATGGTCCCTTAGAACTCTAATCAAGTTCTCTTCTTGCTCATTAGTTAAGTCTTTGGCAATTATAACAGGCAAGGTATCATTGTCACCCAAAAATGCATACTTCAGATGTTCTGGCAAAGGTTTGAGCTCCAACTTGGGTGCCTGCATAGGTGACGGCAAAATCCTTTCGGATGAACCAGTTAGTGGCAATACCGGCGGTGTAAACTTGGAACTATATGAGGGTGTAGAGTATAGAGCCATAATGGCTTCATTGAGCGCCTTATCTAATTCTTCGTTTACATCCCGGTCGGTTAAACTATTAGATATAACATAGTCCGTCTCATCCTCACAGCATAATCTCTCATACACCTCTTCCGCACAAGAATCAATAACAATCACATGATAGACATACTCTTCATCACTAAGATACTTCATAGCCTCATAAATATTAAAAGTGACAATTTTTCCATCAAATTCAAATGTCAAAGTACCCTTTATCTACATCAATTTTAGTTTTAGCTGTCTTCATAAATGGCTGACCTAACAATATAAGTGACGGATGTGGTGAATATGCATCATCCATATCAATAATATAAAAGTCCACGGGGAAGATTAGGTCATGAACTTTCACTAGAACATCTTCCACCACGCCCTCTGGATATGAATTAGACCAATCTGCCAACTGGATTACCACTCGGGTATCCTTTAATGGTCCTAAATTCAAATCATTGTAAACAGAGAGGGGCATGACGTTAATAGATGCGCCTAGGTCAAGCATTGCCTTATCAACCCTCTTGTTCCCTATTATGCAAGGAATTGTGTACATACATGGGTCTTTGCATTTTGGTGGCACCTTACGTTGTATGACCGCATACACGTTCTCATCCGCCATCACTCTTGCATTGGGCCTTAACTTCATCTTCTTGGTGCACAGTTCTTTC
The DNA here is from genome assembly GCA_036785695.1 of Gentiana straminea. Classification (NCBI taxonomy): domain Eukaryota; kingdom Viridiplantae; phylum Streptophyta; class Magnoliopsida; order Gentianales; family Gentianaceae; genus Gentiana; species Gentiana straminea. Next base: position 3,783,804 of record JAVUPR010000298.1, read on the forward strand.
AGAAATTTTGCATATCTAGGCACTTGTTTGATGGCCTCCAACAAAGGAAGATTGATTTCCACTTTCTTGAAAATATCCAACATAGCCTTTTCTTCCTCTTCTTTCTTCGCCTTGGCCAACCTGCCTGGAAAAGGTGGAGGGATAATAATCTTTGATTCTTTTTCCTTGGTTTTAGGCTCAGTCGGTTAATCAGAATTTGCTTCCTTGGAATTATCCTCCACTTGCACTTTTTCAGCAACTTTCTCTCGGGTAGGCTCAGACAATTCTTTACCACTTCGCAAAGCCACTGCATTAACATTCTCTCTTGGATTCACCACTTGGGAAGGAAGCTTCCCTTGATTGTCCTTCAATTGGTTTACATCAGCTGCCAACTAAGACATTTGAATCTCGCGATTCCTTACTCCCGCTCTCGACTCACTCTGAACATGTTGAATTTCTTGACGAAAATCATGATGAAGCTTCTGATTTTCTTGCTGAATAGTTTGTTGGAGGGTACTCGTCATATTTTTCATCATATCCTCCATTGAGAAATTGGTAGGAGCTGGGGCTTGAGCCCTTTGCAAAATCTGTGGTTGGGCACCCTGTGTTCTATAGTTGTTCGGGTATGGATCATACCTTCTTTGTTGGTACTTCCCTTGATAACCACCTACAACATTAACCTGTTCAGTTCCATCCTCTTGTAGAGTTGTACACATGTCAGTAGGGTGTCCAATCGTGCTGCAGATTCCACATGCCTGGACTTGTTGAACTTGCCCAGTCGCCATATTTTCCACTATAGAGGTCAATGTATCCAATCTATGATCAATGGTAGACAAGCTAGCTTCATTCACTGGCCTAGACGTATCCTGCCTAGTGCCATATTTTTGGGCGTTAGACGCCATATTCTCAATTAAAACGCGAGCCTGTTCAACCGTATGATTCACAAACGCTCCCCCACTTGCAGCATCAATAATGGTTCTTTCATTGTTCAATAATCCCTCAAAGAAATACTGAAGCAATAGTTGTTCGGGAATCCGACGATCGAGGACAAGCGGCACATAATTGCTTAAATCTTTCCCAGTAATCAAAAAGTGTTTCACCCGGTACCTGTCTAATCCCACAAATGTCTTTCCTTATGTTGGCAGCTCGGGATGCCGGAAAAAATCTCTCCAAAAATTTTGATCTCATGGCATTCCATGTGGTGATTGAACCTAGAGGTAATGAGTAGAACCAATCTCTAGCTCTGCCTTCTAGTGTCAATGCAAAGGTTCGTAGCTTCATTTCGTCTTCTGTCATACCTTGCATTCTTTGAGTGGTGCAAGACAACTGATGATCTCTCAGATGTTTATAAGGGTCCTTACCCATATTTCCATGAAACTTAGGCAAGGAATGGATCACTGAAGACTTCAGATCAAAAGGTGATTGTTCTCTGGGAAAGCAATGCATAATGGATTCTGGTTTACATCAGGGGCAGCCATTTCTCGCAGTGTTCTTTCAGGCCTTGGTGCAGGAGGATCCTGAACATTATTATGATTAACATTGTTCTGATTTTGATTTTGATTTTGCCTTGGATTTTCCGCCATTTCTTCCGATTCTATTTCAGAAAATGCCTCTTCTTCCGATGAACTTGCTAAATAATCAGCTCGAGCTAAATCTGGGGAAGAAGATGAAGCCTGAATTTGCCTTTTAGCTTCTTTTGTCTGCTTAGTGAGCTTCTTTGCAGTCTTTTCTATCTCTGGATCAAATATCAGTTCACCTGTTCTTGAGGACCTTGGCATAAACTGAAACAGTCAGTGCAGTAAGTTCCAAAAAGAAATAAATTCACCGTTCCCCGGCAACGGCTCCAAAATTTGGTGTGTCGTTAAACCACCAAAATTATATCCCTTCTCACTTTATAACTAGTACAGGGCAAGTCGGAGTCGATCCCACGAGGAACAATTGATTATTTCTTCTCGGAAGGGTAATTAAACATATAGTGTACGATAACTTTAAAATTAAATATAAAATCACTAAGTATACAGAAATAAATATTGGCAGAAAATTTAGAAGCAGAACGAAGCTAATAATAGAGGAAAAATCAATCTAAGAGGATTCCAGCTAAAGCAATTATTTTCTCCCTTAATCCTTACAACTGATCATTGATGCATAAATTACTCGTTGAACTCGTAATAAATTAGTTATAGCTGCCGACAATCGCCAAGCAACAAGTTTATCCTAATTTCGATAAGCAGGACAATCGCCACTACTTACACTCTACTGTGTAGCACACCTCTCAACAATCGCCAGAGGTTTGGTGAGAACAGTCGCATTAATGCTTGGACAAACCTAATCATATGTATTAACGCACATCGGGTTAACTTTAACCTAAATTACTTATACGGGCTACGAACCGGCAGGCAATGTGTTGTTTACCACTAACAATCAAATCTTTGTAACAATCGCCTAGATTCAATTTTTGGTATTCGATTAAACAATCAAACTAACAACCCTGCAGTAGTGATTAATTCAATTATTCAACCTTGATTCGTTAAGTACATAAAACAAGTAAATACTACAAATTTAACGAGAATATGAACCAATTTGATCTCACAATTGCATGATCAAGGGATTAATAACGCTTTAACTGGAAAAGAGAAAATTAGCTACTCATTGACATAATAAAAACACAAGAAATAATTCAAGAGTACCTTAATGAACTGTAGAAAATTGAAAATAGTTTTGTTGTTGATAACAAAATAAAACCCAGGGGGAGGAAAAAGTTGGAAGTCGCACCTTCTGTTTTTCCAATGTCGACCAAAATAACTGAATGTTTCTATCTATCTAAAAGCTTCGCTCCTTTCTCTCTTTTTTTTTTTTAATTATATTTTTTTTAAAAGCTGGAAAATTTTCCCCTTTTTTAATTGGGAATTATTACTAATAACTAATAATAATCCATAATAAAATAAAACCCTAATAAATAAAATAATCCATCCCAAAATAAAAGCCCATGAAAATAGGAGAATAAATCCACGAAATCCGGTTAGTAAGTGGAGTCTTGTGACTTGGGCCTCGGTGGACTTTTTATGTTTTCACAGTAGTCGGGATCTTGACATTATCAGAAATTGAAAATCGTCAAACTTTAATTCTCGAATTCTTCACTTCATCAAAATTCGACTCTTGCAGCCAATAAATCCACTATTTCATCAATTTCCTCTTCCAAGCTCCTTGAACCTGAAAACCAACAAAAAACATACCCAAAAAGCGTATCTCTCGAGAAAATAGGTATAAACCACGCACTAAAACATCGTCAATTATGGACTTATCAACTATTTACAATTAGATAACTGATGCAATGATATTGATGTCACCGCATATACAACTTGATACACACATTTGATAACTTTGTAAAGTAACTTTATTTCTTTGTTATCTTTAAATATTTGAATGATGTTGGTTTATTTGATTATTGTTGGTTTAAATTTCCGATAACTTTGTAAAATAACTGTATTTCTTTTATTTTTTTTGGTTTAAAGACATATTTTAACAACCAAATGTATGCATAAATTGTTACAATAACACGTCACTGCATAAATCGTTACAATAACACGTCACTGCATAATTCGATACAATAAGACATCACCGCATAGATCGCTACAATAAGAAGTCACTGCATAAATCGCTACAATGAGACGTCATTGCATAAATCACTACAATGAGATGTCACTGATCAAGGTTGTCAATGGATCACGGCGGTCAATACATCATGATAGCCAATGTATCGCGGCGGTCAATGCATCGAGGTGGTTAATGGATCCCGATGGCCAATGCATCCGGGTAGGTGGTCAATGCATGATAGTGATCAATACGTCACATCGATTTTTATGAAGAAAAAAAAAATTGATTTTATGAAATTTATTCGGAAAAATATCAAATTTGATTTTAGAATAAAGAAGATGAAAAAAATATGAATTTTAGTGAAAAAATTATGATGATCCGAATTTTAGATCAAAATATATGATCTTTAAAAATATGGTGAATTAAAAATAAAAAAACAAAAAAAAAAACCCACCCACGTTCAGTAAGTTTTTTTTTTATTTAAATTTTACTTTTTACTTTTTACTTTTTTTATTTTTATTTTTTATACTTTGAACGCTTTTTTTTTTCCTCCTTCCTTTTTTCCTTCTGCCTCTTTATCCACTTGAAATTAGAATGTCCTTATAACTAAATAAGTTTTCTTCTTAAAATTAGAATGTCCTTATAACTAAATAAGATTTCGGAGTGTCCTATTACCCTTAATAAGTTGAAAATCAGTCCTTTTAAATAATTGGCCTTTTTTTTATAGGTGCGGCATGATAGAGGGCCTGACGAAAAATCATCCAAAACGGAGTTCGTATAAGAAAATGACGAATGACTCAAATTCAAGCGTTCGGGAAAAAAAATTATTATCCAATTTTGTCGAGATCCCAAGATCGATGTTGATTGGTAAATGAAGCCTCAGTACCTCTCGCCCATTTTCTTTCTTCAATTAAGGAAAAAATAATAAATAATAATAAAAGAAAGAAGTCAAATGGGGATGCAATAAGCTGGCGTACTACAGGCAAAAGGGGCGGACCTTAAATAAATTTTTGGCGACGTAAATTTCAGGCGAGTGGCTGATATAAAAAGCCGCTTACGTCAAATTTTATTTTTTCTCTTGAAAGAAGTTTTTTTTTTATTTTTTATTTTTTATTTTTATATATCTTTTTTAAGTTTAAATCTATTATTTTCCCCTTTGAAGTTCTGCAAACAAAATAGTAGTTTTCTTCCGTTATTTTGTGATTGGAACACAACGAAGCGACGATTCGATTGGTGAATTGCTTCAACTTTTTTATTGATAATTTTTTTTCAACTTTTTCTTGTGCCTGTTATGTCATTCTTTATGAATTTCGGCGATTTAATTTTTGTTATTATGAGTAGCTAAATATTTGATAGCTAAATTATGTGATGAAACTACGAAAACGATAATCTAAGGATGAGTGAGGCTTAAAAATTAAATCTTTTGAATTGTTGTGTCCTAAAATTTGAATGTAATGTCTTTAATGGAGTAGCTAACCATTAATTGATCACACACATAACCTTTATAAATGTATTTTGCGAGGGAGTGTGTGAACTAGAATTTTAGGATTTACATGCACGAACTAGTCGAGTTATTCGCAGCCTGTTTCTTGGTAAGGTTACTGTAATACCCTACTCCCGACCCCTAGGTCCACTGGGGTCATTCTAGGAAGGGTTGCGAAGCTCTCGCCGCGACTTCATTAACAAAACTATACTTCCAAAATAATTCACTAAAATCCACAAAATAATTACTAAAACCACAAATGATTGTTCAATACATCAATAATTATTTTCCATTACAATATTACAAAAAAAAAAATCACTAACTATTTCCACATGCAATTACAATAGCCCTTCAACAAAAAAAACGAGGTACCATCCAAGACATTATTTATTTTTCCTCAAATCTCGATCAGTATCAACACTTATATTCTCCACTCCCCCATCGAACAACAACCTGTATATATATTTATTTATAAAAGGGAAAAAAAAACAAAAAAACAAAGGAAACGAGGCGTCGCAAAAAGTGGGTCAGTATGAGCGCGTGTGCAAGTGTTATATATGTAATAATAATATTAATATATATATATATAAAAAACATCTTGAGTTTATTATTTGAAAAAAAAACAGTGGAAATCTGTATTACTAGAACAAATGGAAAGAACAATTGTTAATATTGAAGTGCACGAGCATTAAGAAATCTTGTCGGGTTCATTTACGAGCACCAGCTTTGGCCGAGCCGATGAGTCAAGTACCGCCCAAACACCATATGTACCCAAGGGATTTCAACCGCACTTCACGAGAACTAGCCATGCCTGACAACTCCGGCCGATTGTCGGGAAAAGGAATCAACCTTCGCCGTGCAAACCTCCACACGGTTCCAGCCCAACCCTATCCATGCCCTAGGACCCACGCACCAACCGTCGGCCCTTGCTTTCCCGGCCGTAGCATGAATCTTCGGGGAAAAGGTACCGTCCCCACTCTTACGAGCGAGCACTCTAGCTCGTCGGAAAGACTTCGAGTCAAGAGGCCCCGAGACCGGTGACTAGCCGTTCTCCAAGAGCAGTAACTCTAATCCCCCTAGCCACTAGAGCTTTGACACTTTCGTGTCACGAGCGAGCGAGCGAGCAAGTATTCATTCCGTCAATTCCAAGTATCATTTTATTTAATGTTATAAAAAGTATGCACTAGCTCAAATTAGTCATTTGTTTCGAATCACTTTACATTTTGTAATTTTAATAAATCATTCGAAAATAACTTCCGAGTTAAAAACATCAACTTGATATAGATAAAATATTGAAAATAATTATAAATCACACTTTGGCTTTATATCGAAAATAAAGAACTCACCTTTTAACAAAGTTTGGCCCAAATTATGTATACCCATTCCTCCCTTATTAGGCCTCGTAAATAAATTGTGGCTCAGGCACCTTAATCAACATAATTCAAACCCCATACCTTTATTAAACTATTTCCCAAAATTGCATCTGTGCTTCATGTCTATTATACAATACTAAACCCCAAAGCTGGATCCATATTATTTGTAAGACAAGTATCAATCATCAAAGAGTTGAGCATAAGTTTTTGTTTTTCTCGTAATATCGCACTCGGCCCACCCAAAAAGAAACAAGCAAAGAAGCCTATTTAACTAGAGGATCATGATCCTGAAAGGAATGGCAGCCAAACAGGTTGATCAATGGTCGTCATTGGCGGTGATTGTTGAAGGTGATTATTTTACAGCAGCTTTGTTTCTTTTTTTCTTCCTGCAAATGTACCAGAATGTAGCCGAACAATAAAGATACAAGTGACGAAGTAGTCGAACAGACGATGGATACAATAGAGGCAGCCGTGGCGGAAATGGTGAATCGATCATAAGACTCATGTGGTATATCACTTATGATTTGTGGTTCACAATGATGGTAAACAACGATCTGCAGGAGAACTATTTAAGTTAAGAAGACAACCACCTTAGTGTTGCTCCTACTTAATTTATGATAAGCAGTAACAATCCTAGATGTTGGGAAGAAATGATTTGGTTTAGAGGAGGTGTGGAATCAATTTAGTTGGAATGTCAAAACAAAGATGAAGTACTGTAAGCATATGTATATATATAGATTTTAGATTTGCCGACTAAGTAAAGGTAGAAAAAAAAAAAAAAAAAGTTTAAGTGATTGTAACTGAAGCATTTTAAGAGTTTAATTATTTTTGCATTTATTTATTTAAATTTAACAACGTATTTGGAGTAAAGCTAAACATCAATCTTCAACTATTAATTACATGTAACGTATGTATGTATAATAATTCAATTTATTGTCTCTTAATATCTAGTTGAGAAACATAATTTGTAAAAGATATTTCTAGTTTGCAAAATATGAAATTAACTCGTATAATAATATGAAAAATAAAGATATAATCATACAAATTGAAGAAGTTGTATATTTTGATTTAGTAATATAACAATATATATGTATATTATAATCCTATAGAAACCCGAGTGTACCCTTCTCGAAAATTGGGGCGTTACAATTCCTCCCCCCTTAAAAAGAAGTTCGTCCTCGAATTTCCCTCTACTTATACCTTCTATGACATACTTATTTCTCTATTAGCATCCTTAAATCTTTTTAGTAAAACACAATTCATAAGGTATTAGAGAAAGTTTACGATCTTGAGACCTGTAGGTATGGCTCACCTAATTTTTGTTACTCGTCTTACTCTACAAGATATTCCATGAATGAAAGATAATCAACTATCAACCACTACCATTACATTATGACCCAAATACCTTATAAGATCCAAATAGTGAAAATACAAATGTTTCATATTTTGCATCAAAATAATTTGACATTAAAATAATAATAATAATAATAATAAAATAATATTAATAAATAATATAAAAAAAATAATTTTGAGTTTAAGAAACTTTTCCTTTCTCTGAAATAAAATATATAAAAATCAGCAAAACTTGAATATTTGTAGAATATAAACTTTTCAATGTACAGTGTCACTAATAAAACACTTTTTTTTTATTTTAAGATAGCTATTAGTTTTTTTTTTTTTTCCTTTTTTTTCTCTTTTCCAAAACCCTCACTGAAATAAGATAAATCTTTCTTACTTATAATATATAATTTGAAGTATAAAACACTTTTTTTTTTTTCTGTAAACATCATTGTTTTACAAGCTAAACTTGTCTTGAAAATCATAATCGCAATAAAACATTACTTTAAAGTAATTATAAAAACATCATCAATTTGGAAAACCTCGTTTACAAAATACTCATTTGGTGATCAAAAAGTAAGACTTTGGAGTTTTTTTTTTTCGCAGAAAAAAAATATGTAGCATTCGAAACACTTGTGTCATAATCCTGGATCAAAATATTAAAACTTAATATACACATCTAAAAGTCACAACTTATGCGTTAAGAAATTCATACCTTATTGTCTATCTAGTTCTCCTTGATCAATACCTAGTTGATCTAAAAATCGTTTCACTAATCATTTTCTATAAATTCATTTCCAAATTTCTAAATGTTGATTTATCCACTTAACTAGACTAGATCATTTAATCTTACTTGTCCCAAACTATATCTTCTGGTAGAACTCCCGAGAAACTTAACCTTTCTCTGATACCACCTGTAATACCCTACTCCCGACCCCTAGGTCCACTGGGGTCATTCTAGGAGGGGTTGCGAAGCTCTCGCCGCGACTTCATTAACAAAACTATACTTCCAAAATAATTCACTAAAATCCACAAAATAATTACTAAAACCACAAATGATTGTTCAATACATCAATAATTATTTTCCATTACAATATTACAAAAAAAAAAAAAATCACTAACTATTTCCACATGCAATTACAATAGCCCTTCAACAAAAAAAACGAGGTACCATCCAAGACATTATTTATTTTTCCTCAAATCTCGATCAGTATCAACACTTATATTCTCCACTCCCCCATCGAACAACAACCTGTATATATATTTATTTATAAAAGGGAAAAAAAAACAAAAAAACAAAGGAAACGAGGCGTCGCAAAAAGGCAGTATGAGCGCGTGTGCAAGTGTTATATATGTAATAATAATATTAATATATATATAAAAAAAAAACATCTTGAGTTTATTATTTGAAAAAAAAACAGTGGAAATCGTATTACTAGAACAAATGGAAAGAACAATTGTTAATATTGAAGTGCACGAGCATTAAGAAATCTTGTCGGGTTCATTTACGAGCACCAGCTTTGGCCGAGCCGATGAGTCAAGTACCGCCCAAACACCATATGTACCCAAGGGATTTCAACCGCACTTCACGAGAACTAGCCATGCCTGACAACTCCGGCCGATTGTCAGGGAAAAGGAATCAACCTTCGCCGTGCAAACCTCCTACACAGTTCCAGCCAACCCTATCCATGCCCTAGGACCCACGCACCAACCGTCGCCCTTGCTTTCCCCGGCTGTAGCATGAATCTTCGGGGAAAAGGTACCGTCCCCACTCTTACGAGCGAGCACTCTAGCTACTGTCGGAAAGACTTCGAGTCAAGAGGCCCCGAGACCGGTGACTAGCCGTTCTCCAAGAGCAGTAACTCTAATCCCCCTAGCCACTAGAGCTTTGACACTTTCGTGTCACGAGCGAGCGAGCGAGCAAGTATTCATTCCGTCAATTCCAAGTATCATTTTATTTAATGTTATAAAAAGTATGCACTAGCTCAAATTAGTCATTTGTTTCGAATCACTTTACATTTTGTAATTTTAATAAATCATTCGAAAATAACTTCCGAGTTAAAAACATCAACTTGATATAGATAAAATATTGAAAATAATTATAAATCACACTTCGCTTTATATCGAAAATAAAGAACTCACCTTTTAACAAAGTTTGGCCCAAATTATGTATACCCATTCCTCCCTTATTAGGCCTCGTAAATAAATTGTGGCTCAGGCACCTTAATCAACATAATTCAAACCCCATACCTTTATTAAACTATTTCCCAAAATTGCATCTGTGCTTCATGTCTATTATACAATACTAAACCCCAAAGCTGGATCCATATTATTTGTAAGACAAGTATCAATCATCAAAGAGTTGAGCATAAGTTTTTGTTTTTCTCGTAATATCGCACTCGGCCCACCCAAAAAGAAACAAGCAAAGAAGCCTATTTAACTAGAGGATCATGATCCTGAAAGGAATGGCAGCCAAACAGGTTGATCAATGGTCGTCATTGGCGGTGATTGTTGAAGGTGATTATTTTACAGCAGCTTTGTTTCTTTTTTTCTTCCTGCAAATGTACCAGAATGTAGCCGAACAATAAAGATACAAGTGACGAAGTAGTCGAACAGACGATGGATACAATAGAGGCAGCCGTGGCGGAAATGGTGAATCGATCATAAGACTCATGTGGTATATCACTTATGATTTGTGGTTCACAATGATGGTAAACAACGATCTGCAGGAGAACTATTTAAGTTAAGAAGACAACCACCTTAGTGTTGCTCCTACTTAATTTATGATAAGCAGTAACAATCCTAGATGTTGGGAAGAAATGATTTGGTTTAGAGGAGGTGTGGAATCAATTTAGTTGGAATGTCAAAACAAAGATGAAGTACTGTAAGCATATGTATATATATAGATTTTAGATTTGCCGACTAAGTAAAGGTAGAAAAAAAAAAAAAAAAAAAAAGTTTAAGTGATTGTAACTGAAGCATTTTAAGAGTTTAATTATTTTTGCATTTATTTATTTAAATTTAACAACGTATTTGGAGTAAAGCTAAACATCAATCTTCAACTATTAATTACATGTAACGTATGTATGTATAATAATTCAATTTATTGTCTCTTAATATCTAGTTGAGAAACATAATTTGTAAAAGATATTTCTAGTTTGCAAAATATGAAATTAACTCGTATAATAATATGAAAAATAAAGATATAATCATACAAATTGAAGAAGTTGTATATTTTGATTTAGTAATATAACAATATATATGTATATTATAATCCTATAGAAACCCGAGTGTACCCTTCTCGAAAATTGGGGCGTTACAGTTACTCTAGCTAAACCGTGAATTCGGTGGATGCGGATGCTGGATATACAGAAACCCGAATCCGGATCCGATCCATGATTGTATCGTCACGTTTGATTCACAGCACCGATCGAGACACTCGATCAAGCACAGTGGAAGCTACGAATAAATCGGATGCGATTTTACCACGATTTGATTCGCATAATAATTAAAAATCTATAAGAAGATTAGTAGATTTACCCAACCGGGGAGAAGTCGTGATCTTCCGGATTGTCTCTCCAAGCGACGACTGGTGGACGTCGATCTTCGCCGTAGAACCTCCTCGAGTATGCACAACAAAAACCCAAGTTTTTCTCCTCCCAATGGCTAAGACAAGAAAACAAAATTTCTCTATTCCTTATTAAAAAGGTGCGTCCCTTTTTTCTCAATAATGGCGTGGTTTTGTATCCATTTTGTGTTGGGAGAAACTCTCTTTTTATAAGAAAATAACTAATAATTTGAGAGTTTATCCCTTACACACAAATTCATCTTTTCCTTATAGGTAAATAAAATCTTTATCCAATAGGAAAACAAATTTTCTTTTTATCCAATAAGAAAACTTATTTATAATTATTAACACATAAATAATTATATTATACACATTATAATTAATTAGGAGAAAATTTCTTTTCCCAAAACCAAAATAATATGGCGCCACTCTATGCCATTTGGGATAATAGAAAATGTCTTTTCTATTTTACATATTATTTACCAAATAAATAATATTTCGCACATCATTAAATAGACCAACTATTTAACTTATTCTCGAGGTTCCACAAAACGAGAAAACACTCGCGTGTTAGGAACCAACCCGGGGACCATGGACTTATAACCAGTAGCTACAATAAATTGAATAAAATATTCATCGAATAGAATATTTCTACTCAACTTATTAATTCCGGAATTACGCCACAATAAATCCAAAACTGAACTCTATCGATTATAGATATAACTTATTCGCAAAACGTCGTGTCGATAAGTGTCTATTGATATAATAATTACATACAGACTAACCCTCCATAGACTATCCGTAATGAAGCAGGATTATTTCCGTAAACTTTCTTCAATACATCTTATCCTTATTTACCATTAACCCACTAGTGATCAATTAGTTCATAACCAATATGAACTCCCGGAATCGATCAGTTTCTAGGATTAACAAATAAGGGGATTGTCTTTCTACTTCCCGCGGGAAGGAATGGATTCCATATCTGTGAGACACACACTTCTCACTCATTCCAGAATAGTGCCAACGTGAAAGTGATTCAGACCGCGCCTCTTAACGATCATTAACGAACACATCAAACCCTATCTTGAAACAAGTAGGAGTATGCAATCACTTCAGGATTAAGGTTAATCCATATATGATCATCTTGTGATTTAATAAGATTTCTCAATCACGGAATTCTATGAGAAATGCAGGTTAAATTGGTCCAGTCCTATATGACTACATCATATATAAATGCCCCACTTAGACAATCAATGTTGACGGTCCGGATAAGACGGTCACACCATAAAGTGTTCTGGGCCATTAATGGTGGTTTAATCAATAGACCTCATACTTTGATTAACTTCACCACGGACTAACATTTCAAGTGTATCACCATAAACTTAATCCTCATGTGTGACTCACACTAAGTTATATGGCTACATATGATACAACTTGGGGTATTCAGTAGTGTATTACTTATAACCACAAAGCAAATAATAAGATGAGAATAAATCTGTCATTTATTAACTATAAAAACAATTACATAAATTGTCTTTCGGGCGCTACTTCCAATAACACTTGCCTGTAATTGCAAGCAACAATTGTCTTTCGGGCACACTATATCTAACAATCTCCCACTTGCCCGTAAAGACAAGCAATGATTGTTTTTAGAGCACCACACCCTTATTCTATCCATCCACAACATTCTCCCACTTGCTCTAAAGCAGATGAGACATATCTCCCAATTTAATACCCGTCAAGCGCTTATAACATTAGATGCCACACGACTTGGTAAACTGATCAGCTAGGTTGTCGGCTCGAGGCGATCTTTTAGGACCGAAACGTCGCCTCTCTGCACTGTCTGTCTGATCAGGTGGTACTCTCTCAATATGCTTTTGACCTCTTGTGACTGTGAAGAACATTTACATGAGCCACCTCTCAACTATTTTCACAGAAAAATGGTATCGGCTCATCGATACATGGAATCACTTCCCGATCCAAGAAAGAACTTCTCAAGTCACACTGCCTCTTTAGCTGATCCGAAAGCTGCTATGTATTCGACTAACTGAGTCAAATTGGCAGTGCTAGATTGCTCCAGACTGTAGCTCCATCATAACGAGTAAACACTGAGCATGAGATCGTTTCACGATCATCCTTAATCTGACAAAAATCTGAATCAGTGTAGTCAACAATACTCAGGTTTGTACCTGAATACATAAGCATATGATTCCTCGTTCTCTAAAGATACTTGAGGATGCACTATACTGCTATCAATACTCGAATCCTTGATTCTCTATTCAAAAGAAATTTTATCCCATTTTCTCTATATCCGAAGATTGAGAGAATTATTCCGTGAGGGGTTGGGTAGGAAAATTCTCACTGAATATCGCATACTTATATGCATTTTTATCTTAACCAATAAGATGGATAGGATACGGCCAACAACTTGTTCTCATGAATTCGACCGAATCGATTCTAAGAATATAGTCCACTTCTATGATTCAGAGAAGCTTTGGCTCGTCAGTTCTTGACTTCAGATAACATACTCAAGTTGATCTCAACCGTTGCAGTGTAATCTTTTATAAGCACTAACATCTACTACTTTACCAATATTGATTCTCTGGTCTACAAAAGACTCATCAATATTCTGGTCAAGCCCACACATTTCAAAACATGTGAATTTTAATGATCTGAAGGTTTACTTTAATCCACCGATGGATATAAGCATAGTCAGTCAATCTGCCATTGGCTTTAAGCTAAAACCCTTCTGTTCCAAATGAATTCAAGCTCCTTGTACGGCAAGAAAGTTTCAGGGCATCACCCCTATTAGTCTTTCTGCTTTTCATGGAGTCAAGCAAGGCTGAGAGGAGAGAAAGTTTCAGGGCATCACCCCTATTGAACTATCTACTTCTCAAGGAATTACCCCTTGGCTTTGCCTTGAAAGATAAACTTTCCATTCATTCTCATCATGTAGATCCAAGTACTCCCACTAGGCTTCAGACGCTCAGGTGGTTCTACAAGATCGTTAACAGAACTGGAGTTCCAAAACACCATTTTCAGGCTTTATGGCTTTAAACCAACCTCTTTTATCATAATTTTATACAGTCCTTGAAAAAAAACATAGGTTATCAATTACCCCCAGCAGATTGTAAAGTCTGCATGATCATAGCGAGTCAATGAATAAACCATACTCCCACAACATTTGGGTGGATTGACATTCTGATATGGTTCAGTAGTATTTATCAGCGTAATCCTCAACAACCAATGTTGGATGTGGTCTGATTAAATCAGACAGTAACACCTTGAGTAAATGTACTTCAAGGTCTAAGGTTGTTATTTAAACATTCTTTTAGAAAGGATGTAACAGTGTAACCGTCACGATACGATCTTAAGAATCTTATAACCAACCTTTACTCATTGCATTAAGATATTTCACGAATAGTCACCATCTGAACGTGTATACAAAATTTCCAGTCCTACCTTCAAGCACTAGTGCTAAATGCCTCTATTTGCAGAAGTGGGGTAAATGTAATTTACTCCTTATCCACAAATTCATAGGTATCTTCTAGGTAGACTTCTCGGTATTACATAATAATGTGAACCGTTATTTTGAAATCAATATCTTAATTAAGTTAAGAAGTGTATCGTAACATATCAGTAACTATACGAGGCAATACATGGTTTATCCTTTCAGTGAAATCATTTCACTTGGAGGTAGTCCAAGCATCAGTGACAAAACCATGCCATAGCTTATATCTGAGCATTGAATACTCGTTTCTCTGGTAATATCAGAGATTCCTCCAAAAATTTAGATAAACTAATCGGTGTTTCGAGTAGCTATCAGACAAATTGTCCACTACTCATAAGATCCCACTAGCTTGTATCCTTCATAAGACCCCGAAGGTCAATATGAACAAGTTGTGTTACTTCTTCAGCTCTATTACCTTTTCCTAATTGAAAGGTAACTTAGTCATTTTTCCTTTGAGATAGTGTTCTTAGACCGGGAGATAGGAATCACCCTTTAGCCAGTCTTCAGATATTATCTTTAGGATATATGCACTAATTAATAGATGTTTGAAGAATCGTTTATCTAAATATGGAAACCATTTGTCTTAATAGCTTATGATGTGTTACATATACCTTTTCAGCATTACTTAATGGTTTTGACTTTATCAGACAAAAGTCCGAGTCTCGAAATCGTATACAAATGTCATATTCACTTTCTTTAAGGCAACTATATAATCGATGTGAAAGTGAATCCTATTTGTTCTAACGAATCTGAAAACAGAAATTATATTTCTTTGATATTCAAAGATTAAAATCCAAAATTTATTTACTTATATCACTCCCACTATCTTTGCTAAAATAAATGCCCGTTGTCTACTCTTTATCATGAATGCCCATCTACCTTATTCTAACAAAAGAACTTTAGCTTTTGAGTCCAGTTACTCGATTAAGAAAGTCTATAAGGATTCATAGGTTAGTGATCCGAAATCACTTTCCTTATCCTTTACTTTCATTGATTAATATTTCGGTTTAGCCTCTAACTTATTTAGTTTAGACGACTTATACTTGTAGACATTTACCTTCCCATTCTTGGCTTTCTTTAAAGGAAATGGCCGTGATCTTGCAGTTCATTTGAGTAGACACTACTCATGAACTGTGGGATGTCTAGTGAGATTGATACCAAATCATTCTCGTCATATTTGAACTAATTTTAATTTGTGTCCCATGTAATACGAGTGACAACAGTGACATACTTATCAATGTCACTTAGTTTGAAGGCTTAAGAGGGAAATCCTTCACCGGAAAAATTAATTGCATTCTTGATTTATGAGTTCAATGTTCTTGTTACTTTTCCACTTTTACGAAGTCATTACTAGTCAATTTTTCGTATTTAGCAGTTTAGATACATTAAGATGATATGTAGTTGCAAAAATAAATTATGACAGAAATATAAATCAAATCGTACACCACAACAAATATGAAATTTTGGGAATTATAAACGTGATGTCATGCATGCACTTTATCCTACCATTCAAAGGATTTAATCTCACACATCAGTGCTGCCGTAGGGTAGGTCAAAGAGGTGACGATTAAATTGAGACAATCTCTCTCAACAATTAAACCATTTAAGAATCGAACATCTCCTATTTAATTGTTGATTACCTTCCCTTTTCAGCCAAGATATTTCCTAAAATATCCTTATGAGTGTGACCTACTGTTTCAGATTTTTAAGTACGCCCCGAGTATGCCGCCGTAGGGTAGGTCAGTGACCCGACGAGTACTCAAAATCCTATCCTTTCGGAAACCAAGCCTTGAATTTTGATAGCGGTGAAGGTCATCCGTAGGGGGTCGAAATCAAAGCGGCATGAGGCGTCACCATTCTGTCACGTGCTTAGAGGTGGCCAAACCGAAACCGGAACCGGCGGTTCGAACCGGAACCGGCGGTTTTTGAACCGGCGGTTCGTCAAACCGGCGGTTCGAAAACCGCCGGTTTTTTTAACCGCCGGTTTGCCGGTTTGCCGCCGGTTTGTGTTATTGGTAACCGGAACCGGAACCGGAACCGCCGGTTCAAACCGGATGACCGGAACCGGGTAAAACCGGCCGGAACCGGACCGGAACCGGAACCGCCGGTTTAACCGGCCCAACAGTTTTTTTTTTTTTTTTTTTTTTTTTTTTTTTTTTTCTGGATGCATGTAAATAAAAACAATTTTGTATAATTTTTTTATGGTTTATAATTGTAAACCTAAAAAATACTATAAAATTATATACTAACCTAAAAAAAACCATATACAAACCTAAAAAATTATATGAAACTATGTAATACAAACACATAAGAGTACTATAAAATACTACAATAACAAACTATAAAAAAAACTATAACAAACTATAAAAAAAAACTATAAGAAACTATAAAACAACATTTATAATCAAAGTATACTTAAAACCTACTTAAATAACTATAAAAATCATTACAACAAACTATAAAAGACTAAAAACATAAACAATTAGAACTACATTCGCTTTGATTTTTTTATATGTGTTGTGCCTCCGACACGATTACACATAAAAAATACGTATGTACCGAATTACCGGTACAAGCGTTGAAAAGATAACACAATTTACATATAAGAAAAACAACATAATTTTTTAAAATAACATTATTTACATATAAATAAAATAACACAATATTAATATTATTTTTAAAACCGAATAGAAATCTATTTAAAATAATATATATATTAAATTCGCTTTAATAATTATAATTAAAATAATAATAATTTGTTATTGTAGTGAAAATAATAAGTGTTATATAAAAATGAAAAGAAAAAAAATGAAATTTTAAAACCGTGGCCGGAACCGTGATCTGAACCGGGAGCAAACCGGGGGCAAACCGGAACCGGCCCAAACCGGCAACCGGCGGTTTTGAACAGTAAACCGCCGGTTTTTCAAACCGGCGGTTTGACAAACCGGCGGTTCGTCAAACCGGCGGTTCGTCAAACCGCCGGTTTGAAAAACCGGCGGTTAGAAAAACGTGCTTGTGTCAATAGTAGAGGCCGTGTGGTCGGTTGTCACCTTCCCTGCTCCCACTCGTTATTTTGAAAATTAGTTAGTCTTATTAGGATTTTTCAGAATTTATTTACAATCCGAAAAACAATAAATCATGAATATTTAGATTAATCATCCCACTAGTTCATCGGTTCTAAATACCGTCTAACTAGTGTTGCATATTCACGACTTTCCAATTTTTCGGATTTATAAAATCTTTGTGTAGACACTACACAATTAAAATTCACCAAAAATTTTATGATCCTAATACATTAGGACTTATGATTTTTCAATAATTCAAAAAACAATAAATCACAAAATTTAAAGCTCCCACTAGTTTGTCGGTTCCAAATACCGTCTAACTAGCGACACTATATTCATGATTTTCCAATTTTTTCGATAGAAAATCCTTGTGTAGACACTACACAATTAAAATTCACTTGAATTTTAAAGTCCTAATCTTGTTAAGATAAAAATTTAGGATCTCAGAATTTTTCCAATAATCTAAAACAATAAATCATGAAAAGCAATCACCAACTTATCGGTTCCAAATACCGTCTAGTTAGTGTCCTATCTTTTCACGATTTTCCAATTTTGATTATCAAAATTCTAATTTATGTAGTCACTACATAAATAAAACCCCGAAGGATTAATAATCCCAAATTAAGTTTATCATGTGAATTTTATATCCCGATAAAATTCTGTTTCCTTTAATTAATTGAATTTATTTTTAATCTAAATTAATTATCGTGTGGATACATGTCTAATTAATTTCAATATTAATTTTATACATGTACGCTTATGCTTGGAGTGGAATTCATGAATATGATGCATGGCATGGTTATATCACATAAATAATCATACAAGAAAATAAATGCGAAAAATAAACCACTGAGATGGACCGTTGGTACCCTCCTATCTAATCTATAAATAAATAAAACCTAAGCATAGAATAAAAGTTAATCTACTATATTCTTCAGCTTCTTTAGGTATTTACTTCTCTGCTCTTGTTCCTTTAGCAAAAATTGCTCCAGCTGAGTTGGTAAGAGTTTTTTCTTCTTTCATCACCACCCGAGTTCGAATCCTTGCAGCAGCATTTGCCTTTTCTTTTTTCGTATTATTATTTTTTTCGTTCGTATTAAATTTTTATTTATTTATTTATTTTTGAACCGAAAAACAAAACAAAAAAATTCAGAATTAATCCGGGCAAGGGGATTCGAACTCGGGTCTCCAAACCATTGAACTTGACCACTGCACCAGCGTTCAGATTTGATGAAGATTGCATCCGATTTAAATAAATAGGGATCCGGACGAAAAGAAATAAATAAAATAGATCTAAATTGCAGAAAACTAAATTGCAAAATTAAATTACATGATATCATATACCCGAAAAACGGATTTACAATAGATCTAACGGTAAACAGGTACCAACCCCAATCCATCTCGTCAACCAAACATTCAATCGCATAAATTAAATTAAAAGAAGCAATTTTTTATTCTATTCCACTCCTTATTAATTAATTAATTAATTAATTAATTATGCAATCATGATCAAAAAATCACTTTAACCTGGCTCCGATACCACATGCTGGATATACCCGAATCCGGATCCGATCCATGGTTGATCGCCAGATCTGATTCACAGCACCGATCGAGACACTCGATCAAGCACAGCGGAAGCTACGAATAAATCGCATGCGATTTTACCACGATTTGATTCGCATAATAATTAAAAATCTATAAGAAGGTTAGTAGATTTACCCAACCGGAGAGAAGCCGTGATCTTCCGGATTGTATCTCCAAGCGACGACTGGTGGACGTCGATCCTCGCCGTAGAACCTCCTCGAGTATGCACAAGAAAAACCCAAGTTTTTCTCCTCCCAATGGGTAAGACTAGAAAACAAAATTTCTCTCTTTTTTATTAAAAAGGTGCGTCCCTTTTTTCTCAATAATGGCGTGGTTTTGTATCCATTTTGTGTTGGGAGAAACTCTCTTTTTATAAGAAAATAACTAATAATTTGAGAGTTTATCCTTTACACACAAATTTATCTTTTCCTTTTAGGAAAATAAAACCTTTATCCAATAGGAAAACAAATTTCCTATTTATCCAATAAGAAAACTAATTTCTTATTTATAATTATTTAACACATAAATAATTATATTATCCACATTATAATTAATTAGGAGAAAATTTCTTTCCCAAAACTAAAATAATATGGCGCCACTTTATGCCATTTGGGATAATAGAAAATGTCTTTTCTATTTTACATATTATTACCGAATAAATAATATTTCGCATATTCATTAAATAGACCAACTATTTAACTTATTCTCGAGGTTCCACAAAACGAGAAAACACTCGCGTGTTAGGAGCCAACCCGGGGACCATAGACCCATAACCAGTAGCTACAATAAATTGAATAAAATATTCATCGAACAGAATATTTCTACTAAACTTATTAATTCCGGAATTACGCCACCATTAATCCGAAACTGAACTCTATCGATTGTAGACATAGCATATTCTCAAAACGTCGAGTCGATAAGTGTCCATTGATATAATCATTACATACAGACTAACCCTCCATAGACTATCCGTAATGAAGCAAGATTATTTCCGTAAACCTTCTTCAATACATATTATCCTTATTTACCATTAACCCACTAGTGATGAATTAGTTCATAACCAATACGAACTCCCGGGATTGATCAGTTTCTAGGATTAAGAAATAAGGGGATTGTCTTTCTACTTCCCGCATGAAGGAATGGATTCCATATCTGTGAGACACACACTTCTCCCTCATTACAGAATAGTCCCAACGTGAAAGTGATTTGGACCACGCCTCTTAGCGATCCTTAACGAACACGTCAAACCCTATCTTGAAAAAAGTAGGAGTATGCAATCACTTCAGGATTAAGGTTAATCCATATGTGATCATCTTGTGATTTAATAAGATTTCTCAATCACGGAATTAGATGAGAAATACAGATTAAATCAGTCCAGTCCTATATGACTACATTATATATAAATGCCCCACTTAGACAATCAATGTCGACGGTCCGGATAAGACGGTCACACCATAAAGTGTTCTGGGTGCATTAATGGTGGTTTAATCATTCGACCCCATACTTTGATTAACTTCACCATGGACTAACATTTCAAGTGTATCACCATAAACTTAATCCTCATGTGTGACACACACTTAGTTATATGGCTACATATGATACAACTTGGTGTTTGGATTCCGGAAGCTCGTAACATTGGTCCCGATAAACCCCAATTTAGTGCTTCTTTTCCACCAATAATACCTACACCCTCAACCCGTTCTAAAAAAACGGGATTACGCGTAATAAGTCTTTTATACTCATTAACCCCTGTTAAAAAAAACTCACAAAAATCTAAACATTTATCTATCCAGCCGCAAATAATAAGATGAGAATAAAATTTTCATTTATTAACTATAAAAACAATTACATAAATTGTCTTTCGGGTGCTACTTCCAACAGCGGAGCGTCTCACAGTTTTATTCATATTAGATCAATTAAATCTCATAAAGGGGACTGTTGAACAGAATATAGGGTAACTAGGTTGTGGATTAGCACCTAGGGACCAGTTTAGGAGATTACACCCACAACACATTCATTAGAAGCTATTGGTTGGTTGGTAGGTGTTAAGGGCTAAATTATAGTGATTTTCACATATATATTATACATCAATTTCCCCTATATATGTATTCCTTTCATAGAAATTGAGCTATATATTCAAATATTGAGTGAATGAGGTTTTCAACGGTTAAATATGAAAACGTATCAATTTATACGATTATTTGATTGTTTTATATGGTTTTGGATATTGTTACGTTTTTGTGGTGTTTGGATGCAATGTAGATACATGTTTTTGACTTGGAAGAGGATAAAGATGGAGATAAAGCTTGGAATGAAGCATTCAAGCAGCCGAACTTCCGATGCAGTTCTTGATATGATATACACTGATTTGACTCTCGACCTCAAGAGAAGAGTTGTAGGGCTTGAAGAGAGGATTCTACAGGATCTTGAATCACTTCATTCCGACTTACGAGGCCCGAGATATGAGCGTTACAAGTTTGGATAATGATGCTGTGGTATTGGAAAATCCCGAAAACGACTCGGAATACGACGGGCTAGTCAAAAAGGCGTTTTCTGAAGAAGAGTCCTTAATGAAAGTTGTAGAGTTTTCCGAGAGCTTAATTATGACATTCGGATCATAATTTTTGGAGGTCTACAACTCAAGATATGAATTTTATAAGTTTCATTCCTAAAAAAGAATTATTCAGCCGCCTTACTTCAAACAGCCGACATATATCCCTATATATATTTGCATGCTGTTCAACCCTAATCCCATAATTCATACACAATTATTTCCTGCGGCAACATCAAAGCAGCGGCAGTTCTTGAGAGACTCAAGGCCGGTCACCCGAGCCTTGTGCTCGGGTGATCCGGGGTTAGATTAGATGTAGTTTTCTTCTGTTTTTCGATTCATGAGATCATCAATGTACCAAACCTTGTGAGTTTATTTATTTAATTTATTCAGCCCTGTTTTATCTTCATGATTTATGATTCGTTTTGTATCTTTTCTATGCGTTCTTTGATGCCATGTGAATTAGAATCGAAAGATTAGTTCACGATTGATGTTTATAATACGGAAGTTGCATAAACGCTAGATCACCATAGAAAGATAGGGTTTTTAGCCATTAATGATGACAAGTTAATGAGTTAGATTCCTAGGTTGTTAGGTTCTTTAAAAACGAGAGTTAATTGAATCTACACCCAAGTTTTGTTTGGTAAATCAGTCTCAACATTCGAAAGATGAGAGATAGATAATTGAATTCACCACGAAAGTGGGCTTTCATAGCTTGAGAGATAAGTTCACTAAGAGATTAGGGATTTGTGTCTCGTGAAAGGGCGAAACCACAAACTGAATTAGAATCATGAGATTAACTAGAATTGAAATCACTTAGGTTTGTACTTTGGTTGTTCCCATGTTTCTCAGGTTAGATTTATTTTGATTGTTCTTTTGTGTTTTTCTGTTTTTATGCTTTTGCTTTTCGTTTATTTGTTTTTGTTGAGTAGCAATTGGGAGGATTAATTAGATTAGATTCTACATACCTTTTCCCTGTGGATCGACCCCTTACTCATTACGCTTACTAGCAACAACCCGATGTTTTGGTCGGTTAGGAGTTAGTTTTGCATATAGGTTAGGGTTATAAATTTTCTTTTGTTATTGATGCAAAATATCCGCAACAGTAGGTTAAGGCTCATCCTTAGTGATTCGGTAAATGTGTTAAGAATAGTGTTCTTGATCATAGTTTAGCTATTTCGTTTATCATACTTTTTCAAGTTAGTATTTTTTAATCTTTTTCTAGTTACTATTATTTTCAACCCTATTGTGAGCCTAAACTGAATACAAGCACGATTGTGATACTTAATCGATTCCTCATGGGATACGACCATGCTCGCCGTTGGTTAAAGTTGGTTTACTATAATTTGGCCATCAGTTTTCCCTGTTAATCAATGACAGTCCCGTAGGTTTATTTAATTCATCTAGACGGATCAAACAAGGGGATCCAATATCCAGTTATCTCTTAATTCTGTTAACAGAAGCACTCTCCAGAGGGATAAGGTCAATATTCTCACATGGTAAATATACTTATATAGTCCCAAGGGGATACCTAGTGGTCAAATGTTAATTTGACCACTGTCAGGAAGTTGATGTCTTTATTAAAGCAATATGAAGAAGGTACTGGGCAAAATAAAAATGGTGGGAAAAGCTTGTTTCTGATTGGTAAACATGCTCCTTCTAGTACAATTGCTTAGATTCAGCAGCATACACAGATGCAGCAGACAAATTTGCCCATTATTTTTCTAGGCTATCCAATACATATATGTAAAGCAAAATGAGCCTTTTTCAATGGTTTGGTACAAAAATTTGAGGAAAAGTTGCAAGGATGGTATGCCAAGTTACTTACTCCAGGAGGCAGGATTATATTGGCAAAACATGTTTTAGCATCCTTGCCAGTAAACTAGATGGCAGCAATGAGATTGCCTGTTGTAGTCTGGAAAAATCTGGAAAGAATTATGTCAAATTTTATCTGGAATTACTCTCAAGAAAGAAAACATAGAACTTGGAGGAAATGAGAATCTCTGTGCTATCCGTTGGCGGAGAATGGTTTAGGGTTCATAGATTTAAAACATGCTCAATCCAGTTTCTCATGCAATCTATGGTGGAAGTTGAGAAATCACCAAGGTCTTTGGGCTTCAAAAAAATTGATGAATAGTGAGTATCCATCGTATTAGCTGCAAGCATAGAAGATTCTTGCACCTACTCAGCAATTCATTGATGATAATACTAGATATATTTGTATGCCTTTCAATACATGGTTATGGACTCCAACAGCTTCATGGCAGTTTTCAGTGGCCTCAGCCTATCAACAACTTAGAAATAAGAAATTATCTAAATTTGAATTGGGAGAGATATGGAAGCCACCCATCCCAACTAGAATTTCCTTCTTTCTATGGAGGTTATATAATTTTTTGCTCTCTTTTCCAGATCAGTTGATGAAAATAGGCATTTAGGGTCGTTTCAAATGCCCTTTCTGTCCAGCGGGTGATTCCCTTTTCCATGCCTTTTGGAGTTGTCAAAATTCCCAAATGTTTGGGGGCATTTTCAAGGTATGCTTAGCTTCTCTCCTCACAGGAAATCATGGAAATCTTTTATGCAGGACTGTCTCTTAGATGATCAAAAAGTTGCTCTTGGAAAGATTAAGAATGCAGTTTTCTACTTTATTTTATGGGACTTATAGAAACAAAGGACTAGCAAACTTTATGGTCAATCAGTCCCTTCAATTGCTCAAGTGATAGCAGGTGTTATCCAGAATGTTCAGCAATCTGCAAACAAAATGAAGTTCAAATTGAAACATAAGGATGATCATATATTGCTCCAGACTAGTCTAGGTTTGAAATGGCCGAAGACCAGTCCCAAATCTGTTATTTTGATGCAGTGGCTTCCGCCAGATGAGCCATGTGTCATATTAAATTATGATGGATCAGCTTTGGGTAATCCAGGTTCTGCTGGGGGATTTTAGTGGTTAGAAATAGCACTAGCAAAGTCTTAATTGCAAGTTATAAAGCTTATGGGAATAACACAAACATGGGTGCTGAGTGAAGCTATGCAAGCTCGTAATGCTGAATGTGAGAAGCAAGGTTATTGCCAAATAATGATTGAAAATGACTCAGAAATTCTCTTCAAAATGCTCACTGTCAGTAAGGTGACTTAAACTCTGCATCTGGGTGGAACCAATCTGAAGACTCAGCTGTGTGATGGACGGTGAGAAGTGTATTCAATTCCGTGCATCGGTAGGGTGGAGTCTACCGAGGCTTCGGCAGGGTGACTATCGGCGGGGTGATAGTCCGCCGAGTACTTGAATACAAGCAGGTCCCACATCGCTGAATTACGTTATGTGATGACTATACGGTGTCATTAAAAGGAGGACACGTGTAGGGGTATTTATGGTGCATCGACAAAGATTCCTTGCGGCTAGGGTTTAGGGATTTGTGCCTATAAATACAATTGTTGTCTCATTATCTGTGTGTGTTGAAATCTGTAAAATTCAGTGCATAATAAAATATCTCTTTTCTGCCCGTGGTTTTTTACCTCTCCCACTGAGGGGTTTTCCACGTTAAATCTGTGTTCTTCTTGTTTTTGTTTTCTCCTTTGATTGGTTATGTTTGATTGCTTCTGTTTCTGTTTCTTGCATCTGAAGTTATCTCCATCCGTTTTATAACAAGTGGTATCGGAGCAAGGTTCTGGAGAAAACAATCTGTACGATCAACTTCGTCTTCACCAAGGCCTTCGACAAGGTGCTAGGATCTCGTGACAAAGTTGTGATCTTTAGCAAGGAAAGATGTCGGCAGTAAACGTAAAAATCGATAAATTTACGGGGAAGGAACAGTTTTGGTCTATGGCAAATCAAGATGCGTGCCTTTGTTGAAACGACGGGGTTTGTGGAATCCTTTATCCGACAAACCAAATACAAGTGCGGCAGATTATGCCGTCTGGAAGAGAAAGCACATTCAACCATCATGTTGTGCTTATCGATGATGTTATCACCGAGGTTCCGAGGAAGACACCGCGACCAAGTTGTGGAAGAAGCTTGAAAGCTTTGTATATGACCAAGTCACCGACCAACAAGTTGTTGTTGAAACGAGAGGTTGTTCGGTTTGAAGATGCATGAAGGAAGTCCACTGAGGGAACATCTGGACCAGCTGAACACAATATTGCTTGATTTAAGGAATATTGATGTTAAAATTGAAGATGAAGATGCAGCCCTAATCCCGTTGGTGTCATTACCGGCATCATATGAAAACTTTGTGCAGTCTTTCATAGTTGGAAAGGATACAGTAGCTTTGGAGGATGTGAGGTCTGCCTTACATGCCAGGGAGCTTAGACACGAGGTCTTTGGAACGGACGGTCGGTTGGCTGGGCTAGTAGCTAGCGACAATAGTGGAAAAGGATATGGACGAGAAGAAGAAAAAGAAGTCGTGGTCCAAAGGTCCTAAGTCTGCGATGTACGTAATTCTTGTAAGGAGCGGGGACATTGGAAGTCCAAGCTGTCCAAGGAAGAAGAAACGACGGGAAGGCAATTCGGCACATCGGCTTTGGCTACCGAGCAATCGATGAGGATGCGGTTCTAGTTGCGGGGGATTCTACACACCACAATGATGTGTGGATACTTGATCTACGGAGCATCCTACCATATTTGTCCAAACGAGAGAGTGGTTTTCTACTTATGAGCGGATAGATGGTGGTCAAATCTATATGGCCAACAAGCAAGGTACGTAAAGTTGTGGGAATTGGCTCGGTAAAGTTAAGGACGAGAGGATGGTAAATTTTGTACACCGAAGGATGTAAGACATGTTCCACGAGATGACCAAGAATTTGGTATCTCTCGATCCACCTGGACGACAAGGGTTCAATTTCAAGGGTGAAGGTGGACAATTTGAATGTCTTTAAAGATTCGGTTGTAGTCCTCAAAGGCATCAAGAGGGAACCTTGTATATATTACAAGGATCTATCGTATCCGGCACCGCCGTCGTTGCATCCTCGGCAGTTCACCGGATCTCGAGCGGAGACTCGGTTTGTGGCACATGAGACTTGGTCACATGGGTGAAAGGGGTATGCAAGTTCTTTCTTCGACGGGTTTTCTTGGGGGATATAAGGTCAAGAATCCGGACTTTTGTGAACATTGTGTGTTTGGAAAATTGCACGAAGTAAATTCTCGGCAGGTTGCACAATACAAAGGCAACACTTGATTATATCCATTCGAGGCTCGCTGGGGTCCATCAAGAGTTGAGTCATTGGGTGGTCACAGATATTTTGTGTCATTCATAGATGACTATTCAAGGATAACTTGGGTGGTGATGATGAAGAACAAAAGTGATGCATTCGGTAACTTCAAGCAAAGTGGAAGGCCCTAGTGGAGAATCGGTTAGGCAAGAAAATCAAGAAGCTCCGTACGGATAATGGTCCGGAATTTCGCCGGACGGATTTTGATTCATTTTGTGCGGTGAGGGTATTGCCGGACATCATACCGTAAGGAATACACCTCGTGAGAATGGTATAGGCGAAAGGATGAATCAAACTCTACTTGGAGAGGGCAAGATGTATGCTTTCTCAAGTTTGGTTTATCAAGGAGATTTTGGGCGGTAGGTCGTTAAGACAAACCTTGCTACTTAATCAACGGGAGCCCTCACACAGGGATCAATCTCAAGACACCATTTGAGATGTGGTCAGGCAAGCCTGCTGACTACTCAGTTCTAAGGGTTTTTGGAAGTACAGCTTACTATCATGTTAGTGAAGGGAAGTTGGAGCCAAGAGCCAAGAAGGGAGTGTTTGTGGGGTATGGTGATGGAGTAAAAGGATATAGAATTTGGTCATCAGCAGAGTCCAGAGTAATCCTCAGCAGGGACGTTGTGTTTGATGAAAATTCTATGTTAAACACATCAGTGGAGAGGTCTACTGAGTCTGGAACCAGTGCTGAATCTGATAGTGTTGAGAAACAGGTGGAGCTTCAGGTGGAGTCTACTGATATGCAACAATCGGTGGATCCAAATCAACACTATACCGATCCGGATAATGAACCGAGAATCCGATCCAAGCCGTCTGCGTCGAGACCTCGGCGGGCGTCATACAAACATTGATCGGCAGAGTCTGGCGCCGGCGGGCCTAGAAGATCTAATGTTGGGATACCTCCAAGGAGATATGGATATGATGATTTGGTGGATATGCACTCCAAGTTCTTTGAAGAAGTAGAGGTTCTTTGAACCTACTACTTACGGGGAAGCGATGACATGTATAGAAGCATCTCGGTGGCATGCGGCCATGGGAGATGAAATGGAGTCATTATTGAAGAATCAGACTTGGGAATTGGTCAAACAGCCTACTGGCAAGGGAGTTGTGACTTGTAAATGGATCTTCAAGAAAAAGGAAGGAATAACAAAGGCAGAAGGGGTCAGGTATAAGGCACGTTTGGTTGCAAGAGGATTCAGTCAAAAGGAAGGGGTTGACTTTGATGAAATATTTTCACCAGTGGTCAGACACACTTCAATCAGGGTGCTACTAGCAATGGTGGCACAGCAGGATCTGGAACTTGAGCAATTAGATGTGAAAAGCTGCTTTTCTACATGGTGAGGTGGATAAGGAGATATACATGACACGACTCGAGGGTTTTCAAGTTCCCGGCAAAGAAAACTATGTTTGCAAGTTGAAGAAATCATTGTATGGTTTGAAGCAAGCTCCAAGGCGGTGGTATAAAAGGTTTGACAGAGTTTATGCTTGACAGGTTATAACGAAGTCCATATGATTGTTGTGTTTACTACGATCTGCTTGAAAGATGGATCATATATCTATCTTGTCCCGTATGTGGATGACATGCCGATAGCCGCAAGGAAGTCGATGTTCAAAATCTGAAGAATCTTCTCGAGTCTTGAATTTGAAATGAAATATTTGGGTGCCAAGAAAATCTTGGGGATGGAGATGCGGAGAGATAGAAGTCGGAAGAAGTTGTTCTTGTCTCAAAGCGGGGTTATGTGCGAAGATATTGGCCAAGTTTGGGATGTCTGTTGCAAAACCAATAGATACTCCTATGGCATCAAATGTTCATTTGTCCGTTTATGCTTCACGATCAATTTGAAGAGAAGGAGTATATGTCAAAAGTTCCCTATGCTAGTGCGGTTAGCGTCGATGTATGCCATGGTATGCACTAGGCACGATCCGGCTCGGGCGGTCGGTGTTGTCGACGAGGTTTATGGCTCAACCCGGAAAGGAACACTTTGGATAGGCATTTGTTAAAAGGATATTCGGGTACACGAGAGGTACGGTCGATGTTGGTCTCATTTATAGAGGTGATCGGGTCCGGTCACGGAGTTCGTGATGCGATTATGCAGGTGATGTTGACAGTAGAAAATCAATGACTGGTTATGTTTTTACATTGGGAAATGCAGTGGTCAGCTGGAAAGCTACTCTTCAGGCTACAATAGCCTTATCAACTACTGAAGCAGAATATATGGCTCTTACTGAAGCAGTTAAGGAGGGTGTCTGGTTGAAGGGGCTAGTCAATGATTTGGGGTTGCATCAGGATCAGGCTGAGATATATTGTGACAGTCTAAGTGCAATATGTTTAGCCAAGGATCAGGTTCATCATGAGAGAACCAAGCATATTGATGTCAGGTATCATTTCTTGAGGAATGAGAAGAGGGTTGTGGTGAAGAAGATTGGCACAAAGGAGAATCCTGCTGATATGTTCACTAAACCAGTTCAGCAGAGTAAGTTTCAGCTTTGCCTGGACTTACTGAATATTCAAAGCTTGTAACTGTTTCGGAAACTCTGCGAGGGCGGATCGGTGGAGTGGATCTTTGTGGAGATAGTCCGGTACAAGTACATCGGCATTGACGAATGCATACGGTACAAGTACATCCGGTTATGCAATACTGTTTGACTCAGTGAGAGTTGAAGTCAAGGTGGAGATTTGTCGGTAAGGTGACTTAAACTCGCATCCGGGTGGAACCAATCGAAGACTCGGTGTGTGATGGACGGTGAGAAGTGTATTCAATTACGTGCATCGGTAGGGTGAAGTCTGCGAGGCTTCGGCGAGAGGTGACTATCGCGGGGTGATAGTCCGCGAGTACTTGAATACGAAGGGGTCCCACATCTGCTAATTCTGTTATGTGACAGCTATACAGTGTCATTAAAAGGAGGACACGTGTAGGGTATTTATGGTGCATCAGACAAAGATTCCTTGCGGCTAGGGTTTAGGGATTTGTGCCTATAAATACAATTGTTGTCTCATTATCTGTGTGTGTTGAAATCTGTAAAATTCAGTGCATAATAAAATATCTCTTTTCTGCCCGTGGTTTTTTACCTCTCCCACTGAGGGGTTTTCCACGTTAAATCTATGTTCTTCTTGTTTCTGTTTTCTCCTTTGATTGGTTATGTTTGATTGCTTCTGTTTCTGTTTCTTGCATCTGAAGTTATCTCCATCCGTTTTATAACACTCACACAACAAGCCCATATTCCTTGGAAGTGTTTGATGGAGATTACAGACTTGCAGGAGACAATTCAGCAATATCAATTGAAAATTTTCTCATATCTACAGGGAAGGAAATTCGGTGGCTGACCATTTGGCTAACATTGCCAGCTCAACTAAAGAATCTAACCTGTTCAACTTCATGTAGTTAAATGGAACTCTTGGTCTGTTAGTGCTGAGGGACTCTTTACAACTTCATGCTTTGAGAATCAAAAAAAGAAGCTTATCACAACTAGAAGCACTCTTCATTTATAATGAAGTGTGCAAAGAGGTTGTTTGCTTCTCTGTTAGAAGTCTCTGGTCTTTATTCTTTACTAGTTTACTTGGAAGCTACTACTGTTGTGATCATATGCAGGTTATGTAACACCCCAAATTATTGGGTTGTAACAGGACATATAAGATACTATATTTGGTTATATTATTTACAGTGGCCGTTATAAAATAAATAAATGGAAACATATCGTAGCCCCATTATTTTATTTTATTTTCGTTTGAAAATAACTGTACGAATAATAGATATATATATATGAATATACACATGTATACAGATATATATTATATAGACACATATAGATACATATGCACACACGTCAATTCTTTCTCCCTTTTTCTTTCAAAATCATGATTATCTATCTCTTTTTTCCTTTCAAAAAGATAATGATTAGGTTGTATACATATCTATATATACATATATAATAGATATATATAGATATATACGTCTATGCCTTTTTCCTTTCAAACTTCATGATTAAGTTAAAAATGACAGCCGACCGCATGCGGTTGGGATTTTTGAAGATAAATTGTAACAAATTATGTGTTTAATTTAAGGATAAATTGTAGGTTTGAATATCAAAATTGAGGATAAACTAATATCAAAATTAAGAGATAAGAGATAAGTTGTTATATCAAAAATTCAAATATTTAAATTAGAACCTATCCATAGAGGTTTAGTAGTATAAATAGGACATTGGACCTGACTTCATAGCACACAAAGAGAAAAAGAAAAAAAAAAAAAAAAAGTAACTCTTCTCCAGAAGCAGACGGTAGCAGGAGGAATAGCTGGAGTAGGATTGTTGACTGTGAGTTCCATTTTATTTTATTTTAACAAAGTCTTTTCGTATTTAATAATTTTTTTTCCTTAACATTATTTTCCGACATGCCGTTTCCGCATGATTTAAGAAATGTTAAACCCTTAGTTTTTGTTTCATATGGATATAGATTGGACATTTTTGTGAGTAACCATGGTGTGTTTTTTTTGTTTAATTGATTTTTAATATATAGAATACTGATATAGTTATAGATACGTTATTTTTTTTTTCTTTCAAGTTCATAGGTAATGGTAACGGTACGGTTTCAAATGTTAACATTATGCTGCGTAAGTCGAATGTCTAAATAATAAAAGACTATTGTGTTTTATGATACTATGTTGATTAATTATCTTTGACGGTATCAATTTTTCCTTTGAAGAAGAAAAAGGAGATCAGTGAGTTATACTCTTGATATATGTTTATTATTTTGATCAAATAATTTTTTTAATGCAATTTCGGCTAATTCAATGTGAGTTTATTTATTTTCTATAAGAACAAGCCTGTATTATTATATAAATATTTAGAATGCTTGTTGATACACTTTGGTCATATTAGTGAGTGTTTTTTTGTTTTTTTTATATTAAAAGTAAAAGCGTACTTGTAATCCACATTGTTATTATTTTTTTCATATAATTATATCTATTATTTTTATAAAGGAGTTTTGAGAGCTTTTACTCGGTAAATGCTTCTAAATATTTTCGATGAAGACTTATCGACAAATTCAATTTTCTATCATGACCCCACTCGATTCAACTTATTTATTTATGTATTTATTTTGGATATGAATAATCAGTTATTTTGATATGATGTATTATCGAAATATTGTTTGAAGCAAATGACACTTTTTGACTCTTGATGGAAAACGTGTATATCAAATTTAAGTGTCACAAAGGTGCGCTTCCAATTTTAAGCTCCATGCAATTTTAACTAGTGCATAGATAATAATTGAAATGACAAACCTATCCAGTTTTGAGATGCACCGATCACAACAAAATAACAAAAAATAATGCTCATGTCTTGTTCCTATTCGAGTGTATTCGTATTCAGTGCAAACTCTAAGAGACTAGTTGAGTTAGGGTCATTGCAACGCAGAACGTCTAGTCACCGGTCTCGGGGCCTCTTGACTTTGGCTCATCGACGAGTCTAGAGTAATGGTACCAAAATTCCCCAATGTCCCATGTGCATGGCCGGGAAAGCAAGGGCCGACGGCTATGTCATGGTTCGGAGGGCGGTGGGGTTATTTGGAGCCTTTTGGGAGGTTCACTAGGCGAAGGTCCGAATCCTTTCCCACGACAATCGGCCGGAATTGTCGGCAATAGCTTGCTTGCTTGTGAAGTGCGGTAGAGAAACATCGGAGTTGGTTGGTAATGACTCATCGACTAAGCCACGTCGGTGTCAAGCGATTAATAGACTTAAATTCAAGAAAATTACTTGACGTTTATATTTTTTTTGCAAATATCATATTTTTGTCATGTACTAACTATCTTGTTAAGTGCGAGGTAAGGAAAGAGCCTTTTGTTGTAACATTTTAACGGTTTTGTAACTACTATTTTTATATATAAAGATTCACGGGCACACACTGGAACTCACTGGCTTTTTAGCTCACACGTTTGTGAAATGTTTTTCTTAGGTTTGGAGGAAGAATACCAGGGTGGTGAGGTAGGCAGGGTAACCTTGGAGGCTGTTCTGGGAGAGGGAGTAGACGAGGAGTTCAACGTGGATCGACGGCTTAGTGTCAAGCTTGATATTTGTTTTTCGGTTCCTTTGAGTTTCATGTTTCCAGTGTAATAAGAGTTTGACGATTTCTTTCATTTTGGAGTCGCGACATTTTATTTTATTTTTTGGATTTAGTAATGTTGAATAAAGATCTAGTTCCCTCAATCCTTTTCTTGAGAATTTAGTACTTGGGCGGTGGATCGCCGGCTTGTCCCTTTGACTAGACCCCAGTGGACCCTAGGGGTCGGGGATAGGCCTATTACAGGTTCACTCAACTTAAATCTGCTGAATGAATTAAGCTGGTTCAATCTGCTGCTTTGTCTTTTTTGCGGGAGCTGCTCTCTGTTTTGGCTCTTAAATGCAGACTTGATTATTCTGGAATGCACTCTTCATCTAATGAAGTGTGCAAACAGGTGTTTGCTTACCCAACCCTGGTTGCTATTTTAAAACTTATTGGATTAGCAGTTGCGCTCCTTTTTTTTCTAGGAGTTTGGCCTGGTGATTGTGTGATGATGTATCCGTTTTTGCTATGGCTTTGGGATCTTGATTTGTAGATGGAGCTTGTATGATGGAAGCTTCTTTGAAGATTGCAAATTGGATATTGGAGCCGAAATTTGTACTTTAGAGATTTTTCCCCATAGGTTTTTCTTACTTTTTGTTGCCTTGGTGGTTTGGGAGTTTATGCCAATGTGTTTTATATGTCCATACTATTTCCCTAGCATCCGTTTTTCCATATTAGATTTTATGGACTAGGGTTTTGAGGAGGTGGGGTGGCACATTGACGAACGGTTGGGTGTGAGGTGGCCAAGGTTGGTGTAAAAAATCTATAACATTTCACTTCTTCATTAATGAAATTTACGGTTTTTGAAAAGAAAGAAAAATTGGAATGACATTTTTATTCAAGTACTCCCTCCGTCCTATAATATAAGGTCTTTTTACCATTTTACACGGTTTCAGAAAACCTAATAAATTAGTTATTTTTTAATAGTTCAATGCAAATTATTGTATTATTTTCTGAGTCTGGCTAGTAATATTACTTTGTTTAGTGTGAAAGTAAAAACACTGCATTTAATATTGTATTGTTTTGTCAGAAGTACTTATATATTGGAACACCACTAAAAAGCCAAAAGACCTTATATTATGGGACGGGTGGAGTATTAATATTTAAATATTTCTTTAAGAATATATTATGTTGTGATTTTGTTACAGCTATTCATACTAATTATGAAAAATATTAAATAGGGGGAGTGGTTTAAAACGACAAAAAGAGGGGGAAAATGAGAATCAGGACAGTGAAAATATAAATTGGGTGATAATGATAAATCCACAGTTCATAACCCCAAATCCACTGTTTGTTGTAGTAAAACTGATCTCAAATCCAATGTTTCACTATCACAATGGAATAAGGACATGTCCCTTTTATCCGAAAAAAAATTCACTGCCCTCTTTGCATATTTATATGTTCAAATTGTCCATTTTAACAATAAACCGTATTAAATATATGTGGGTGTTTTTTTTTCTGAAAGCAATTTGCACCAAAATCATATAAGTCTCTGATGAATATATTGGGTTGGGCCTATATCTACAGAGCGTGCCCTGATGCCAAATAAATTGAATTTTTTTTCTTTTAGATACCAAATATATTGAAATTGAAAGTTGAATTATGAATATCATTTATTACCTTAGGCACCAAAATTACATTCAAATTTTAACATGTAAATGTGGTGCTGGAAATAAATATGGAGTGCAACAGAATTCAGAATAAAAATTCAACATTTATTGAGCTTACCCAATATGGTATTATCCCAGTGGTAATCACTGAGGTTGTTAATCCGGAGGTTCCGGGTTCGAGTCCCTGTGCGGACAAAAGTGTGTGTTCGTGTGTTTCTTTCGTATTCGTGGAAAAAAAAAATATATTGAGCACATGAAAAGTAAAAGCGTTTTTTAAAATGTCTAAATGATGACAACATAGCTGATTTTCTATCGTTATATTTACTTTTCCATATGGTGAGAAATATTTTTAGTAAATGTAACTCAACAAAAAGAAGATATTTAATACATATAATAACAGAAACGGCTGCAGTAATTCGGTGATACGGGTCAGGAACGACACACTGTATTACAAATTTGTAAGCATTAATTTTAAAAATCCAAATACGATTACGGGTCAGAGATCAATATACAGTAAAACTTCTATAAATTAATAACCTCTCTAAAATAATATTTTTCTCCGGTCCCGACTTGGGCCAGTTCAAAAAATGACCAATTTCGATAAGATAATAAGATAATAATTTTTAGAAAATCCCTGTATAGATATACAGTCCCAATAATATCATAAACTAATAATTCTCCATAATCACAAAAATATTTATGTTACAATTTTGTAAAATATGATTTTGTCTGTTTTTTTTTCTTAAAGTTTAAATCTGCTTGAAGCTCATCTCTAATCTTCTTTATTGCATCCGAAAGTTCGGGTGTGGTGCTTTCGAGCTGCATCAAAAAGTTGTTAAGTGTCTTTGATGCGTTGAGATCTTTCTGAGTGCATGAGGAATTATCTCTTTTGTACTCACATAATGATTTTCTTATTTCATCAATCATTGTTGCTTTTGCGACACATTTTAGATGAGAAGCCATTGTTTGGTATGGTTGTTTTTTTATATTTTTTTTTATTTATCTTGTTTATATACACGGTAGTACATGCTATCACTATTATACACCGAATATTTTTGTTGTAAAAATACAATGAATCAAATTAATGTATGTACACTGAATCTTGTATGTACAGTACATTCAATTTGTAACTAATATACATTGAATTAAGTATAATACATAAATTAGTACAGTTCATTCTATTTAAATTTATATAATTAAAATTTAATTTTGTTTGATATCAAAAACTATCTATAAATTAATAATTATTAATTTATAGATAAATTAATACCTCTCTAAATTAATAAAATCTTCCGGTACCAACTATATTAATTTATAGAGGTTTTCTTTGTATGAAAAAATTAGATGGTCAATTAGTAACAATTAGTGTTTAAAATTTTTAAATAGTATAAAAGGTAAATAGAAAAAATATGATTTATTTACGGTGTCGGGTGACCCTAAACCCTATACTTGCCGCCGCCTCTGTGAAAACACAAACAATCTATATAAGGGAGCAAATCAGGACCCAACTATTCACGGAAATTAGCCAGAGGCCATTCTTCCTTAAATTCTTAAGCAGATTAACAACAATGCATTTGGATTCAGAAATTCCAGTGGAAGGACACTGGATAGAACTACAGATCGTTGATCATGGCATATCAATTATCCTGGGCCTCCATGTAAAGGTACTTTGCGATGGCTTTTGATTTTATTTTTTCTTAATGTTATGTGTTAATTATTTTTCTCTCTAATGTCTATTGAAATGAAAGAACATGAAGCCAAGAAATTAAACACTACCACAGATCACACAGATTCTCAAATCTAATTGGAAAGCTAATAATTTTTGTCCTTGAATGTTTCCGAAATCTATAATTTTTCACTCTTTGTGTAGCCAAAAAAAATTAGATGATGCTTTTTCTTATTTTTTCTTCCCTAATAGCGGTGTTTTCCTTAACCTGGAAAATAAAATTGTAGAACCGAATACACTGAAGAGATTAAAATAAAGCCGAAAGGTGTTTTCACGTTTTTTTCCATCATGGCGGTGTTTTCTGCAAAAACACTTCCCTCATTTTGTCCGTCAATGTTAGGTCCACCGGAAATTACACGATTGAGGGGCCTCTCATTTTCTCAATTGATGTTTCACTATTGCTCTTTCTATTTCATCCAATTTCCAGTCGTTTTGCATTACTCTAATTTTATGCCATGTCATTTAATCACCAATTTGTTAATTTATTGTGTGAGTGGACAATTATTACGTCTGTACTCTTATAGACTTCAAATTGGTACATCTTGCAATGAACTTGCAACATGATTATCAATTTCCTAATCTTCTTGATGTTGCTTTGTCCGCAGGTTGAAGCTTTTTTATCCGAATTTCCCTTGCGTACTCCGGATTCATATTCACTAATACGCGTGGACAAGCACCTGGCCTCGCGTCCAATTCATCCAGTAGAGTCTAGCATCTGAATCTCTTCCCATAAATTCTTTCCTAATGGATACCCTAACAAGTTCAGATTCAACGGCATCAATTGTTTGATGATTGACTGCCGTAGACTCGAGATCTCATTCTGAAGTTTGGAGAAAAAAGAGTAATGTCTTTCCATGGAGTTGGATTATCGGTTGGTCAAAAAACCAATTTCCACGACGTTGTGTCTTCTCATTTTATAGAATATATAAAGTTAACCAATACACGTTGGCCCGACAAAGGATTCCGCCAAAAGATCCACCTAATTTGATCTGTTTACCTGAAACTAGAAGTAGCATCTGACTGATTCATCGCAAATTTTATCCTGGATCAGGATTCATGCCTTTATGATGCGGTTTCTTGGCCCTAAAGAAGTTAGTTTTATTAGGCTTTTTCGTGAAAAAAAAGGAAATTAAGGATCCCACGAATAGAACCTAGTTACGGCGGCAAACACTTGGTGTAGAGGACGCCGTACTTCAAGAGGAGGATTTCGAAACCCAATTACTTCGATTCTCTAACCTTAAAGTTTGTTTTCTTTGTGTACGTATTTGGGGGATTATATTCTCTAGTGGCTAGTTAAACATGTTCTCGGGTCGTTCCTTAGTGGCTAGTTGGGTTTGCATTCTTGTGAAAAGACTCTGTCTTGGAATTACAGATCGTCGATCATGGCATATCATTTATCTTGGGATTGCGTGTATAGGAATGCATTTTTCCCCTTTAATGTAATGCGGTTGTTATTAACGTCTCTGATATGTAATGTATTGATTTAAAAAATATATATATATGAAGCTAAGAAGCACAAATACAAAGCACTCGCATCCTGTAATCTATTTGTAAGAACTGAAAATTGATAGACAAAGTACACATCAAAATGCACCTTGCAGATCAGATTCATTCAAAAAGGCATTGTAAATTGCAGCACTGTCGATTTAGTCGGACACAATATTTATAAAAAATTTTGACCTTGCAGATGTTGAAATTTACTTTCGACCTCTTGTGTCCTAAAAATAGATCGATTGTAGTGCCAATAATAACACTGATATTCCATAAATACCCAATAAAAAAATAACTAGTAACGGATACACAGACCCCAATTTATTAGTGTGATTTGTTTGGATCTTTAGCCATTTGTTTAGTAGCCTTAATTGCAATCTTTTTCTTTGGGTAGCCTTAATTTATTGAATATTCTAAATAGATTTTTGGCAAGGACATATTTTCTAATAAATCGGGCTTCAAGAAAACCGAAAAGTAAACAAGATAAAAACAATGTAAACTTCCAACAATACATTTTTTTTATTAATTTCATTTAATGCTTTTATACCAAAAAAAAAATTAAAAAAGAATAAAATATGTTCATCTATTATTCATGTAATGGTGACTTAAGCCTATACTACTGAGGTCTGGTGTGGAAATTATGGTGGTCAGTAGAGCTTGAAGCATCTGCTGAATCTGGTGTTCGTCTGGGGTAGTAGCAGAGTTGATCAGTCTGCTGGAGCTGAGTCTGCTGATACAGGGTATCATTAGAGTGAAGTCTGCTGATTCACAGCAGACTTAAGGAACACGTCTGCATGGTTTCCTAAGTCGGTGGAGTTACTTCTGAGGTATTTCAGTCATTTACTGGTTGCCTGTTTAGTCAGTTAGGGTTGGATTCCCAGGGCTATAAATACCATATGTATTAATTGTAACTTAATGTAACTTTCTGGTGATAATAAAATATCCTCGTTTGTCCGTGGAGTAGTCAGCACATTGCCGGAAACCACGTAAAATTTGTGTTCTTGTTTCTGTGTTTGCATGCTTGTTTATCTTATATCTTTACTCACAATCACCATCACTTCTTGATCGATCTGTCATAACAAACTGGTATCGGAGCGTCCGGGTTCATCAAGAAATCTGTTTATCTGTTTTAAGCAAGGTAGATTGGCACCAAGGTCATAATTGACGCTAGGATTTGGGATCTACGCAAGATTTTCTGGTGAGAAAGATGTCTGCTTTAAATGTTAAGATTGACAAGGTTAGAGGAAGGAACAACTTTAGTTTATGGAAGATCAAGATGCGTGCTTTGTTGAAGCAACATGGATTGTGGGGTCCCTTGTCAGAATCAACAGAAGGAAGTCTTTGCCGAGAGAGCCAGTCTGGAGGAGAAAGCACATTCAACAATTATGTTGTGCTTGTCTGATAATATTATCACAGAAGTTGCTGAGGAGGACACTGCTGAGAAGTTGTGGTCCAAACTTGAGAGTTTGTACATGACTAAGTCTCTAACCAACAAGTTGTTGTTAAAACATCGTCTGTTTAGTATAAGGATTCATGAGGGCACTCAGTTGAGGGATCATCTAGACCAGCTGAACAAAATATTTCTTGATTTAAGAAATATTGATTGGAGGATTGAAGATGAGGATGCTGCATTGATTCTACTTGTGTCACTGCCAGCATCATATGAGAACTTTGTACAGTCCTTTATTGTTGGAAAGGACTCAGTATCATTGGAGGATGTAAGGTCATCACTCCATGCTCGAGAGTTACACCATAAGTCATCTGGATCTGGAACAGATAGTCAGTATGCTGGGTAGGTGGCCCGTGGAGTCAGCAGGGGGCCAGGAAATTCTGGAAAGAAGAAATTCAAAACGAATTCCAAGGGTCCTAAAGCTAAGGATATCTGTAATTACTGCAAGGAGCAGGGACATTGGAAAAATGAATGTCCAAAGAGGAAGAAGCAACAAGGTACTCAGCAGGTACAGTTGCTCTGGCAGAACAAGACACCAACTCTGAAGAAGATCTGGCCTTAGCAGTTTCAGAGTTAGTAGGGCACAGATATGTGTGAATTCTGGACACAGGGGCATCTTATCATGTGTGTCCAAACATGGAGTGGTTTTCAACTTATCAACATGTTGATGGAAGTCATATTGCTATGGCCAACAACAAGGTTTGCAAAATAGTTGGGATTGGATCAATCCAACTTGGGACACATGATGGTAAATTCTACACATTGAATGAGGTTAGGAATGTTCCACAAATGACCAAGAATTTGATATCACTTAGTCTACTGGATAGAAAAGGGTTCAAGTTCAGGGGAGAAGGTGGAGTGGTGAATGTCTATAAGGGTTCAAGTGTGATTCTGAAGGGTATCAGGCAGAGGACATTGTACATACAACAAGGGTCTACTGTATCAGGTTCTGCTGCTGTTGCATCTTCAGAGGTTCACCAGTCATAATTGACTAAGTTGTGGCATATGATATTAGGTCATATGGATGAAAGAGGGATGCAAATACTGTCTAAGTCTGATCTACTTGGGGGGCATAAGGTCAAGGAACTGGAATTTTGTGAGCACTGTGTGTTTGGGAAGCTACATAGGAGCAAGTTCTCAAAAGCAATCCACAT
The DNA here is from genome assembly GCA_036785695.1 of Gentiana straminea. Lineage (NCBI taxonomy): Eukaryota > Viridiplantae > Streptophyta > Magnoliopsida > Gentianales > Gentianaceae > Gentiana > Gentiana straminea. The sequence continues at coordinate 3,824,589 of JAVUPR010000298.1, forward strand.
CACAAAAGGGACACTTGATTATGTCCATTCTGATTGTTGGGGACCTTCAAGGGTGGAGCCATTGGGTGGTCACAGGTATTTTGTGTCTTTTATAGATGATTATTCAAGGATGGTTTGGGTAATTGTAATGAAGCACAAGAGTGAAGCATTCAAGAACTTCAGGCAGTGGAAGGCTTTGGTTGAAAATCAGACAGGGAGGAAGATCAAGAGACTTAGAACTGATAATGGACTGGAATTTTGTTTGCCTGAGTTTGATGAATTTGCAAGAATGAAGGCATTGCTAGGCACCATACTGTCAGAGATACTCCATAGCAGAATGGTGTTGCAGAAAGGATGAATCAAACTCTTTTGGAGAGGGCAAGGTGCATGCTCTCTAATTTTGGTCTAGCAAGGAGATTTTGGGGGGAGGCTGTTTATACAGCCTGCTACTTAATCAATAGGGGGCTCACACTAGGATCAAACTTAAAACACCACTTAAAGTTTGGTCAGGAAAGTCAGCAGACTACTCTGGACTTAGGGTTTTTGGAAGCACTGTCTACTACCATGTCAGTGAGGGTAAATTGGAGCCTAGGGCCAAGAAGGGTGTGTTTGTTGGATATGGAGATGGAGTTAAGAGGTATAGAATCTGGTCATCAGCTGAAAATAGGGTTATACTCAGCAGGAGTGTAGTCTTTGATGAAAATTCTATGCTTAACTCATCGGTGAGGGCCACATCCGAATACGAAATTGGATGCGAGGCGAGTAGGTTGACAAACGGTGGAGCTTCAAGTAGAGTCTCTTGAATCAAAAGACTCAGCAAGGGATAGTCAACACTCAGTAGATCCAGAACAGGATCCAAACCAGTCTGTTGAACAAGGGTCAGTAGACACTCAGACAGCTGATGTTGGTCAGCAGTGTATAGCTCTAAGCAAGCCTAAGAGGACCAATATCAGACCTCTAAGAAGGTATGGGTTTGAGGAGGATATGGTTGAGTATGCACTACAGGTAGCTGAAGAAGTGGATGGTTTTGAACCTAACACTTACAGGGAAGCTGTGACATGTTCTGAGGCATCCCAATGGCTTGTTGCTATGGGAGAAGAAATGGAGTCACTTCAGAAGAATGAGACTTGGGATTTGGTCAAACAACCACAGGATAGAAGGGTGGTAACTTGCAAATGGATATTCAAAAAAAGGAAGGAATGACATCTGCTGAGGGTTTTAGATATAAGGCACGTTTGGTTTCCAGGGGGTTCAGTCAGAAAGAGGGGGTAGACTATGAAGAAATATTTTCTCCAGTGGTCAGACATACTTCCATCAGGGTGCTGTTAGCAATAGTGGCACATCAGAATCTTGAACTTGAGCAATTGGATGTGAAGATTGCTTTTCTACATGAAGATGTAGATAAGGAGATTTATATGACTCAGCCAGAGGGTTTCCAAGTTCCTGGCAAAGAAGGATATGTGTGCAAGTTGAAGAAGTCCTTATATGGACTTAAGCATGCTCTAAGGCAGTGGTATAAGAAGTTTGACAACTATATGATTCAGCAGGGTTATAGCAGGAGTCCATATGATTGTTGTGTTTATCACAACAAGTTGAAGGATGGATCAATAAACTATCTGGTGTTGTATGTAGGTGATATGCTGATAGCTGCTGCAAACAAGTTTGACATTCAAGATCTGAAGAATCTGCTCAAGGCAGAATTTGAGATGAAGGATTTGAGGAATGCAAAAAAAATCCTGGGGATGGAGATCTATAGAGATATGAAGCAGGGGAAGCTATTCTTGTCTCAACAGGGGTATATTCAAAAGGTATTATCCAAGTTTGGCATGTCAGCAGCCAAACCTATAGATACTCCAATGGCATCAAATCTACATCTGTCTGCTGTGTTTGCTCCACAGTTAGCTGAAGAGGAAGAATACATGTCTAAGGTTCCATATGCTAGTGCCGTAGGCAGTCTAATGTATGCCATGGTTTGCACTAGGCCTGATTTGGCTCAGGCAGTCAGTGTTGTCAGCAGGTTTATGGCTTAACCTGGAAAGGAACACTAGAAAGTAGTGAAGAGGATATTCAGGTACCTTAGGGGTACATCAGATATTGGACTCATTTATGGAGGTGGTACTCAATGTTTTGTCACAGGGTACTGTGATTCTGATTATGCTACTGATGTGGACATCATGAGGTCTATGATTGGGTATGTGTTTACTTTGGGTGGTTCTGTGGTAAGTTGGAAGGAAACTTTACAGAGTACAGTGACATTATCTACTACTGAAGCAGAATAGGCACTGACAGAAGCAGCAAAAGAGGCAATCTGGTTGAAAGGGCTAGTCAATGATGTGAGTCTGCATCAAGATCGAACTAAATTGTATTGTGACAGTCTTAGTGCAATATGTTTGGCTAAGGATTAGCTTCATCTTGAGAGAACCAAGCATATTGATGTTAGGTACAATTTTCTAAGAAATGAAAGGAGGGTTAAAGTGGAAAAGATCAGGACTGATGTGAATCCTGCTGATATGTTCACTAAACTAGTTCCAATGAGCAAGTTTCAGTTGTGTCTGGACTTGCTAAATATCCAAAGTTGTTAATCTGTATCTGGGAATACTTAGCTGAAGGTGAAGGTCTGTTGAGGTATTCAAGTCTGAAGACAAAGAGGATTTCTAGCACTTGGCTGTGCATCTGGTCAGTCTGCATGCCGTTGAAGTCAAGGTGGAGATTTGTAATGGTGACTTAAACCTTTGCTATTGAGGTCTGGTGGGGAAATTATGGTGGTCAGTAGAGCATGAAGCATCTGCTGAATCTGGTGTTTGTCTGGGGTAGCAGCACAGTTGATCAGTTTACTGGAGCTGAGTATGTTGATACAGGGTATCAGCAGAGTCAAGTCTGCTAATTCACATCAGAATTAAGGAACACGTGTGCATGGTTTCCTAAGTCGGTTGAGTTACTTTTAGGGTATTTCAGTCATTTATTGGGTTGGCTGTTTAGTAGGTTAGGGTTGGATTCCCAAGGCTATAAATACCATATGTATTAATTGTAACTTAATGTAACTTTCTGGTGATAATAAAATATCCTTGTTTGTCCGTGGAGTAGTCGGCACATTGCCGGAAACCACGTTAAATCTGTGTTCTTCTTGTTTCTGTATTTGCATGCTTGTTTATCTTATATCTTTACTCACAATCACCATCACTTCTTGATCGATCCGTCATAACAATTCATATTGATTTAGAAGACTTTCTGGTTTATTTATTGTATTGTGTTCACATTGTAATCTCTACTATAAATACCCCATTATACCAGTGAAATAATACACAAGCATTTCTCCTTTCTCTTCATTATTTTGTTCTTGTTCTTTATTTTATAACACGTTATTAGCACGATACCCTACCAACAGAGTATTCCAACTAGAGAACCAGATTTACCGATGTAGTATTCCAACTAGAGAACCAGATTTACCGATGGTGTATTTCAAGCAGAGAACCAGAACCAGATTTACCGATGGAGTATTCCAAGCAGAGAACCAGAACCATATTTACCGATGTAGTATTCCAAGCAGAGAACCAGAGGTAAAATTTTGTTGGATTAATCCATTCTTAATTCTATTAGAGGTAAAAAATTATTTTTGCATTCTTCTAGTTTTTTTTAATGGCTAACTATATCAAACAATATTTCATACCCCTAAACATATCGGGTAAATTATTTATCATGTGCCATGAACGTTAAAATGCATTCGGAACCTATGAATTTTGATAGATAAATCAAGACAATGCAAAGACAATGATATTTCTCCGCCATCATCTTGACGAGGGATTGAAAATTTGAAACATGAATATTGGTGAAAGATCCGTATGAGTTATGGATCCATATGAATTGTGGAACAAAATTACGGTGAAAGATCCGTATAAATTATGGATCCGTATAAATTATGGATCCGTATAAATTGTGGAACAATAACGGTGAGAGATCCGTATTAATTGTGGAACCATTTGAAATGGTAGATCCGTGGAACCGTTTAAAAAAGGAAAATAAATTCTACATGAAGTTCCAGACATGATTGGCTAAAACTGTGACTACAGGATTATAAACCTGTCATTGAATATAATTTAGCCATTTTAAGAATTACATGACAATAAAATTATGTGGTGAAAAAGTGACATATTAAGACCTGCTAGAAAAAAAAGAAACTTCTTCCACCTTTCATGTCTTGAATTTGCACATGCAACAGCAATATCGAGAGAAAAGCTTTATGAGATATTATGATCTCATCGCATGCTGGCCGAGCAAATAGTGGGATGTTAATAAGAAATCATGGGTGGCACCCTATTGTGTGTGTCATCCACTCCCTGAAGTGAATGTAACACAATCTTCAAATTTTAACTGACCCGGGAGACCGTGGTAAAGGCCGTGGAAATATGTGACTTATTACAATGACATTCATGGCAAGAAAAGAAGTGATCCACGGAATTTGGACCATGATAACAATGAAAAGTATGATTTGGATCATGATAATAATGAAAAGTGTGATTTGGATCATGATAATAATGAAAACAAAATCCATAGTGACAAATGCTATATATGTGAAACTAAAGGAAATTGGACCAATACATTGCCGTATGGCTAGGCCAAATAGGCCCGGATAAAGTAATGCATCATAGAAAATGCTAGATAGGCATCATTGAGAATGCCCGATAGGCCAGAGCAATTTTCTTGATCATTTGATTTTGGTATGTCACCGATTTCACAAATATAAATTGTGGATTTTCTTGATCATAAGAATTAAAATGATCATTTGATTTTGATATGTCACCGATCTCACAACTATAAATTATGGCTTCCTTTAATGACACACTAATGACACCGTTTGATGGCATCGATTGATTAAAATTGTTGGGTAATTTGTTTGGTTGGCTTAATGTTAATTTTTTATATCTATGATGCAGTTTTAAATTTTTACTAAAGAGTAAATAAAGTGGGGATTTTCATATATGATGGATTGTTATGAGTATTAGTACAAAATTTTCCCTCACATATAGGAACATTGAATGAAGGGAAAAAGCTTAATGTAGTTTCATGTTTAAATGTTTTATAATAATAGATTATAGATCTAATTTACGTAATATAAAATTTCTTTTGTTAAATTGTTATGCGTGAACTACCGATAAGGGTTATTTTTCATTGTATTTCGGTTTTAAGCATGCCACTATTTATTGTACATAGTAGTTCACGTTTTGGTCCTTCGAATAAGAAATAAAGATCTTAAGAGCCATTTATTTTAATGACTGTTTTAGTTTTGTATGTGTTTGAATTAAAATGTGTTTTTGATACCAATTTTCGTGAGCATCCTAGTTGAAACAACTTTTGCATAAGAATAGATTTACACAGTTTTAATTGATAATCTCAATTTGTAGGAAATCAATTTACACTAATCCAGTTTTCTAACCAACGGCAAAGATTTCATCAATACAAAATTCATTCTATCACATTAATTTACTAAAATATTTTAGAATTTCATAGACTATTACATAATTCTTAGAAATATTTTGAACTCATTATTTTTTAGAAGTTGAACGCATTATTATTAAGATCAAATCATCTTTAATACTAAGTTCTAAGAAATGCATGATTTATCTATTCATTATATATGATAGAAACATGCATTTAGTCGAGAAAATTTGCTGCCATTTATTATGCAAGTGATCACATTTTTTGTGATATGGTGTCTCTTGATATACGGTTTTTACCGACTTTTCAATTATCAACGATTCCTTGTGTTGTTCGAGTAATAGATCCCAAATAAATTGCTTGTCTTAGAAATTGCGATACATTGTGTTCTTTGATGGTCAATATTATTATTAATTTCCAAATTTGCTTGTCTTAATCGTACTAAATTGAATTTTTATTATTAAGATAATAATGTACCTTTTAAGTTATGGAAAATGTAAAGGTTTGTTAAGAATTGTAAAGGTCATTCTAGAAAGAGGAAAATAAATGAAGGGAGAAATACTAGAATTCTCCATGAACTAGTATAAAGAGCCATGTTTGTCAAGAAGCAATGTAAGCCAAAAAAAAAAAAAAAAAAACAATTACGTGAAGAATCAAAGTTAAAGTTAAGTGATATCTCTTGCAAAATAATATTTCTTTTGTTCTTTCAAAGAAAGTGTGTTAACAGTTGCAAAGCAACTAACAAATTGGTATCGGAGCTTGGTTGAAATGTCGAATAATATCAATCTTGCATCACTTGTGCCTCGATTCAATGGTGAGAGGTTTGATTACTGGAGCAATCTTATGAAGCTTTGTCTAGAATCTCAAGACCTATGGTGTGTTGTTGAAGAAGGAGTCAATGCACCGGAAGATGAAACACAATTGTCTGAAGCCCAGAGAAATATTTTGAAGAATAGAAGACAAAGGGACAGAAAAGCTTTATTTCAGATTTTTCAAGCTATTGAAGTTCCGGTGTACGAGAGGATTTCCAAGGTAAATGATGCGAAGGAGGCCTGGGAAATTCTTCAAACAACATATTCCGGCCAAGAACAAGTGAAAAAGGTTCGTTTGCAATCTTTACGGGCTGAATTCGAGAAACTGGAGATGAAAGAAAACGAGAAAATCTCCGAATATTTCACAAGGGTTAACTCCCTTATTAATCAAATGGCAACAAACGGAGAGGTATTAGAAACCCAAAGGGTCGTTGAAAAAATTCTACGAAGTTTACCAAGCAAATTTGATCATGTGGTGGTCGCGATTGAAGAATCACAAGATCTTTCTTTGATGGCGATAGAAAGTTTGCAAGGAAGATTGGAAGCCCACGAAGCTCGAATTTTACAAAGAAATCCTCAAATAACCTCGTCTGACCAAGCCTTAAAATCTCAATTCACGGGAGGCCGTGGATCTTATCAAGGAAGAGGTCGAGGTCGAGGTCGTGGTCAAGGTCGAGGTCGAGGTCGAGGTGGTAGAAGTTCTTTCGACCAACATGCACAAAGTGAAAAAAATGAAGAAGAAAAAGGAGAAAAACAATTTTCTCGAAATTTTCAAAGAGGAAGAGGACGAGGTACGTACAAAGGTACAAAACCATATATTGAGTGTTCCTATTGTCATAAACCTGGACATCAAGTAAATGATTGCTGGGATAAATATCCAGAGAAAAGACCCCAAGTAAATTTGGTACATGAAAATACGGATAAAAATGTTGAAACCTTATTACTTGCCTCTGATGGAAATGTGGATAATATTTGGTATTTAGATAGTGGGGCTAGTCGGCACATGATAGGTAATAAAAAATTGTTCTCACGTCTTGTTGAAGCTAATTATGGACAAGTTACAATTGGAGATGCTAAGTCGTATAAAATACAAGGCGTTGGAGAAATTTCTTTTAAAACAAGAACCGGAAAAATTGAAAAAATGTCCGAGGTATATTTTGTTCCAGGTTTACAAAGTAATTTATTAAGTGTTGGACATTTGATGAAGAAAGGCTTCGATATTCGTTTTATTGATAATACTTGCACCATGAAGAAGAAAAATCAATTGGTTGCAGTTATCGGTTTGAGCTCAAATAATTTATTTCCACTCAAACTTGATGTTTTAAGTGATACTTGTTATCTTACTGCTAAAGAAGAAACTTCTAAGCTGTGGCATGACAGATTTGGACATCTAAATTTCCATAGTTTGAAGGAAATGTCCAGCAAAAAGATTGTGAAAGGCCTTCCAAAAATAAATGTTATCAGTGAAGTTTGTGAAGAATGTCAAATGGGAAAACAACATCGAGAGCCATTTCCATCCAAGTCGAACTGGGAATCTCATTCTCGGCTGGAGCTTGTACACACAGATATTTGTGGACCCATTCGGATCCCTTCTTTTGGAGGTAATCGATATTTTCTGCTATTTATCGACGATTTTACAAGAAAAGTTTGGATTTATTTTTTAAAAGAAAAGTCCGAAGCTCTTTCTTGCTTCAAAGAATTCAAAGCTCATACAGAAAAAAATTCGGATTGTCAAATAAGGAATTTGCGAAGTGATCGTGGGGGAGAATATTTGTCCACTTTGTTTGAAGATTTTTGTCAAAATCATGGCATTAGACATGAATTGACAGCTCGTTACACTCCGCAACAAAATGGCGTAGCGGAACGAAAAAATAGAACAATCTTGGATATGGCTCGGTGCATGCTGAAAAAGAAAAAAATGCCGGCTGAATTTTGGGCTGAAGCGGTTTCATGTGCGGTCTATTTGATTAATAGATCACCAACAAAGAGCTTGAAAAATTCTACACCAAATGAGGCGTGGTATGGAAGACAACCAAGTGTTAGTCACTTAAAAACATTTGGTTGTGTTGCTTATTCTCATATTCCAGATCCTTTAAGAACAAAGCTTGATGATAAATCAGAAAAATGCGTTTTTATTGGATACAGTGAAAGAGCTAAAGCTTACAAGCTTTACAATCCGAAGACTAAGAAAATTTTGATTAGCAGGGATGTTCGGTTTGATGAAAACGCATCTTATAATTTTTCAGAAATTTTAGACTTTTCTAGCTCGTCAAATTGGACGGTACTTGATTTTGATGAAACTGAATCCCAGGCTTCCCAGCCATTAGAACAAGTTGAAGGTGCCGAAGACTCTCCTCAAAATTCACCAGTGAGAAAGACGAGGAGTTTGAGAGAAATCTATGATGAAACAGAAGAGATTAATGCCGCAAATCATATTTTCTTTGCATTTTTTGCAGGCGAAGATCCAATCACATATGAAGAAGCATCAAAAGATAAAAAATGGATTCAAGCCATGAAAGAAGAGATTGATGCAATTGAAAAGAATGGTACATGGGAGCTCACGGAGTTACCATCACATAAGTCGCCAATTGGTGTGAAATGGGTTTACAAAACTAAAACTAATCCAGATGGCTCCATCAACAAATTCAAAGCAAGATTAGTCGCGAAAGGATACAAGCAAAGAGAAGGTGAAGATTTTAATGAGGTATTTGCTCCTGTTTCAAGACTCGATACTATTCGATTACTTATTTCCCTTGCGGCTCAAAATGGTTGGAAATTATTTCAAATGGACGTAAAATCAGCTTTTTTGAATGGCTTTCTTCGAGAAGAAATTTATCTAGAGCAGCCTCCGGGATTTGTAAAGAAAGGTGAAGAAGGAAAAGTTTACAAACTTAAAAAAGCGTTATACGGACTGAGGCAATCACCTCGTGCTTGGTATGGACGAATTAATGACTATTTCCTAAGTTGTGGTTTTGAAAGGTGTCCGTATGAACACACACTTTATATCAAAAGAAATTCTCAAGGTGGCTTTATGATGGTAAGCTTATATGTTGACGACTTAATTTTCACGGGAGATGATTTGAGCATGTTGCAAGAATTTAAAGTTTCAATGATGAATGAGTTTGAGATGACAGATTTAGGTGAGTTGCACTATTTTCTTGGGATAAATGTTCAACAATTAAAGGAAGGAATTTTTATTTCTCAAGAAAAGTATGCAACTCAAATTTTAAAGAAATTCAAGATGGAGCATGCGAATCCTGTATCGACTCCATGCATTACAGGTTTGAAGTTGAGTAAAAATGGTGATGGGAAATTAGTGAATCCAACTATGTTTCGAAGCTTGATTGGAAATTTGATGTATCTTACCGCTACTAGACCCGATATTTCGTTTGCGGTAAGTTTGGTTAGCAAGTTTATGGAGAAACCTTATTCCAATCATTGGGAGGCTGCAAAAGAATTTTGAGATATATTAAAGGAACAGTTGATCATGGAATTCTTTATGAAGCACATGTTCCTGTGAAACTTCTTGGATATACTGATAGTGATCTCGGTGGAAGTACTGATGATTCTAAGAGCACTTCTGGCTATGTCTTTAATCTTGGAAGTGGGGCGATTTCATGGAGTTCTAAAAAGCAACCGATTGTCACGCTTTCTACGACGGAATCAGAATATATTGCGGCGTCTTCAGCAGCATGTCAGGCTATATGGTTAAGAGGAATTCTGGAAAGTTTGAATTTCAAACAACATGGTCCCACGTTATTATATTGTGATAATACTTCAACCATTTCGGTATCAAAAGATCCTGTTTTGCATGGAAGAACGAAACACATCCGCCTTCGCTTTCACTTTCTAAGAGAACTTGTTAATGAAGGAGAAATCAACCTTGAATATTGCAAAAGTGATGAACAACTAGCCGACGTGTTCACAAAATCTCTTGGAGGACCTATGTTTGCAAGAAATGTCGCCGCGTTGGGAGTTAGAAGCAAATTCAATTTACGGGAGGCATTGTCGTACTAAATTGAATTTTTATTAAGATAATAATGTACCTTTTAAGTTATGGAAAATGTAAAGGTTTGTTAAGAATTGTAAAGGTCATTCTAGAAAGTGGAAAATAAATGAAAGGAGAAATACTAGAATTCTCCATGTACTAGTATAAAGAGCTATGTTTGTCAAGAAGCAAAGTAAGCCAAAAAAAAAAAAAAAAAAAAAAAGTTAAAGTTATAGTGATATCTCTTGCAAAATAATATTTCTTTAGTTCTTTCAAAGAAAGTGTTTAAAAGTTGCAAAGCAACTAACACAAATGAATTCATATTCAATCACTCATGAAATCTCTTACAGGTATTCGTCTTGAAGACGAAAACCCCAAAAATAAAACCTTATGCATTAAATGATTAAATATTGTGGTTGCGAAACAACCAATCCATACATTGATAAGGAATTGGTTAATGCTAATATCGAATTAGAAATGAATTTTATGGGAGAACTTTATAAGAAAATATAATAGTCGTTGACGACATGCTTGCCTCTTTAATTGCTATTATTATATCTGGATCCAATACCTAAGTCATTATAAGAGTATCAGAAACACTCAGACTAGCTGAAATTGAAATAAGCAATTGAGGTTGAGTTTGAATTGGAAATATTTGTTTGTTAATGATCAAATATATTCTTTCATTATAGACAATGTCATGTTCCGTTAACTAGTATATCTGGCAATAACATTGAGTTTTCATATGTCATGACCGCATATTTATGGGTCCTTGGACATTAATATGAAAATCATTGGTGGATTTCAGAAATGAATTACTATGAAACTCGGAACATACTGTTAAGTTAAAATTGCCGTTAACATTCATGTTGAATGTAATATGGGTATAGTATAGTCCTATTGAGGAGGTAATATATAATATAAGTAACTCAAACTTAATGCCATGAATTTATAACACTATAACGTGTGAACATATGCATGCAAATTGTGATTGTATTACATTCCCCATTGTTTTTATAATTATAGTGATGACTGGGTTCCATGTGTTGCATGAATGAGTAGTGAGCATGGTAGTATTTTGCCCCGACATTCAATTATTTACATGAAGTCTAGAAGAGAGGAATATACAAAGTAACCGTCTAGAAGAATTGTTCACTAAGATAATTCCCGCATCTGTTCTGGAGAAAAATGTGTTTATAGTACTGGAATGAATACATAAGGAAGATTGTTGTCGTTAGGGGGTGCGACAACTTCAAAACTATTTTAATCATTTGGTCTTAAAACCAATGACTGTACTCGTTTTCCTTTTACCCAATTTTTTCTCATAGGGTTTTCTTAGTTCAAAGTTTTTAACGAGGCAGTCAATGCAACACATAAAAATGCATATGGCATGAACTATTTTCCTTGTCGAGTTTTTTCCCACTGTGTTTTTCTAGGAAAGTTAATACTGCATGACATAAACGTAATGCAACTCAGATCGAGAAATTAATTCAACATATAATAGACTTGCAAAAGAATAGGGAAATTGATCCGATCAACCGACAACCTGACAGATTTATTTACCAAGACATTGCAGACTTAAATATTCGAAAGACTGGTCAAGAGCATTGGGATGCGACATTTGAAAGACCTTAATTAATGCTTGGTTCAGGGGGAGTAAATCAGTATAGATAAATATGTACTTTTTTCCCCTTAACTAAGATTTTTTCCACTGGATTTTTTCTTAGTAAGGTTTTAATGAGGCATATCATATCTATTGTTTGTTAAATAATAGATATCCAAGAGGAAGTGTTATAAAAGAATAAAAATATGTTTATGTATTATTCATATTGATTTATAAGACTTTCTGGTTTATTTATTGTATTGTGTACACATTGTAATCTCTACTATAAATACCCTATGATACTAGTGAAATAATACACAAGCATTTCTCCTTTCTCTTCATTAGTTTGTTCTTGTTCTTTCTCTTTTTAGTTTTATAACAAAAAAGGATTAAATGTCAGATTATCTTTTAAATTCGGTTATGATCCATACAAATCTTCAATTTAATGGTGAAGTAATTATAGGAAATTGAATCTTCCTAGAACTGTTATCCAATTTTTTAAAAAGAAAAATTAAATCCAAAAAACACAATCATAAGCATGCTTCGGTTATATATATATATATATATATATATATATATATATATATATATATATATATATATATATATATATATATATATATATATATACGATATACGTGAAAGTAACAATGCAATAATACCGAAAATTTCCAACATATAGTAAAGACCACGAGTGAAGTAATAGTAACACGTGAAATAACAATGCAATTAGAATAATCATTTCCAACATACAGTAAGAATTATAAGTGTGGTAACAGTCACAAATGAAGTAACAATGCAGTGAAAAACATAATTTCCAACATATAATGACAATTACGAGCGAAGTGATAGTAAAGCCTCCAAGGATTTAATCTCACACATACAGTGCCGCCTTAGGGTAGGTCAAAGAGGTGATGATTAAATTGAGTCAATCTTTCTCAACAATCAACTAAGAATCAGACATCTCCATTTAATTGTTGATTTCCTTCCTTTTTCAGCAAAGATATTTCTAAAAATATCCTTGTGAGTGTGACCTACTATTTTAGATCTCAAAGTATGCCCCGAGTATGCTGCCTTAGGGTCGGTGTGACCCGACGAGTACCCAAAATCCTATCCTTTCGGAGACCAACACTACAATAAAATCAATTTTTAATGAGGGGAAATCCGGTCATTAAAAGTCTCTTTCCCGTCATTAAAGACTTCTAATGACGGGAAATTTACTCTAGTCGCCCGTCCATATTGCTTCTCTATATAAAGGCATATAGTGAGAGTAAAAGGTCCCGACACAATTGATGCTTCTCTTTTAGGGACGGGTATTTTACTCTTATTACAAACACGTTGTAATGAGAGTAAAATACCCGTTTCTAATGACGGGAAATTTACTCTAGTCGCCCCTCCATATTGCTTCTCTATATAAAGGCATATAGTGAGAGTAAAAGGTCCCGACACTATTGATGCTTCTCTTTTAGTGACGGGTATTTTACTTTCATTACAAACATGTTGTAATGACACAAAATGCACCGGAAATTACAAGTTGTCAGCAGCATATCCTTATTGACCCAAAATGCACCGGAAATTATCAAGCCAAGACCAAATCCAGGAAAGATGTATGCATTATTAGACTAAGCCAAAAAAACGGTGTTAGGCTTCAACTGATCTGTTTTTGTAGTAAGATAAAATGGTACTTTGACAAACTACAATTGCATGAATCTGTACAGAATAAAAACATGCCCAGGCTCAAAGACCTTCCCATTGAGTTCGACAGGAGCAAAGGGAATGCCACAGTGCCACTAGCCAATGTAGCTCGATGAAAAGATACATTTTCGAGGAACAATATTAGAGAAAATCGAGTCCATAGCTCCGGTAAACATGAGATTAATATGTAATCAATGTCTGGCCTCACTCCATTTATAAGCTTCTTCAGCTGTGCACTCGGACTGTGAGGTTGGGTTGGAAAGAACCAAAATAAGGGGTTTCTATTGGAATTAATTAACAAGAAGTTATTGCTTTGACCATGAATGTACAATTTTCCCACAAAAAGGGGAAAAAAAAGCCCCAAAGGAGTTTATAAGTAAATGAACAATGAATGTAACTTTGCGTATTTTCTAAAAGATATTTCATAGTAGCACGTAATAGTAGTAGCATGTGGAAGCACCTCATTCAAGGATTCCATAGTCTTAATAACTTCTTTAGTGAAAGTTCTTCCGGCTCCTGATGATCCAATCAACACTGTTGGCTTGATAAACTGGAAGAAAAAAAGAGGAAAATAAGTTAAGGTTGTAGAACTTTTCCTTAAAAAGAAGTTTGAGATGACATAATAAAATTTCCATACCTTAACATCATGCAGCAGGTTATAAATCAGTTCATGCTCATACAGTTATGAATCTCGGTTATGAATATGAGACCGAGATATAACACCTCGGGAGGCAGCCTTGAAACCGAATCCAGCAAAATGCATTAAAGTTGAAAACCTCAATGGCCGTTATATCGTCTTGCAGCAAGCGTACCAACCTATAGGTGTGTAAACCAACACAATCTGAAGTGACTTCTGGTCAACATACCCTGTCTAAACTGATAAATGGTACCCCTCAGCGGAAGTTAACATGAAATTAGAAAGTCATTAGTTCTACATCTACCATAGAAATCAGAGCACTTGCGGTTTGAAGTAACAAGACAAATGTGCAAATTAAATACAGATCAGAATACATACATTCGTCTACACCCTCCTTATTTTCACATAGGGAGACCACTAGAAATGAATAATCTTTTTGTATTCCATGTGTTTTCCAGTATGTCATCATAATCTTTAAACGTACAAAAAGAGACCTGTAACGTAAGAAACAACCACTAAGAATGAGTAAACCAGCATCAACATCAACAAAAAGGCACAACATCAACAAAAATTTGGGTAAGAAGATAGAAATATCATCATCTCTAACACCTTAATTCGTGGTGATTCCTGACTGAAAACCAGCATTCAAACAAGGTTCATTTTTGCAATTTCCTTTACTTTGTTGAGAACAATAAAAGAAATCTCCCCTGTAGCAAACTGCCTCTCCTCACCCTTATATATAGTGTACAACAATCAAAGGCTTGTCACAGGACCAGGAATCACTTTGAAAGGCCAAAAATTGATGTCACTTTAGATAGTGGAATCACTAAACCTTTTACAAATAACTCAATACAGATCTCCCAATTAACATTGACACATTTTCCAATAAACATTACACCATCTAAGTCTACAAAAATAATATGTCTAACACCAATTAAGAAAGTCTGTAGCCAGATTTAGTTTGATAACATTGAAAACTCTTTGCCTATATCACTGTCAAAAGTATCAAAATCTAAAAGTAGACAGGTGATTTTTACAAAATTAGGGCAAAAAGGACCAATACTACTACAACTTAATTAAGCAAAAGTCCAACCTCCTCAAAAAATCCTCTGCACATCAATGATTAGTTAAGGATATTAACACAATAATCCATTATATTAAGATAAAAATGATACGCATATAAGAATAACATTTGACTAGTTTCACAACTTGCTCATTGCCTGAAGGTAGACGGTAGTTCCAAATTCGAGACTGAATGATTTAGATTACGTACCTCCAGCTCCTCATTCTTTAATCGAATATATCATTGTCTTTCGGTTTCACCTTCTTTAACCATCTCTCCATCTATTCCCATACACAACGGATGATCATTTATGGGTTTAACCTACCAGATTCCAATTACCTAAAATTAGAGGAGATTTGGTCAGATCGTTGTAGGTGGAGGAGAATCGATTCCGACGCTGGCGGGTCAAGAAATGACGAATCCTTTTGAACAGCGAAGACTCGATTCAGCCCGCAGCGCCGGCGCTGGAGATGCCGCACATCAACCCTAGCTCGACTTTTTTTAGGTACACAAGGTTATGGCCGATTGAAAATAGTTTCTCTTTAATAAATGATAAGTATTAACAGAGAATAACAGTGAACTAATACTTCCCTGAAAATCAGCATAATCAATACTTAGCACGTGGTTATGAGCTCTCTGATTTTGAGCAAGCCCTTTCATAATGCAGTAGTCAAGAAATCAAGGCAGATTTCAGAATCAAATCAGATAATTAAATGACATAATTGATATTAACAAGAGATGGACAAAAACTTCCTTGAAATGAATCTCTCAAATTGAACACGAGGGGAAAGGGTTCAGTTTTTAGCACTGACTTCACGTTGAAAACGTGTTTCAGTGGTACAATTCTGCACAACAACGCAGCGGCACAAAATCAGGGCAGCAATCAACTTCGTATCAGAATAATAAATGATTTAACTTAAACGAATTCACCTTCTAAGGAGCGTTGAATGCGTATCTTCAAAAAACAGAGCTTTAAAAGCTCGCATCAGCATCGTAACAAAGAAAGGTCAAACCTTTCATAGTCCAAACCTTCACAAACGGCAATAGCACAATGAATCTAGACTGAAAGCAAGCTGCTTTTACATCTTCAAACGTATCAGCGTAGAATCGGGGTGATGAAATCCCCGATTCATTTCCTTTTACAGCTTTGATTGACTTAACCAAGGCAGCTTCAGTTCTCATCATCGAATCATCTAGATACGAAGCATTAGTGCATATAATCAACAGAATTAAGTAAGGAATCGAGGTAATAATAGAACGGTATCACCGAAATCGATTCAGAAGGGGAAAGACTTAGCCTTCATGATTTCTTCATCATGAACGTGTTGCAAATCCAATGAATTGAGTAATTGATAGCTCAATTTCAAACGAGAAGGTTAGGAGATGAAACACCATAGAAGGATTTCTAGGATTTGCAATCAATAGCATTGAATAGGAGTTTTGCAGATGAAGAACGGCAGATGGGAGAACGAGATTAGGTTTTCTGGAAATGGAGGCAAAGAGGACAATAGTTTCTCTATGATTTTGAGACTTTTTTGTTTTTTAAAAGATTTATGTTCTAATGTTAAGGAAATAATGGGAGGAAGGAATATTATTTATTTTGGAAAATTAGGGATAAGGACACAATCTAAAATATTATTAAGCAACAGGACAACTACATATTTTTTATGGAAAATTAGGGATAAGGACACAATATGAAATATTTTTAAGTAACAGGACAACTACATATTTTTTATAGGGAGAAGGACAACCGCATAATTTTTATAGCGAGAAGGACAAACACGGTGAATCCCGAAAAATCGGTGAATCTCCCTAAGGTGAATCCCGAAATCGATGAATTTCGACGGTGAATTTCGACGAGTGAATCCCGAAAATTAGTGAATTTCGACGATGAATTTTGAAAATTAGTGAATTTCGACGGTGAATTTCGTCGGTGAATTTAAACGGTGAATTTCGAACGCAAGTGAATTTCGACGAGTGAATAAATAGTTTTGTCGCTTTATGCAAAAGTTTCAAAAAAGCTGTCCTTCTACTCAATTGATGAAATATTTCTGTCCTTCTCCCTCATTCCCCCTATTTTTTATAGGGAGAAGGACAACTGCATAATATTTATAGCGAGAAGGACAAATAGTGAATCCCGAAAATCAGTGAATCTCCCTAGTGAATCCCGAAATCAGTGAATTTTGACAGTGAATCCCGAAAATCAGTGAATCCCGACAATGAATTTTGAAAATTAGTGAATTTCGACAGGTGAATTTCGGAGTGAATTTAAACGGTGAATTTCGAACACAAGTGAATTTCGATAGTGGATAAATAGTTTTGTCCTTTATGCAAAAGTTTCAAAAGACTGTCCTTCTACTTAATTGATGAAATATTTTTGTCCTTCTCCCTCATTCCCCCTATTTATTTTTTGGTTTTTCTTATATCGAATAGTGATGGGAATTACTCTGGTAATTAACAATATTATAATTCATAATCATCTTTTAGCAATGTGATTATTTTCCTCTCACTAAAATCGCCTTTTAATGACAAGAATTACCTCTTCTAACTAAATTTTTGTAACTAATAATGCTTTTTCTTGTAGTGCAAGCCATTCATTTTCATAGCGGTGAAGGCCATCCTTAGGGGGCCAAAATCAAACCGGCACGATGCGTCAACGTTCTCTCACTTGCTTGTGTCAACAGTAGAGGCCGTGGGGTCGGTTGTCACCTTCCCCGCTCCCACTCGTTATTTTGAAAATTAGGTAGTATCATTAGGATTAATTTTAGAATTTTCTAATAATCCAAAAACAATAGATAATGAATATTTAACTTAATCCTCCCACTATTTTATCGGTTTCAAATACCATCTAACTGGTGTCACTATATTCACGATCCTCCAACTTTTATGGATTAAAATTCGTTTGTGTAAGCACTCCACAAATAAAATTCACAAAGAATTTTATGATCCTAATTAGTCATGATAAAAGTTTTTGGATTATAGAATTTTCCAATAACTCGAAACAACAATAAATCTAAATCAAGAAAAACAACCACCAACTTATCGGTTCCATGTACCGTCTAGTTGATGTCCAATTTTTCATGATTTTTGAATTTTTTATTATCAAAATTCTAATTTATGTAGACACTACATAACCAAAGCCCCGAAGGATTCATAATCCTAAATAAAGTTTATCATGTGAATTTTATATCCCGATAAAATTCTGTTTCCTTTAATTAATTTAATTTATTATTAATCTAAATTAATTACCCTTTTCATACATGCTAATTAACGCCAAAATTAGGTTTCTACATGTATGCATATGCTGGGAGTGTAATTAATGAATATGATGCATGGCATGATTATATAACATAAATAATCACATAAGAAAATAAATGCGAAAAATAAACCACTGAGATGGACCGTCGGTACAACCATATCTAATCTATAAAATTAAAATTAAATAAATAAATAAACCTTACGTTTAATGGATACTATTCTCTACCTGCCACCGCTCTGTATAATAATAAACTGCTCCGTTTCTTGAACAAATGAGCTCTCAGACAAGTTGGCTGGACGCCTCTTCTCTTATCGTGGCAGCACGGGTTTGAATCCCCCAGCTGCATCTTTTTTCTTCAAAATAAGGAAACTTTTCTGGAAAACTCACGTCCATGGAGAATCCAACCTAGGTCTTCATGATTTAAAAATCGCATTTTCACCACCACACCGGTGTGCTTATAGTGAGGATAGTTTACGAAATATATTTAATTCTAATTACTAGGAAAATAAATTACAACACATAATTTACATAGTTTCCTTTACCCGGAAAAACGGGTTTACAATAGATCTAACGATAAATAAGTACAAACCACAATCCATCTCGTCAACCATAAACATTCAACACGCATATATAAAAGAAAGATGTAATTCTTATTCCATTCCACTCCTAATTAATTGATTATGCAATCAAGATCGCAAAATTGCTTTAACCTAGCTCCGATACCACATGTTGGATATACAGAAACCCAAACCCGGATCCGATCCATAATTGGATCGTCATATCTGATTCACAGCACCAATCGAGACACTCGATCATGCACCGTGGAAGCTACGAATTAAATTTGCATGCGATTTTACCACGATTTAATTCACATAATTAATTAACATGACTACAAGAAGGTTGAAGATTTACCCAACAGAAGAAGGAGGAGCAATCGACAAAAGAGAGAAGCCGCAGTCATCCGGATTGTATCTCCAAGCGACTGGTGGACGTCGATCCTCGTAGTAGAACCTCCTTGAATATGCTCCATAAAAATGGATATTTGTTTATAAGGACTAGTTTGGGTACTTAATAGGCACTTAGGACACACTTAAATCTTATTTGTTTATAAGGACACTTTTTGTCTAACTTAACTACATTACCCTTTTGTACCCTTCCTCGCAGTTGTTGTTTTAAACAGGAAAATAAAATTCCATTGCTTCACTTTGGAATTGGAACCCCGGTCTCTCTGAGTTTCCACCATATCTCTTCTAACCCCAACACCGCTTCTCAGAAAAAGAAGCCGCCGCAGATGATTTTTAAGAATCGGACTATGAGAGATCTTCTGGTGACGAAGATGCCTCCGGTCATCTTTTTCAAAATCGATATAAACCTATATTTGACCCGATTCCCTCCTCTTCCTCATTACTCCTATCCGTTGACGCCGCATTTTCCGAGGTATGCTCCCGATGTTTCTATTTTCTCAAAGAAATGTTTGTTGAACTTTTGATTTTCTCTAAATTAGTGAAATTCGGAGCACAAAATAGATGTCTTGATACATCATTTGATGACCCAATTCCAAAAAAAACTGATAAACAATCAACAAGTAAACCACCCATAATTTCATCTTGCACAACATGGTTTGTTTGATTCCAAAAGAAGAGAAAAAAAAACCCACTTTAATGATTACAGAGAAAGATTGGCGGGGAAGACGATTTGAACAAATTGAAAGGGACTTGTGGAAATTGGTGGGGTTGAAGATAAATAAGAGATTAGTTTGAGGACTTGTTGATGATGTTTGAATTAAGGTTTCAATGAGAATTACTGGTAGTATGATATTATATTAAAGGGAGAATTCGACCCATCAACATCATTTCATCAGGGGGTGTCACCAACCTTCATTAAATGCGCTGAACTAGTGGACATGGAATCAAACATGAAAATATATTATATAAATGGTGCATCACTTGTTTTTCTATGTACTCTATTCCTTTCTACAGAAAGTTTTTCATTTGTGAGTGTTTATGACGTTGGTATTTGATTTGATTTGCTCGAAAATTTGATGTATTCGCAATTTCTTTGTTTTTGCTGTAATGAATTATGATGACTAAATTTGTGTTGACAATGAGATTTTTTTTGTAACAGTATTTATTTGCAAGTTGCTACTTTTTTTGGGATGGTTTTGAAAAGACATGGTATGATGGAGGCCAATTGACATAATCTTATTATGTTGCTCACCATAGACATAATTTTGTTCATACAGAGGGTGTGAATTTGATGATGCTGAGAATTAGTGGTATTTTGTTCATTTGATCAAGTATGGCGTGAATTTGACCGTGGGTTTGAGTTTGATTTGGAAGAAAATTGGTGTAGTGACATGAATTTGATGGTGGGATTGAGTATGATTTGTGGAATAAAATGTTGGTTCTATTGAGTGTCACTGCATAGGGTATCACTTCATAATATGTTGTTGTCACTACTTATTTGATTTTCAATGTCACTGTATAAATTGTTGATGCCACGCATATATGATTGTCGATGTCACTACATAAAATGTTGATGTCACTGCATAAATTGTTGATGTAACACATATATGATTGCCGATGTCACTACATAAAATGTTGATATCATTGCATATATGATTGCCGACGTCACTGCATAAAATGTTGATGTCACGGGTCTTTTTTGCTTAAAAGGATGCCCGAGTTTTTTTAATTTTAGTATGGATACCAACTCTGAGGTTCCTGTTTGGATTCAATTGACCAATCTTCATCGCGGTGCCATTTCATCATGGTGTCTCTACATCACGGTGTCTCTGCATCGGGGGTGGTCACTGCATCGGGGGTGGCCACGGCATCGCGGTGGTCAATAGATTGAGGTTGGTCAATGCATCGCAATGGTCACTGCATTGGAGGTGTCTCTCCATCGAGGTGTCTTTACATCGCGATGTCTCTGCATCACGATGTCTCTACATGCGTCTCTGTATCGGGGGTGGTCAATGCATCTGGTGTCTCTACATCGGGGGTGGTCACTGCATCGTGGTGTCTATGCATCATGGTGTCTCTACATCGGGGTGGTCACTACATCGCGGAGTGTCTGCATCGGAAGTGGTCACTACATCATTGTGTCTCTGCATCGGAGGTGGTCACTGCATCACGGTGTCTCTTCATCAGGGGTGGCCACATCGCGGTGGTCAATGGATCTTGGGTGGTCAATACATCGCGATGTCACTTCATCGAGGCGTCTCTGCATCAAGGGTGTCACTGTATCACGGTGGTTAATGCATCGCGATGGTCACTGCATCGCGATGGTCACTGCATTTGAGGTGTCTCTGCATCAAGTTGTCTTTGCATCACGAAATCTTTGCCGGCGTCTCTATATCGGGGGTGGTCACTGCATCGTGGTGTCTCGGCATCGCGGTGTCTCTGCATCGAGTGTGGTCACTGCATCGTGGAGTCTCTACATCGGGGTGTCTCTTCATCACGGTGTCTCTTCCGACGCGTCTCTTCATCTCTGTGTCACTTCATCGCGGTGTCTCTGCAATACGGTGTCATTGTTGGTCCCAGAGAAGGGTAAAACTTTAGTCAGAGGGGGGGTGAATGACTATAGTGGATTTTCAAAAACTTTTCTTATATTTAAAAGCTTTTGGGCAGCGGATAAGTCCCTTCTTACTCAGTTATTTCAAGGTAGTTTAAGCAATCACAAATATATGATATAATATAGGAAATTAAGTGAATGCAGTTGGTAAATTGCAGAAAGTAAATTGACACAAGGCTTATAGTGGTTCAGGGTGGTGTAATCCCTTAATCCACTCTTCTCCTGTGATGATAGGAGGAATTCACTATTGTTTTCACAAGTACAATAGTACGATTGTCCTTGACTTCACAAGCTTCACAATCTACAAGACTATCACTCCTTGACTGCAACAGCTTCAGTGACTCAGTCTCTTTCATTGCTCCTTGGGATCAAATCCTTCAGCAGCTATCACAAAAACAACTCCTTCTCAGATGGCTCTGATTCAGTTGCTTGGTTGATGTGAATTGGATTCACAAACTTGTTGATCAATCTCAATGCTTGATGCTCGATTTGTCGCTCCCAGTTTTGAGTTGATCACTAGATAATTCTTTTCAGCACAGAAAGAAGATTTTTTATTTTGACAGAGTATTTGCTCAGATTTTTGATCGTGCGTTCTCTTTTTTTTTCTTTCTGTCAATGCCTTCTATTTATAGCCTTGATTATTCTTGATTTGAATTTCCTTCCGTTGGCTATATTAATGAGGGGAATAATCTTTGATTTTATTCTTGATTCCCCCTTAATTATATTCTCATTGATCTTAGTGATCGGATTTTTCTTCAAACGTTTACGAGAAAATCCGTCATTGATTGATCATCTATTAGTTGTGCATTTAATGCTTGATCTTCTGTATCTTCTTCATATTTCTATAATCTGACTAAGTAAGGTTTACTCAGCCATTCTTTGATCGGTCAAGTGATCCATCTGACTTTGCCGATTAGATCTTCCTTCACTGCTTCCAGTTTAAGAAGAATCCATGTTGTTCATTGATCCTTGATTTGGGTGAGATCAGTGTACACCATATTTAAACATTAAGTTTCATCACTCAAAACATAACTTTGACTTATCCAAGGTCATCACAGACTTCCTTGGTTATAAGTCAGACCATTATATCTTCATTGCTTCTCTGCTGGTACTTTGCTGGCTTCACTCTGCCGAAAATCTGTTCTTGCTTTGCCGTCCTACCAACTAGTACAATACTTGTCTGACTCAACTTATACAACATGTCAGACTCTAAGTAAAGACTATACATAGTGTTCTAACTTATTTCAGACTTGCTATAACAGCTAGTATGGTCATCATCAAAACATAATAAAATGTTCCTAACAATTTCCCCCTTTTTGAGGATGCCAAAACCCTCATAAGCTTGAACATAAGTATGCCAATTTCTTTTTTCATAGTAATTAATAGAATAGAAATTAAAAAATTTATTCATACATTTAAGGGCATTAAGTTCAAAATTATTCAAGTGTTACAACTACATTTTTCTTAATTCAGCCTTGTACCTTTTGTACTTTGTGGTTTGGACCTCTTCCATATCTTTCCAATCAATCTTAAGAAACTTCCACTTCCAGTATGCCATAGCTGTGTATTCAGATACTCCTTGGAACACTCTCTTGGAAAGGAGTCTGTTAATGTCAGGCATAGTTTCATTTGCCCTGGGCTCTCCAAAGTACTTCTCAAGTCTCTCCCTATCTTCTGCAATTTGTGAGTCAGCAAATTGAGATTTTTGTATAGACCCCATTGGTCTTGTTTATTCATTTTCCCCATAGGGTTGAAGAATTTTGCCATATAGTTGAAGTCTTCTTGTTGCTCAGTTGGCAAGTCTTCTGGTCCTTTTGCAGAAAGTGGTATGGCTGAACTCGGTCTACTGGTTCCACCACTTTGCTGGAGAGATGCATGTTGTCTTTTAATATCATTGTATATTATGGCCATGTCAACTCTCCTCTTTTCATCCTGGTAGCTTAGCCAGTCTGCCCATGCTTGATCTTGTGTCTGATTTGGATACAACCCTTCTTGAACTCTGAAGAATTCTCTCACATGATCTAGGATCTCAGCCTCATATTCTTGCCTTTTTCTGTGAGTTGGAAAATTTCTTTTCTCTCTGCTTGTGCTAGTTCTGTGATCTTTTGCTGATCTCCTTTATTAATTTGATCCAGGTCTTTGCTGTCCACCTGATCTATCTCTATCATCATCCCTTCTTTGAGTAGGATGGGGAAATCCTATACAATGTTCATTTGAGGCCTTTTCTCTTTCTTCTCTAGCCTTTATTTGCTGCTCCTCTGCTTCATTTCTGATTCTTATTTCTCTGTCCCTTGCTCTCAGCTGTTCCTCTGTAAAATTTGGTGGTCTTATCGTTGATCCTTCAGGCTTGTTTGTTTCCCCCTTTTTGGCAGCATCATCCCTTTGCTGGAGTAATAAGCTATTTGTAGCCTCTGTTGTTCAAATCAGAGAGTCCAATTTTGACTCAATGGATGTGAATTTGTTGTCATGATCAATCAGTTTCTCAGTGACACTACGAAATCTGGTGCCGAATGCCGATGCCATTGAATCATTTTCTTGGGAAATGTGTTGTCTGAGACCTGCAAGGTTGTTAGTAATATTGATGTTGAGCTATCTCATTAGATTTCCTTGTTGTTGGACAACACTATTCTGCGCATCAATGTACTCTGCAATGGCCTGGATCTTTTGCTCAATGGAGTAACTTGTATCATTAAATGCTGAAGTCATGGATCTGAGGTACATGGCTTGCTACTCCAATTCTTCAGCCAGCAGATCTGCTGCTTTTTCAAAAGTCTCATTGGAGATGCCATTGGCCAACTGAGAGAGTTTGTGTCACGTGTCAGCTGGTTCTGGTTCTGTTTGCTGCCCTTTGTCTTGATGTTGGGTAACATCTGCATCGCCTTCCAAATTTTCAAGTATTTGGGTGGATGTGTATGCTGGTGTAGTTTGGGCAGCTATTCCCCCTTGCTCTGTGCTGGGGATTTCCTTGACTGGAGTGGCAGCAGCTAAGCCAGTGTCTAATACTACTGTCGGCTGAATAGTAGTATCCACAGGAGTTTGTGGAATTTGCTCAGGGTTGTTAGCTGGCTTAGTTTGTGATGGTGGTGAGGTTGTCTCAGCTGGTGTCGACTTTGCTAGACCTTGTGGTTGTAGAAACGAACTTAGGAGAATGATATCATCAATTGCATCCGGTGTAGGGGTATCCTCTTCTCCTTGTTTATCACCATCATCAGCATGGGGATTATCACCATCATTGTCATCATGATCATCATCATCATCCTGATCAGTATTGTCCTGATCATCTTCACTGTCTTCCGAGTCATCACTGTTTTGGTCAGGGATCCGTGGCAGTTTTGCCTTTGCCGCATCAACCATGTCCCAGAGTGGAGATTCATCAAGTACACCAACCAGGGTTGTGATTTCCAGAAAATTGAAAAACCAGGCCTCCTCGAAAGCATGCGTTCGGAGTCTTGAATTTGAGTTCGGAATCCCCTTCCTTCCATTCAAGATATTACGCAATTCGTCATCAATGTCATTTGCGGACATTTGTGCGAGTTCTTTCCGGAGTTTCTTCATCGTTATCTCCAAGCATCACTTGCGATCTCCTTATGTGGAGGTTGTTCATTTTCACTGCCACTTTCTTCCTGTGGTTGTTCTGCTTCACTTTCAGAGTCTTATGCTTCTTCTTCGTCAATTAACCGTCCAAAGTTTTCTTTGTCCAAGTTTCTTTGAACTTTTTGCTTCTTTCTTTGGCCGGAGGGATGTGTTGTGGTTTTCTTTCTCTTCCCACCTTCTGTTTTCTTTTGCTGTTTAACATAGGTAAACATGACTTTGGATTCATGCAGTTTGTGGAGTTTTACAACAAGGACTTGGAGACATTGTAGCAAATAGTGCAATTGAATCCCATATGACTTTTTCACCCAAAATTGGCCTTTCTTCTTCTTTCCTTCTGCTATCCCTTTTGGGCCGCACTTGCTTCACCAAGGTAGTTTAAGCAATCAAAAATATATTATATAATATAGGCAATCAAGTGAATGCAGTAAGGTAAATTGTAGAAAGTAAATTGACACAAGGCTTATAGTGGTTCAGGGTGGTGTAATCCCTTAATCCACTATTCTCCTGTGATGATAGAAGGAATTCACTATTGTTTTCACAGGTACAATAGTACGATTGTCCTTGACTTCACAAGCTTCACAATCTACAAGACTATCACTCCTTGACTGCAACAACTTCAGTGACTCGGTCTCTTTCACTGCTCCTTGGGATCAAATCCTTCAGCAGCTATCACAAACACAACTCCTTCTCAGATGACTCTGATTCAGTTGCTTGGTTGATGTGAATTGGATTGACAAACTTGTTGATCAATCTCAATGCTTGATGCTCGATTTGTAGATCCCAGTTTTGAGTTGATCACTAGATAATTCTTTTCAGCACAGACAGAAGATTTTTTATTTTGAAAGAGTATTTGCTCAGATTTTTGATCATGCGTTCTCTCTTTTTTATTTTCTGTCAATGCCTTCTATTTATAGCCTTGATTATTCTTGATTTGAATTTCCGTCCGTTGGCTATATTAATGAGGGGAATAATCCTTGATTTTAATCTTGATTTCCCCTTAATTATATTCTCCTTGATCTTAGTGATCGGATTTTTCTTCATACGTTTACTAGAAAATCCGTCCTTGATTGATCCTCTATTAGTTGTGCATTTAATGCTTGATCTTCTGTACCTTCTTCATATTTCAATAATCTGACTAAGTAAGGTTTACTCAACTGTTCTTTGATCGGTCAAGTGATCCATCTGACTTTGCCGCTTAGATCTTCCTTCTCTGCTTCCAGTTTAAGAAGAATCCTTGTACTTCACTGATCCTTGATTTGGGTGAGATCAGTGTACACCATATTTAAACATTAAGTTTCATCACTCAAAACATCACTTAGACTTATCCAAGGTCATCACAGACTTCCCTGGTTATAAGTCAGACCATTATATCTTCATTGCTTCTCTGTTGGTACTTGGCTGGCTTCACTCTGCCGAAAATCTGTTCTTGCTTTGCCGTCCTACCAACTAGTACAATACTTGTCTGACTCAACTTATACAACATGTCAGACTCTAAGTAAAGACTATACAGAGTGTTCTAACTTATTTCAGGCTTGCTATTGTAGGATGTAATATCGCCGGATGGATCAAAGATCCACCCGATTACGCAGCGGAAAGAATAAGATCTAGATCTAGTCAACCAAAATAAATAAAATAATAGATCTAAATCTACGAGGGGGTTTAGATTACCAACCTTTTTATGGTGCAAAAATGCCAAGAATGAAAGGTCAATCCAAGCTAGTTGAGATCCTAGTTGAGAAGCCAAAGTCTTCCAACATGTGTCTCCAAGCACCACCAGGTGGATGGTGTTTCAAGCCGCCGGACCTCCTCGATATGTTACTTTAGAAAAACCCGAAGTTATTTAATATGTTGGATTGGACGAGAAAATTAAATATTATAATAGTCCAATCCGAAGTCATTGCATATATTTTTTCAATGACTTCGGATTGGACTAAGGTAGTCATTGCAATGACTTCGGATATGTTTTTCCACATATCAATTAAATAGTCCAATCCAACTATTTAATATTATAATTGAGGTGAAACGACGAGAAAACATATGCAATGTTAGGAGCCACGTCGGGGACCATGGACCCATATTCAGTAGCTACAATAAATTAAATAAAATTATTCGTCAGACCGAACAATTATATTCAATCTATTAATTCCGGGATTACACCACCATAAACCCGAAACTGATCTCTGCCGAATACAGATAACTTACACTCAACCATGGTTTCTACTACATTTCAAGCCAAGTAGGCAGACATGGAAGGATTTTTTGCAAGATTGGCTGCTAAATGATCACAGAGGTGCTATTAGAAAGGTGAAGAAAGCAGTTTTCTATTTCATCTTATGGGAAATATGGAAACAGAGATGTAGTATTCTCTATGGTGATCCAGTCCTATCAATTAAACATATGGTTGCAGGGATTCTTCAAAATGTTCAGAATTCTGCCAGTCACATGAAATTGAAGTTAAAGCACTCAGAGGATCAGATTTTGATTCAGAATGGACTAGTTACTTCATTGCAGAAGCCTTCTCCCAAATGCATTGTGCTGGTCCAATGGTCTCCTCCAGCAGACCCTTATGTTAAACTTAATAGTGATGGTTCAGCTTTGGGAAATCCAGGCCTTGCTGGGAGGGTTTTGTTGTTAGAAGTAGCACTGGCAAAGTGTTAATAGCAGGTTATGAAGCTTTTGGGGAAGCTACAAACATGGGAGCAGAGATCAAAGCAATGCTGGCTGGCATTTCTGTATGTTTGAACCAGGGCTACCATCAGATTTGGGTTGAGACGGATTCAGAGATTCTTATTAAAATTCTTACACATAAGGCACAAGTTCCTTGGAGATATATGATGGAGATTCATCAACTTCAACAGTTGATTCAACAGTACCAACTACATGTTACTCACATTTACAGGGAAGGGAATTCGGTGGCTGACTATTTGGCTAATATTGCAAGTTCAACATAGGAGTCAAAGCTGCTTAATTGTTTGGAACTGACAGGAACTATGGGGCTGCTAGTTTTGAGAGACTTGCTAAATCTTCCTGCTTTGAGGGTTCAAAAAGATGATTAAAATCCTGCCGGCACAACTGGAAGCACTCTTCATTTCATGAAGAGTGCAATAAGGTTGTCTCTTTGCTTTTTCATAGCTGTTCTTATTTTATTGGTGTCTTTGGAAATTGCTATTGCTGGTTCGCCTTGCAGATATCCGTGTTCCCAGCAGCATCTTGAAGCTTTTTGGAATTAGATGCAACTTTTCACCCTGGACGCACTCTTCATTTAAAATGAGGAGTGCACACAGGTTGTACCCTTGTTTGTTGATACTTGTTTACATATGCTATGGAGCTGTTTTCTGGTGTTTGCTCCTCTTTTGCAGGCTCATTTGGTGATTGCTGGGATGAAAGACACACCTGTTGAGTGGCTTCTCATTTCCAAGTTTAGTAGGTTTTTACTCCCTTGATTCCCAAAGGAGTTGCATCTCTATAATTTTTTGTTTTTTTAGAGATTAGATCTCCTTCCTTTTTGGCTAGTTATTCCAATGTGTGGAGGCTCACACTCTTTCCCTAGCACCCGGTTTTCCCCACAATGGGTTTTCCGGACTAGGGTTTTAAGGAGGTGGGAGAAGCACATTGAGGACACATATATTTTTGGAAGAGGCCGGGAGGGCCCAAAACCTTGTAAACCTTTTTCTCCTATTAATAAAATTACAAGGTTAAAAAAAAAAGGTGTCCACTGATATAATCATTACATACGGATAAATCCTCCATAGACTGTTCGTTACGATTCGGGATATCTCCGTAGACCCTTCTCGAAACCTCTTATCCTTATTTACCATTAACCCCCTAGTGATCAATTAGTTCATAACTAATATAATATGAACTCCGCGGATCGGTCGGTTTCTAGGATTAACAAATAAGGGAACTGTCTGTCTACTTCCTGAGGGAAGGAATAGATTCCATATCTGTGATATCACAGACTACTCACTCATTCCAGAATAGAGCCAACGAGAAGTGTTGGACCACATACTGCGAAGTGATCCTTACTAACACATCAAACTCTACCCTAGTCTAAGCGGTTTGTCCGTGATCACCTCAGATCGAGATTAATCCATATATGATCATCTTGTGATTCGATAAGACTTCTCGATTACGAATTATATCGAGAACTCAAATCAAATCGGTCCACCCCTATATGATTATCATCATATATAAATGCCCCATTAGGTACCCTATTACCGACAGTCCGGATAAGACTGTCACACCGTAAAGTGTTCCGGGCGCATTATTAGCATATTAATAATGAGACTCGTACTTAGATTAATCAACGCTACGGACTAAGTTAATTTTAAGTACATCTCACTAACTCAATCCTCTTGTGTATAGCCATACACTGAGTTATGTGTTTACATGAACGAGGTACTTAGGGTTTTGTGTCTTAATTATAAGCATACATGCATATAATAAGATGAATTATTAATTATGTCCTAAAACAATTAGATAATTGTCTTTCGGGCACTACACCTAACAGCTATAACAGCTAGTATGGCCATCATCAAAACATAATAAAATGTTCCTAACAGTCATTTCATCACGGTGGTCAATGCATCGCGGTGTCATTTTATCGCGGTGTCTCTGCATCTAGATGGTCAATGTATCGCGGTGGTCAATGCATCGGGGGTGGTCACTGCATCGGGATGGTCGTTGCATCGGGGTAGTCAATGCATCACGGTGGTGAATGCGCGCATTGTGATGGTTAATGCATCGCGGTGGTCAATGCAGTGTCTATGCATCACGGTGTCACTTCATCGAGGTGGTCGTTGCATCGGGGTGGTCAATTCATTGCGGTGGTCAATGCATTGGTCACCGAAGAAAAAAAAAACCGTCTTAGAGTCCAGAACAGGAAAATAAAAAAAACATGTTTTAGCATCCAGGCAAAAAAAAAAAAAGACAAAAAAAACAAACAAGTAAACAATATATCAACACGTTAGCATCTTGGATAAGAAACAAAACAAAACAAAACAACGTCTTTATTTGACGCCGGTTTTTTTATTTTATTTTATTAGTTTTATTAATTGAGGGTAGATTGGTCTATGTACTAATTTTGTGTCCTTGTAACTAAATAAGATTTCTTAGTGTTCTATTTGCCTAATTTAGTCCAATATGTGTCATTTTGGATCCTTGCCCCCCCCAAGAAAAACCTTAGGTTTTTCATCTCCTATCGCTGTAACGTTAAACTAATTTTTCTTTTCTTTCTTGTAAAAGTGGCGTCAATATTGATGTAGTATTGTGTTGGGAAGAACTCTCTTTATATAGGAAATTAACTAGTCAAGATAGAGTAATCATTTTCACAATACAATTACCATTTTCCATAACGAAAAGATATTTGCCATAAAATAAGAGATAATTTTCAGAAAATCAATCTCTTATTTTTTTTCATTAATTATCTAACAAATAAATAATTAAATAATTACACATGTGACATAATCTAGGAAAATTTATTTTCCTAATTTTCTCACAAGTGAGGCGCCATTTTTTCTGCCATTAAAAATAAAAGAAAATGTATTTTCTATTTTACATATTATTTACCAAATAAATAATATTGCATATTCATTAAATAGACCAACTATTTAATTTATTGTCGAGGTTCCACATAACGAGAAAACACTCGCGTGTTAGGAGCCAATCCGGGGACCATGCACCTATAACCAGTAGCTACAATAAATTGAATAAAATAGTCATCGAACATAATATTTCTACGCAACTTACTAATTTTGCAATTACGCCACCATAAATCCGAAACTGAACTCTATCGATTATAGATATAACTTATTCTCAAAAAATCGAGTCAATAAGTGTCCATTGATATAATCATTACATACAGACTAACCCTCCATAGACTTACCGTAATGAAGCGGGATTATTTCTGTAAACATTCTTCATCACATTTTATCCTTATTTACCATTAACCAATATGAACTCGTCCGATCGATCAGTTTCTAGGATTAACAAATAAGGGGATTGCCTTTCCACTTCTCGCGGGAAGGAATGGATTCCATATCTATGAGACACACACTCCTCACTCATTCCAGAATAGTGCCAACGTGAAAGTGATTCTGACTGCACCTCTTAGCAATCCTTAACGAACACATCAAACCCTATCTTGAAACAAGTAGGAGTATGCAATCACTTCAGGATTAAGATTAATCCATATATGATCATCTTGTGATTTAACAAGATTTCCCAATCACAGAATTATATGAGAAATGCAGATTAAATCGGTCCAGTCCTATATGACTACATCATATATAAATGCCCCACTTAGATAATCAATATCGACAGTCCGGATAAGACGGTAACACCTTAAAGTGTTATGGGCACATTAATGGTGGTTTAATCAAAAGACCCCATAATTTGATTAAGTTCACCACGGACTAACAGTTCAAGTGTATCACCATAAACTTAATCCTCATGTGTGACACACACTAAGTTATATGGCTACATATGATACAACTTAGAAATTTCAGCAGTGTATAATATATAAGCACGAAGCAAATAATAAGATGAGAATAAATCTGTCATTTATTAACTATAAAAACAATTACATAAATTGTCTTTCGGGCGATACTTCCAACACCCACTTACTTTATTAAGTGTCGCACTATATGGATGTTGTTTAATTATCCTAAGACCGGAGTCTTCATGACATCACGGTGTGGGTTATCATAATTTGACACTATTAAGGTTTCCCCTAGCCATAGGACGATCATGTGGTAGTGATTGAGTGTGATACTGAAGCATGTGTAGGATTCATGTTGCTCGTCCTGAAATCGTGTATCATATGATTAGGATTAAATATCCGAAAAGGCCTTCTTAAAAGGAATGTATTATTCTTAAATGTTTTTGCAAAGTGGAAGTAATATGTTACTTCGAGAGAGTAGGATATCCGGATTATAAGATACGGTCGTTGATGTTTGACACTCGACGTACGACAGTATGGATATTGAAACAACAATAGGATTCTATTTACACGGTAACTGTTTCACATGAAATTTAGTAGTCATTGCATTTGACTCTTCCGATGATTGGGGGTCGTGGACGTGTTGTTACACGCTATCCATGATCGTTAGGTGTGAGGGGCATTTTCGTAATTGCACTTTATGCCTACGGCCAACAATTCGGAAGTCTATCGGGTCACACACATAAGAACATCTAGCCGAATTAAAATGCGGTTATAGTGATAACCAATAAGGAAAGTTTTATCTTGACTATAAAGTGTTATAGTGACATATTATTATTATGGTATTTATTTATTATGAATAAATTAAATACAAGATATTATTATGTTGATTAATTAAACATATATATATATATATATATATATATATATATATTATTATTATTATTATTATTATGTATATGTCGAAATATATATGTATATATGATATACATGTATTTTGTGAATTAATTAATCATAGTATTATATTAATTACATATGAATATTCCGGATGCCAATATATGGCTATGTGGGGCGCATATAGTATGTGTATGATACACATGGATTTTGCAAATTAATTAATAGCATTATCATATATTAATATTAGATATTAATATGTATAGATTTGCACACATGTGTAAATTGATTTATGGTAATACATTAGAGATATATTCAATATTAGATATTGACAATGTATATCTTGGAAATATTTAATATACGATAATGAATATTAATGAGATAAATCTAGAATAACTATTTTTCTTATTTTACTAGTAAAAAGGTTTTCTTTCTACCCGATTTTACTAGGAGGCGCAGAACACACTATAAATATAGTGTGGGTGCCAAGCTCTTTTGTATCATTCACAATTAGAAGAGTTCTAATTTATTAGAAAAATTGAGTTCTTCCTAGAGAGAGTTTTGAGAGAGAGAAAAGGTCAGTCAAGCAACCTAGTTTTTCTAGAAGCAGTCTAATGGTGGATTCCGGCAGGTATTTCGTGTGGATCAACGGTAGAGGCCGAAAACTTGCGCAGCTTCATGTAGAAACTACACCGTAGACAAAGAAACGATCTATTTTAGATCATCCAAAGTATATTATATGTCTACTTATTTTATTCTTGTTGCTTAAACGAAGTCAATCCTATTTAAAAAGGAAATAAATTGTAAATTCTGTTGCGTTCCCGCGTAGATTTCCTAACACAACTATCTCAATCTATTACAAATGGAAAAAGGGAGATTCTATATCATTAATGAAACAGAATAAGAAAGATAGATTTCCACACCTGCAACTTCGGGAAGCACTGTTATGCGATCTCGAACTCAACCTACAACAAAAAAACTTTCTCGGCGTGGGGAACAACATACTAAAGGGATAAGTACAAACGTAATTAGTAACTGGTAGAAGCACCGAATCCACACAAGCTATATCACAAGAACTATCAACAATAATAATAACAATAACAATAACATAGGGCAAGTAAAACAAACATAATAACACATATATTTCACTCGCTCACAACACTCTACTAGTCTCACTAGTAAACTCAACCACATAAGACATTTGTTACACTGTAAACCAAGGACACTTTGCATGGTGAAGACTGCACTTTGACACATTCAGCACCTCATATGGCACAGTATCTAAAACGTGCGGAATATTACACGAGTCCACAACAGTATCTAAAAATATGGAGGTTTAATAGTTCCATGCTGCGAAAAGGAAACGTGCCTCACAAAGGACAAACCTGTTTTATCTTTTACACTCATTGGTAAGAAATCAACGTGGAAGCACAGCATAATTTGAAATTTTGATTTCCTTTTAACCAGGATCGACTTCGTTTGAGCAACAAGCATAAAAGTATTAAACGAGAAAGTTACCTTGGATGATATAAAAGATCGAAGATTTTTCGTTTACGAATTAAAGGAGTAGTGGTGCACCGAGCCGCCCAAGCGTTCACTCTCTACCGCTAGTCCACACGAACAACCCGCCTTGGATTGATACTAGAAAAACTCGGTTGCTAGACGAACTTTTTCTCTCTCTTAAAACTCCCACTAGGAAGGTCTCAATTTTTCTTTTCTAATTGTGATTATAAAAAAATCTAGACACCCGCCTCTTATATAGAGGTAAGTGGCGCCCCCTATGCATCCCATTCCTAATGGGAAAAGCTTCTGATTGGAGTAGAGAGAAAGAAAACATTTAACTAGTAAAATAAGGAAAATATCTTTGACTAATTTATCTCATTAATATTCAATATCTTATATTAAATATTTCCAAGATATATATTGCAAATATCTAATATTCAATATACCTTTATTATATTACTATAAATCAATTTACACATGTATGTGTGTGTGTGTGTGTGTGTGTGTATATATATATATATATATATATATATATATATATATATATATATATATATATATGCAATTGGCGAAATTTTTGTGTATAATGATACACATGGATTTTGCAAATTAATTAATCATAATATTATGTATTAAGATTGGATATATATATATATATATATATATATATATATATATATATATATATATATATATATATATATATATATATATATATATATCAACATAATTAATATATAGTATTATTTTTATTCATAATAAATAAATACCACAATATTAACTTATCACTATAACACTTTACAGTCGAGATAAAATGTTTCCTTATTTGTTTATCACTATAACTGCATTTTAATCCAGATAGATATTTTTATGTGTGTAACCCGACAGGCTTCCATATGTTGGCCGTAGGCACAAAGTGAATTTTAAAAAATGCTCTGCATACCCAATGATCATGGATAGTGTCTAGCAACACGCCATGACCCTAACAATCGGAAGAGTCAAATGCAATGACTACTACCTTTCATGTGAAATGGTTACCGTGTAAATAGAATCCTATCGCTGTAATAATATCCATACAGTCGTATCTCGAGTGTCAATACTTTAGCGACAGTTTCTTATAATCTGGATATCCTACTCTTTCTAAGTAACACATTACTTCCTCTTTGCAAAATCTTTCGAGAATAAGATATTCCTTATAAGAAGTCAATTTCGGACATTTACTCTTATTCATAGGATACGCGATTTCCGGACGAACAACATGCATGAATCCTATGCATGCTTCAATATCACACCCGATCACTACCGCATGATCGCCACGTGGCTAGGAGAAAACTCAATAGTGTCAAAGTATGACAATCCACACCGTGATGCCACGAAGACTCTGGTCTTAAGATAATTACACAACCTCTACGTACCGCGACACTTAATAAACTAAATGGGTCAGTATAACGTACGCATTCTCTAATACACGTTCACGTACAGTCCAAGTGTCCCTACACTTCGATAGACGAGATCTATCCCTGTCTTAATGAGATAGACGACATCCAATACGTGCTAGTTTAACCGTACTATTAATGTCGTATTTAATAGTACATACGACTAGAGATATTTAGGTATCAACATTTTAAAGTGATTCGAGATCTCATCAACCATAATCACTATCTGTAAACGGGAATGCGGGAAAAGTCTATCACAGTTTAATATTAAGGATGTTATCATATATACAATATCATAATTGGTCCGTTAAAGGAACAAATATATAATAATAGAAAGACATTTTTCATATGCATAAATATAAAGAAATAATAGATGTGATCCGACCCGATAGGATCCGGACCAACCCGATTGGGTTTAGGACACTATTTCAAGAATATCCCACTTGGCCTAAATCCAATCACTCATACACACAAGACCAAGTTGAAACACAAGAATCTCATACAATACTCGCAACTAACCCTAAGCGTTAATGGATCACCATCCGTGGGGAATCAAACTATCTTTAAATCATTCTTCAAATGATCAAGTCAAATGGAACCGCCTTACCACACACATGAATCTCTAATAGGACCCTGGTCCTTGCTTCAAACAATAAATCCACTACCACATCATCTATACAATAAAAGTTGAATAACCATACAAGGTTTAGAAATGAACCTCCTGTTGCGCCTCTAAGGCAATACTGTGTTTTGGCTCAGTTGTAGAATATACAATGATATCTTACTGAGAACATTTCCAACTCAATGTATCACTTAATTAAAGTGATTACAAACCCAGATTGTAACTCCCACTATCTTCAGAAGACTCAAGGCATATTTGTGTGTATATATGTTTATCCAATTCCAAGTTCCAATAAACGAGGAACCCATCCTTAACACTTTAAAGGATTTTCTCGGCATTCACAAGAATCTCTTTCATACATGCTCGTGACCCTTCATGGAGTATGAACATATGGAACAACTCTTATGACAGATCTTAATGTTGTAGCAAAGGCAATGTTCCATAAGTATCATCCTTCACCTTATCTTCGGGACTGACATATTATCATAGATAGATCCCAAGATTGCTGGATAGAATTATCTCTTGACGTGATCTATGTTAAACTATTTTAGCATCCCATTTATAGGGTGAACTAAGCAGTATCTAAATCTATCATTGTAGATTCTTATTTCCAAAATAAGAAATGTCTTTCCAAGAGCTTTCGTAAAGACCTTGAACTACAAAACATTAATTGACTGTGGCAAATAGTGTCAACTTCTGAGAATTATATGAAATACCTTAGAAGAAAATTGTGACACTCCCACTAAACCTTTCGCACACCAGGCATATCTTCACATTTGATCATCAAAGCAAAGAACTTATCTTGAGAAACTTGTTTAAGTCCATGAGTGGATCTCATAAGTTCACATATCATCCAGTGACCATAGACATCAAGCCTTCGGCCTAATATCCTTCGCATTATCTCGTAGTCATGACATGTAACTACAACAAGTACAATCTGAATAAATTAAGCATAGCTGGAAGCACAAAGGTAATTATAAGGTTTATACATGTTAGCCTTTATCCTACAACTTCGCTTAACTAGTAATCGTATTACCATCCAAGTCAATCTTTCATAAAGACATGACACACCTTTCAAAGACATTCCCTTCAAGTAAGACACACTCGGTTCATAACCCAATTGTCAAACATGGATTCTACCACAGACATTATGGCTTCAGTCCATAGCTCTTAATCTTGCCTTTCAAGCATCTCTACATAAGTCATGAGATCTTCATTCTTCAAGATGAACACACCAGTAGCCCTTTCAGGCATGTGGTTATCTGTAGACTCATAGAATACTTGTGTGCACTTAGCACTATTCTACACCTCATCACTATCTGGCGCATGCTCATGTTCTAAAGGTTGAATATTTCTTTGTGATTCTCAAACTCTTTTGAGATATCAATTTACTCCCACTGTTTCTTTTAGAAGAAACACTTGTTGAAATGGTGTCCTAAACCCAATCGGGTCGGACCGGATCTGACCGGGTTGGGTTATTTACAGTCTGTTTAGTTTATGTAATAACTTTATTATGATTAATAAAAGCACTTTTGTTATTATATATTGTTTATCTTCATGTTATTGATTGTATATATAGTAACGTCCCTAGAGACAAACTGTGATAGAGAAACCATGATAGTGATTATGGTTGATGAGATCTCTAATCACTTTAATGAGTTTGATACTTAAATGTCTCTAGTCGTATGTACTGTCAAATGGGACATTGATAGTATGATTAGGCTAGCACGTATTGGATGTCTTCTATCTTATTGAAGATAAGGATAGATCTCGTCTATCGAAGTGTAGAGACACTTGGACTGTACGTGGACGTGTATTAGAGAATGCGTACGTTAGACAGACCTAATCACATTAAGTGTCGCACTATGTGGCAGTTATGTAATTATCCTTAAGACCGGAGTCTTCATGGCATCACGGTATGGATTGTCATGCTTTGACACAATTGAGATTTCCCCTAGCCACGGGGCGATCATGCGGTAGTGAATGAGTGTGATATTGAAGCATACAGAGTATACATGTTTGGTCATCCCGGAATCGCGTATCCTATGATTAAGAGTGAATATCTGAAATGACATTCTTATAAAGAATGTCTAGCTCTCGTGAATCTTTGCTAAGTGGGAGTAAATGTGTTATTCCGAGAGTGCGTGATATCTCGACTATAAGATACGATCGTTAATGTACTGACACTCGAGATACGATCATATGAATATTATTACAGCGGTAGGATTGTAATTTACACAGTAACTGTTTCACATGAAAGTTAGTAGTCATTGCTTTTGACTCTTCCGATGATTGGGGGTCACGGTGTGTTGGTAGACGTTATCCCGTGATCGTTAGGTATGAAGGGCATCTTCGTAATTTGCACTTTGTGTCTACGGCCAACATATTCAGAAGCCTATCGGGTCACAATGAACATCGAGTCGGATTAAAATGCGGTTATAGTTGATGACCAAATACGGAAAGTTCATTTTAAGACTATAAAGGTTATAGTGGTAAATTAATATGGTGGTATTTATTTATTATGAATAAATAAAATACAAGATATTAATTATACACAAATTATATTAATTAAAGAATATTCCGGAAACCAACTAATTAGTATTTGGGGCGCCACATGTGAGAGTATAAGACACACTTGGATTGTGCAATTTAATTAAAGAGATTACCAAAATATTAATATTTTATATTAATTTAATTTGGAAAAATAGATTTGTGGTAATAAGATAAATATATTCAATATAAGATATAGGAAATATTTAGTTTTTATTTAATATAAGATATTATAATAAAAGAGATAAATCAATTAAAGTGATTTTTCATATTTTATTAGGAAAATGTTTTTCTCTTTCATCTTTCTTCTAGAAGCTAATCCCAATCAGTTTGGGAGAAGGGAGGAGCGCACCATACCCCTATATAAGAGGAGGTTGGCTAGCTCTTTTGTACATCACAATTCCAAGAGCTAATAGTTCTTGAGTAAAATAGAGAGCCTCTAGTAGAGAGTTAGAGAGAGAGAGAGAGAAAGACCGGTCTAGCAGCCGGATTTTTCTGATAGCAATCCAATGAGGATTCTGGGGAGGAGTTCGTGTGGATTATCGATAGCGGCCGGACGCGTGGACGGCTAGCACACAGTACTACTCTCCATTGACGGTCAAAGCATCGATCTTATAGATCAGCCAAGGTATATACCATCAAACTACTTAACGTGTTTATTGTGATAAACGAAGACGATCTTGGATTGGAAATCAAATTTAAAATTTCGCTGCATTTAACTAGTGATTTCCTAACAGTGGTATCGGAGCCAACTTTGAGCTTAAGCAATAAGCACTTATTAAACTGCATTGTAATTAATCGATAGATGCAAGATCAAGATTCGCGAAATGATGAAAAGAAAAAAATTGAATCGATGGGGGGCTTGGCGATCGGCGGCGGCCCCCTCCTCCATGGCGGCTGGCGGCGCCGACGGCCCTAGGGCTGCTGAATTCGGCTGGTCTTCTCCAAATGGGAGATCGATTCGTTTTCATTTTGTGATATTTATTGTGCATTGATATCTCTTTTGTTTAGTTGTGTCATATGGCTAACCAATGGTTCAATTAGTTTGGCCCATTAGGATGCCACGTGGCATATCAACCAAAATATTGACCTTTCCAAATTTTGTTTGGAATAGGCCTAGGCCCTTTCTAAATATTTGATTTGGGAAAATTCCTAAGCCTAGGCCACTTTCAAAATTTTGATTTTGAAAAAATATTGTTTGGAAATATGCCTTTTGGTTTAGGAAACTAAAGGCATCCATTTTGGTTAAGAACCAAAAGGAAAGGAAACAAAAGAGACCCTTTAATTTTAATTTTGTATTGTTTCAAATTAATAAAATTGAAATTAGAATTGATTTACAATTAAATGTTAATTTTATTTTCGATTAAGTCATTTAATTAATTAAAGGTTAATTAATTATTTGATGTGATAAAATAAGATGCATAAGTAGTTAAAATTTTAATTTGATCTTTTTCATAAGATAAAATTGTAGATTAGATGTGTAGATATAATGTGATTATATGGACCCCGATTGATCATGGACTTGACAAATATGATAGATGGGAGTGATTTTCTTTATGTTGGTTTTTCAAATTGTCATAGGCCGTTATGAAGAACATGACCTATTTTAATTTTTGCATTTATCCCATTCCCGTTAGCTCCCCCCATGTGCAGCGGGTGTAATTATTTATTAGATAGATCATTATGTAACACAAATGGAGCAAGAAGAAGAAGACCAAGGGGAAAGAACCCATTGGCGTACAGCAATAAAGATTTTATTGGCGGTTGCAGCTACCCTTAGATTGTGACCCGCGGTTTTGTCAGTTTGTATTTAAAACGCACCTAAGAAAAGTCAATGATCATACCGGTTATTTTGTACGCAGAATGTTGGGTATGTTTTACTTTATATAATATCGTAGTAATATGCACATAGTAGATGAGACCATAATTAAATGAAGTTAATTAAGTGAATTAATTTAAAATTATTCCCACGATAAAAATCGAGCCAAAATTGTCTCCCAATGTTATAATGACGGTGAAGAGCCCTTGTTCAGATCCAACTGATCGGCCCACATCGGGTGTTGACCTACCTGGGGTATATCATCAATATTGAGCTATGATCGTTATGAGATCTCATGAATATTTGGGTTACGACTCGACTAAGAATCTTGCGGTGATTGGCCCACGTCAGGACCGTTTGATTTTAAAGACAATGGGTGGCTATCACATAGAGATGTGAACTGTCAAAGAGTTGACTAGTCAACCAATGGAAGTCGAATAAGATTCGACCGATAAGTGTATCCACCTTTCAAATTTGACCCGTTCGATCGGCCCACGTCGGAGATCGAGTCAACTAGATTGGATTCCATCCACTAAAAGATCAATAAAATTCTTGAAAGCCAATTGAGAATAGTTGGCTAGTGGGAGCAAAACCTAATTAATATTTTAAGTGCATTTTTAGGGTTTTGCATACATGAACTTTTACTTATTCTATCTTTATTTATTGTTGTAGAAAATGTCAAACAAATTTAACCTTCGTTTTATCATCGACAATAAGCTTGACGAAACCAAATTTCTCGATTGGAAAGAAACCTCAAAATCGTTTTGAGGCATGAGAAGATTGGCTATGTCTTGGACGAACCTATACCAGAAAAGCCCGTAGAGGCTTGCTTTTATGACACCTAAACTACAGAAACAGCATGAGTCTAAGGACGCCTACTCAATCATGGTTCACCAAAGGAACTCTATGCTTCTTAGTCTCGCACTGAGAGGTGCGAGGTCTCGAAGGCCTAGTTTGGTTGTAAGATGGAATCCAGGACTGCTAGGGACACGTGCTTAAAATGATTGGGTACATAGAGAGGCTTGGGAAGCTGGGCCACAAGCTGGAACGTGAGTTAAGTATTGACTTAATTCAGCAATCACTACATGATTCATACTCACAGTTCATGATGAATTATCACATGAAAAAGATAGATTGCTCCCTTGCGGAGTTATTGAACATGTTGAAAAGTGCCGAGGGCACTGTGGGGAAGGAAAAACAAGTGTTGCTGGTCACTTCTAACAAGGGCAAGGAAAAAGCCCAAAAGAAGTCCAAGAAGTCGAAGGCTGTCCCTAAGCCAACGCCTAAGATGGCTAAAGACAAATCCAAGGATGCTTGCTTCCATTGCGGTGAGACCGGATATTGGTGGAGAAACTGCAAAGGCTTCTTGAGTACCAAGAAGAGGCATTATGATGCTTCGTCTTCAGGTATGTTTATGATTGAGATCAATATTGCTTCTTCTAAGTCTAACCACTAGGTATTAGATACTGTTTTTGGTTCTTATATTTGTATGAATATGTAGGCACTAAGAAGAACAAGATAACTGAGGAAAGGAGAGGTGGAGCTACGCGTTGGAAATGGAGCAAGTGTTGCTGCACTAGCCGTAGGAGTTATTTTCTTTCATTGCCCAGTGGGCTAGTACTAGAACTCACTAACTGTTATTTTGTTCGTGCTCTTATGAAGAGCATTATTTCTATTTCTACATTAGATGTTGAAGGATTTTATTTTATGTTCAAAAATAAATGTTGTTCTTTTTCACGTGATGGAATTTTTTATAGTACCGGAATACTTAGCAATGGTCTCTACATATTAGA
The DNA here is from genome assembly GCA_036785695.1 of Gentiana straminea. Taxonomy (NCBI): domain Eukaryota; kingdom Viridiplantae; phylum Streptophyta; class Magnoliopsida; order Gentianales; family Gentianaceae; genus Gentiana; species Gentiana straminea. The sequence continues at coordinate 3,867,284 of JAVUPR010000298.1, forward strand.
TATGAATGTTGACGTACTTAATATAAACAACAAGAAAGCCAAAACGAATGACTTGAATGAATCCTATTTATGGCATTGTAGACATGGCCATACAAATAAGAATCGCATTTCCAAACTCCATAAAGATGGATTATTGGATCACTTCAAGTATGAATTGTTTGATAAATGCGAAGCTTGTTTACTTGGCAAGATGACAAAGTCACCATTTAGTGGCAAAGGGATAAGATCCAATGAGTTACTTGAGCTCATACATACTGATGTATACGGCCCATTGTCAATTCAAGCCAAATGAGGATACACTTATTTGAACACCTTCAAAGATGACCATTCACGCTATGGTTATGTATACTTAATGAAGTATAAGTTTGAGGCCTTTGAAAAGTTCAAGGAATTCAAAAGTGAATTTGAGAAACAACTAGGTAAAGAAATCAAAACACTTCGATCCGATCGAGGTGGAGAATACCTAGATGGAGAGTTTCAAGATTACTTAAAGGAGAATGAGATTCTACCTGAATGGACCCCTCCCGGAACGCCTGAAATGAATGTCATGTCTCAAAGAAGAAACCACACCTTGTTGGACATGGTGCTATCCATGATGAGCTACGTAGTTCTCCTAAAATCATTTTAGGGGTATGCTCTAGAAACTGCATCCTACACACTGAACCGAGTTCCATCAAAGACGGTTGATTCTACGCCATACGAGGCAAGTGCTAAGAAGAAACCAAATCTGGCATATCTTAAACCTTAGGGTTGTCCGACTTATGTGAAGCGGATGATGCCTGAAAAATTAGAGGCTAGATCCGACAAATGTCTATTTGTGGTCTATCCTAGAGAAACTAGAGGATACCAATTTTACCACCCTGAGGAACAAAAGATGTTTGTTTCCAGGACTGGCCACTTTCTGAAGAACGAGTTTATTCTAGATAGAGTCAGTGGGAGTAAAACTGATCTCGAAGAAACTCAAGAACCACTTAAGGATAAAAGTCAGTTGATGGAAGTAGAAGAGACGTCACACACAGATGTGATGCCAACCTCTACCGTGGACACACTAGCACCTCGAAGATCCACCAGGGAACGTCATGAACATGAAAGGTACACCGGTGTATATCTCATGGAAGATGAGGACCCTAGAACTTATGAGGAGGTGTTATTAAGGCATGACAAAGTGAAATGGCTAGAGGCCATGAATTCTGAAATGGAATCCATGAAAGACAACCAAGTTTGGAACTTAGTTGATCCACCTGAAGGAATAGTTCCTATAAGGTGTAAATGGGTCTTTAAGAGAAAGAATGACATGGATTGTAACGTGACTACCTATAAGGCTAGGTTAGTGGCAAAACGTTATAAGCAAAGACACGGAGTTGGCTATGACGAAACCTTTTCACCCATTACCATGTTGAAAAATCCATTAGAATTTTGCTCGCTATTGCAGCATACCATGATTATGAAATCTGGTAGATGAATGTGAAAACAGCTTTCCTTAACGGAAATCTGTCGGAGGAGGTGTATATGACATAGCCTGAGGGTTTCACAACTAATGACGCCAGGATGGTGTGCAAACTGCAAAGATCTATTTAAGGATTAAAGCAAGCTTCTCGGAGTTGGAATCTTCTCTTTCATGAGATAATCAAACAGTTTGATTTCATCAAGAACGAAGATGAGCCCTGTGTTTACAAAAAGGTTAGTGGGAGTGCCATTATGTTCTTAGTGCTTTATGTAGACGGAATATTGCTCATATGGAATGATGTGCCTATGTTACAGTCTGTCAAATATTGGTTATCCAAGAACATCTCAATGAAGGACTTGGGTGAAGAAGCCTATATTCTAGGAATCAAGCTCTATAGAGATAGATCTTAGATGTTTCTTTGTCTGTCACAATCCACCTATATAGACAAGATCCGGAAGAGATTCAACATAGAGCATTCTAAGAGAAGATTGCTCCCCATATCACATGGGGTGTACCTGTCGAAGGAAATGTGTCCTAAGACAGAGGAGGATAGAGGGCAAATAAGTAGGATCCCTTACGCTTCGCCTATCAGGTCTATTATGTACGCCATGCTGTGCACCAGACCAGATGTCTCGTACCCTCTTAGTATGACTAGCAGGTACCAGTCTAATCTAGGTGATGGTCACTGGATCGTAGTCAAGAATATTCTAAAGTACATGAGACGTACTAGAGATATGTTCCTGGTTTTTGAGGACGATGATTTAGTATTACGAGGTTATACAGATGCTAGTTTTCAAACTGATAAGGATGACTTAAAGTCACAGTCTGGATTTGTATTCACGCTTAACGGTGGAGTAATAAGCTGGAAGAGTTCCAAGCAGGGGAAAACTGCAGACTTTACAATGCAAGCCGAATACATAGCAGCCCCGGAGGCATCAAAGGAAGCAGTTTGGATGAAGAAGTTCATTACTGAACTTGGTGTGGTTCCCTCCATTGAAGGTCCCATGCCATTGTACTATGATAACAATACGGGGATTTCTCGGTCAAAGGAACCAAGGTCTCATCAAAAGTCCAAAAATGTGCTATGGCGCTATCACTTGATTAGAGAGATAGTAGACATAGGAGATGTAAAGATAGAGAAAGTCCACATGGATGATAACATAGCTGATCTGTTAACCAAGGCGTTGTCACTGGCAAGGCATGAGAAACATGTTCACATACATGGGCTTAGGCATATGCGTGATTGGCTTTAGGCAGAGTGGGAGATTGTTGAAAAGGTGTCCTAAACCCAATCGGGTCGGACCGGATCCGACCGGGTTGGGTCATTTTCAGTCTATTTTAGTTCATGTAATAACTTTATTATGATTAACAAAAGCACTTCTGATATTAAATATTGTTTACCTTCATGTTATTGATTGTATTTGTATAGTAACATCCCTAGTGTCAAACTGTGATAGAGAAACCATGATAGTGATTATGGTTGATGAGATCTCTAATCACTTTAATGAGTTTGATACTTAAATGCCTCTAGTCGTATGTACTGTCAAATGGGACATTGATAGTATGATTAGGCTAGCATGTATTGGATGTCTTCTATCTTATTGAAGATAGGGATAGATCTCGTCTATCGAAGTGTAAAGACACTTGTACTGTACGTGGACGTGTATTAGAGAATGCATATGTTAGACTGGCCCACTTACATTAAGTGTCGCACTATGTGGCAGTTGCGTAATTATCCTAAAGACCGGAGTCTTCATGGCATCACGGTGTGGATTGTCATACTTTGACACTATTGAGATTTCCCCTAGCCATGGGGCGATCATGCGGTAGTGATTGGGTGTGATATTGAAGCATGCGGAGTATACATGTTTGGTCGTCTGGGAATCGTGTATCCTATGATTAGGAGTGAATATCCGAAAATGCCTTCTTATAAGGAATGTCTAGTGATCGGCCTTTTCTAAGTGTCCAATCTCACCGGCAGCGTACCGGGTCAACTGTAGCCTAGAATTGGTGAGTCAAGGTCGTATCCCACAGGGAATTTGGTCGAGTACCAAAGTCGATCTCGTCCTTAGTTCAGGCCAACACAACTATTGAAGCCGGTGATTTGTCAGATCACCGGTTCTACAAACTAATATGCACAACAAAGAGAGATTTAAAACTATATAAAAGAGATAGCCGAGCTATGATCCAATCTACTACTCACAAACCCTAGCTAAGTCCCGAGGTATTCTTGATTCACCTAAACGTTCTCGATGTCACAAAGGGTGTCGTTTCCTGGCTCTGAGAATAGACATTATTTCAATAATCTACCCTCCTATGTCGGGTTCAACGAGTCCGCTCAACGGATTTAACCGACCTCACACGGTCTACGATTCATAAAACGCTCGACAAGTCGATACAAAACCTCACAACGAAACCGAGTCCGAACAACTCGGCCGGTTTTACACGTGATCCTAGAACCCCGGCTCCCGTATCCTCTCGCAAAATACATATGTAAAGACGATATGTGTGATACGTTTATTAAGTAGCTAATTCAACAAACGTGATAAGAATAAGTTCTAGAACTATGGTAACATCGAGAATCAACAATCAAACATCAAGAACACCACATGAACAGGCTAAGGTTCGATTTCAAAGACTATCACATAACTTGACTATCGGCTATTAGCTACTCATTATATTAACAAAAACAACAAGAAATCAACAATAAAGTTAACATAAACAAGATTAAAAGCAAGAACAAGAAATGAAAAAGAAATACCAAATGTATTATGCCGTAAAAAATCGGTTCACCGAACGAAATCCCGTCAATAACGCGTCAAGCTATCTTCGAGAATCAACGGATTAAAACAATCTACAACTAATCTAATCTAATCTACCTAAAAACTAAGCTAAACTAATGAAAATTGCAGAAAATAGTGAAAAAACGAGTTGGGGAAGAAGAAGTTTTGATCTAGATCCAAAATGGGGGTATTTATAGTGTTTTATGAGTTCTGGGAGCTAGGCGTGCGCCTAGGAAAGTGTAGGCGCACGCCAATGATGATAAAAACACGTACTGAAACTTCTGGCCAAAATTGACTGCTAGGCGTGCGCCTAGCATTTCTCAGGCGCGCGCCTAGCTGACACACCTTCAGAAAAACAGCCATAACTTTCTGTGTAGACCTCCAAATTGAGCGATTCAAAATCCGTTGGAAAGCTAATGAAATTGTCTACAACTTTCATGCAGATGTCCAGCCCAGAAAAATCCTCTAAGGTGGATCAAAATGCAGATCAATGGAAGGTATGGTTGTAGTACCACCGCATTTTGATCCGTTTGAACGTTTAAGCTTCGGGCATACATTCCAATCCTCGTATCTCACCTTCCGGACATCTCAAACACCTAATTCCTGTAAAAAATTCACAACAAATACCACACATAATCCCTACAGGACACTAGGGTGACCGAGAGTATAGTAAATTACACCGAAAAAGACCGAGAATCCCGGACTTTACGTCCTAGGTCCCGAAATGATAACCATGGTGTAAATACATCAAAATACAACCAAATGTCTCAGAAAACATATAAGACGAGGTATAAATGGGGTATAATTACATAGAAAATGATAGACAAGTTGACTCTCATCAACTACCCCCTACTTAGCTTTTGCTCGCCCTCGAGCAAAGATGAGCGATTCAAAAATAAAGATGGAGTCAACATTGAAATCATACATCTAGTCTATAAGAATTGAAATGGTAAAACACAAGTAATTGATACAAATGCATAGGATTTAAGTTCTACCTTGCATTGAGAAAAGAATGTGTGTGTGTGTGTATAGCTTCTCCAACATTTATCACCAATGACCGGTTTAGGTTATAGACGTACAATGTACCGAGGTTACACCATAGGCTTATACTTCATAAACATCTCCACTAATCGAGGTCAATCAAAGTCTAGTACGGTCGAGCAGGACTTGAAGGGTTATACCGTTAGGCTAGGGTACGGGGCTTACGAAAGGATATTTACGATAAAAAAGAAAAAGAAGGTGCAAAAGAGCTTTAACCAAGTCAAATATAAACACGAAACTCGGTATCAACTTTGTCTTCAATTTTCCGAGTATTTACATCTCCGGAGTCCAAATCCTAACCTCAACTTCATAATATACAATACTACACAACACTTTAGTCCACTTTTTGGACGTATAACAAACTATAAATATGTACATTTACCACTTCTGTTTGTTTTTTTATAAACGAAATACCAAATATATTATGCCGTAGAGAATCGATCCACCGAACGAAATCCCGTCAATAACGCGTCAAGATATCTTTGAGAATCAACGGATTACAACAATCTACAACTAATCTACGCTAATATACCTATAAACTAATATAATCTAAGGAAAGATGAAGAAAAAGCTGTAAAATCGAGTTGGGGAAGAGGAAGTTTTGATCTAGATCCACTATGGGGGTATTTATAGTGTTTTATGAGTTCTGGGAGCTAGGCGTGCGCCTAGGAAAGTGTAGGCGCACGCCTATGATGATAAAAACACGTACTAAAACTTCTGGCCAAAATTGACTGCTAGGCGTGCGCCTAGCTGATACACCTTAGAAAAATAGCCATAACCTGTGTAGACCTCCAAATCGATCGATTAAAAATCCGTAGGAAAGATAATGAAAATGTCTACATGAAGATGTACAGCCCAGAAAATGCATTGTTAAGGGTGAAATTCTATGGTTTTCAAGATTATATTTTATGATATTTTCCCTCTTAATTGTATAATTTGCACAATAAATAGGTCTTATATTGAAATATTGAGCAAACGATGTTTTTAAAGACTTAATCGCAATATTGATATAATTATGTGGTTTTATGGTGAAATTATGATTATATGGACTTTATTACGGCTTGCGATATTTTCCATTGTGTTATAGGTGCAATTATGAGGCTCAAATGATGATTTAAAGAGATTGAAATTCGAGCTAAGTGATTGAAGGAAGAGATAATGATCAAGTGGAGTGAAGAAAAAAAGAGATAAATATGGAGAAATCACCTTCAAGTCACATTGGACGAGCGTCCAAGTCTCGTCCAGAGTGGACTGGCGTCCAAATAAGTGGACTGGCGTCCAGGAGGAGTTTTTTACATTCAGAGAGTTTGGACGTTGCATGGACGAGCGTCTTCCCTAGCGTCCGAAACAAGTGGACGGGCGTCCAGGAAGGCCAGACGGGCGTCCGCGGCCGACTTTGCTGGAACCGACTTATTTCTCTATATATAGTCGCGTTTTTCTCACACAATAGGATCATATATTCGAACCCTAAACCCTAGGGGCGGCTCAGCTGCGTTTTTCTTAGTTTACATACAATTTTATCATCTTTTTATTCCATGTTTTTGAATCAAGCACTTTCTTGGTTCCTTATCATGTCTAGAGGCTAAATCCCTCTAGAACAAGCGTTGTGAAGCCGTTCTACCAACACTTCGATTTCGTTTCAGGATTATCTTGTGAGTATTTTATTCAAGTTGTATCTTTATTATCGTTTATCATTGTTTATTGCAATTTTATCGAAAGATGCTTGCATGTGTGATGTTTACATTGATGAAAATCTTGTTAAATCCCAGATCAATATAATAAAGATTAGATTTTTAACCTATAAAATAACGAGAGTTAATTAGGTTGAATCTCTAGGTTACTAGATTGAGAAATCTTACGCCTTCGCTTTGAAAATAATAATCTTTACTCGAGAGATAGAAGATTAAGAAACGAACTTTTCCAAGAAATTAGGAGTTCATGCCTTGGTTAGGTGAATCACAACTTGGTTAAAGATCACGAGATAATCGAATTGAAATTGAATGTTGTAGGATAGGTGGATCAATTGCTTGTTCGTTCGTAACTTTATTGATTAAAAACCCCTTGAATTCGAAGTGTTTAGCTTAGTTAGTCTTTTATTGCATATTAGATTTAGTTTAGTTTAAATTGGTTCGCAATTATCCTTCCCGGCTTTGACCGACAATCCTCTGTCCAGTTTATTTTATCGTTCTTAGTTTTGTTTTAGTAGTAGCAAAGTAGAAGAAGTAATAGACTAGATTAAACAACCTCGATTCCCTGAGATCGACTCCGGTATCAACCTCTTTACTACGATCCTTGCACTTGAGGTATATCGGATTATAAATTTATTACTTGTTGTTTTCCATTGATAAAATCCGTGACAAGTTTTTGGCGCCGTTGCCGGGGAATCGGTACGGTTGTCTAGTTTATCAATTTTTCTGATTTTTTGTTATAAGTTTGTATAAAAGGGTTAGTTAGGGCACATTGTAGTATTTTGGCCGTAACTTTCGGCTCGAGTGTCCGTTTGGAACGCATGACCCCAATTCGGAAAGCTCGTTCCGACGCCGACGACGTGGACTGTTTTCAAGGTCAAAATCTGCTGTTTTCCCATCCATTTTGGCCCCAGAAGATTTCAACACGTTTTTTTTACCGTCTTAGTTTTTTTTTTTTTTTTTTTTTTTCGTTTTAAATTTTTCGTAGGTAGATTTTAATTAGGTAATTAGGGTTTTAGTTAGGGTTTAAGGTCTTCTCTTTTTAGTTCCCTTGTGATTAGTTTTTCCTTTTTATTTGTTTTCCGTCTTTCTGTTTTTTTTTCTCCCCATCTTTTCCTACTGTTTTTCTATGTTCCTGCTTCGTTTTTCTACTTCCAAACGGGCGTCTAGACCAGTGGACGCCCGTCTGTTCTAAATTTCTCGACTCTGAATCGTTTTTAACTTATCGGACGAGCGTCCATCCAATTTGGACGTCCGTCCAGTTCTTCAGCTTATCCAGACGAATGTTCGGGTTATCCAGACGCCCGTCCAGTTCATCCTCCAGGCAGACGTCCGTCCAGGACCTTGGACGCCCGTCTGCCCTCTTTCATTTTATTTTATTTTATTTTAATTTCTTTTCATAGGTTTTAACCTTTCGTTCTTAGTTTAACCTTTAGTTTTTAGTTATAGTGTGCTTGAGGATCGGTTAGCCGAGGAATTCGGAAACTTCATCATTATGGCTGCAGAAGATAGACGTACGTTGGGCGACTACGCTATGCCTCGGTGCGAAGAATCGTCAACCCGGCTATCGTCTTACCGGCCATTACGGCACGGACCTTCGAACTCAAACCGGTCTCATTCGGATGATGCGGCATGCATCAATGTTTCACGGGTCCCCTTCGAAAATCCTCACACACACGTACACACATTTACGGAGATATGTGGTACGACACGCATTCAAGGTGTGAGTGAGGATGCGATTAAACTTACACTCGTTTCCGTTCTCTTTGAAGGGAGAAGCTAAAGAGTGGTATAGCTCTCTCCCCGCTGAGAATCCATTACCACTTGGGCTGCATTGGAAAAAGAATTTTTAAGCCAATACTTTCCACCTGCCAAGACATCCCAGTGTTTAAGGGAAATATACAATTTTTATCAAACGGAAACAAAATCATTCTTTGAGGCATGGAAGAGATTTAGGGCTCTTCTTCGTAAATGCCCCCACCATGGGTTAGACTTGCAGAGGGTTGACCGAGCTCACCAAGGGCATGGTCAATAGTTCATCAGGTGGGGCATTCCTGAGGAAAACGCCTCAAGAGGGGTGGGCATTGTTCGAAGACATTGCCAAATATAATTATGCCCCCTCCTTTCATGCTGTTCAGGCACCACCCCCTCCTCCTAGGATCGAGGAGGTGAAAATGCAAAATGAAATCGCCATGCTGAAACAGCAGCTGGCTACTCTCACGACATCTCCAAATCTGAGTTATCAGACTCCTTCATTTCTATAGAACTCTCAAGTTCGCATCGCGAGAATTGCTCTCGACCGGCCATATGGTTGGCCGGTGTCAATTCAATTCCCCGTTCCTTATCAAGTCAATGCCGTCCCGAGAATCATGGACGGTATAATCAAGTCGCATGCCAAGTATGTGACGATATGGGGCACATCTTGCTCGTTTCTGTCCTATGATTGGACAGAACGCAGAGATCAATGCCTTCAATGGCCAGCCGAATCAGAGGTTTGGAAATCAATTCTCTGGCCAGGACAATTTTCAAAATCAGGGTTTCCGTCAAAGCTTCAATTAAAACTCGAATCTCAATCGAAACCCTAATTTTAATCAGAACCCGAGCTTGAATTCCTCCAATCTAAATCAAGGGTTAAATCAAAGTTGGCCTAACAATCCAAATCCCGCATTTCAAAGTCGGTATAGCCAACCTTTCTCTCAAAACATTCAGAACTCTCAAGGCCCCTCTCGCGTCGATGATCTTGAAGCTAGATTGGACTCCTATCAGAAGGAGCTGAAGGAGCAGAACAATAACTTCCAGAGGGAGCAAAATAATAATATCCAAATGTTGATGAGCACAATCAAGAACCTTGATAGCAGATGGCTGACCAGCAAGCTTCTAGACCATCAGGGCAGTTGCCCAGTTTTATGGAGAAAAATCCGAAGGGTGGCCTAGTAACCCAAATTGATTTCAATTGTGGCCAAAGCACTGACCTAGTTCCTTCGATTCCTTATGGCATACCAGAGGCCAGTGCAATGAATCTTAGAAGCGGTGCTCAGGCGAGTGGTCCCTCTCACCGGGGAAACCACTAGCCCCTCCCCGCGTGATAAGGCGGGAGGGGAAGTTGAGCATCTACGTTCCCCCGTTACGCAAGAAAAGACTCGGGTGGCTGATCCCCCGGGAGGTGAAGAAGTTGTAAGTCCTCGGGTGGTCGTTCCCCGAGGAATGAAGAATCAAGTGAAAGTCGGAGGGTGATCCCCGACTAATAAAAAGTCCGAAAAAGTTGTAAGGTGGAAGGACATGGAAGACAAAGTGTCGGTGCTTCCTCAAAGAAAGTATTTTCGAGAGTGAGTTGAAGAAGCTTCCATTTCCACCTAGGAGAAGCAACATTCCCTTGAGTGAAGTTAAGAAATATGAAAAAGTGCTTAATTTGCTGAAAAATACTCAGGTTAATCTTCCATTATCTGAAGTTTTGGTTGAGATGCCTAAGTATACTAAATTCATCAAGGATGTTGTTTCTTCGAAGAAGAAGTTAGCAGAAATGGATCAGGCAAATGGTGAGGATTGTTCAATGATCAATTATCCAGACTTACCAATCAAAAGAGGTAACCCCGGAAAATTCGTGCTCACATTGCAGATGGGAGGCTTAGTCTTTCCAAATTCTTTATGTGACTTGGGTGCATCCATCGCCCGATGCCATTGTACGCGTGTGAGCAATTTGGGTTTACAAAGTCTTCTAGAACCCACTTCCATGAACCTTCAGTTCGCCGATAGATCTTCTAAGAAAGCTTCGGGGATTCTGAAAGACATTTTAGTCCAGATCGATGGATTTACCTTTCCTGTTGATTGGTACGTCTTATATATGGGAAAAGATGAGAAAGTCCCCCTGATTCTTGGGAGACCTTTCCTATCCACAGCTAGAGCCCTCATCGATTGCGATGGTGGGCAAGTGACTATTCGAGTTGGTGACCAGGAGGTGAGCTATAGTGTCTCTAAATCTATTCAAGTACCTTCTGGTTCTCCAACCGGCTTTTCCATTGAGGAGTCATTTAATGACTTCAATGATCGTATGGACGAGCAAGTCAAGGCTGTGGAAGCGGAATATGAGCGATTGATCGATAATCTGAATAGCCATGGTGTGGATAATCTAGATCAATTAGCAGCTAATTTTGAGGATGAGTTATTAAGAGGAGAAGCTTTGGCAGTGGGACCGCTAAGTAAACTCAGCGATATTGAGTTGAAAAGTGGAGATCTTAAATCAAGTTTAGAAGACCCCCCCTGCAGATCTGGTACTGAAGCCGTTGCCTAAACATCTGAAGTATATGTTTCTAAGAGAAGGTGACAAGCTTCCGTTAATCATATCCACCAAGCTGTCTCGACTAGAAGAGATGAAATTAATCAACGTCTTGAAGAAGAATGAAAAAGCCTTCGGATGGCAAGTAGGAGATATCAGAGGGATATCTCCGGACATCTGTATGCATAAGATCAAGACAAATGAGGGTGCGAAATGTGTGAGACAGCCCCAGAGGAGGCTCAACCCTCATATGCAAGAAGTAGTTAAGAAAGAAATCATCAAACTTCTGGACATGGGAATTATCTATGCCATCGCTGATAGTGAATGGGTTTCCCCGACTCAGGTAGTTCCCAAGAAAGGTGGAATTACAATTGAGAAGTATGAGAAGGGAGAGGAAATAGCATTGAGACTTGTCACTGGTTACAGAGTATGTATCGATTATAGAAAGCTCAATGAAGTAACCATGAAAGATCACTTTCCCCTTCCATTCATTGACCAGATGCTTGAGCGTCTGGCGGGGCACGCATTCTACTGCTTCCTGGATGGATATTCAGGATATTTCCAGATACCCATCGATCCAGTTGACCAAGAAAAGACCACTTTTACCCGCTTCTTATGGTACATTCGCTTATAGGCGAATGCCATTTGGTCTCTCGCAATGCCCCGGCCCACTTTTCAAAGATGTATCTTGGCTATTTTTGACGGGCTTGTAGAAAAGTGTATGGAAGTCTTTATGGACGATTTTTCGGTCTTTGGTCGATCTTTTGACGACCGTCTTGACAACCTAGATCAAGTGTTATCCGGATGTGTGGAAAAGAACTTAGTACTTAATTGGGAGAAATGCCATTTCATGGTAGATGAGGGAATAGTTCTTGGCCACAAGATCTCCGCCAAAGGTATAGAAGTTGACAGGGCGAAAGTAGAAGCTATCGAGAAGATGAGCTATCCCAAGAATGTGCGTGAAGTGAGAGGTTTTCTTGGACATGTCGGTTTCTACAGAAGATTCATTCAGGACTTCTCCAAGATAGCCAAGCCCCTGTCTACTTTACTTAAGGAAGACGTTGAATTTAATTTTGATGAGAACTGCAAGCAAGCGTTTGAGGAGCTCAAGGATCGTTTAATATCTGCTCCAATTCTTATATCGCCTGACTGGAACCTACCATTTGAGCTTATGTGCGACGCATCAAACTATCTTTGTTGGTCTTGTTCTAGGGCAAAATATCAAAGGGAAATTCCAGCCTATCTATTATGCAAGTCACACATTGAACCCCTCTCAAGTTAACTATACTACTACTGAAAAGGAACTACTGGCCGTAGTCTTTGCTATGGACAAGTTTCGTAGTTACTTGTTAGGAGCTCAAGTGATCGTGTGGACTGATCACGCTGCTTTGCGTTACCTGATGACTAAGAAAGAAGCTAAACCGCGCCTACTGCGTTGGATACTGACCCTCCAAGAGTTTGACGTTCAAATTAAGGACAAAAAGGGCAGTGAAAATGTAGTGGCGGATCACGTTTCTAGAATGTTAAATGAGGAAAAGGATGAACCAGATGATATAGATCTTTACTTTCCTCTAGAAAACATTATGTTGATAGACGGTTGTCCTCCTGATGTTCCATGGTATTCTTCCATTGTGAACTACCTTCATGCCCGTTATCTCGATCCCGAAATGTCTTATCAGGAGAAGAAAAAGTTCTTCTCAGATTTGAAATATTTCGTTTGGGATGAACCTTATCTTTTCAAGATCTGTAAAGATGTGTTGCTTAGGAGATGTGTTCCAGAATCCGAGCAACGCGATATTGTTGATCAGTGCCACAGTGGACCCACTGGAGGTCACTTTGGTCCGTGGAAAACCGTTGCTAAGATCTTTCAATCCGCTTTCTATTGGCCTACGATCTTTAAAGATACATAAGCCTTCTGTAAAGCTTGTGATAGGTGCCAAAGAACCGGTACTCTGACAAGGCGTTTTGACATGCCTTTAAAACCCATCCTCGAATGCGAAGTCTTTGATGTGTGGGGTATCGATTTTATGGGACCATTCCCATCATCTTGCGGTAATAAATACATCTTAGTCTGCGTAGACTACGTGTCTAAATGGGTGGAGGCCCAAGCCACTCCTCACAACGATCATAAGACGGTGATGAAATTTCTAAAGAAGAATATCTTCGTGAGGTTTGGATGTCCACGTGCCTTGATCAGTGATGAAGGGACGCATTTCTGCAACCGACCCCTAGAGAAAGTACTTGAAAAGTATGGTGTTCGTCATAAAACTTGCACACCATATCATCCGATGACTAGTGGTCAGGTTGAAAGGAGAAACCAGAGCATTAAGAAAATCCTGGAGAAAACAGTAAACAGTCATAGAAAGGACTGGAGTTTGAAATTGGATGATGTACTTTGGGCTTATAGAACCGCCTATAAAACCCCTATGGGGACATCTCCATATCAAATGGTCTACGGGAAACCATGTCATCTGCCTGTCGAGTTAGAGCATAGAGCTTATTGGGCTACAAAGTTTCTAAACTTTGATTCCCAATCTTGTGGACAACATCGACTACAGCAGTTACATGAACTAGACGAATTCAGACTCCAGGCCTATGAAAGTGCCAGGATTAGTAAAGATAAGATGAAGCTACTCCACGATGCTAAGATTAAGAAGAGAGAATTTCTAGTCGGCGAACAAGTTCTTCTATACAATTCTAGGTTACATCTGTTTCCTGGAAAGTTGAGGACACGTTCGTCCGGTCCCTTCGAAATTCTCCAAATTATTCCTGGAGGCGTTCTAGAACTGCGAGGTTATGGTGACCAACCGTTTCGAGTGAATGGTCAAAGGTGCAAGCACTATATTGGTGAGCCTAAAGAGAAACCTTTGAGTGTCCGTTTCCTCGATATCCTCGGGTGTGGTGTTACGGAAGTTGAAGGATTCGATGAGTTTTCACCCGACTTGTTCTCTCGAGGATGACGGTAGTCGTAGATGTGAAGAAGTTCTAGCGGTAGTTGGGATATGGAAGAATATTGGAAGGAGCGTCAACAAGAATGTCATCGAAGCTTCAGAAGACGAAGAAGTCAACCATGGGGAAGTTTAAACGTGTCTGGAAAGCTATAAAGAATTTAAGCCCGTGTGTTAGGTGCTGTTTCTGCGGCCACACTACTAATCAGAGCTTACACGAGGTAGTGGCTGGCAGAAAAGTCAAATGGCCTGATCCGGACTAGACTTCAACAGTGTCGAGCTAACGACATTAACCAAAGGCGCTACTAGGAGGCATCCTAGATATCCCTTATTCTATTAGGACTCTCTTTTATGTTATTTCTTGTCTTTGATTTAGTTTTTTTTAAGATTATGTTTGTCTCTGTCAGTTGAGCTGTGCTTTATTGTGATGAATGATTACTCTTTTATCTTCTTCGATTTCATCTCTATCCTTCTTTTTCATTTTTGAGATAATATCCCCCTATGTTCCCCGAGGTCCGTTTTGTTTTGTTTGTTCACGTGTGCAGGATCTTTTCGATAGCGATTGTGAGATTTTCGTTGATATCAGTTTTCCGGTGGATGGTCCACAGTTTATTGATTTCCTCGGGCATTTCTGGATTTGCTAGCCACTTCCGGAATTGCCACTTTCGAATTACAATCAGCTAAGTACTTTTACCTTTTCTTTCGTTCTGCACAACATGAGGACATGTTGAATTTTTAAGTGTGGGGGAGGGGATAGTTCGATTTGTACCTATGCATATAAGTTTGTTTAATACGCTAGAATGTTTTTATTATGCAAAATGAGAGTAATTTTTCAAAATTTTCCGACACTTTTGTCTTTGTTTGGTCCCGAGTAGGCAATTCAATTTGAAGTTCGTTGTTTTTATAGTCATCTATGCGATATTTCATGTACTTGATAAGTTAGTTGTTTCACCTGACACTATTTTTCACGAGCCATAGTGAATGACGAGCTAACTTATAAAGTTATACCCCGTTTTGGATTAGTGATTTTTGATTTTCTTATAAGCCATGTGCTTAGTGCTACGTATATATCTCGCGAATTATGATAGTTTGTATTTAGATCTGGAGTATGATATCGTGAATATACGAAGGTTTGAATGTGATAAGTAACACGTAACTTATTGTCAAATGAAAAGGTTGAAAAATATGAATTAATTGGGTGTGTCGAAAGCTAGTCGATGATTTGAGTGCGGTAGGGTATGCCACGTATGTCCTATTCCACTATGATGACTAAAAGCTCACGACGATCGAAGAAGCCGCCTTATGATTGGAGTAAGGTAGGGGATTATCTTGAAATGTCCTATTACGCTATGACGGGGCAATAGCTCATTCGATGTGTGTTTAGAAGTGAAAAAGTTAAATCGATTAATGAAGTGTTATGAAATGAATATAAGACTAAGTTCTCGTATGTCTTATCCCCGGTATAAGTGAAAGATATGATGTAGGGATTATCCTCTGAGTATTTCGGAAAGGCCCTAGATTCATTCGATCATCTTTTTCGGGATATGTCACGTTTGTAGGGTACATCTTATGAGTGTCATTTATTGCTACTCTAGAGGGGGTATTAGCTAGTTTTACTTTGAGTTTCTCAAGTTTGGACTTAGTGGAAGTTTTCTATGGCTTTGGACACCACACACCGGTGAACCTCTAAGTTATTATCTATATGTTATATTTGTTTAGATGCCTAATTTTCGTTTTGTTTTGCTCGGGACGAGTAAAAGATAAGTGTGGGGGAGTTGTTAAGGGTGAAATTCTATGGTTTTCAAGAGTATATTTTATGATATTTTCCCTCTTAATTGTATAATTTGCACAATAAATAGGTATTATATTGAAATATTGAGCAAATGATGTTTTTAAAGACTTAATCGCAATATTGATATAATTATGTGGTTTTATGGTGAAATTATGATTATATGGACTTTATTACAGTTGCGAAATTTTCCATTGTGTTATAGGTGCAATTATGAGGCTCAAATGATTTTGTAAAGAGATTGAAATTCGAGCTAAGTGATTGAAGGAAGAGATAATGATCAAGTGGAGTGAAGAAAAAAAGAGATAAATATGGAGAAATCACCTTCAAGTCACATTGGACGAGCGTCCAAGTCCCGTCCAGAGTGGACTGGCGTCCAAATAAGTGGACTGGCGTCCAGGAGGAGTTTTTTACATTCAGAGAGTTTGGACGTTGCATGGACGAGCGTCTTCCCTAGCGTCCGAAACAAGTGGACGGGCGTCCAGGAAGGCCAGACGGGCGTCCGCGGCCGACTTTGCTGGAACCGACTTATTTCTCTATATATAGTCGCGTTTTTCTCACACAATAGGATCATATATTCGAACCCTAAACCCTAGGGGCGGCTCAATTTGTGTTTTTCTTAGTTTACATACAATTTTATCATCTTTTTATTCCATGTTTTCGAATCAAGCACTTTCTTGGTTCCTTATCATGTCTAGAGGCTAAATCCCTCTGAACAAGCGTTGTGAAGCCGTTCTACCAACACTTCGATTTCGTTTCAGGATTATCTTGTGAGTATTTTATTCAAGTTGTATCTTTATTATCGTTTATCATTGTTTATTGCAATTTTATCGAAAGATGCTTGCATGTGTGATGTTTACATTGATGAAAATCTTGTTAAATCCCAGATCAATATAATAAAGATTAGATTTTTAACCTATAAAATAACGAGAGTTAATTAGGTTGAATCTCTAGGTTACTAGATTGAGAAATCTTACGCCTTCGCTTTGAAAATAATAATCTTTACTCGAGAGATAGAAGATTAAGAAACGAACTTTTCCAAGAAATTAGGAGTTCATGCCTTGGTTAGGTGAATCACAACTTGGTTAAAGATCACGAGATAATCCGAATTGAAATTGAATGTTGTAGGATAGGTGGATCAATTGCTTGTTCGTTCGTAACTTTATTGATTAAAAACCCCTTGAATTCGAAGTGTTTAGCTTAGTTAGTCTTTTATTGCATATTAGGTTTAGTTTAGTTTAAATTGGTTCGCAATTATCCTTCCCGGCTTTGGACCGACAATCCTCTCGTCAGTTTATTTTATCGTTCTTAGTTTTGTTTTAGTAGTAGCAAAGTAGAAGAAGTAATAGACTAGATTAAACAACCTCGATTCCCTGAGATCGACTCCGGTATCAACCTCTTTACTACGATCCTTGCACTTGAGGTATATCGGATTATAAATTTATTACTTGTTGTTTTCCATTGATAAAATCCGTGACATGCATCTAAGGTTGATCAAAATGCAGATCAATGGAAGGTATGGTTGTAGTACCACCGCGTTTTGGTCTGTTTGAACGTTTAAGCTTCGGGCATACGTTCCAATCCTCGTATCTCGCCTTCCGGACATCTCAAACACCTAATTCCTTTAAAAAAATCACAACAAATACCACACATAATCCCTACAGGACACTAGGGTGACCGAGAGTATAGTAACTTACACCGAAAAAGACCGAGAATCCCGGACTTTACGTCCTAGGTCCCGAAATGATAACCAAGGTGTAAATACATCAAAATACAACCAAATGTCTCAGAAAACATATAAAACGAGGTATAAACGGGGTATAATTACATAGAAAATGATAAACAATTTGACTCTCATCATCTAGCTCTTGTGAATCTTTGCAAAGTAGGAGTAAATGTGTTATTTCGAGAGAGCATGATATCCAGATTATAAGATACGATCGTTAATGTACTGACACTCGAGATATGATCGTACGGATATTATTACAGTGGTAGGATTGTAATTTACACGGTAACTGTTTCACATGAAAGGTAGTAGTCAGTGCCTTTGACTCTTCCGATGATTGAGGGTCACGGTGTGTTTCTATACGCTATCACGTGATCGTTAGGTATGAAGGGAATTTTCGTAATTTTCACTTTGTGTCTACGGCCAACATATTCGGAAGCCTATTGGGTCACACACATATGAACATCGAGTCGGATTAAAATGCGGTTATAGTTGCTGACCAAATAAGGAAAGTTTATCTCAAGACTATAAGGGTTATAGTGGTAAATTAATATGATGGTATTTATTTATTATGAATAAATAAAATACAAGATATTAATTATACACAAATTATATTAATTAAAGAATATTGCGGAAGCCAATTAATTGGCATTTGAGGTGCCACATGTGAGTGTATTAGATACATTTGGATTGTGCAATTTAATTTATGAGATTACCATAATATTAATATTGGATATTAATTGATTTTGAAAAAATTGATTTATGGTAATAAGATAAATATATTCAATATAAGATATTGTCTATATTTAGTTTTTATTTAATATAAGATATTACAATAAAAGAGATAAATAAATCAAAGTGATTTTCTATACTTTATTGGGAAAATGTTTTTCTCTTTCATATATCTTCTAGAAGCTAATCACAATCAGTTTGGCAGAAGAGAGGGCACACCATACCCTTATATAAGAGGAGGTTGGCTAGCTCTTTTGTATATCACAATTCCAAGAGCTAATAGTTCTTGAGTAAAAATAGAGAGCTTCTAGTAGAGAGTTAGAGAGAGAGAAAAAGGCCGGTCTAGCAGTCGGATTTTTCTGATAGCAATCCAAGGAGGATTCCAGCGAGGAGTTCATGTGGATTATCGATAAAGGCCAGACGCGTGGACGTCTAGCGCACAGTACTACTCACCATTGACGATCAAAGCGTCGATCTTATAGATTAGCCAATGTATATACCGTCAAACTACTTAACGTGTTTATTGCGTTAAATAAAGACGACAATGGATCGGAAATCAAATTTTAAATTCGACTCCGTTAAACTAGTGATTTCCTAGCAACACTTCCTCTAGAAGACAGCATGTTTGGAGACATACACTTTTGCTCCGTCGGTAAGTAAATAATATCTAGCGTACCGCCAAGCTACTCCACAAAGTTGCATATGTCATACTAAAATCTAAGCTTTTTTAACTTTGCCTACAACAACTCTAAATCATCGGTTAAGATGGACTTGACGTCATTGCCGTCCATGGAATTTAGTCATCCTTATTCTTCAAAACTTGGTTACGTATTTGTTTTAAATAAGGTCAATATCCCAAAACAGGTAAGGGATACTTCGCATGGCTTATACTACACCTTCATCGTATAAAGTTCTATTACCATTTCACAAACACAATCTAATTGTTTATCCGAAAAATAGTATCCTTCAAGGGAGAATATAATTCCTTTTCAGACAACCTTTGAAACATCCTTCAGGCATTAATTGCTTCAATCCAATTGAAGATTAATTCCAAAGTTGCTTACCAATCTCACATTCTTACTAGCTCAAACTTTTCAAGCTTTCCGAATCACGTAATTCACTAAGTACATTCAACTATTTCTAAAATAGCCAAATAGAGTAATAAACAATTTGATTGTGGTATTAATCGTCATAAGCCAACAAATATCAATATGTTTAGGCTTTAGTCAATTCTTCTAGACTTTATTACCTTTTTCATAAAAGGGTATTTTATTCATCTTTAGATAGATACCTATTACCTATATGATTCATAATCACATGCTTCAGACATCATCAAAATGACATTTGATTATATGTTTCTCTTCCACAGAGACTGTGTTTGGAACAATCACAAAATATCAAGGATAACAGCCGTACAAATATTTAGTTGAGATTTATCGACTATATAGAGAAAGTAATATAGTATGTTAAATTCAATGACCATTCAACTTTATCGGAATAATATTTATTTTTTACAATTGAATTGTCCAAGAAATCTTTACAGATAACTGAAAACATTTTCTTCATAAGAACCAGAACACAATAACGTTTATTTAGTTCTTTTATCAATTTACTATATTCAGAACATAATATGGTAAGTGTTACAACGTTTTCCTTACTTTCCATAGAACATTCTGTATTCAATCTTTCTAATTTAATCATACTCATATGATATCATATGTCTTAGAGTTGACATGAATTTAGATAGATTTATATCAACATACTTGCTTAGAATAGAGACTTCGATAAGTTCTTTTATTTAAGCACATGCCCTAACATTCCTTTTAATCCCTTAAGCACTTGTAAATAATTCTTAGCTTTGTCTTCATAAGACTTAAGAAAAATCACAAGAGCTGTGTCTTTAATTTTCCTTCATAAAGAAAATCCAAAGTTTATTAGATAGTTTATTTAACCTTTTGAATCATATTCAAAACATGAACTATGTAATTAACAGCAATAATTAAAGAATCAAGTCGATACTTAAATCTTATAATCTTGAAAATAACATTTCCAAAATTCAATGTGGTAATTCATATTCAAAGCATTGAATGGTTGAATTAATTGTCATCATATGACTGAATGACCCATTGGATATCATCGTATCCAATATACGATTAATTCGTTGAAACTCATTTCAAGTGATTCAATCATATAATGAGCTTCCGTTTTAATAATTAAAGTCTTGGAGCACAACATCAAATATGTAGTCTCTTTGTCTTCAACTACTTTAACGTAGTAGCTCCTTTCATTGCTTATTAAAAGGATTAAAATTACTTAAACTAATTTGAGAATTTTTCTCAAAAGGTAGCAGTCGTTTAATTTTGTTTTTAACAATTGAGAATAATAACATAGAAATAAAAGTTTACTAAAATCTACAACATAAAAATAAAGATAAAAAGAGTGTTGTTGTTTATACATTCAAACCAAAAATGGTCTTTTGGTTTATGATTATGCTTCCACTAGTCAACTACTCCCAATTGACTTTCAAAAAAAATTCAAAACTATTTAGTGGCTGAGATCCAATCTAGTTACCTCGATTCCCGCTGGTGGTCGATCAATCAAGATAATTTCGAAAGGTAGGTAACTGTTTGCCAATCGCATCTCTTTGTGACTCTTAGTGGTTGACCAGTCAACTATTTGACAATGCACATCACTATGTGGTAGTCAACCCTTTTGCCTTTAAAATCAGATGGTCCTGACGGTGGCCAAACACCACAAAATTTTAGTTAAGTCACAACAAATTATTCACGAGATATCATATGATCATGTCTCAATAACGAGGATATACCCGTGGTAGGTCAACTCGCGGCGGTGGTAGATCGGTTGGATCCGAACAAGGGATCTTTAGTCTTTATAATATTGGGCGTTAGGTGTAGTGCCCGAAAGACAATTTGTGTAATTGTTTTTAATAATGAATGACGAATTTATCTCACCTTATTACTTGCTTTGTGCTTGTAAAGTAATACACTGCTTGCGCAAACCCTAAGTATATACGTATGTAACCACTTAACTCAGTGTATGGATTACACGTGAGGATTGAGTTAGCGGTGATATACTTAAACTATTAGTCCGTGGTGAACTTAATCAGAGTTTAGGGTCTCTTGATTAAAACACCAATAATGCGCCCGAACACCTTAGGGTGTGATAGTCTTATCCGGATTTGTCGGTAGAGGGTACTACGTGGGGCATTTATATATGATGGCATTCATATAGAATTTGGACCGATTTAATCGTATTTCTCGGTATAATTCCGTAATCGAGGAATCTTATTAAATCATTAGATGATCATATATGGATCAACCTTAATCCCGAGGTGATCACGGTCTTGCTTGTCCCGGGGTAGTGTTTGATGTGTTAGTTACGGTTCACTTAAATAATGTGTTCCAAGCCACTTCTCATTGACACTATCTCCGGATGAGTGAGTAGTTCGATTTTCACGGACATGGAATCCATTCCTTCTGCGGGAAGTAGAGAGACGGTCCCCTTATTTGTTAGCCCTAAGAAAATGATCGATGGGCCCAGTTCATGTTAGACTAATTAGCTACTAGTCAGATATGTGAACTAATTGATCACTAGGGGGTTAATGGTAAATAAGGATAAGATATTCGAGTCGGGTTCACGGAGACTTCCCACTCGAATGGACGAGTCTATGGAGGGTTAATCCGTATGTAGTGATTATATCAATGGACGCTTATTCACTCATGGGTTGAGTATAAGTATACATCTATAATCGGTAGAGTTCGGTTTCGGGTTTATGGTGGCGTAATCCCGGAATTAATAATTAATGTACTTATTACGTTCGATGAATAATTAATTATTGGAGCTACGGTTATAGGTCCATGGTCCCCGATGTGGCACGTAATTCGGACAATAATCTTGTTATTTGGGCCTCAGTGATAATTAATTGGCTGGGCTAATTAATTGATATGCATGAATATTATTTAGTTGGGCTAAATAATATAATACACATGAAAGACATTTTATGTGGGCTTAGTGAACCCCAAAGGTGGCGCCAATATTTGTTAATTAATTAGAGAGAAATTAGTTTTCTTGGATAATTATTTGACATGTGATTTATCATTTATTTGTTAAATGATAATTCATGGAATATTAGATAATAATAGGATTTATCCTAATTTGTTTGGGATAATCATTTTATTTATCTTTTATTTGGAATAAAGGATTAATGGAATAATTATCTCTTAATTATTTAATCCTTGGAGGACAAGGTTTACTCTCCTATATAAAGAGAGTTCTCCCAAGGCTCAATAGACTTGGCAAAATTCGACCACCATATCAAAAGGGAGAGGAAAAATTAGTTTTCTCTTGTCTTGGGTTTTAGAAGAAGAAAAACTCTAAGTTTTTCTTGGTGTTGCATATCAAGGAGGCTCGTGTATCAAGAAGGGTGTCCACCAACCGCCGTTTGGAGAACACATCGGAAGATCTTGGCTTCTCTTCCTACTATTGGTAACATGATCTTAACCCCCTTGTAGTTGTTAAATCCTTTGATTATGTTTTATGATATGTAAATCGTGATCCGTCCGCTGCGTATAGATCTAACTCGTTTAGATCCAAGAACCTGCATCCTTCATGTGGTAGCAGAGCCATGTTCCACGATTTATATAGTCATAATCGTAGTTAAACGATTTAAAGGAGTGGAATTGCATGTAGGTATTTTTTTTTTTACTTATTTTATGCATTGATGTGATTAAAATTGTTATGGTTGAAGAGATGGATTGGGGTTGGCATCGTTTACCCGTTAGATCTATTGTAAACTCATATGAACGATGAAAATTCGTTCATATGAGTATAGGAAATTATGTAATTTATTTTTATTGCAATTTTAATTTCCAGAAAATAGATCTGTTTAGTAGATATTTCGTTTTTCCCGTTGATCGAACCGTTAAAAAGAAGATCCCTCCGGTTAGAATCAAGATTGGAAGTTGATGAACAATCCCACAAAATTTGGCGTCGATCAGAGTCCGTTTGGATGTCCGTTCGTTGCTGCAAAGAAGCTGCTGTAACAGAAAAACGCAGGATTAACAGAAACCCTACCTGTGACTTCCTCGAATTTCTGGGAGAGTTTCGACCGTTGAAACGAAAATCCAACCGGTCAGATTGATAAATATGGAGTTTTGGACGTGTAATAAAAATTTCAGGTCGATCGGGTTTCATCTCGATTCCCGATCGGCAGTGGGAAGTCATTGATGCGCTGCTGTAAAAGTCAGATTCAGCAGCAAGTTGGGCGGCTCACTGGAGAAGATTGACAAGTCAAAGCTCCGATCCAACCGTCCATCTTGAAGTCCGGAGAATGAAGATCAGATCTGGAAAGTTTCGTCCCGATCCGAGTTCGTTTGATATGCCAATCGTCGAAGATTCTAAACAGCTGCAGATTAGGGTTTTAATTTATTTTCGAATAGATTAGTTACGGGGGTGTCAACGGTCCATCTCGGTGTTTATTTTCCGCACTAGTATACATGTGTAGATTGTATGAATAGAACCGGAAAATTTCCATGACATGCATCATATCATGAATTCCACTCCATATGCATACATGTAGAAATTAATTCGAGGAATTAGTTAGGCATGTATAAAACACGCAATTAGTTTTAATTAATTGTTTGATATTGATTAGAAACTAATTAGGGTAAAAACCGAGGAACACGGGTTTTTTCAATCGTCGAGGTTGGGTGATGGATTCTCGGTGAATCCCACTCTGCGAAAGCATAAGGAGTAAAATCCCGAAATCTCGTGGTTAAGGTGTTGGATTCTTGGTGAATTCCACCTTACCTAAGACGAGATTACGTTCTTGTTCCGTAGTGTCTACGTGAAAGTTTGATGTTTAAGGATTGGATAATCACGGGCAAACGGGTTCGAAAGTGGTTTAACCACGGTTGGGTGGTCAACAGTAGCTACGGCTCGATCGACATCACCCTCCACGTGTGGCGTTTGCACGGGGATCTCGCAAGGCTGAGTCATCCGAAGAGCCACTACGGCTTAACGGAGCTCCCCTACCCTTGATCCGTCCGACGGCCACATATGTTCTAACGAATAGGTCGGGTGGGTTAGCCCACATAACCGACAACATTCGGGCCTGTGAATTATTGTTCCTTAATGTAACATCAAGTCCAAAAACGTGATCAGTAAACCCACCACTTTTTCAAAATATTGAGTGGGAGCGGGAGAGGCGACAGCCGACCCCACGGCCTCTACTGTTGACACAAGCAACGTGAGAGAATGGTGACGCCTCGTGCCGGCTTTGATTTCGGCCCCCTAAGGAAGGCCTTCACCGCTATCAAAATTCAAGGCTTGGTCTCCGAAAGGATAGGATTTTGGGTACTCGTCGGGTCACTGACCGACCCTAAGGCGGCACACTCGGGGTCTACCTAAAAATGCGAGACGAGTAGGTCACACTCATAAAGGGTATTTTTGGTAGTACCTTGGCTGAAAAAGGAAAGGTGATTGACGATCACAAATGAGATGTTCGATTCTCAATCTGATCTTCAATATTAATCGAAACCTCTTTGACCTACCCTAAGGCGGCACTGAGTCATTAGATTAAATCCTTGGAACGGTAGGATAGACTATAAGTACTTTGTTTATGTTCCTAAAACTTTAGTAGTGTATGATTTGGATTTATTTTCTGTCAATTTTATTTACAAGCTCGTTATATATATCTCTCTAAGGTGCTAGGCTTGCTAGTGTAAAATTGACTAGTAATGACTTCGTTAAAAAATGGTAAGTAACTAGAACGTTGTATTTATTAATCTCACATGCGATTAATTTTTCGGAAGAGATATTTCTCTTGAAGCCTTCAAAACTTAAGTGACGTAAATAGACATGTCACGCTTTGTCACTCGTGCGAACGAGAGACAACCGTAGTTAGTTTGAAAGATGATTGGGACGATAAAATTCTTCTAGTGAATTGTGTAGTGTCTACACGAGAAATTTTACGATAGAAAAATTGGAGAATCATAAATTAAAGTGTCGCTAGTTAGACGGTATTTGGAACCGATAAACTAGTGGGAGCTTTTATATTATGTTTTTCTAATTTATTAGAAAATCAGTCCCACTGGCTAACACTTTCATTAGACATCCCACAGTTCACGAGTAGTGTCTACTCAAACGAACTGCTAGTTCAAGACTATTTCCTTTTCAGGAAAGTTAAGAATGGGAAATAATGTCTATAAGTGTTAATCATCTTAACTAAAGTTTTGAGGCTAAACCGAAACATTAATTAAAGAAAGTATAGGATAAGGAAGGTGATTTCGGATCACTAACCAATGAATCCTTAGCGACTTTCTTAACCGAGTAACTTGACTCAGTGGTTTAGTTCTTTGGAAGAACAATGAAGCTGTGCATTAATGATTAATAAAGTAACAACGGGCAGCAATTTCAGTAGAATAGTGGGAGTGATATAAGGAAATGAATTTCGGATTCTATCCTTGAATATCACAGAAAAATTTATTTTTCTGTTTACAGATTCGTTGAAACAAATGGATTCACTTTCGTCTCGATATTGCAGTTGCCTTAAACAAAGTGAAGATGACATTTGTAGTACGAATCTGAGACTCGGACTTTTGTTTGATAAAGACGAACCACTAAGAAAATTTGAATAGGTATGTGTAACACATCTAAAACTATTAAAGGTAAAAGGTTTCCGTATTAAGATAAACGACTTTTCAATATCTATTAATTAGTTCATATATCTTAGAGATAAGACCTAAAGGCGGCTAAGGGTGATTCCTATTTCCCGATGCGGGAACACTGTCTCAAAGGAACAATGACTAAGTTTCCTTTCAATCGGGAAAGGGTAATAGATTTGAAGAGGTAACATAGCTTGTTCACCATGACCTTCGGGGTCTAGTGAGAGATACAAGCTAGTGGGAGATTTTGAGTGGTGACATTTTTGTCTGATAACTACTCGAAACGCGATTTAGTTTATCGAAAGAATAGGAGAAGGAGTCTCTGATTTTAGCAGAGAATAGAGTATTCCATGCTCAGAAATAGGCTATCGCATAGTCTTGGGGCTGATGCTCGGCCTGCCTCCTAGTGGAATGTTTTTCCACTGAGGAAGAAACCATACACTTGCCCGATATAGTTATTAATGTGCTACAATACACTGTTAAACTCGATTAAGATAATTGGTTGCAAAATAACGGTTAACATTATTATGTAAACCGAGAAGTCTACCTAGAAGATACTAGTGAGTTTATGGATAAGGAGTGAATTCGGTTCACACCACATCCGTAAATGTAGGCATTTAGCATTTAATGCTTGAAGGTAGGACTGGGGATTTTGCGCATACGTTCAGATTGTGATTGTTCGTGAAATATCTTAATGTCACGAGTGAAGGTTGGTTTTAAGATTCTTGAGATCAGAAAGTGACGGTTGGACTGTCACACCCTTTCTAAAAGAATACATAGATAACAACCTTAGAACTTGGAGTACGGTTACTCTAGGTAGTTACTATCTGATTTAATCAGACCACGTCCAACATTAGTTGTTGGTGATTACACTGATAAATACTACTAGATCAGAATGTCAATCCACCCAAGACACAGTGGGAGTATGGTTTAACCGTTGACCCATTGTGATTTTGTGGACTTTATAATCTGTTGGGGTGATTGATAACATATGGCTCTTAGTGGGCTGTATAGGATTCTGATTATAGAGGTTGGTTTGAAAACCTTAACCCTGTGAATGGAGTTTTGGTACTCCAGTTCTGTTCAGCCTCTTGTAGAACCACCTGAGTGTCTCAGGCCCAGTGGGAGCAATTGGATCTACACGGAAAATAGTCGAATGAATAGGAAAGTTTAAACTTTCAGCGCAAAGCTGAGTGGTCTAGGGGTGATTCCCTGACAAGTAGAGAGTTAACCAGACCTTGAACTCTCTCACCACTCAGTCTTGCAAGATTTCATTAGAAAGCAGAAAATAGGGGTGATTCCCTGAGACTTTCTTGCCGAAAAAACGGAGTCTGGATTCATTCGGAACAGAAGGGTCTTGGTTAGAACAAATGGCAGGATGACTGTCGGGGCTTATATCCTTTGTGGATTTAAGAGAACCTCTCGGTCATTTAAAAGTCACATGTTTTAAAATATATGGACTTGACCAAAATATTGATAAGTTTTTTGTAGATTGGATATCAATATTGGTAATGTAGTAGTAGTATTAGTGTTCATAAATGATAACACTAAAACGGTTGGAAACAACATGGGTGTGCTATCTGAAGTCGGAAACTGACACGCCAAGATTCTCTGGATGAGAGAATTGGACTATATTCTAAGAATTTGATTCGGTCAAATTCACAAGAATGAGTCATTGGCTATCCCATCCGTCTTATTGGTTAAGATGATCATGCATATACGCATGCAACATTCATCGAGAAATCCTACCCTAACTCTCAGGAATGATTCTCTAAATCTTCGGATAAAGAGAAAATGGGATAGAGTCTCTCTTGGATAATGGCAAGTCAGGTTATCACAAGTCAATAGTAATCGAATCTCGGATTCGAGCATTGAATAGCGGTTTTAGTACATCATCAAGTATTTTTGAAGAACGAGGAATAATGTGCTTGTATATTCGGGTGCAAACTTGAATATGGTTGACTACACTGATTCTGACTTGTAGTCAGATTAAGGATGATCATTAAGTTGATCACGAGCTCAGTGTTTACTCATAGTGCTTAGAATTTTCTTTTTGGTCTGGGAGTAATCCCGAGTGTCGATAAGCCGATATCACTTCATTGTGAAAACAGTGAAAAGATAGCTTAGAAGGATCTTCTAAATCACAAGAAGTCAAAAGCATATTGAGAGAGAGTACCGCCTGATTGGAAGGACCGAAAACGTTTCAATCCTAAAGATCGTCTCGAGTCGACAACCTAACTAATCAGTGTACCAAGTCGAGTGCTTGGAGGGTACGGCATTAATGGATATGCCTCATATGCTTTTAGAGCAAGTGGGAGAGTGTTATGAATAAGATGAGAAAGGGTGTGCTCTAAAAACAATTGTTGCTTGTCATTTCGAGCAAGTGGGAGATTGTTAGGTGTAGTGCCCGAAAGACAATTTGTGTAATTGTTTTTAAAAATGAATGACAGAATTTATCTCACCTTATTACTTGCTTTGTGCTTGTAAAGTAATACACTGCTGCAAACCCTAAGTATATCTGTATGTAACCACTTAACTCAGTGTATGGATTACACGTGAGGATTGAGTTAGCGGTGATATACTTAAACTATTAGTCCGTGGTGAACTTAATCAGAGTTTAGGGTCTCTCGATTAAAACACCAATAATGCGCCCAGAACACCTTAGGGTGTGATAGTCTTATCCGGTAGGGTACCTACGTGGGGCATTTATATATGATGACATTCATATAGGACTGGACCGATTTAATCTGTATTTCTCGGTATAATTCCGTAATCGAGGAATCTTATTAAATCATTAGATGATCATATATGGATCAACCTTAATCCCGAGGTGATCACGTGGTGCCGCTTGTCCCGGGGTAGTGTTTGATGTGTTAGTTACGGTTCACTTAAATAATGTGTTCCAAGCCACTTCTCATTGGCACTATCTCCGGATGAGTGAGTAGTTCGATTTTCACGGACATGGAATCCATTCCTTCTGCGGGAAGTAGAGAGACAGTTCCCTTATTTGTTAGCCCTAAGAAAATGATCGATGGGCCCGGTTCATGTTAGACTAATTAGCTACTAGTCGGATATGTGAACTAATTGATCACTAGGGGGTTAATGGTAAATAAGGATAAGATATTCGAGTCGGGTTCACGGAGACTTCCCACTCGAATGGACGATCTATGGAGGGTTAATCCGTATGTAGTGATTATATCAATGGACGCTTATTCACTCTATGGGTTGAGTATAAGTATACATCTATAATCGGTAGAGTTCAGTTTCGGGTTTATGGTGGCGAAATCCCGGAATTAATAATTAATGTACTTATTCTGTTCGATGAATAATTAATTATTGGAGCTACTGGTTATAGGTCCATGGTCCCCGATGTGACTTCTGTAATTCGGACAATAATCTTGTTATTTGGGCCTCAGTGATAATTAATTGGCTGGGCTAATTAATTGATATGCATGGATATTATTTAGTTGGCCTAAATAATATAATACACATGAAAGACATTTTATGTGGGCTTAGTGAACCTCAAAGGTGGCGCCAATATTTGTTAATTAATTAGAGAGAAATTAGTTTTCTTGGATAATTATTTGACATGTGATTTATCATTTATTTGTTAAATGATAATTCATGGAATATTTGATAATAATAGGATTTATCCTAATTTGTTTGGGATAATCATTTTATTTATCTTTTATTTGGAATAAAGGATTAATGGAATAATTATCTCTTAATTATTTAATCCTTGGAGGACAATGTTTACTCTCCTATATAAAGAGAGTTCTCCCAAGCCTCAATAGACTTGGCAAAATTCGACCACCATATCAAAAGGGAGAGGAAAAATTAGTTTTCTCTTGTCTTGGGTTTTAGAAGAAGAAAAACTCTAAGTTTTTCTTGGTGTTGCATATCAAGGAGGCTCGTGTATCAAGAAGGGTGTCCACCAACCGCCGTTTGGAGAACACTTCGGAAGATCTTGGCTTCTCTTCCTACTATTGGTAACATGATCTTAACCCCCTTGTAGTTGTTAAATCCTTTGATTATGTTTTATGATATGTAAATCGTGATCCGTCCGCTGCGTATAGATCTAACTCGTTTAGATCCAAGAACCTGCATCCTTCAATATCGTATCGTATAAAATAAATACTTGCACAAAATAAATAAATGCGTAAAGTAACCGATATGATCATGGATTTTTCCTATGTGCGGTTTCGAATACAAACTGACGAAACCGCGGGTTACAAACTATGGGTAGCTGCAACCACCAATGGGATCTCTATGTCTTCTTTCTTTGGCCTCCGTTTTCTGCTCCATCTTGTTATATAATTTTATCTAATAAAATAAATACACCCGCCACACACGGGGGAGCTAACGGGAATCTATAATACAGAAAATAAACTAGGTTTGTTCTTCGTAACGGCTTAGGGCAAATATATATACCAGCAGAAAAATAAATCATTCACATCTATCCTATTGGTCGATCCATGATCAATCGGGGTCCATATAATCATTTTATACCTACAACATCTAATCCATAAAATAAAAATCTTATGAAAAAAGATTTTTTTTAAACAACTTTATTTTATTAATGGAAGAAATAAAGTGCTACAAAAAGTTTGCCATATCCCGGCCCGCCCCAAGTTTGCATGATAGAATGCATAGCATGGCCTCCTTAAACCCTATGTGTGGCAAACTCAGTTTAGGAAAATCCATCACATAGGGAAGAGTACTCACTCTATGCATTCCCAAAAAATCCCAAACTCCAAAAATATGTACAACAGTGGAAATCAAAAGTGAAAGAATGGAGTCTGTGTGTCTCGAATCTTGTAGGAGTGAAATATGACTCGCTCGCTGATGATACATCCGAAAGTCGTCGTCGTTGATAGATAGTTGCATCCGCTTGAGAGTGTGTAACGTCCAGTTCCGATCCTGAGCTACAACCATCACGTATGGCAAATCATCACATAGCAATAAAAAAGGGAGCACCATTATATACCTCGAAAGGAACAAAAACACCTGAATTGTACCCCTATCAGAGTGGTAGGGGTGCGTCCAAGGCTCGATGCACTCCAGAGATCCAGTCCCGGTGGAAGGAGGCATATCAAAAGACTCTGTCCATTTCACCAGCACGCAGGATAAGTGGAAGATACCAAGCAAAATCCAATGAGTAAAGTAGATAAAGAACAAATGCACCTGATTTGCACCCCAACCAGGATTGGAGGGGTGCATCCATGTAAGCAGAGTGAGTTGTATGTATGTGTTTTGCCTCCCAGGAGGCCTTCCTTGTCTGCAGCCTGTCAATCTATAAACACTGTGTAACACAGTACAAAGCAGGAACGCAACAAAAATGGGAGAGTAAATAAGGGGAACAACACGACTTGGTTTGCACTCTTCACAAGTGAAGAGTGCTTCCTAGTGTCTGAGCAACATGTCGGATATGAGGTGGTCCATGAAGATCATCGTGAATAAGATGCAAAATATGTGGTGGGACATCCCTCTATTGATCGAAAATCCGATCCTCCCCATCCAAAACAGCTAGGCCGTCCGCAACCCCGTTGCACTCTCTGTAAACATGTGAAATGGTATATGACATCGAACGTAGGATGTGATGTATCTGAGTAATGAAAAGACATAAGGGCCAACCCCCGCCATTCCCACCCGATATAATACGGTGAGCATAAAGCGAGTCAGATTCAATAGCCACGGGCTGGTCCTTATTACACAACCGAAGACCGAATAATAAAGGTTTAATCTCTGCGTCCACAACGGTACCCTGGCCAAAGCAAGCATGAAAGGCCAAAATGAATCTTCCAGCAGAATCACGAAGAATGCCCCCTCCATAAGCAATGCAATGCCGAACACTCCCATCCACGTTTAACTTGATATTCCTAAGAAGGAGCGGTTTCCACTGCAAAGAGATCAACTGACGTTTAGGACCGGATTTGAATTTGAATGGCTTGAAGAAAGGCGTCCCTTTATCAGTTCCCATGACAGAAGCGTCCAAATCCCGGCAGAAAGCAAGCTGCCTGATGGCCCGCTCAATAAGAATGATAGTCCGCTAGGTAGAAGGTTGTATATCATCATGCCGACACTGGTTTCTCGTCGCCCAAATACCCCAACAGACAATCACGGGCATAATAAGGCGAAGGCTATAGATACTACTAGACGAGTTCCTCCAAAAGGTAAAAAACGGCACAATCCCAGAAGTAGGAGTAAATCTGAGGCCAAAATGAGTCATGAAGTAGGACCAAATTGCAACACCGAAAGGGCAATCAATAAAGAGATGTCGGATGTCCTCCCCGTGAGAGCAAGAAAAACACTTAGATACCAGAGGGATACCACGGCGCTGAATGTTAGGGTCCGTAGGTAAGATGTTATGAAGGAGCCTCCAAGCAAAGAAAGAGATTTTGAGAGGTAAAAGGTTGTTCCAAATCATCTTGTAGATAACGTTCTCAGGGTGGTGAGTGCGCGTCATGTCCCACGCTGAGCGAGTGGTGAACCTGCCATCAGGGGTATGTGACCATATAAGCTCGTCAGGTGTACCAGGCACGATTGGAACAAGCAAAATCTCCTCAACAATGTGTGAAGGGAGAAGAGAATGCAAAAGGTGAGAGTCGCACTCGCCGTTAACCCAAAATTCATTAATTTTCCAGTAACGATCTTGATGAGGGTTGCCCAAGTCAAGCATAGTCCATTTGTCCCTCCAGAAGTCGATATTACCCTCATTAACTCTCTAAGGGATAGCATGCTCTGCAGAATCCCGCATCACCCAAACTCTAGATAAAACTAACACCTTGCGTCTTTGTTTGAATTAATTAACTAATTAACATTTAATAGTTATTGATTGAATTTAAAATTAACGATTACTTTTAAATCTTTAATTTCATTATTTTGAGCTATTCAAAATAATACTAAATTACATTTATTGTGTTCCTTTTTCCCTTATGGTTCATAATCAAAAGGATCCATTTTGGTTAATAACCAAAAGAGATGCCTTTGGTTTGGTACCAAACCAAAATGCATCCAAGGCCTTTTCAAAAAAAATTAAAAAATGTCTAGGCCTATTCCGAAAATTTTGAATTGTCAAAGGAAACAATATCAACATTACTATAAATCATATCGAATCACAAAACAGACAAAACAAAGAGAAGGGACCCACTGAGCAGCCACCAGACGATGCTGACAGCCATGAGGCTGCCGACACCGCCTGCCACTGGACGGTGGTGGTGCCGCCGCCTATCGGCCGAGCACCACCCGAATCTTTTTTTTTTTTCGTGTATCGTATTGCGAATCTAAAAATTATTCATCTTTTATTACGTTGTTTAAACAATGAAAATTACTACGCAAATTTCTAATGCTTATTGCTTAAGATCGAAGACCTCTCTGATACCACTGTTTGGAAATCAATGCGGAAATGCTGTGAAATTTAATATTTTGATTTCCTTTTAACCAAGATCGAATTCGTTTGAGCAACAAGCATAAAAATAGTAAACGAGAAAGTTATCTTGGATGATCTAAAAGATCGAAAATTTATCGCCTACGAAGGAGTAGTGATGCACGAAACCGCCCAAGCGTTCGGCCTCTACGCCTAGTCCACGCGAACAACCCGCCGGAATCCCGCCTTGGATTGCTACTAGAAAAACTCGGTTGCTAGACGACCTTTAATCTCTCTCAAAACCCTCTAGGAAGCTCTCAAATTTTCTAGTAAATTAGAACTCTTCTAATTGTGATTATACAAAAGAGCTAGACACCCTCCTCTTATATAGAGGTAAGGGTGTCTAGCTCTTTTGTATAATCACAATTAGAAGAGTTCTAATTTAAATATTTCCAAGATATATATTGCCATTGAATATATATTTATTATATTACCATAAATCCATTTACACATGTATATATATATATATATATATATATATATATATATATATATATATATATATATATATATATATATATATATATATATATATATATATATCCAATATTAATACATAATACTATGATTAATTAATTTGCAAAATCCATGTGCATCGTTATATACAAAAATTTCGCCCCATGCATATATATACATATACATATACATATTTAATTAATCAACATAATTAATATTTTGTATTATATTTATTTGTAATAAATAAATACCACTATTAATTAATCACTATAACACTTTATAGTCGAGCTAAAAAATTTTCTTATTTGTTGTCACTATAACCGCATTTTAATCCGGCTAGATATTCTTATGTGTGTGACCCGATAGGTTTCCCATTATGTTGGCCGTAGGCACAAAGTGCATTAACTAAAACACGATCATGGATAGCGTCTAGCAACACTCCATGACCCCCAATCATTGAAAGAGTCTAATGCATTGACTACTACCTTTCATGTGAAACGGTTACCATTTAAATTGAATTCTATCGCTGTAATAATTTCCATACGGTCATATCTCGAGTGTCAATACATTAACGACCATATCTTATAATCTGGATATCCTACTCTCTCGAAGTAACACATAACTTCCGCTTTGCAAACACTTTCGAGAAAAGGACATTCCATATAATAAGGCCTTTCCGGATATTTAGTCATATTCATAGGATACGTGATTTCCGAACGAACAATATGAATCCTACGCATGCTTCAGTATCACATCTGAGCAATACTGCATGATCGCCTCATTGCTAGGGGAAACCTCTATAGTGTCAAAGTATGACAATCCACACCCTGATGTCACGAGGACTCCGGTCTTAGGATAATTACACAACCGCCACATACTGCGACACTTAATAAAGTAAGAGGGTCAGTTTAACGTACACATTCTCTAATACACGTCCACGTATAGTCTAAGTGTCGCTACACTTCGATAGACGAGATCTATCCCTATCTTCATGAGATAAAAGACATCCAATACGTGTTGGTCTAACCATACTATTAAAGTCCTATTTAATAGTACATACGACTAAAGACATTTAAGTATCAAACCTTAAGAAGTGATTCGAGATCTCATCAACCATAATCAATATCATGGTTTATCTATCACAGTTTAATACTAAGGACATTATTATATAAACAATACCATAATTGGTTTGTTAAAAAACAAATATATAATAATAGAAAGCCATTTATCATATGTATAAAATAAAGAAATAGTAGAAGTGACATGACCCGGTCGGATCCGGTCCAACCCGGTTGGGTTTAGGACACTATTTCAACACTCACCAGGTACGTATTTAAGCGATTAATCTAACCACCTAAGTTCGTTGCACATAAAAGACTTCTTATGGACTACTAGACCTTAGACCAACTGTACATTACACTACTTAGCATATTGCACAGAAATATTAGATTCTAATCTAATATCCATGAGGCTAAGAAATAAGGCTTCCGGTGATCCTGGGTTTCTCCCCGTGGAGGGTCTCCACAATGTGTTGAGCCGAATCCACCAGAAACCAAGCCCCTAACTTCGTCATGTTACAAGTAAGACATTGAACTCAAGTCAACATCACATTAGGTCAAATGTACAGTGTTTCAATTCTCCCGTGAGACACGGTACGGAGCCAAAGCCACTAGTACGCATACACTTGACTTTACAACATTCCACATAACTCTCTATTCCTTTTTGCCTAAAAAATCAGCCAACACTCTATGATTGAATTCCATGTTTTTTCACCATTTTAAACAATAAATGTACTACAAATCTATACAATAATAATACGAAAACTATTCTACAACATTCTTGTAACATTCTACTAGATCTAAACACCAAAATAACACGAAATTCAAGCCAAATCGATTAAATTACTCTAAAGCATGCTTCAAGTAAAAAAGGTACACTTAAAAACCAAAATAATACATTTACATTTTGTTGCACACCCCTTTAACTATATTTTTGGAAGAAAATATGATATTCAACTTGAATCTTCAAGAACACTCCTAGAAGATTTAGATCCATAAGAAAAACTCCAGGAATCTTAGCAACCAACTTCGAATCTACAACCAAAACGAGGTTTTACGATTGCTATAACCTTTTAAACATTAAAAAGCTAAGAAAATCTCAAAACACATCTAGATCTGAAAAATAGTTGTTCGAAACTCTTACCCGATCAGAGTAAAACTTGTATCAAAATGAAGCTCTCATCAAGGGAATTATTTTGGTGTGACTAGTTTGTGATTTCAACGCCCGGATTGCTCGGAAGGCAAAATTTATTTCTTTTCTTTTCCTCACTCTTCTACTCACTCATGCGGCAAGAAATTGGAAAGGTTGAAAAATGAAGGGTTTGAGTTGAATTGGGGTTTAAATAGAGGTGGTACATTTCCCGTTTTCTCCTTACTAAAAGTTATGCCTTTAGAAATATCATAAATACCCTTTAACATATATCTTGGCTCAATTTATTTAATTAAAACATAACCCATTAAAAATATTGGGTTACACAAAATTTTAAAAAGACTTTTATACCCTTTAATGAAGATACAGGGTATCACATTGTTGTTGTTAAAGACGGTCTTTACTGCTTCAAATTCTTCAAACTAAAGTAATTGAATGTCACATATATCCCAAATGAAATAGCGGAGTTCAAACGTGAGGCTAATCTTAAGAAACATACTTTCGATGTTCGATATGAGGCTAAATCTTAAGAAACGTACTTTCGATGTTCGATATGGAAAGTTTCTAGGCTATATGGTCTCCAAGGATAACTTGGACAAAGTTGATATACTTCGGAATATACCTAACCCAAAAAATATAAGGAAGTGTAGAAGCTGAATGGGAGAATGACAGCGATGAGCATGGGCGGCTCTACATTGAAGCCCGAGGGTGCGGTCGACCTGCTAAAATAAAAATATTATGTATAAATAGTAGATAATTTTATTTTTAAACACATATATATGTGTAATTGACCCCTTTATTTTTATCTATTGACCCCCCCTTTTTTTTAATCTATTGGCACCATAATTACATGTATAGAATTGAATATCCAAATATATGTGTGATACGGAAAAAAAATTCCCAAAATTCTGACCCCCGTGTCAAAAATCCTGCTGCCGTCCCTGGCGATGAGCATACTCCCATCATGAGGACGACAATGTTTATTGCAACATGCATGCTTATTAAACAATTTTGATCGGTGATTTAATTGATAGAAGTCAACTTGTATGGAGAAGATGAAAAATTGGGTTAAAGACATAATGTTAATTCTTACACCCATATTGTTTTTCGAAATAACAAATATTAAATCGGAATGCGATTTTTATTCAGGTGTTAATATTTAAATATTTCCTTAAGAATATATTATGTCATGAGTTTGTTACAACTTTTCATACTAATAATGAAAAATATTAAATATATATTTCATAACTTTTTTAAAATCAAGTTGCACCAAAATGATATAAGAGCACTTGTTGTAGATACTGTAAATCTTTTAAGAACTTTATTTCAGATATTACAAGAGAAAAAATAACATTGCAGATTCCGTAAATTTTCTTTTGTATCTACCGTGTTATTTAAAATAGAGAATCTGACGCATTTCAAATTGAATAGCGATTCGGTAAGTTTGAAAAACATGTATTTAAAACTATATAATAGTGTATTCGTTCATATTATCTAATGCGATTTCTCTATGTACTAGGCGTGCCCTGATGCCAAATATACTGAAAATTAATATTTATTGAGCATGGGAAAAGTAAATGACTTTTTTAATTTGTCTAAACGATGACAAAAAAAACTGATTTTGTATATGTATTTATACCTTTTTCTGTAAGGTGAGAAACGTCTTTAGTAAATATACCACAACAAATATAAGAAATTTAATGCATGTAATAATCGTGAACACACAAACAATCTATATAAGCAGTGGGAGGGGCATGATTTCACTTAATAAATACGTTTTTAGACAAATAAGAACGTTGTGGTCAGTTTAGATTTTGAAGAGATATTAGTATTACACATACTTAATTAATATTAGGAGAGTGATGACTATTATTAAAAAAAATATTAATAAATGGCTAAATAATGAATAAGTAAATAAGGACATTGGCTACTAAAAGGATTGTATAGTTTGTATAAGAATAATATAGAGTTTAAAAAAGAGTAGAAGAAAAGAATGATTGGAAAAAGAAAAAAATATACCTAGGGGAATCGAACCAAGGCTTCATTGAACTCTAGAGACAGTAACACCACGATAGATAAAATTTAGTTTTAAGAGAGCAACAAAATATGCATAGTATATAACACCTTGTGAATATTACTATAGCAATGGACATTTTAGTAATTTCCAAAAATAGGGGAATGAGCCCCGGCCCTTTAGGTCTTTGTAGCTCCGCCCCTCTATATAAGGGAGCAAATTATGAGCCAAATACTCACGAAAATTAGCTAGAGGTCATTCTTCCTCAGATTGTTTTAAGCAAATCAACAAGCATGCATTTGGATTCAGAAATTCATGTGGAAGGAGTTTGGATAGAACTACAGATCGTTGATCATGGCATATCAATTATCCTGGCCTCCATGTATAGGTAGTCTGCGATGGCTTTTTATTTCTTTTTTTCCGTTATGTTATGAGTTAGTTATTTTCATCTAATTATTGAAATGGAAGAACATGAAACCAAGAAACGCAACCAGAAACCAAACAGAACCTCAAATAAAATTGGAAAACTTATAATTTTTGTCTTTGAATGTTTCCGAAATCTACGATTTTCGCCTCAGTGTTTGTTTCAAAATGAAAAAAATCAAATGACTTTTCTGCTTATTTTTTTCCCCAAACGGCGGTGTTTTCCATAACGTGGAAAACAAAAGCGCAAATCAATTACACTAAGGAGATATAGAATAAAAGCAAAACCTTTTATCATTTCCTTTTTCTATAATGGCGGTGTTTTATGCAAAATGCTTCTTTTGAGGATGTCCTTCGTTTTGTCCGTCTTTTCCAAAGTAAATGTTAGGTCCATCGAAAATTACACGATTGAGGGGTCCTCTCATTTTTCTCGATTGATTGATGTATCACTCTTGCTCTTTCTATTTCATTCACTTTTCTAACGCTTGGCAAACTATGATAATCGGCATGCTTTAAATTGAAAACAACGTAAAGATAATCGGTCATTGAATGTAAATTAGTGTGGTTTGTGTTCCATTTCATTTCATTTTGTTTAGGATTCGCCCTGAATTGCTAATTACATTGGGATTTAATTACTTAGTTTGCTAGAAAAGGATATGTCTTTTTTTATTTCCCTGTACGCTTTTCTAGCTCTGCAATTAATCTTATTACTTTTGGATCACTCCTGAAAATTATGTAGGCCAAGAATGAAAGCTGATTTTATCTCACTGATCGTAGAACAAAGCACCAGCGACAAAACCTCAATCAATCGTGCAGCTGCAGCTTTCTCCGACCAAAGTCCAATGATATATGCTCGGACTCTTGAAAACCGAGTTGAATTTACTTATGAAAGGCGTCATAGAAAGTGATGCGTGGAGAAGAAAGGAGAAATCATTAAGGATGACCATGAACAAACACAAGTGAAGATCTGGCCATTGACGTGTTAACTAATCTGGCCATTGATGTGTTAAGTAATCTGGCCGTTGATGTTTTAACTCACCTGAAGAGTTTTCTTCACATCTACACAATAATATTAGACGATAAGCGGTTTTTTTTTGTAAAAAGACTTATATTTGGATTACAGATCATCGTTCATGGCATATCATTTATCAATATGATATTCTTCCATTGAATTCTTTACCCTTAATGTGATACAGTAGTTATTATCGTCTCTGTTTTGTACTGAAAAACTACCAACGAAGCTAAAAAACACAACTAGCAAACCACACACATCTTCTAATCTATTTGTAAAATTGATCATTTATAGACAAAATAGACATGAAAATGCACTTTGCATATAACATTCATCAAAATTTCAAAGCATGTTACACTATAACTGTTTCGGTCTCCATTGCATCATACAGTTAGATGTGTAACAAGCGTGCAAGAATACTAACGGATTCAGTGCAATTAAGACTCCCCATAGGCAATATATGGTCAAAAGAATGAAGTGGGCCCGCAGGCTCCTCGGAATAAAATCCCACCGGAACCTCGGCAGCTTGATGCCCAAGAATATTGATTTTTAATGTTCCTACGCATTTTAGGATGCCCTAAGGCGGCTATTAGGTCGGTTTAAAAGTAGGGGGAATGAGGGAGAAGGACAAAAATATTTCATCAATTGAGTAGAAGGACAGTCTTTTGAAACTTTTGCATAAAGGACAAAACTATTTATCCACTATCGAAATTCACTTGTGTTCGAAATTCACTGTTTAAATTCACTGCCGAAATTCACTGTCAAAATTCACTAATTTTCAAAATTCATTGTCGGGATTCACTGATTTTCGAGATTCACTGTCAAAATTCACTATCGAAATTCACTGATTTCGGGATTCACTAAGGAGATTCACTGATTTTCGGGATTCACTGTTTGTCCTTCTCGCTATAAAAATTATCCAGTTGTCCTTCTCCCTATAAAAAATATGTAATTGTCCTGTTGCTTAATAATATTTCAGATTGTGTCCTTATCCTTAATTTTCCATTAAAAGTATATCAAGGCTTAGTTATGAACTATAATGTAATCTATTCATCTATTTCATACTTCACATCAATAAAAAAATTGGTGGAATGAAAAATATATACACTTGGGTAAAAATAGTTTTTTTTTGTATACCCCTGTTTTTAATTCTTACAATCCGGGCAAAGCCCATTGCCCTAGTGGTTAGCACTAGGGTCTACCCAGGCTCCAGTGGAAGGAGACCTGGGTTCGATTCCCCGTCCCCCGTATAGATTTAGGTATTTCGTCTCAGTAAAAAAAAAAAAAAAAAAAAAAAAAAAAAAAATTCTTACAATCATAACCCCGTTATAATACTCAGTAATCCGGGCAATTTTTCATTCGGGCCGTGATATATTGTCATGAGCCGGACTAAAATAACACATCCTGAAAACAATTTCTCACTCGGCCGGGCTAAAAACTCTCGTCCTGCATATCCTATTTTTTTAATAACAAATCAGCAATTCTCCGACGTATTTTTTTTCCTGAGGCCGAGGTTTTTTTTTTTTTTTTTTTTTTTTCAATAACCAATCTCTGAAGATTTTTTTAATCTAGCATAACAATATTTCAATACAATTATTATTAATTTCAGTTAAGCTGCAAACTTTATTTTCAGGCAAACATTTGCAGTACATATAGTTACAGTTGCATTCTTTATTTTCTATTATATACATGTAATTCCAGTACACATGGAATGAATTGTTTGCGGTACAAATATTTATAGTATGCATATCATAGTTTCCAAATTAACATTAAGGAACTCTGAAAGCTTGCTCAGTGGCTTTCTTAGTTTCCTCTAGATGCGTAGACACTCCTTACGGGCCTTCGTGCTCACTCCTTCAGTTATTATATTTTTCAGGTGAGATTCAGGGTATCGAGAAGGTGAAGATACAATGTCTGGCACACTATTCTAGATAGACTTGTCAGAGAAGACGTATGGAACCACGTGTTCATAGAAGAGAGAGAAATGATCCTGATTTTCCACAATGGAATGTTGGTGGAAGTAAAAAGTTACAGATTATAGGAAGGTGAACGGTCCATTATGTCTTTTGAGATTCTTTTGATGATGTAAAGTTAGGACAGGAACCCGGTAGTATTATTTTAGTGTAATATGATATTATGTATTTTATTGTGATTTTAGTTTTCTGATTTTCTAGCAGTATGCTTCGTGATTCGAAATTTTGGTTTCGGATCATGGCCGAACGATTCGGATCCGGGTAATTTGGGAAAATTTGGGTCGGGTCGTTACAGTTGGTATCAGAGCCCGATGTTGCGAAATTTGGGTATTTAAGTTGAATCAGTAGACTTAGTACTCCCTCCGCCCCATTTTATTTGTCCATGTTTCCTTTTTGGTTTGTCCCAAAATAAGTGTTCACTTTGTGCATTAATTGCTAAATTTCTTCAAACACCATTTTCTCTTTACAATATTTACGATAAAAAATGTGTAGCGTTAAACTTTCCAACAACAATTTAAAGGGCATAAGTGTAAAAATATTAGATCATTTAATATGATTCAAATTATTAACTACACTTTTCTTAATCTGTGTGAAAAGTCAAA
The DNA here is from genome assembly GCA_036785695.1 of Gentiana straminea. Classification (NCBI taxonomy): domain Eukaryota; kingdom Viridiplantae; phylum Streptophyta; class Magnoliopsida; order Gentianales; family Gentianaceae; genus Gentiana; species Gentiana straminea. The sequence goes on from JAVUPR010000298.1 coordinate 3,909,510, forward strand.
CATGACAAATAAAATGGGACGGAGGGAGTATAATGGTATCTCGCTATCTAAGATTGATATACGACTTACCTAAGTGTGAATAAGTTACGTAATTAAGATGACTTGGAATTATCATGAGGAAAGATATGTCTAGCAAAAAAAAAGACATATTTTGGTGAGCTAGGTTTGATATATATGTGACATAGCTAAGTAAGAAGAATTAGATAATTATTAAAGAGACCACGATAAGAAGTGAATACCTAGCCTTGTGGCTTGTACATATTTAGTGTTTGTTCAACCGAAGAACAAAAAGTTTTCTAACCCCTTCTGGTACCATATTTTAAAATAGTACATTTAAATATAACGATACGTCAAGTATTCTTAACTAAGTCAATCATTATTTTATGAGATTGGTTGCATTTAAAATGTTTTCAAGTATATAATTTTAATATTAGTAGCGATAGATCTTGAAATATTTTCAATAGATAAATTACAAACTAATAGTCAATATTTTGCAGAAGTTCGGACTCGGGTATTATTAGATCATGACGTTACTGATTTTTTTTTATTAAACAAAAAATAGTTAATTGTCAATTAAGACACATTTAGAAAGATATCAGGATTTTAGGACTATAAGAAATATTTTTGTCAAAAAGGACATTTCATCAGTGAAAGTGAATATGAAAGTGAATTTGAAAATGAATTACGTTGGTTTTAAGTACAAAACCAACGTAATTCACTTTTAAATTCACTTTCATTTTCAGTTTCACCGATGAAATGTCATTTTTGACAAAAAAAACTTTTCTTATGGTTCTAAAATCATGACATCTTCCATATTGTGTCCTTTAGGACCCTTATCCAAATAAAAAAACCATGTTCTCATTTTGGGTTTCCGTATTTATACGATCCAAATTTTCAAGGCAAGTTTTAATACAAATATTACTTATGTTTTCTTATCATAAATATTACTTATGTTATTTCATCATATTTTAAGCGACGCATTTGGCATAGTATTATTCAAAAAAAAAAAATATTGAATTTTTTTATGGCCGATTGTGCCATTAATTATTCTTTTTCAGAAGAACTGTTTCAAAGGAATTTATAAAAGTGGACTGTTATAGTTTGCAAATAAAGGTGGGCTTATATTCAGCCTTACTGTAAATGTTGTTATATATTATATACTATCAACTGGAGGAATATTTGAAATTAAAGCTTATATTTTAAGTAAATTATTTTATATAATAGTACCGGATAATTTATCGCAACATTATACAAACGTTCTCGATTTACTAGAAATAGATTAATTTGTAATTTTTCCTACAGTTTTCAGGAATTTCAAGTTGTTCTTTCGGTGAAGTTTTTTTAAACATAGGATTTTAAAACGTTTTAGTTACTACTATATGTATATACAGATGTTTTCAGTACTACTATATGTATATGATAAGTGTTAATTTTCAGAAACATGTATATACATGAGGTATGTTCATCAGACATCATGAATGCAAATAAGAAAAAGAATATAAATAACATATCATTAAGTTAAGAATACCCTTGGGGTGTGATATTAGTTTTTCGTTAATGGTTGAGAATATGGCAAGTTTTGGTCAGAGTAGAGCAACGGTCACGTTGTGCTTGGTGTTGAATTTCAGTTTAACAAGAACAGAAAATGATAAAAGCTATCAAGATCACCAAACAAATTGAAGAACATCAAAATGAAGAAGATGAATCAATTTGAATATAGAAAAGGCGGGAAAATGTGTTCTTGATCCTTTACAGAAATTGATCAATGGAAAACGTAATTAAAGACTCTAGCTCTAATCCTGCACATCCAATATTGCTATTTATAGAGCAAGGATGAGCTGAATTGGCGGTTACAACTTGAACTAACTAACTTTATCACTAGTGCTTGATAAAATGTCTCAAAGAGCAAAACATGCAAACCACTCCATCATCCATTTAATCTTAACACTTGGTTTCCTTAAAAAAATTCGATTGACTTTCTTTTCTCTATATTCAAAGAACGTAACACGTTCATACATTCTCTTTACCGGAATCGCAGACCTTTCATCTTTTAGCACCAAGAATCCCATCTTTTAGCTTTTATTAAGATAAACCTCTCAAATAAGCATGTCATGCAGTTCATGGAGGAACGACGGACCATAACAGTATGTGACCAACAAATTTATTGAGTTCTTTATTAACTAGTAATGATACGAAAGTTGTTAAACCTATCTTCTGTGGGAGCATAGAAAGATTTTTGAAATAATCTTAAGTTTTTCAATACATACAATTATATATTTATGTATGTGGCTCGGAGTATTTATTTCAATCAGATTAATTTTCCTACCAGTAAATAGTTTTGAACGGTTCAAATTATCAGAAGATAAATTTTTAGAAGTGGTTTCAAAGAAAATAGATTTCTATGATTTTAATCATTTTACAAGTATCCTATGGCTTTTGACTAATGATTTCATTATAGTTGCAAAATATTTCTTTTGCAATATTATAGTTGCAGGAACAATTATATATCTACAATATTTTTAAGCTAGTATATGCAAACGTTTGCAAATTGTTTTAAATTCATTATACTTAGCGGAAAATATTGTAACTCTGTCGGTTTGAAAAGATTCAAATTTCAATAAAGTTGATTATACCGTTAGAACATACCTAAGATTATACCGAGTAGCATTTCCAGAATGGCATAGTATCCATGATGAAAAAGGTTCAGTATGGATATGAGTTCGTGAACCAAGGTGAATTATGAAATGCTTTAAAAAAAAATGATAGATGTAAAGGAAAGAGAATTATCTGAAGATAAGATCAAAAAGCGATTATAAGTATGAATTCGGAAACTCTCCATGGAAAAAATGTTCGGTAAGGACAGAAACTTCTATCACCGGAATCTATGAATTTGATCTCTCGGAAGTAAGATAATATTAAAATTATTAGAAATATATTATTATTAATCAATTCTGTAATTATTATTAGTCAATCATGTATTCATTGTTTGTTAGAATTGACCATTATTTTAGCAGAATTATAGGACCCAATTATAGGATCTGGTAACCGATGTAATCTTGGTATAAATACCAATACTGTGAATAATGAAAGGAAGGTTTCACATTCTTTTAGAAATATATTATTATTAGTCAATTCTGTAATTATTATTAGTCAATCATGTAGTCATTGTTTGTTAGAATTGACCATTATTTTAGCATAATTATAGGACCCAATTATAGGATCTGGTAACTGATGTAATCTTGGTATAAATACCAATACTGTGAATAATGAAAGGCAAGGTTTCACATTCTTTTATGGTATCGGAGCTAGGTTTTCTATACACCTTCAATAGCCGTCGCTGAATATATTTTTTTTCCCTTTCAAGTTTGTCGTCTACCTCTGTTGATCTGTATCAATATGTCTGACTCCAAACTCCCTTCAGCACTGGCAATTACTAATGTGAAATCCCTCATCCCTATTACTCTCGATCTCGAGGATCCCCAATATCAATCTTGCGTGACTTTGTTCAAAAACACGCCGAGCACATGATGTGCTTGATCATATAATTACTCCGACGGATCCGACGGAGAAGGTCGCCTCCGACAAAGCCAAAGCCGACAACCTGCCGCTTTGGAAACGCCTCGATGCCATCGTCTTACAGTGGATCTATGCCACTGTCTCCAAGGATGTTCTCAATTACGTCCTCCAAGAAGACGACACCGCCGCTGCTGCTTGGCTCCGTGTGAGGACTATGTTCTTAGACAATCAGAATTCGAGGGCTATGTTTCTGAGTAAGGAATTTCATAATACTCACCTTTGTGATTTTTCTTCAACCTCAGTTTATTGCAATAGGTTGAAGACGCTGGCAGATCATCTCAGCAACGTTGGATCCCCGGTTACGGAACGGGCTCTTGTTCTTCGTTTGCTTGATGGGTTGACAAATTCGTATGATCATTTTGTTACGGTTTTGCAACACGCTGAGCCCTTTCCCGATTTCGCCTCTGCTCGATCCAAGTTGGCTTTGGAGGAAACTACCCAGATTGAAAAAGCTAAGGTTGAATCTGGGTCCTCAAATCAGGCCCTGCGACACCAGCCGGCCGATGACTCCTCTCGACCCTCACAGCCCGTCGCCAACACATGTAACCATGGATCTGGCTCTCATCAGCATCGATCTGGTCGCACAAGGAATGGTGGTCGGAACTCCGGCCATGGTCAGCAACAGCAGGGGCAGTCTGGCCGCCGGAATGATTCTGGGGGAAACTATGGTGGTAATGGAAATGGTCGCCGGAATGGTAAGAATGGCCAGCAGTCATTTGGGCAACAGGGACAACAACAGCTCAATTGGGTGCCTTCTTGGTGGCTGGCAGCGATGCAATAGCAGCAGCAGATGCCTCCACCGCCGTCCCCTTATCCAACCCAGCCATGGGTCCGTCTGTCTGCCGGACAGGCATGCCCACCACCTGCTCCGCAAGCTTATAACACTCAGCTAGCACCCACTGATATAGATGCGGCAGTGTATACGATGTCACTCAATCCACCGAATCCCAATTGGATTATGGACACCGGGGCTACCTCTCATATGACATCTTCCGCAGGTACTCTTATGCCTTATTTTAATTTGAGCAAAAATAATGGTATTGTTGTTGGTAATGGTCATACTATTCCGATTCGTGGTCACGGTAACACTATTTTGCCCCCACCTTATCCACCGTTTCGTTTAAATAATGTCCTCCACGTCCTTAATATCATCAAAAACTTAGTTTCTGTAAGGAAATTCACCACCGATAATAATGCTTGTGTATTGTTTGACCCATATGGTTTTTACGTGCATGACCTCGCGACGGGGATTTGTCTAATGAGGTGTAATAGTTCGGGTGAGCTTTACCCAATCACTCCTGCCATTGATCAGAATTTTTCGTCTTCCGCATTGTTCGCTTCCTCCGTGTGGCATGATCGGTTGGGTCATCCGGGCCCGAATATTTTACATATGCTGCGTCACAATAAATTTATTACATGTTCCCCCCTCCAAACACAAGCTTTGTCAGTCCTGTGCGTTAGGCAAGCATATTCGCCTACCGTTTTATGATTCTGTTTCGGTTATTTTTTCCCCGTTTGATATTTTGCATAGTGACGTTTGGACATCTCCTGTTTTGAGTAGTGCGGGCCACCGCTACTACGTTTTATTTTTGGATGCTTATTCGAACTTTTTATGGACTTTTCCACTTTCTCGAAAATCTGATGTTTCTTCGGTATTTACTAAGTTACATGCCTATATTACTATGCAGTTTGCACTCAAAGTTAAATCCCTTCAATGTGATCACGGGGGAGAATTTGATAATCACCCTCTTCGTAATTTTTGTGCGACTCATGGCATTGACATTCGGTTTTCATGCCCACACACATCTTCTCAAAACGGGAAAGCAGAACGTAAAATTCGAACCATAAATAATCTAGTCCGCACATTACTTATACATTCGTCCCTTCCCCCGTCTTTTTGGCATCATGCTTTAGAAATGGCCACTTACCTCTTAAATATTCTTCCGAGCCGTGTTATAGGAAATGAGTCTCCACTTAAACGTTTATTTCCTGGAGCAAGATATTTCTCCATTTTTGGCCCAAAGCATTTCGGCCCACACACACGCCCAGTTCATCAAATGAGCCCACATCACCTGTTATATCACAGTCCATCAGCTCCTCCTCCTCAAATAGCCCATCTGATTCTCCTCCCTCGGCCCACCCTCACTCGGCTTCCTCTTCCACTCCACATACAGCCAGCCCAACTCCGAACAGCCCAACTCCTCCACCATCCCCACCACATGGTCCTACTACTCGGGCACAACGTGGCATCTTCAAACCGAATCCGAAATATTTTTCTGATCATGCATTGACGGTGTCTTCTAAATCACCTCTTCCTCGTAATCTGGTAGCTGCCCTTAGTGACCCGAATTGGAAAATGGCCATGACTGACGAAATTAATGCTCTTATTAAAACAGGGACATGGGAGTTGGTGCCTCGCCCACCTAATATTAATATTATTCGGTCTATGTGGATTTTTACTCATAAATTTAATGCTGACGGATCTTTTGAGCACCATAAGGCTCGTCTTGTAGGTGATGAGAGACAAATTAATGATCATTATTACGATATTTTACCCTAATATTGATACCACTTTGAGCATTATTATACCAATTTAAGTCAATAATTACTTAATTTTATCCAAATATATAAATAGTGGTTATTATATAAATTATCGTATTTTTATAAGTTTTTATAAGTTTTGTACCGGTTTAGTAACCGGAGTGTCGTGTCAGATTTACACGGGTATTTGTGGTATTTTTATTGCAGATTTATGATAAACCAAGACCCCAAGTAACGACATTTATTTTTGAAGTCATGATCATATCTTATGAAGGTTATACAAGAGTGTCACTAAGTCAAGTGGTCAAGTGGCTAATCGCGATTTAGTGGAAATCGAGAAATATCTTCGACAAACAAATGGCCCATCAAAACGACATTTTCTGAAGAAGATTCCTTCATGAAAGTTGTAGATCTTCAAATAAGCTTTCCAACGCACTTTGAATCACGTCAATCGGATGTCTACAACTCAAGATATGGCCATTTTACTGAACTGCGATACCGTATAGACGAATTTTGACAATACGAATCAAGATTTTTGACCCGGATCGATCCGGGACTTCACCGGATCGATCCGGCTGTTTAAATGATGAAATTTCACGTGAATTTCTTCTCTTCTTCCTGCCTCTAACCTCCCCTATATATACCACTCCATTTCCATCCCCTTTCCTTTGCCCCTTCTTTCCCATTTCTTTCTTTCTCTCGTCCCCTTTCTCTTCTTCTTCTTTTTATTTTTTTTGTAGATCATATATATATATATATATATATATATATATATATATATATATATATATATATATATATATGATATATCTATATATCTCCTTTCATCTTCTTCCCTTCTTTTATTTTATTTTCGGGCCCTTATATATACATATGTCTATGTATGTATATATATGTTTTTATATATATAAATAAAGTAGTTATAGTACCGTTGTAATGGCGAGAATAATTATCGAAGATTGTTAAAATCGAAGCTTTGTTATACTACATCCGGTGGAAACGACCCCGATTCGGCGGTTGTAATCGGTAATATATTCTAATATTATTATGTTTACTATTTCTATTTCTATTTATATATTATATATGTTAACTATGTTAAGCTAAAAATATATCTAGCCAAGATATGAATCTGAATTAGTTAATCTTTTTGGTAAAATGGATGATCGACTCTGGTAATAATGATTAAAACCAATTATAATGAATCTCTTTCTATTTGCACTTAATGAAAGTAAAAATTGAATTAGCCACTTAATTTTTACTAGAAACGTAATCTAATGAATTGACAACTCGCGATTAGAATACGAGATCGTAATAGAAAGACCGGAGGGTAAAATTGGCCGAGTGAAAACGTGACAACGGAATCCGATTTCCTACCCGGGGGCGTATCTGTCTTGGGAGAGATAAATCTTATTAAAATTGTGCTCACGATATTATTACGTTAAAATCACCTGTTTAATGAATCAATCTTAAAATTGGCCGAATGACAAAACGGGTGTGACCCATGCTTAAGATGACATTGGACAGATGACTAGACGTATGACAATTTCATACGCTCGTGTGAGGAGGAGTTGTCTAGCTTAGGAGTACACCGGTTCATATATAATTGACCTCCTTGCATCAAGGAAAAGATCTGTCTCATTTATTTCTACTAAAAAGAGATCGTAATTCAGTAACGTATTCTTGGCTAGATCCAAAAATATATATATTATCTATTTTTATATTTATATATTTATTTCTTGTTTTACTAACATCTAACTAATCTAACGATCTAACCCGATAAACCGATAAAGCTGCGACTTAGATCGAGTTAATAATAGCTTCTTGGTGTTTAACCACACTTTGAATTATGCCTTCATTTCCCGAGGATACGACCGACTCACCGAGACTAGCACTACAATTTGACCCGGTACACTGCCGGTAAGGATTGATAGCCTAGAAACAGTCCGTCAGCTTTTTGGCGCCGTTACCGGGGAAACGACGCTAATTCATTGTGTTCGAATGGTTTCTACTTATATTAGCTCAAAATTCTCGAGGATAAGTCAACACTCTTCTTATCACATTTCTATTTTTATTTTCCGTTGGTATCTACCTTCTTTTAGTTACCAATTTTCTTCTTCTACCAATTTCGAGTTATTTTCTATTTTCGATAGTAGAAATTAAACGCGGTTCGTTTATTTTTGTTGGTACCTACCTATTGGTAAGATACCAATTTCGAAAATGAAAAAAATAATAAAAAAATAAAAAAAAATAAAAAATTTTACACTCGGTAAATACCGAGTGGAGTCGGTAATTACCGAAAAAAATGTGGTTTTTTTATCGATTTCGTGTTATTTTCTATTCGATATTTTCTATTCCACAAGAATTGTCAAATCGCGTTACGAAAATGGTCGAAACCGTTGGTGAAACACCTGAACAAGGGATTGCTCATGCTCAAGGGAATGGCCAAAACCTTAATCAGAATTTACCTCAACCTAATAACCAGAATCAGAATAATAGAAATAATCAGAATCGAAATAAGCATAATCAGAACCAGCCTAACCCGAGACCTATATGTGATCAGACCGTAAGAAGTTACCAGATTAATAATCCAATTCGTTTACCCAATAAAGGAGCAAATAATTTCGAAATAAAATCTCATTTTTTTTGTTTAATTGACACAAGAGCCCAATTTCTAGAAGAAGATGATGAGGATCCACATCATCATCTCTATCTTTTCGAAGAATTGTGTAATACAGCCAAAAGTCATGGTGCTCATCGGGAATTAACGAGGATGTCTATGTTTCCTTTTTCTTTAAAAGGAAGAGCACGAGATTGGTTTCTGTCACTTCCACATCATTCATTGACTAGTTGGGAGGATATTCAAACCGAGTTCTTAAAGCAGTATTTTACTCCTGGTAGAAAATTGGAATTAATAGTCGAGATTGCTAATTTTAGACAAGGATCTGAAGAAACGTTTGGGAATGCGTGGGAAAGATTTAAAAAGCTACTAAGAGCTTGTCCCGATCATGGTTATTCCTTGGAAATGCAAATCCAACTTTTCTGTCGTAAATTAAGGAAAGACTCACGTGCAGATGTAGATCATGCATGTGGTGGTTCGTTAATGATGAGTGAAGCCCAAATAGTTTACGATGCTATAGAAAAGATTTCCAAAAATAACAGAATGTGGGAAACCGGTTCTAACACAAGAAAAGTAGCATTTGCAGGAGAATGTACATCAAATACGGAAGTTCTAGCACACTTGGAGAATTTGAGTAGGAAATTTGACGGCTTATTAGCTAGTAAAACTATAAACTCGGAAAATATCTTACCAAATGAATACTCAAGTCATGATAATGTGTCATTAGGGATGGAAGAACCAAAAGGATATTCAAGGGAAAAGGTGAGTTTTTTACAACAGCATAGGAATTTGAACAATGCATATTCAAACTCGTTTAATGCTATTAGAAGAGATCACCCTACTTTTCGTTGGTCTGAAAACCCTAGTAAGCAAGGACAACCACCGTATCCAGTTCAATATAAGAATCCATATACTAATAAGGTTTATCAAGGAGATACCTCGAATCAGAACCTACAATCATTACCTAGACCGTATCCACAACATACCACTCAAAGCATACCAGTCACCCAAAGTTCAACTCAACTTTGAAGGAGTTGATAAATGGGAGAAATTAATCGAAAATCGATGGGTATGATGTCAACTCAAGCTCAAAATATGGAAACTATGATAACTTCTATAGGTACGATCACTAAGGATATGAGTACGTTGAAAACATCTATAAGTGGACATGATACCAGAATGAGAATTGTAGAAGCTTCATTACGGAATTTGGAATATCATTTGAGTAGAGAAGAGGAACGTAAAAACAGTAAACCTCCAGGAGAGCTGCCAAGTAATACTGAAAGAAACCCGAAAGAGGTAACTGCTGTTATTACCAGAAGTGGAAGAATCTGTGGAAGTAATGGAATAGAAAACATCGGAATTAATGACGTAGAGGATGATTTAGATGGTAAATATGAGAAAAACATGGAATCTAAAGAGGAAGAGGACATTATTGAAGATTTCCTAAGACAGAACAGATATATTGAACCTGGAAGTAAGGATAAGGAATGGGTCAAGGTTCCTAGAATATTGAAAAATCCAAGAATGAGTAGGACCTTGACCAATGATCATGTTGAGAATGAATCAAGTTTGGAAGGGCCAATTCAAACCGAACCTTATCCGGCTCAACCCAAATTCACCTCGGTTCAATCTGATAGGGCCGCACCATATTCAGTGCATATTTTGAAGAAAAAGGTACAGAATGATGACACACAGTGTCCTCAAAAGGCACAATCATTCCAGGAAGCTTTACCATCTTCGTTTAACGACAAGGGTAAGGGAGGTATACATTCTAACCCTACTTTAATCGATCTTGAATTACTCCCCCATTCCCCGAAAAGGAAATCAAAAAGATGAAATTGGATAAGAGGTATGCATGTTTTCTTGACACTTTTCGGCACTTAACTATTAATACCCCTTTGATCGATGTTTATAAGGGAGAGCTTAGTTTGGGAATTAATGATGAGCGCGTTGTCTTTAACATTTACATTCCATTGAAATATCCATGCACTACACTAGAATCTTGTTCTTGTATGGACACTTTGTGTCCCCTTGTTGTGGATCGTACTAACACGCGGAGTAATTGAAGAAGATGACTTGACAATAATGTGAAAGCTCGCAAACCCAAAGCTCGAAAATCAAAGGAAAAGTTCAAGAATCGCTTGGATTGGTGGAAATTGTCGCTACATGTATGGAGACCGGTATTAAAGACGGATGCGGTGCGTGAGGATGACCCACCACCAGTGCGTTAGAAAACCGGAGCAGAAAGTCTAGCTATAGACTATAAATATAGTAAAAACATGGTACTATCCTTCCTATTTACTCCTTAAGCATTTTTTTCTAGTTAGTTCACGAAATTAATTATTACATGCTTTTGTGAGTAAATGTTAGAAGTATCCTATTTTATTTTAGTATATTAGTTAATCATCATCATTTTGGTTGTTTAAGTGTCAAGCAAACGACGTTAACCAAAAGCGCTACCGGGAGGCAGCCCGCAAAAATGTTAAATATAATAATTACTCATACTTTGGATGATACTTTACGAATACTTCGGATTGATTTTCATTTTTCACCAAGTCTTAGGATGAATGTTTGAATGTCATTAAAAAAGGGAATGATTAGGTGGTTATCCGAAAATCCCGATGGAGAAAAAAGAGAAAAATTCAAATGCATCATTTCTTGGACTTAGGTTGTTCGAACGATTTGAAATAACCCTTGAGGATCTGGGTATAAAAGACTCAGAGTTAATACTTTGCCATACGTTACATTTCATGATCTAGTCTGTTTTAAATTTCAAATAACGTGTGACATGTATTAGTTCAAATACTATGGAATTGAGGAGGTCATAACTTTAACCCACCCACCCACCCACCCTTTAATATCATCCGAGTATTTGTTTTGACTTGTTTTAGTGCACCATTGCTTTCCCAACAACTTATTTACACTCACTTTACATTGAGGACAATGTAAGTTCGTAAGTGGGGAGTGGAGTCGTTGGTCTAGCAATGGAATTAATGTATTTTGTATCAATAAATCCCTTAGTTTTCGATATTTTTCGAGCATTATTTAGTTGATTAAAATAAATTGTACAAGGCATATATTTCATGGATTTGAAGATATAATGATCAATTTGGATGTGTATAACCAACGTGAACAGTAAGTGCATTGTAATTCCAAATATATTTGTGTAACATGAATTCCTTCACGTAAAGCCTTTGATATTGAAGCGGAAAATTTTAAAACTCGTATCCATTCGGTGTCTAGTGGTTATTCTATAGATAATTGCGGTAACTTAGTACCTAACTTTTGAATGTGTACTTGTGAATATCCGAAGGTTTGAATGTGATAGGAAGGATATAAGTTAAAGAAGAATACCAAATTAAGATGAACTATCTATATGTCGGTTGTAGCTACCAATGATTTGAGTGCGGTAGGGCGTTATCACGAAACGTCCTATATCACTATGAGGTTTAAAAGCTCTCGATCGCCCGATGATAGTAGTCCGGCTAGGGTGTTATCACGAAACGTCCTATTCTTTGGGAATGAAGGCATATGCTACAAATGTGAAAAGTAAAAAAAAAAAAATATATATATATATATATATATATATATATATATATATATATATATATATATTTGGAAATATGGTTGAAAACTCGGTTATCTTCTCGACTATCCCCGAGTATAAACCGAATGATATGCTTTAGGGATTATCCTAATAAGTACACGGAAGGACTTTGTGTGGAAATGTTACGCTTATACCTAGGAAAGTCATTAGGGATTTGTACGAATGGATATTTGTGCGTTTGCTTGAATTATTCAAGAGAGGATAGTGGAAATTGAAAAGGCTTGTCACACACACACACTCGTTATACATTTATATTGAGGTTAACGCCTGGTTGTAATTCTAATGGTTGCAAAGCATTCGGTTGTCCCTTATATCTTATATCTTCATGAATTTATCTCTCATTCATTTTGTTTTATCGCTTGTTTTGCTCGAGGACGACCAAAAGCTAAGTGGGGAGTTGTGATGAGAGACAAATTAATGATCATTATTACGACATTTTACCCCAATATTGATACCACTTTGAGCATTATTGTACCAATTTAAGTCAATAATTACTTAATTTTATCCAAATATATAAATAGTGGTTATTATATAAATTATCGTATTTTTATAAGTTTTTATAAGTTTTGTACCGGTTTAGTAACCGGAGTGTCGTGTCCGATTTACATGGGTATTTGTGGTATTTTTATTGCAGATTTATGATAAACCAAGACCCCGAGTAACGACATTTATTTTTGAAGTCATGATCATATCTTATGAAGGTTATACGAGAGTGTCACTAAGTCAAGTGGTCAAGTGGCTAATCGCGATTTAGTGGAAATCGAGAAATATCTTCGACAAACAAATGGCCCATCAAAACGACATTTTCTGAAGAATATTCCTTCATTAAAGTTGTAGATCTTCAAATAAGCTTTCCAACGCACTTTGAATCACGTCAATCGGATGTCTACAACTCAAGATATGGCCATTTTACTGAACTGCGATACCGTATAGACGAATTTTGACAATACGGATCAAGATTTTTGACCCGGATCGATCCGGCTGTTTAAATGATGAAATTTCACGTGAATTTCTTCTCTTCTTCCTGCCTCTAACCTCCCCAATATATACCACCCCATTTCCATCCCCTTTCCTTTGCCCCTTCTTTCCCATTTCCCCCCTTCTTTCCCATTTCTTTCTTTCTCTCGTCCCCTTTCTCTTCTTCTTCTTTTTATTTTTTTTGTAGATCACATATATATATATATATATATATATATATATATATATATATATATATATATATATATATATATGTCTATGTATGAAAATATATATGATATATCTATATATCTCCTTTCATCTTCTTCCCTTCTTTTATTTTATTTTCGGGCCCTTATATATACATATGTCTATGTATGTATATATATGTTTTTATATATATAAATAAAGTAGTTATCGTACCGTTGTAATGGCGGAATAATTATCGAAAATTGTTAAAATCGAAGCTTTGTTATACTACATCCGGTGAAAACGGCCCCGATTCAGCAGTTGTAATCGGTAATATATTCTAATATTATTATGTTTACTATTTCTATTTCTATTTATATATTATATATGTTAACTATGTTAAGCTAAAAAATATCTAGCCAAGATATGAATCTGAATTAGTTAATCTTTTTGGTAAAATGGATGATCGACTCTGGTAATAATGATTAAAACCAATTATAATGAATCTCTTTCTATTTGCACTTAATGAAAGTAAAAATTGAATTAGCCACTCAATTTTTACTAGAAACGTAATCTAATGAATTGACAACTCGCGATTAGAATACGAGATCGTAATAGAAAGACCGGAGGGTAAAATTGGCCGAGTGAAAACGTGACAACGGAATCCGATTTCCTACCCGGGGGCGATCTGTCTTGGGAGAGATAAATCTTATTAAAATTGTGCTCACGATATTATTACGTTAAAATCACTCGTTTAATGAATCAATCTTAAAATTGGCCGAATGACAAAACGGGTGTGACCCATGCTTAAGATGCCATTGGACAGATGACTAGACGTATGACAATTTCATACGCTCGTGTGATGAGGAGTTGTCTAGCTTAGGAGTACACCGGTTCATATATAATTGACCTCCTTGCATCAAGGAAAAGATCTGTCTCATTTATTTCTACTAAAAAGAGATCGTAATTCAGTAACGTATTCTCGGTTAGATCCAAAAAATATATATATTATCTATTTTTATATTTATATATTTATTTACTGTTTTACTAACATCTAACTAATCTAACGATCTAACCCGATAAACCGATAAAGCGCGACTTAGATCGAGTTAATAATAGCTTCTTGGTGTTTAACCACACTTTGAATTATGCCTTCATTTCCACGAGGATACGACACGACTAACCCGGACTAGCACTACAATTTGACCCGGTACACCGCCGGTAAGGATTGATAGCCTAGAAACGATCCGTCGTAGGTGATGGTAAAACACGACGGTGGGCATTGATTGTGGGAAGACTTTTAGCCCGGTTGTTAAACCGGCCACTATCCGGACGATTCGACGTTATCACTTTCTAAGCAGTGGCCTCTCCATCAACTGGTTGTAAAAAATGCTTTTTTACATGGAGATCTTAATGAGACAGTATATATGCATCAACCCTTGGGTTTTCGGGATCCGGTGCACCCCGACTATGTGTGTCTCCTTCGTAAGTCTCTATATGGTCTCAAACAGGCTCCCCGGGCCTGGTATAAGCGGTTTGCTGACTACGTCTTTACTCTGGGATTTGCTAATAGTCGCATGGACACATCGTTATTTATATATCATTCTGGCTCGGATTTTGCAAATTTATTGCTCTACGTTGATGGCATTATTCTCACGGCTTCATCCGATGTATTACGCGCCTCCATTATGGCCCACCTTGCCTCGGAGTTTGCTTTGAAGGACTTGGGCCCGTTACATTACTTCTTGGGTATACGTGTTACTCGTTACTCCACCGGGCTGTTTCTCTCTCAACGTCAATATGCACTTGAAATCATTGAGCGTGCAGGAATGATTAATTGTAAATCCTCTTGGACCCCAGTAGATACAAAGCCCAAGCTCGGGTCTTCGGCGGGTGACCCTATTGCCGACCCCTCTTCCTATCGCAGTCTTGCTGGGGCGCTTCAGTATCTCACCTTTACCCGTCCGGATATTTCCTATGCCGTCCAGCAGATATGTCTTTACATGCATGATCCTCGTACGGACCATCTTAATGCGCTCAAGCGGATTATTTGATACATTCGGGTACTCTTCACCTCGGGTTACAATTAACACTGCCCGGTCCATGGAGCTAGTTTCTTATACGGATGCGGGATTTGGGGAGGTTGTCCGGAAACTCATCGTTCGACATCCGGATATTGTGTTTTCTTGGACGATAACCTTATTTCTTGGTCCTCCAAACGCCAGCCCACTCTCTCTCGGTCTAGTGCGGAGGCCGAATATCGCGGGGTCGCTAATATGGTGGCCGAATCTTGCTGGCTTCGTAATTTGTTGTTAGAGCTTCGGTGTCCGGTTCGGAAGGCGACATTGGTATATTGTGACAATATTAGTGCTGTCTATCTTTCAGGTAACCCGGTACAACACGAACGGATGAAACACATAGAGATGGATATTCACTTTGTCCGTGAAAAAGTTGCTCGTGGAGAGGTTCGTGTCCATCATGTCCCCACTCGGTATCAAATTGCTGATATTTTCACCAAAGGCTTACCTCAGCTACTTTTTGAAGATTTTCATGATAGTCTCAACATCCGTGGTCCTCCAGTTTCGACTACGGGGGAGTATTAGAAATATATTATTATTAGTCAATTCTGTAATTATTATTAGTCAATCATGTATTCATTGTTTGTTAGAATTGACCATTATTTTAGCATAATTATAGGACCCAATTATAGGATCTGGTAATTGATGTAATCTTGGTATAAATACCAATAATGTGAATAATGAAAGGCAAGGTTTCACATTCTTTTAAAAATATAATCAGAAGATGTAAGATGAACTCTGTGTTATCAGGTAATTTTACCATAAATAGGTTGGATTATAATGTGTTGACAAGTTTCGAGGACGAAACTTTTGTAAGTAGGGGTGAATGTAATAAGCCGGGTCATTTTAATCGTAATACCCGCTCTAGACCCGAAAGTTTTAGTTAACTCAAAATATTGAGGAAAAGTGTAAACTCTCACGAATGTAAAGATATATGTTATTTCGATAAATGGTAAAAAGTAAAATACTATATAATATATATTTATTCATTGTGAGTTAATGGTTATCTAATTAGAAGATTTAGGCTGGGGGTTACTAATATTTAAACCTAGTTTATTTTTTATTTTTTTTTTGAGAAGAACCTAGTTTATTTTCAAGGAGTTACAAAGGAAAATAATTAAATACTGTAACATAAATTCCCAAACCTTTCGTATACTTGAGTTGTTTCGATTTAAAGAAAAGAGGGAGTAGTTGTTGTGTGTGAGAGCGAGGAAGAAAGGAAATGAAGGAGGCCGAACGAGAACAAGAAAGAAAATAGAAAGAAAAGAAGATATGCTTGCTTATTGTGGATGCGTACATAATTTGAAGATCATTGTTTTACTATGGAAGCTGCATACTTTTTGGCAAAGAGGAGATTGTAGAACATTTTCTCGATTGTCGTGATAGAAATGGTAAGCATTTTAAGATTTATAAATTAATGTTATTAAGGTTGATACGTAGTTGTTTTATAGGAAAATATTGATATAAAAAATGATGTGTCAGTATAGTGACTTAAACTCTACATTTTGGTGGAACCAATCTGAAGACTCAGCTGTATGATGGGCAGCTAAGAAGTGTATTCAATTCTGTGCATCAGTAGGGTGGAGTCTACTGAGGCTTCTGTCAGTAGGGTGAAGGCTGCTGAGTACTGAATACAGCAGGATCCCACATCTGCTAATTCTGTTATGTGGCAGCTATACAGTTTCATTAAAAGGAGGACACGTGTAGGGGTATTTATGGTGTATCAGACAAAGATTCCTTGCGGCTAGGGTTTAGGGATTTGTACCTATAAATACAGTTGTTGTCACATTGTCTGTGTGTGAAATCTGAAACTCAGTGCATAATAATAAATATCTCTTTTTGAGAGGGGTTTTCCACGTTAAATCTGTGTTCTTCTTGTTTTTCTGTTATCTCCTTTGATTATTTACGTTTGATTGCATCTGTTTCTATTTCTTGCATCTGAAGTTATCTCCATCAGTTTTATAACAAGTGGTATCGGAGCGAGGTTCTGGAGAAAACAATCTGTACGATCAGCTTCATCTTCACCAAGACCTTCAGTAAGGTGCTAGGATCTGTGATAAAGTTGTGATCTTTAGCAAGAAAAGATGTCAGCAGTAAACGTGAAAATCGACAAATTTACAGGAAGGAACAGTTTTGGTCTGTGGCAAATCAAGATGCGTGCACTGTTGAAACAACAGGGTTTGTGGAGTCCTTTATCTGACAAACCAAATACATGTGCAACAGATTATGCCATTCTGGAAGAGAAAGCACATTCAATCATCATGTTGTGTTTATCGATGATGTTATCACCGAGGTTTTTGAGGAAGACACCGCAGCCAAGTTGTGGAAGAAGCTTGAAAGCCTGTATATGACCAAGTCACTGACCAACAAGTTGTTGTTGAAACAGAGGTTGTTCGGTTTGAAGATGCATGAAGGAAGTCCACTGAGGGACCATCTTGACAAGCTGAACACAATATTACTTGATTTAAGGAATATTGATGTTAAAATTGAAGATGAAGATGCAGCCCTAATCCTATTGGTGTCATTACCGGCATCATATGAAAACTTTGTGCAGTCTTTCATAGTTGGAAAGGATACAGTAGCTTTGGAGGATGTGAGGTCTGCCTTACATGCCAGGGAGCTTAGACACAAGGTTCTTGGGACGAGACGGTCGAGTGGCTTGGGCTAGTAGCTAGTAGCAATAGTGGAAAAGGATATGGACAGAAGAAGAAAAAGAAGTCAGGGTCCAAAGGTCCTAAGTCTACTGATGTCTGTAATTACTGTAAGGAGCAGGGACATTGGAAGTCCAATTGTCCAAGGAAGAAGAAACAGCAGGAAGGCAATTCTGGCACAGTAGCCTTGGCTATTGAGCAATCTGATGAGGATCTGGTTCTAGTTGCAGGGGACTCTACACACCATAATGATGTGTGGATACTTGACTCTGGAGCATCCTACCATATTTGTCCAAATAGGGAGTGGTTTTCTACTTATGAGCAGATGGATGGTGGTCAGATCTATATGGCCAACAACAAAGTTTGCAAAGTTGTGGGAATTGGCACAGTAAAGTTAATGACAGAGGATGGTAAATTTTGTACACTGAAATATGTAAGACATGTTCCACAGATGACCAAGAATTTGGTATCTCTTAGTCTACTGGACAGCAAGGGGTTCAATTTCAAGGGTGAAGGTGGACAGCTGAATGTCTTCAAAGATTCAGTTGTAGTCCTCAAAGGGATCAAGAGGGGAACCTTGTATATATTACAAGGATCTACTATATACGGCACTTTATTTGTTGTATCCTCGGCAGTTCACCGATCTCGACGGACTCGGTTGTGGCACATAAGACTAGGTCACGTGGGTGAAAGGGGTATGCGAGATTCTTTCTTCGGCGGGTTTTCTTGGGGGATATAAGGTCAAGAATCGGACTTTTGTGAACATTGTACGTTTGGGAAATTGCATAGAAGTAAGTTCTCGGCGGGGTTGCACAACACAAAGGCATCACTTGATTATATTCATTCGGATTCTTTGGGTTCCATCAAAAGTTGAGTCATTGGGTGGTCACATATATTTTGTGTCATTCATAGATGACTATTCAAGGATGACTTGGGTGGTGATGATGAAGAAAAAAAGTGATGCATTCAGTAACTTCAAGCAGTGGAAGGCCCTAGTAGAGAATCAGTTAGGCAAGAAAATCAAGAAGCTCCGTATAGATAATGGTCTGGAATTTTGCTAGACGGATTTTGATTCATTTTGTGCAGCTGAGGGTATTTCCAGACATCATACTGTAAGGAATACACCTCAGCAGAATGGTGTAGCTGAAAGGATGAATCAAACTCTATTGGAGAGGGCAAGATGTATGCTTTCTCAAGCTGGTTTATCAAGGAGATTTTGGGCAGAGGCTGTAAAAATAGCTTGCTACTTAATCAACAGGAGTCCTCACACAGGGATCAATCTTAATACACCATTTGAGATGTGGTCAGGCAAGCCTGCTGACTACTCAGTTCTAAGGGTTTTGGGAGTACAGCTTACTATCATGTTAGTGAAGGGAAGTTGGAGCCAAGAGCTAAGAAGGGAGTGTTTGTAGGGTATGGTGATGGAGTGAATGGATATAGAATTTGGTCAACAGCAGAGTCCAGAGTAATCCTCAGCAAGGATGTTGTGTTTGATGAAAATTGTATGTTAAACTCATCAGTGAGGAGGTCTACTGAATCTGAAACCAGTGCTGAATCTGATAGTGTTGAGAAACATGTGAAGCTTCTGGTGGAGTCTACTGATATGCAACAATCAGTGGATCCAAACCAACACTATACTGATCTGGACAATGAACCAGAATCTGATCCAAGCTAGCCTACTGAGACCTCAGTAGGGCATCATACAAACGTTAATCAGCAGAGTCTAGCTGCCAGCAGGCCTAAAAGATCTAATGTTGGGATTCCTCCAAGGAGATATGGGTATGATGATTTGGCTGGATATGCACTCCAAGTTGCTGAAGAAGTAGAGGTTGCTGAACCTACTACTTACAGGGAAGCATTGACATGTACAGAAACATCCCAGTGGCATGCTTCCATGGAAGATGAAATGGAGTCATTGTTGAAGAATCAGACTTGGGAGTTGGTCAAACAGCCTACTGACAAGGGAGTTGTGACTTGTAAATGGATTTTCAAGAAAAATGAAGGAATAACTAAGGCAGAATGGGTCAGGTATAAGGCACGTTTGGTTGCAAGAGGATTCAGTCAAAAGTAAGGGGTTGACTTTGATGAAATATTTTCACCAGTGGTCAGACACACTTCAATCAGAGTGTTACTATCAATGGTGGCACATCAGGATCCGGAACTTGAGCAATTAGATGTGAAAAGCGCTTTTCTACATGGTGAGGTGGATAAGGAGATATACATGACACGGCCTAAGGGTTTTCAAGTTCCTAGCAAAGAAAATTATGTTTGCAAGTTGAGGAAATCATTGTATGGCTTGAAGCAAGCTCCAAGGCGGTGGTATAAAAGGTTTGACGGTTTATGCTTGACGGGGTTACAACGAAGTCCTTATATTTGTTGTGTATACCACGGTCTGCCGAACGATGGATCACATATCTATCTTGTTCTGTATGTGGATGACATGTTGATTGCTGCTGTAAGGAAGTCTGATATTCAAAATCTGAAGAACCTTCTCAGTGCTGAATTTGAAATGAAGGATTTGGGTGCAGCCAAGAAAATCTTAGGGATGGAGATGCGGAGAGATAGAAGTCGAAGAAATTGTTCTTGTCTCGGCGGGGTTATGTGCGAAGATATTAGACAAGTTTGGGATGTACTTTGCAAAACCAATAGATACTCTATGGCATCAAATGTTCATTTGTCTGTTTATGCTTCACGGTCGGTGAAGAGAAGGAGTATATGTCAAGAGTTCCCTATGCTAGTGCGGTTGGCGATCGATGTATGCTATGGTTTGCACTAGGTACGATCGGCTCGGGCGATCGGTGTTATCGTAGGTTTATGGCTCAACCTAGAAAAGAACACTAGAAAAATTTGTTAAAAGGATATTCGGGTACACGAGAGGTACATCGATGTTGGTCTCATTTATGGAGGTGATGCGGTGCGTCACGAGGTTCGTGATGCGATTATGCGGTGATGTTGATAGTAGAAAATCAATGATTTGGGTATGTGTTTACATTGGGAAATGCGGTGGTCGGTGGAAAGCTACTCTTCGGGCTACGGTAGCCTTATCAACTGCGAAGCGAATATATGGCTCTTCGAAGCAAATTGGGAAGGTATCGGTTGAAGGGGCTAGTCGGTGATTTAGGGTTGCATCGGGATCGGTGAGATATATTGTGGCGATCTAAGTGCAATATGTTTAGCCAAGGATCAGGTTCATCATGAGAGAACCAAGCATATTGATGTCATGTATCATTTTCTGAGGAATGAGAAGAGGGTTGTAGTGAAGAAGATCAGCACCAAAGTTAATCCTGCTGATATGTTCACTAAACCAAGTTCGCCATAGTAAGTTTCGGCTTTGTCTGGACTTATTGAATATTCGAGCTTATAATCTTTTTCCGGAAACTCTGCGAGGGCGGATCGGTGGAGTGGATCTTTGTGGAGATAGTACGGTACAAGTACATATGGCATTGACGAATGCATCTCGTACAAGTACATCTGGTTATGCAATCTGTTTGACTTTGGTGAGAGTTGAAGTCAAGGTGGAGATTTGTCAGTATAATGACTTAAACTCTACATTTTGGTGGAACCAATCTGAAGACTCAGCTGTGTGATGGGCAGCTGAGAAGTGTATTCAATTCTGTGCATCAGTAGGGTGAAGTCTACTGAGGCTTCTGTCAGTAGGGTGAAGGCTGCCGAGTGCGAATACGACGGGGTCCCACATCTGCTAATTCTGTTATGTGACAGCTATACAGTGTCATTAAAAGGAGGACACGTGTAGGGGTATTTATGGCGTATCAAACAAAGATTCCTTGCGGCTAGGGTTTAGGGATTTGTACCTATAAATACAGTTGTTGTCACATTGTCTGTGTGTGTGAAATCTGAAACTCAGTGCATAATAATAAATATCTCTTTTATGCCCGTGGTTTTTATCTCTCTCACTTTGAGAGGGGTTTTCCACGTTAAATCTGTGTTCTTCTTGTTTTTCTGTTATCTCCTTTGATTATTTACGTTTGATTGTATTTGTTTCTATTTCTTGCATCTGAAGTTATCTCCATCAGTTTTATAACATGATGGTTGGTTCATAGGAATGGGACATCAAGTTAAGGCTTGTTGTTCCAAAAATGGCTTCGTGACTTGGAATTCGAGATAAGCAGTGTAGTATCAAGAGCATTTTTACATTTTATGTGTTTAAGCATTTCAGTTGATTTAATTTGTTTTTAGTTCTCAATGCATGTTTATAACATGAAATATGAAATTTAACCAACTGAGCATAAGTTTAGTATCAAAATTGGTTTAGCCTATTTTCAGAAAAACCAGATAATTATTAGGTTTTGATAAATATCATGTTGGTTTACGTTTTAAATTGTTTTATTATGATTTTCGATATTAAAACAAATTGTTGTTACTTTTATCTAATTTATGAAAGTATGAATTAAGTTGGTCAAAAAACCCGTGCGATGCACGGGGATAAAATATAAATATAAACATAAAATATTAGAACATAATTATATGGTAAATGATAAATTTAAGTTAGAAAAGCAATGTTATATTGTATAGAATTTAGATAATCTATCCGCACATTACGTTGGTTATCTTAAGAAAAAATATATTTTATTTGAAATTAAAAATTATTAAAAGAACAATTATTATTATCATTATTATTATTATTATTATTTCCTTATTATTATTATTATATAGGATTTTTAAGTAAACAATTGGGCTTGGCCCAAAATTAGTATTCTAAGAACCTTTATTCACTTGTACGTGAATGAGGAGTGACCTGGAAAAAAGAAAAGATGAGAAATATATTAGTTTTGCTGGGAACAAAATTGAGAACGGATACTGCGCACTTTCCTTGCGCAAGTTGCCGTCCATTTCCTTGAATAATTTGAAGGTGATTCAATGTTAATATTTTTTTTATATTTAATGATTAGTTAGCTTTTCTTGTGAGGTCAAATTGTTTTTCTCCTCGTTTGGTTGTTAATATTTGTTTATTTTCTGATTTCACGGATATAGGATTCAAATTATTCGTTTAATTATTGGCGCGCGATGGTTAAGCGACTATTTTGAGCTAGTACCAAAATCCATCTTAGGCGGTTGCAATAAAAGATTGGATTTTTAGTGGTAAACAACACATTGTATACCGGTTCGTAGCCCGTAGGATTCCCTGTTGTGAAAATAGATAATACTATGGTTAAAATTAAGCCGGTTGGGTTAATACCTAGTAATTGGGTCTCTCTGATCTTTAAGGCTGTTATGTCACCAAACTCCGGGCGGTCGTTGCGGGGTGTGCCATAATTAGGGTGTGATTAGTGGCGGTTATCCTAATTAACGAATTTAGGAAAGATTGGTTGATTCACGGTTGTGGTCAACTATAACCAATTTATTAATAATTTAACGAGGTGGAAATGATTAATTGTAGGAATCGAGGTGGAAACGATTAATTGACTGGAACTTTTCTTCATTTATTTTTCTTTTCTTCGTAGAAAATTAGATAAAAACATAAATATATTTTATTTTACAAATTTTAGGAGAAATAAATCAACCGTTCTGTTCGGTAAAAACTAGTTTTATAATTTATAACCGAAACACCCCAAGTATAAGGATCGTAGTATAGGATGTTAACGGGTCGTCCTAAGGGAGTGGAATGTTTATCGGATCAAGGAACAATTATTCTATCGATTATGTCACGACTATTAACTAAAACAAGGCTGAAACTAACTAAAACCTAAACCTAAGAATTAAAACTAAACAGGAAATAAAAACAAGCAGAAAATAAGAAAACGGCAATACGGACGAGCGTTCACTAAAGTGAACGAGCGTCTGGAAACTAAAGCTAACGGACGAGCGTTCGCTATTGCGGACGAGCGTCCAACTACGATCAGAACAGAAAATTGCAGAAAAGTTGCAGGAAATCTAAAGGTTTAAAAACTAAAACTTAAGCGAAACTTAATCTAAACGATTTTGATTAAAACAATTAAAGGAAAACACAGCGAGGCAACGAATCCACCCATCAACCAACAACCCCCAACTAGATGGTGATATAAGATGTAGTTTTTAGTAGTGATTTTTCACGAATTCAATTAAATTTCTTCAACCAAATTCTAGGGTTTCGTTTATCTTTTTCAAGTAAACTAAACATGCAATCAAAACAGGATCACGAGATCGCTTCCAAACTCTTACTCAACTAAACATGCCTAATCTCTTATAACATGATTAGATGCATCACTTGAATGGAAAAGAACTCAAATAAACAGACTTTCGTAAATTTATTCAAGCATAAAGATAGATAAATAGATCGTTTCATAGAATTGATAATTCAACAAAACATGGCAATGTAAAACAGCGTTAAAAAGTGATGAAAAACTAGATCTTAAACTCACTAAACATCCAGTATCGAACTCTCTAGTTGGTTTTGTTGTTGATAGGCTTCCTCCGTCGACTCACTGCAAGGCTTTTAGCCAACAATCATGTTGAAGATGATTGTTGGATTGGAGAAATTCATCTCTATGGAATTAGGCTTGTGGCCGCAGCTTTTTGGTGTAAAATTACGATCTCAATTATGTGGTATCCATTAGGGTCAAGAGGCTGCTGCTATATATAGAGTTTTAAGTCGGTTATGACTAAGTCGGCAACGGACGCTCGTCTGGTCTTGTGGACGCCCGTCTGGTGGATCTTGACTTTGCTCTAGACGTCCGTCCATGCTGCGTCCAAACTCTCTGTATGTGATTTCCTCTCCTGGACGCTCGTCCATGAAATCAAACGCCCGTCCAGTGGACAGGATGCAGACGCTCGGCTGGACTGCTTTGAGGTCGGATTTCATCATCTTTATCCAATTTCTTTGAGCCAACTCCAACTCTATCTCTTATAATTCGACTTGAGCTTCATTTATCCACTTATAGCACTCAAAAATCAACACCTACATGATAAATAAACAATGCAAAAATGTAATAAAATCCAAATAATAATAATTCCATTAAATCAACACTTAAAATCATCAATTTTGCATACAACCCTCTTAAAATCATCTTTACTCAATATTTACACTTAAACCCTTAATTCTCATGTAAATTATGCAAATGTGGGGAAAATAATAATGAAATAAACCCTTAATAATCATATAAATATGGCCTTAACACGTTCCATGTGGGTTCGACCCCTACTTCTACTATACTAGCTATAGAGGTTGTAGGTGATTTATCTTTGGTAGTTTGACGACCCACCCGCATCTTACCGCAAGGTTGTTCTTCAACCAGCTTTTGGACACCCGTAGTCCACAAATATGTCTTAACTCATCCGACACTACATCTGTTGGAATCCCTAACAACTTATGAACACATGTAAATGGGTTTTCAACTTTGTCAATATCAAAGTTCACAACCTTTCCTGCAACCGGTAAGCCTGTGATATATCGGACGACGTCGTCTAGTGTGATCGTCATCTCTCTGAATGGCAAGTGGAAGGTGTTTGCTTCCGGAGCCACCTCTCTACAAAAGCACTGACGATCACACGATTGGCTTGGTTGTATGAAGAATGTAACAGTTTGTACAACGGATTAGCTTTCACCATTTGCTTGAATGCTTCACATTCATCATCAATCTTCCACAAACGAAGGGAAGATGTGTCCTGCTTACATTGAATTATACCTCGAGCCTGTTCAATTGCAAGGTACAAATATTAAAGTAAGATATATTAATAGAACATAAGTCTAAAACAAATTTATACAATTATACAACTTAAAAATTATCATACCTTTTTCTTAGACAACAACGAATAGCCAACATGCTCTGGCCAATCCTTCCCTAACAAAATATACGTGTCTACCATCACACTATCGTCGCTGTCATACTGTAAACACTAAGCTGCGGCTACTTCTGCCTCTGTAGGTGCCTCAGCACTCCCAGATGCCTGTCCTGTAGTGGCCCCGGATGTGGTGGCCCCAGCACTGGCAGCACCGGATGCCTGTCCTGTAGTGGCCCCGGATGTGGTGGCCCCGGAATTGGCAGCACCGGATGCCTTTCCTGCTGATGGCCCAGAACTAACAACTGCCTCTGCCACTGGTGTAATCCCGGCACTAACACCTAAAACTGTCTCAACTATGACTGAAGAAGCTTTCACTCCCAACTGTGGCTCAACTTCCTCCGTCGTATCCCCGGAACTAACACCAGTCTCAACTATCACTGAAGGAGTTTTCAATCCCAACTGTGTTTCAACTGGCTCAGTGGTGTTCCTTACACTAGAATCTACAACGGTCTCAACTGTAACTAAAGGAGCCTCCACTTCCAACTGTGTCTCAACTGACTCAATATTGGCACCGACACTATCATCTGCAACGGTCTCAACTGTAAGTGAAGGAGCCTCCAATCCCAACTGTATCTCAACTGACTCAGTGGTCTCAACTACCTCATATGTCTCTCCTACATCAGCCTTAGTTGGCTCATTCACATAACCTATCTCTGCTTGAACATTCTTTTGTCGTTTATTCCTTCTTTTATATGGCATATTTGTATGTTGATAAACAATACTAGGCTTAGCATGAGCTAAGGGGGGTGCTTCCGCACCACGTTGATCCACTGTGGTACCTTCATCGCTATCTGCAAAGCGTACAGTCTTACCAGACCTCGTCTTAGTCATAATTTCCTGCACATGATACAAGAAATAAATTGTCAGTCAAATGTAGAATTCAACTAACAAAGAATGTAGACATATATAAACAAAGCTCGAGTATAAGACATAAACCTCATATAATGTAAAATTAACTATAATTTGATAAACAAATTCATCAAAGAGACTAACCATAAACAAGTTATAAAAGAGACTAACCGTAAACAAGTTTGAAGCTATAAAACTCATTTGTATGTTGATAACAAACTCATCAAAGAGACTAACCATAAACAAGTTTAAACTCATTCGAAGCTACCTAAACACATATATAGGTGTTACTTAGGTATATAACAAACTCATCAAGTGGACTAATTAAGGGCTAATAAAGAATGGACACAATCCAAACTTAACAATTTTGAGGCAATCATTCTGTGCAGGAACGTCAACCACACTAACGTTCCTAGTGCTACATCAACGCCACTACGACTGACGTTGTATATAAGAAGCCCTAATGGGAACTAGTAGTTTAGGCGTCGCTCAAACTGATGTCTTTAAGACCAAACCAACACCACCGTTGCTGACGTTTCTTTGAACGCCATCCATGGTGGCGTTACTATTAACCCAGCAACGCCACAAGCACTGACGTTTTTCAGAGGCAACCCTAATAGGATTTAGTTATAAGGACGTTACCCATACCAACGTTTTAGGCTGATAAAGAACACTACCCACACTAACGTTTATTTATTAAACCCTAATTTCCTATTAAGCTTACGGACGCCAGCCGCTCTGTCGTTGCATACCCCAAACGAGCAACATCACCACCGATGTTTCCCACCCGAGTCATCTTCTCCGATTACACTATCGGAAAACGGCCAGAAAATGCTAAAAACGGAATTAAACCACCATAAAATCACATGTCCAACCCGATTTCAACCACCCCATGGTTATTCATTGCATTGAAACAATAATCCACATACCTTTTATGATATAAAACCCGAATTTTGCTTTTTCTTCTCTTCTTCTAGTCTTCTTCTTCTCTTGCTCTTCTTCTTCTCTAGTCTTCTTCTCTTGTTCTTCGATTTTTACTCTCTTTTTTAATATCAAAACCGTATAAAAGGTGTAAAAAGGTGGGAGGGAAAATGCTTTGAAAACAAATGGGTGGGAGGGAAAATGGATAGGTAGTTTATGATTTTATTTAATATCAGTAGTTGTTTTGAAGTTTTAATAACTCTAGGGACTAAAGTGTAGTTTTTTTGTATTTAACGTGGTGCCTGAATGTAAAACAGTGATGCCTGAAAATAAAAGAAAATAATAAAAAAAAATGGTGTCGGAAGTAATAAGAGGGTTATCTTAAGAACCCTACATTAATTACTACAACAATCAAACACTTTAACCGTGTAAAGTTTCTAGAGACCTTTAAATATGATGTTGGAAACAATATTGATGATACAGGATTTCACCCCTCCACGTGTCGTCTATCGATTGGTCCTCACGTTATGAATAAGTACCAATGTACGCATGTCGATGCCCATATTCGAGGCTACGAAAATCGACGTTCGAGCAGTGTAGGATAAGGTTCCCCGAGTCGATTACCGCAAGTCGGTTAAGTCGGCGTCGAGGATAGAGTCCGCACCAGCTACGAAGGCCCGTTATCAGCATGATAACATGGGCAAAGGGCAAGGCCCATTAAGGGTAAATATGACAATAGCTAAGACCGACCTAATATTAGGGTTAGGGCACGCATTATCATTATAAATACCACGTTCCAGGAATTACGTAAGGCTTGATTCCTGGACAATTACAGGATACGTAGGCAATCTAAGACAAGCTCTTAGACTCAGCCGCAAATCATAAAACCAATCACCACGTTCTTGAGGCATTAGGGTTCTGGGTATTCATCACTAGATTCATTCAGGCCCGGATTCATTAGGTGACATAATTTGTCATCGTCATTGGCGCTAGAAGGAGGGCCTTCTACTGTTGAATTCACCAAGATCACGATGCATCCCAAGGATAAGACCGTTAGGAAAACCACTTCCAAATCCACAGATCAACAGGGTTCGCAGCTCAATGAGCATGAAGATTTGGGTCCACAAGGAACAAAGAATCCGGTTTTAGATCCTATCCATGAAAATACCCCAAAGGAAAAACAAGGCCTCGCCCCGGAACATCAGGTCCTCGTAGATCAATTGGCAGCGGCGGATCGCGAACTGATGTCTAGAATCATAGCGGAGGTGTTCATGACGCAGAAACAGGCAGACGGCGGCAAGAAGGAAGCCACAGACAACGCCAAGCAAATCCCTATGGAAGAGATCAGTGCATCGTCCAGCTCCGTGGAGAAAAAATGACGTGAGATTCAACAAAAACATCAAAGACTGGATGAGGATAGCGTTAGGCAGGAACTGGACGTTATTCTGGCCAAAAACCAAGTCTCACTATGGATAGAATCGCCCTTCACAAAAGAAATCGCGGATTTCCCCAAACCCAAAGGGTTCAAGATACCGAAAATAGAACCTTATGATGGCACTACCGATCCAGAGGACCATCTACACAGGTACCTATCTCAGATGAGGTTGGACGGCGCACCTGATGCAATGCGATGTCGGGCTTTCGAGTCACTGCTCGTTGGTCGAGCCAGAGAATAGTTCACCAAGCTACGACCCGGGTCAATCTCTAGTTTTGCTATGCTAGCCCGTAAATTTCGAGATGCGTTCATAGTGAACAAAAATTTCCATTTAAGTGCTACGCACCTCATGAATATGAAGCAGCAAAAAGATGAAACGGTGATAAACTATCTGAAGAGATTTAATCTCGAAGCCATGCAAGTAGAGAATGCCGATGATCGACTTCTGATCACATCATTTGTGGGAGGGCTGCGTAATACAAAGTTATATATGAAGTTGAGCAGAGACGTCCCTCGTACCATGGATGAATATGTTAATGTGGTACATAGATTCTGTCAAGGGGAAGAGGCAGTGCATAGGCACACCCAATCTGATTGGATGGATTCGAAGAAGGACACTCGAGGTCCGAATAAGAATCAGTCCAAAGGACAGAACACCGAGAACAAGCCGACAGTCTAGGACCGTATCTCAGCACCTGTCTCAGATCGTCTGGGAAAGAAAGGTGCTCTACGCGATAAAGATTTCATCCCCCTCAATCGATCTCGGGGGGAAGTGTTATCTATTATGATCTCGAAGGGCATAGCCAAGAAACCGAGTCCGCTAAAAAAGCCTCGAGAAAAGAGAAATCCCGGAAAGTATTATGAGTTTCATGTGGTTAGGGTCATACAACGGAGGATTGTGACGACCTGAAAAGAGACATCGACGCTTGTATTCAAAAAGGCAAGCTAGATGAGGTGGTTGATAGATCTCAGGGCAAAGCAAGCCCAGAGGGCGCAGAGAGTTTAAAAGAAAGAATTCTGATCAAGATCGAGATCGAGGTCGAGACTACCAGAGACACAGGGACCGATCACCATGTCGGGATCGATCTCCAGATCGAGAGAGAAATAACAAAGGCAACCCCGATCAAGATAGGTATGACGATAATCGACCCAATAATTACGTCAATACGATCTTTGGGCCAGCTGAGAATGATAAAGACCGAGCCAGTCGAGAGCCAACTGACAGCTCGAGAGAAAATAAGAAACTCATATTTACAACGGAAGTAGGGTATGGACCCAAAGATGATATTCCCAAGTCTCGGAGTCACAGTGAGGGGCTGGTAATTGAAGCAGTAATTAGCCGAACTCAGGTAGCGAGAGTCTGCGTCGATAATGGTAGCGCGGTAAACATCTTGTACAACTCGGCTTTTAAGGAGATGAAACTAAAAGAGAAGGACATAGCTCCTCGAGCGTCCCCTCTGTTTGGATTCACAGAACAAGCAGTCCACCCTATGGGATCGATAAAGTTGCTAACGACGGTCGGGGATGGCGAGAGAGGAAGGACCCTTGAATTAAACTACGTAGTAGTCAAGGCTCCTTCGGCATACAATGTCATCTTAGGACGACCTGCTCTCTTCGACCTGCATGCCATCATCTCCACTTTCTACAACAGTATGAAGTTTCCTACCAGGAACGGCTCTCATGAAGTAAGATGAGACATTGACGCTGCGCGGAGCTGTAACTCCATTGTCATGGACGGAAAAATGGCAGTACAACAAGTTTTGGTCGAAGAACTGATTCCGGAGGAAGAAGAAGAGAAGGGTTGGATCCCAGTCGATCCGGTCGAAAATGTTCATTTATGGGAAGGCGAAGATGATCAGTGCGTACGAGTCAGGTTTGGATCCCGGCCAAAGAAAAACAATTACTGATCGAGCTGCTAACCGACTTCAGAGATGTTTTTGCTTGAAGGGCTGATGACATGCCGGGGATATCCACGGAAATCGCGGTCCATAAACTTGAAATAGATCAAGCCAAGAAACCAGTTAGACAGAAAAAGAGGAGCTTTGCGCATGATCGAGTCGAAGTCATAGAGAAAGAAGTCGGGAAGTTATTAACCGCCAGGATAGTAAGAGAAGTGTTTTATCCCGAATGGCTAGCCAACCCGATGTTAGTCAAAAAGCCCGACGGCAGCTGGCGTATGTGTGTGGACTTCACCGACCTTAATAAAGCATGTCCAAAGGACTCGTATCCATTGCCAAAAATCGACAGGTTAGTAGACTCTACTATCGACTTTGAAGTGTTTGGTTTTTTAGATGCATACAAGGGATATCATCAGATCCTGATGGATCCTCGAGACGCTGAGAAGACGGCTTTCATCACAGAATTTGGCACTTTCTGCTATGTAACCATGCCGTTCGGTTTGAAAAACACCGGGGCTACATACCAGAGAGCAGTCAACAAAATCTTTTCTAAACAGATCGGCAGATGTATGGAAGTGTATGTGGACGACTTGCTCATCAAGAGTCGATCCATGAGTCAGTATCTGGTAGATGCTCGGGAAGTGTTTGAGGTGTTGAGGGACACGAAGATGAAATTAAATCCGAAGAAGTGCACCTTTGGGGTCAGGTCGGGGAAGTTTTTGGGATACATGATCTCGAAGGACGGGATCCGAACGAACCCGGACAAAATCAACACGTTGAAAAACATGCTTGCACCTTGAAATATAAAGGAAGTATAGAGACTTACCGGTCGAATGTCCGCCCTCAACAGGTTTCTATCAAGATCCGCACAGCGCGCACTACCACTTTTTAAGATTCTCCGTAAGGCCAGTCCTTTCCATTGGGATGAAGAATGTCAGACGACCTTCGAGGATTTGAAAGCCTACTTATCGGAACTACCCACTCTCATTTCACCCCGAGAAGGAGAAAAATTGTTGGTTTACCTGGCAGTATGTGAAGAAGCAGTGAGTGCGGTTCTAATTCGGTAAGGGGTCCACGGCCAAGTGCCAATTTATTTTGTCAGTAAAGCATTGCATGGACCCGAGATCTGATTCTCACCAGTAGAGAAGTTAGCGTTATGTCTGGTGCATGCCTTGAGAATACTGAGGCCTTACTTCCAAGCCCATCCCATCACGGTGGTTACTGACCAACCACTGAAGCAGATCTTGGCAAAGCCCGACACTTCGGGTCGATTGGCAAAATAGGTAGTAGAAATGGCTCAGTATGACATCGAGTTCGTGCCTCGAACTGCGGTTAAGGCCCAGGCACTGGCAGATTTTTTAGCCGAAGGGATTTCCATCCAACTCGATCAAGAGAAGCGAAGTACAGAAGAATAGTGGAATCTCCAAGTCGATTGGGCGTCAAGCAGAGAGGGGGCAGGAGCCGGACTTCTGTTAATCAGCCCGAAAGGCGAAGAATTCCCATACGCCCTTCGGTTTGACTTCAAAGCAATGAACAACGAGGCTGAGTATGAAGTTATGATCACAGGTATGAAACTTGCTTTGAAATTGGGAGTCGATAATCTACTAGTGTACAGCGACTCGCAGTTGGTGGTGAATCATGTCAGGGAAGAGTATGAAGCCAAGGAAGAAACCATGAAGAACTACCTAACAGTGGTGCATGGCCTCATACCTAAGTTCAAATTAGTTCAGATCGAGCAGGTCCCCCGAAGTCAGAACAAGAGAGCCGATGCATTATCTAAGATACCTTCGAACTTTGTCTCGAGCAAGAAAGTCTTAGTCGAGTTGTTGACAGACAGAAGCTACAAGGAATCAGAAGTGCAGCCGATCACTCAACATGCGACTTGGATGGATCCAATAGCCATCTACCTTAAGGACGGAATTCTACCGTCCGACAAGGTACAAGCATGAAAAATTCGACCGTGGTCGCACGGTATGCTTTCTTCGACTCCATCCTTTATCGAAAATATTTTGTAGCGCCCGGCTAAGATGTGCGTTAGAAGAAGAAGGTGAATATCTTATTGAAGTAATTCACGGGGGGTTTGTGGAAATCATTGATGCTTGCCCGAAAATGTAAGCTAGCTGGGTACTTTTGGCCGTCGATGCAACGAGATGCGAACCGCCTAGTTCAGAGGTGTAAAACTTGTCAAATCCATGACAATATCACCCATCAACAGGCCCAAGAAATGAACGTCGTCTCGTCAGTCTGGCCTTTTGATCAGTGGGGTGTCGATATAGTCGGACCTCTGCCCAGAGCTCCGGGCAACAATAGATACATGGTCGTCGCGGTGGATTACTTCACGAAATGGGTCGAAGCCAAGGCTTTGACCGACATCAGAGCTTCGACCATCAAAAAGTTCTTGTGGGTCGACATTTTATGCAGGTATGGAATTCCCAAGGCTCTGATCTCAGATAATGGCACTCAGTTCGAAGACAGAAAGGTTAGGGAATGGTGCAACGAATATCATATCAGTCAGCATTTCACCTCGGTAGCTCACCCACAAGCAAACGGTCAGGTAGAGCAAACAAATCGACAAATCAAGTTAGGCTTGAAAAAGAGACTAGAAGCCGAAGGCCGAGATTGGGCAGCACAACTTACGAGCATCCTATGGTCATATAGGACAGCTCCAAACTCTTCGACAGGAGAAACACCTTTCTCTCTAGTCCACGGATGCGAGGCGGTGATTCCCGCAGAGATTGGTCTTCCCTCCCCTCGAGTGCTAGCCTACAATGTCGAAACCAATGCTCCCGACCTTCGATACGAGAAAGACAACATTGAGGAGCAAAGAGAAATAGCTTCAGCTCGAATGGCGAGATACAAACATAAGATCTCACAGTACTACAACTCAAGGGTTAAGTACAAATACTTCAAAGTTGGAGATTTGGTCCTTAGGAAGAACGAAGCAAGCCGACAAGAAGCGACTAGTAAGTTAGACCCAAATTGGGAAGGCCCGTATCAGATCTTGAAGGTGCACCCCAAAGGATCCTACCAACTCGGACGAGCAGATGGAACCACGGTTCCTCGACAATGGCATGCCAATAATCTGAGGAAGTATTATGTTTAATTAATCTTTATGTCGATTCGTTCTTGTTTTCACATTTTGTAACGAGTTTGTTTGACAATTTCGTGAATGTTCTAATAAACATGTCTTTTTTCGAGATGCTTTTATGTTTGTTAGGATCTACAGCCTTAACGTTACAAGTCTAATGTGATATAAAATGTCAAAGGCAATGCAGTCGACTACGGGAAGGGAACATCTGCAAGTCGGATCCCTCATTATAGCCAAAAGCAAAACGAGCCTAATGGGCAAAGAATGCTAAGGCAAAGAGAGAGTTCGCAAAGTCGGACCAAACGCCCAAAAAAAATCGACCAGCCGAAACGCAAAACGAACTTAATGGGCAAAAAATGCTAAGGCAGAGGGACGGTTCGCAAAGTCGGACCAAACGCCCAGAGAATCGATACATCTATGGCAAAACTAGTCCGTGAGACAAAAAATGCTAAGGTGACCAAGTGGATCTCAACTAAACTAGACTCACAAGTGCAATAAGAACCAAAGGTTCATAATACACGTGGGGGGCAACACGACATCGATAAAGCAAATGGAAAACAGAGCCAAAGGCTCGACAAGCGAAGAGCTAAAAGACATCGACACGTGAAAGATAGACAACAAAAACAAAATAAAACAAAATTGCAACAATCGAAGCAAAATCAATGCAAAATAAGGTCAGGTCGACTAGACCAGCCAAAGTATGATTAAGCAAATTATACAGAAAAAATCGAATCATATAAATTACAAGTTCAACAAAAGCAAAATCCAAAAGAATTGCAATTAAGAAGCAGTATCGAAAGTCGGGTCGGGGGTCGAAGGGGTCGGCTCGGTGTCTGCAGCATTGGCGGCTGGCGCAGAAGTCTTGGGACCATATTTCTGAGCCAGAGATTCCCCTCGTTGGAACTCCTCTTTATACTGGTCGTATAACTTCTCCGCCTCGGGCTCATAGAATTAAGGCACAGCAAGCTTACCGACATCAAACCCGGGATAGACCTCCGAAGCGTGGTTCACTGCCAGAGTGTAGCCACCCATCATCGCCATGCGCATCATCACAGTAAGATCAGAATCGAGCTCAGTCGACTTTCGGAATCCGATGATCGCATCTTTTCTGGCCGCCTCGACTTGTGAGGGAACTCGATCTAGCTCGACCTTTAGAGCATCCATCTCTTCTCGAGCCTGCTTCACCTCGGCCAAAGATGCATAGTGTGCTTTTTGCATCTTTTCATGGTCCACCGACAGTTCGGTTAGCTTATTTTTTCCAGGACCTACCAGTCGCCTCGAGTTTTGTTCAGGTCGCTAACAAAGGTAGACAACTCAACCTTCAAAAATGTGATCTCGGCCTTTAGCTTCTCTATTTCGGAGTCTGTTGCTCTCGCATGATTCTCCAATTGGGTCTCTAGACCGGCTACAACGGCGCCCTTCTTGGCACTCTCGTCCATCAACTTCCGGATGGTCCTCTTCAAACCTTCTTCCATCTCGGCTGGCGCGCTCAACCTCTTGGCAGCTTCCTTGCTGAGGTGTCCGTGCCTCGTCAAGAAAGAAATAAAAAATAGATACATCATCCAAACAAAAGTAAAATATGGGCTA
Organism: Gentiana straminea; assembly: GCA_036785695.1. Taxonomy (NCBI): domain Eukaryota; kingdom Viridiplantae; phylum Streptophyta; class Magnoliopsida; order Gentianales; family Gentianaceae; genus Gentiana; species Gentiana straminea. The sequence goes on from JAVUPR010000298.1 coordinate 3,945,286, forward strand.
TGTTAAAGAGAAAGAAAAAGGAGAAAGCGATTTACCATGCGACCCAATTTCCAGAGTGCAGAAGATAGAGCTTTATTCTCCTTGACGGCACACTTGTCAGCAACCTGATTCATATCGACTTCCGCCTCAGAAGAGGCTTCACCGACTTTAGCCCTCTTGGCCTGTCTTTGTTGATCCCTCACCAATTCGGGAAGGGTTGGCCTTTTCTTGGGCTGTGCCGTTGTTTCCTCGACGCTCCCCCCGACATGTGGAGTTATGTCGACCAGGTCCTCTTCGTCCTCATCCTGCAATGAACCATGACGGACTAGTAAGCCACTGCTGGTTTGAGGTCAGGTGGGCGAACGAGCTGGAATCGTCGCCTCGACACCAGCAGGAGTAATCTCGGGCTGAACAGAACTCCCTTATCCAACAGTGAGAGGTGCCCTTGCCTCGAGAATCTGAGCAGTAAGAGCCGCTTGATCCCCGAGAGGCGGAGCAGCCCTACTCTTCGACGGGGGAATGTGAGTAGGGTCGGTGATAAGAGAGAACTTTCCCACTGCGGAAAGAAAAGACAAGGTCAGCGTCAACAAAAATATCAAGTTACAGATATCGAAAAAGAGAAACATATATAATAAACGGAGAAATATCCTACAGTTCTCTTGGTCAAGGGCGTGAAGATTCCCATAGGGTACCGGCCCCGCCTCTTCTAGATAAGCCAGTCGTAGAGAAGGCTTAGATCTCGGGTGGCCACCTCGAAACCAAAGCCGTCCATTATACGGGCCTCGAGGGGACCGGACCCTTGTCCGGTTTATCGTTTCTTTTGCCCTCGACCTCCATTGTCCGATGTAGGGGTTATCTAAGCCATGACGTAAGAAGAAGAATCGAGGCTTCCAGTCCCCGTGTGATGAAGGTCCATTGGACACAAACTCGTGTCGATTGGTCCTTCGCTGAAAAGTGTACCACATCCTGTCCGGCATGCTTGTCATCTTATAGTAATAGCGAAAGAGGGGGATCGAGAAGCACACCCCGGCCACTTGACATTCTATCACAAACCCCATCAGAATCCTAATGGCATTGGGGCCTAATTGAGATATGCTTATCTCGTAATGGTGTAGAACTGCTATGACGGCCGGACACAGTGGAAATCTCAATCCACTGGAAAGTTGGGCTTCATAGACAGAGCAAAACCCTTCCGGAGGCTCGTCGGCGTATTGATGTTGGTCGGAAGGCAGTCGGATTTCAAACTGGGGGCTGCCAAGGTCAAACCTTTGCCGAATTTTACTAATATCATTAGAGAAAAGGGCAGTAAGACAACCTTTAGGACCCTTGCCATCCATCCTAGTCACTAATTTCTGTTCCCTAAGAACACCTATGGGGTCGTCTGAAATTGGCTGGAGAGGATGATCAGAGGCAGTAGGCAGCGAAGTTTGGGTGTGAGAAGGTGATTCACTACTCCTTTCAGACTCAGTAGCACTGCTAGACATTAATAGATACAGGAGAAAGAAGAAGAAGAGGTAGAAACCAAAAGATGCTTACTTTAGTATTTGGAGAGTATGCAGCAGAAAGGATGAAATATCTTTGCTCCGGTTCCTTCTCTCCCTTTTATGCTTGTGCAAATCTACAAATGATGTGAAAGGACGTGATTTGGGGAGGAGTTATAACCCCCCACAAATCGCGATAATCAAGGCATGACGCTACGGTTGACGGAAGATGAGGCGTTAGTGTGTCATGACGTCATGATGCAGTGCCACGATTGGCTGGAGTTACAGGTGGCAGACGAAGCGTTAGTGTTTTTTCCCACCCAAATAATGATCCAACTCGAAGACGATTTCAAAATGACAGACTTGACCTCGGACAACGGGAGTCGCCTCTCTCAAGTCTCGGGGGCTTATGACGATACAGGATTTTACCCCTCCACATGTCGTCTATCGGTTGGTCCTCACGTTATGAATAAGTACCAAGGTACGCATGTCGATGCCCAGATTCGAGGCTACGACGATCGACGTTCGAGCAGTGTAGGATAAGGTTCCCCGAGTCGATTACCGCAAGTCGGTTAAGTCGGCGTCGATGATAGAGTCCGCACCAACTACGAAGGCACGTTATCAGCATGATAACTTGGGCAAAGTGCAAGGCCCATTAAGGGTAAATATGACAATAGCTAAGACCGACATAATATTAGGGTTAGGGCACGCATTATCATTATAAATACCACGTTCGGGAAGCTACGTAAGCGATTCGGACGATTACGAGTGATACGTAAAGAATCTAAGACAATTTCTTAGCTCACGAAATCATAAAATCAATCACCACGTTCTTGAGGCAATAGGGTTTTGAGTATTCATCACTAGATTCATTCAGGCCCGGATTCATTAGGTGACATAATTTGTCATCGTCAAATATTGTGATGCCAAATTTTATTATTTTCCGTAAACATAATTTGTCCTAACCTGCTCAATCAAAAAGTAATCAAGCTTTAACCATGAATGCTTCATAGTGTAAAGTCTAGTCAAATTGTCGATATCCTTCTCAATACGCCCAACAAATTTCCATGTCTTCTCTGTTGAAAATTCTTGGTCTATCTTTCACGTACTATGACTACAATCATACATTGAATTTTGTCTTCTGATTCATTTGACCACTGGAAAGTTCTGTTTGAAATAAATTCTACTTCTCCATTACATACTAGTACTTCCAGATTGCATTTTGGCCTTAAAAATCATCTGGGTTGCTGCTGATTCCGATTTCTTGAACTGGGATTCTCAAATTTCAACTACCAAAAACCTGAAAAAGGAAATAAAAAGAATGTTTTTGAGGTATGCACAGCGAGGCTTTGAGATTATTTGCTTTTTCTTTTGTTGCTTTCACATGGCTTTCTCTCAGTTGCCTCCATACCAGATGTCTACTATGGCGAAGCTCTATGAGTTGGTTCAAAATGATTCAGGTACATCGTTTCCTTGGAATAATGTACAAAAAGATTCAAATCCCTGTTCTTGGAATGGGATTTCTTGTAGCTCAACCAATTCATCTGTGGTAAAAATTTCTCTGTCTGGGTTTTCAATATCTACCTTAGAAATACTGCCTCTTGTGTGTCGGATTGATACCTTGGAGTCTCTTGATGTTTCCAACAATCATTTTAGCATAATCCCAAATGGATTCATCACAGGTTGTGTAGGAATCAAAGGATTGAAACTGATGAATTTCAGTAGAAATAAGTTGGGGGGTGCCTTGCCTACTTTAGCTGGTTTTGGTATGTTAGAGTATTTGGACTTAAGCCATAATTCTCTAAGTGGAAATATCAGCAAACAATTAGCAGGACTGGATTCACTAAAAAGTTTGAATCTTAGTAATAACAAGCTTTCTGGTGCTATACCTACTAATTTTGGTAAGTTTCATCTTTTGCAAGAGTTTCAATTGTCTGAAAATTTGTTTAAAGGTGAAATCCCGGTTGAATTGGTGAATCATGGTAATTTAAGTCTCATTGATCTTAGTTTTAATATGCTTTCTGGAGAAATCCCTATTAGGTTTGGTGAACTTTCGAAACTAGAATTTTTGCTTCTTTCGTCTAATTACTTGGTTGGTGGGATTCCTAGTTCCCTTTCCAATATTACGTCTCTGTCTCGATTTGCTGCAAATCAAAATAATTTTTCCGGACATGTTCCTTCTGGGATTACTAGGTACCTGAGAAACTTGGACCTTAGTTTTAACTTGTTGAGAGGGACATTACCTGTTGATCTCTTATCTCAACCGAATTTGCAGTCTGTTGATCTGTCTTTGAATGCAATAGAGGGAACAATACCTGTTAATATCTCATCAACGCTTGTTCGATTGAGACTGGGAAACAATTCACTAAACGGGACTCTTCCATCTGCATCGTTTGGAAGCCTAAGTAATCTAACTTATCTAGAACTTGACAACAACATGCTTACTGGATCAATACCTCGAGAGCACGCCTCGTTTCAGAATTTGGCTTTGTTGAATTTAGCTCAAAACAGGTTGTCGGGGGGTTTGCCAGCAGAACTAGGGCAGCTTACGAATCTTCAGGCTATTTATCTTCAGCAGAATAATTTTGTCGGGACGATACCGTTTCAACTGATGAATTTGAAAAGATTGCAGATTTTGAATATTAGCTGGAATTCATTAAACGGGTCGATCCCGGCTTCAGTTTCAATGTTGAAGAATCTAATCAAATTGGATTTGCGTGGGAACCGTCTCTCTGGTTTACTTCCTGATTCCATTGGCAGCTTGGAGTCTCTCCTGGAACTCCAACTTGGAGACAACCGATTTAGCGGGAACGTTCCGGCATTACCCGTATCTTTAGCGATTGCTTTGAATCTGAGCAGCAATCTCTTTTCAGGACAAATCCCAACCACTTTATCTAGATTGACAGCATTGGAGATTATGGATCTCTCGAATAACAAGTTTTCTGGTGAGATTCCTGAATTTCTTACTCGTATGGCCGGATTAACTCAGCTGCTACTTTCCAACAATCAACTTTCAGGAACTATTCCAAAGTTTGGATCATATGTTCTTCTCAACACAAGTGGAAACAATGATCTGATAAATGCTACTACGCAAAATGCTCCTCCTCCTGCGTTGCAAAGCAGGAAAAAGAAAGTTTCTGTCGGAATCGTTTTAGGTGTAGCAGCTGCAGCTGCAGTGGCTGCTGTTTTGTTCACGTTAATCGTTGTATCTGTAACAAGAAGATATTACAGGGTCAGTGATGTTCAGACACAATCATCAGACGATGTCGTCGTTTCCGACCAGTTTCTTCTACAGGGAAATCTGACTCCAAATGGAATCCATAGATCAAACATTGACTTGATGAAAGCTATGGAAGCTGGTTTAGACCCTTCAAACATCATCTTAAGGACTAAGTTTTCAACCTACTACAAAGCTGTAATGCCGTCTGGTGTAACATATCTCGTAAAAAAACTTACTTGGAGCGACAAGATATTCCGATTGGGTAGCCATGAAAGATTTGGAGAAGAACTCGAACTTCTTGGGAGAATTACCAATTCAAATGTCATGATACCTCTAGCCTATGTCTTGACTACCAACAGTGCTTACCTGTTATATGAATTTACACTTAAAGGTACCCTTTTCGATATTCTTCATAATAATAGCACAGAAAACACGTTGAATTGGACAAGCCGTTACAGCATAGCAACCGGGATCGCCCAAGCTTTGGCATATCTACACGATCGCCCTTCGGTTCGATTCTACTACTAGACCTTTGCAGCAGGAGTATTCTGCTGAAATCCCTTCATGAGCCTCTTGTGGGAGATATTGAACTATGCAAAGTCATAGATCCTTCCAAGTGCACAACAAGTCTTTCTATAGTTGCTGGTTCTGTTGGTTACATTCCTCCAGGTAATGAAAAACTTATAACTCTGGTAGTAATCGAGCCGAGCCGAGTCGAGTCGAGTCGATACTTCCTACGGCTCGAGCTTGACTCGACTAAAAAAATTCGGGCTCGAGCTCGATCGAGTAATAAAAAAACAAGATCGAACTCGACTCGCTAAATACTCTTTAGCTCGACTCGGCTCGTAAACTCGATTATTTTCTTAGAATTCATTTAATTTTTAATGAAATATGGCAAGATCGAGCTCTCGACTCGAATAATGTTTTTTGAATTATAAAAAAAATATTTTATAATAAATTTAGGTGGGTTCTATCGGCACATATCAAATTACTTCTGGCTACCCTATTACTTCCGGCACCACAAAAAATTACTTCGGCACCACACTGTTTTCAAAAAGACGAACGTCATTCCCAATGGTGTTCCTCCTTCAACACCAACGTCAGTGTCAGTGTCAGTGTCACTGACGTTGGTGTTCAAAGAGGAACACCAGTGGCACTGACATTCACGTTATAAAAGTGGCACAATTTAAGGACGTCAGTCCACTGGTGTTCCTCCTTCAACACCAACATCAGTGACACTGACACTGATGTTGGTGTTGAAGGAGGAACACCAGTGGGAATGACGTTTTGTTCAGCAGAAAAAATATTCAATAAATGGGTGTCAAAAGTAATTTGACATGTGCCGATAGAACTCACCTAAATTTAATTAATTAAATAATTATATAATCAAGCTTGATAAGCTCGCGAACTACTCCATTACTCTATTTTAAAACACGAGATTGGCTCGGTTAATTATTCGAGTAGCTCGACTCGAGCTCGAACTCGAAAAAAACCGAATCGAGTCAAACTCTCTTACGAGTCGAGTACGAGTAAGCTCACGATAAGCCAGACTCATTTACGGTGAGCAGTACCGAGACTTTGAACTGAACTGCAACTCTAAAATGCATTTAAAGATTGAAACTTTCCTTGTTTTAAATTGCAGAATATGCATACACAATGAGAGTTACAATGGCCGGAAACGTCTATAGTTTTGGAGTTATTCTTCTTGAATTGCTAACAGGAAAGCAAGCAGTAAGCCAAGGAACTGAATTAGCCCAGTGGGTTCTCAACACCTCATCACAACAAAATCAATGGGATAATATTCTTGATCTCAGAGTTAGTAAAACTTCTGTAGCTGTCAAGAATCAAATGCTAGCGGTTCTGAAAGTTGCGTTAGCTTGTGTCAGTCCGTCACCGGACACGAGGCCAAGAATGAAAATGGTGTTGAAAATGCTTTTGAATGCAAGATAACAGTGCATTGTGGTCACACACGGGAAATTTTTACATAGTGACTCTATTATTCGTGTGGAGGACAACATGTAGTTCAATCTGAACCATACAATTTCATTCCACAATGAAACTATGTGGTTTAGATTGATCCACACAGTGTCTCCACACCAATGAAGACACTATACAAAAATTTCCCGTGACGAGAAATTTAGTGTCTCCACACGAATGGACTCGTTATGTAAAAATTTCCCGTCACACAGATAAAATTGCCGGTGAGCGTGTTTTCAGGGCTCTATATATAGGATACGGGCTCGTATTTTTGCCAGGTTTGAATATAATAGCAATTAGCTTCAAAGATTTTTTTTTTCCCGGGGTGTAAAATATAAGGGTTTATTGTTAAAAATGACGATTTGATAGTAGAAATATGTAAACAGTGGAATTTTTTATTGTGCGAAAAGGACAAGTGTTTATTCCACTATAATTTAAATTCTCTCCTATTTAATTACAAATATGAATATATCTTTTGATCTGAACGTTAAAAGATCGTAATTCTTTTACCATATTTTTCTTTTTTTCGTTATCTTTATTTCGATGTCATTTCGAGGCCATTTTCGTCAAACGACGAAATAGTGAAATAGTGGATTTGAAGTCAATTCCACTGAACCAAACAGTGGATTTGGGGTAACGAATAGTGGAATTGTCCTCATCGCCCAATTTGTATTCCACTGTCCTGATTTCTATTTTTTCACTCTTATTTGTCCTTCTAAACCACCCCCGATATATAATCAACAGAGAAGCTTGTTTAGCATTTACTGAGTACTAGTGCTTAGATTCAGATGTTTCATAAGACTAGGAATTGAGGTGAGACAAACGAATCGGTACTCATTAAACGTCGAGCTACATTTTCTTGTGAGAAATTTATGTCCAAAGCACGATTCGAACTTGATCAAAGATATACAAATAATGATTGAACTTAATTCTTTTAATATAAAGACATTAACCCGGTTTAGTGGCTTATGAATATCTAGAGAAGTTGAGGGTTCGGTTCTCTTTTTAAGCGTCATGGTAAAATGCTCAAGGGTTAGCCTTCATTTTCAAATAAGATTCAAATTGTACGAGCACTCATCAGCAATTTTACATGGCAAATTATTAGTGTACATATATTATACTAGTGGCGAATCCCACGCCGTGCAAGGCACAGCGTGTCCGTGAGGATGCAAACGTAAAAGTTGAAAAAATATGAAAGTTATATAGTTTAAAAGATGAAGCATTCACATAAACCAAATAGTTAGCTATGCATTTTTATTTATACTAAACCATATAGTTCAAAAGATACATAGGTTTAGGCTTTCCATAACTTACAAAAGATACTGGAATATGATGATTGCAAAAGTTTCAGCCATGCATTTTTATTGATTCCATACATTGTATATTTTAGTCTATGATACTCAGCATTGATATAACATACATCGGAGAATAGGAATAAATATTAATGTGATTTTTTCATCCGTTTTCATAAACTCCGGAAAAGAAACTGTAATAACAATAATACAATATATTTATTTTACGTATTCATAGTGATATTCGAATCCGTATAATTCTTTTTTTTTAAAGTTTTTTTTATTAAGAAAAGAAATAAACCTGGGAAAAAAAGGCCGAACGTTGCATCGATGTGTATATAAATATATTATATAACAAAAAGACTACATGAACGTTTATTATTCCCTTTTTTTTAATACAATGCCGTTTTTTTTACTAATAACCTTTTCTTTTAGATGACGGCGCGTACGTCAAGCATACAACCTACCGTACGATGTATTTATTATATCTATTCATACTCATATTCAAATGTGTATAATTGTCTCTATAGAAAGAACGAAAAATCAATAATAATAGCGTATTCTAACCAAAAAAAATTGCTTGAGATGGAACCTCAAACCTATGTATATTTTACTTCATCGTACTCATTAACATAACATACATCGGGAAATAGAATTAAATATTAATGTGATTATTTCAACCATTTTCATAAACGATGATCATAAACGAATAGGAAAAATATAACAACAATAATACACTATATTTAATAGATATAATTCTTTCTAAAGAAAAAAAAAAAACTACAAAGAAGAAGAGAAAGTGCTTGATATAGATATGTATATAGATACATCGTATCACATAGATGCATATATAGATACATCATATCATAAAATAGATACATGAAACTTCTTTCTCCAATTTTTTGTTTTTTTCTAAAAATAAAATTCCGTTATTTTTCTTTTTTAATTTTTTGTTTAACAAAGAATATTAATGTGCTGTTCTCATCCGTTTTCATAGACAACGATGATAGATGAGTAAAGAAAAATATAACGAAAGTAATACAATACATTTAGTAAACATAATTCCCTGTAAAAAAAGAAAGCTTAAAAAATAAGAGAAAGTGATTAATAATAGATGTATATGTAGACACATCATATCACATAGATGTTTATATAGATACATTGTATGGCATTCCGTATTTTTTCATTTTTTTTATTTTTGGGTTTATCAAAAAATGTTAATGTGATGTTCTCATCCGTTTTCGTAAATAATGAATTTTTTTTGTTCTAGATGTGTATATAGATACATCATATCACATAAATGCATATACATATTGGATACAACATATCAAGAAATGGATACATGAATCTTCTCTATGATTTTTTTTAATACAATTTCGTATTTTTAAAAAATAAGACATAATTCCCTGTAAAAAAAGAAAGGTTAAAAAATAAGAGAAAGTGATTAATAGTAGATGTGTATGTAGACACATCATACACATAAATGTTTATATAGATACATTGTATGACATTCCGTATTTTTTATTTTTTATTTTTTGGTTTATCAAAAAATAATAATGTGATGTTCTCATCCGTTTTCATAAATGATGAATTTATTTTGTTCTAGATGTGTATATAGATACAACATATCACATAAATGTACATGCACATTGGATACATCATATGAAGAAATGAATACATGAATTTTTCCTATATTTTTTTTACTACAATTTCGTTTTTTTTTTTTTTTTTGGGTTTCAAAAGAACCACACTATGTTTTTTTAAAAAAAAATTCCATGCTGACATGTGTCTGTAACGCAAATTTCGTGTTAATCCCTTCGCCCTCCTGATTGGGTTAGAAGATCCTCGAAGCTGGTTGAAGAACTCCGGGTTTCTTGGTGGATGATCTTCAAGTGATGTTGAAGAACGCCGGATTTGATGGAGAATCCTCAAAGATTGAAGAACACTTGAATGCTCCTTGTGCTCCCTAGATCCCTCCTTGGTGCTTGAATGCTTGAATGGAGTGCTTGATGCTTCCTCTCCAATCTTGAATCTTTGTGTGCTTCTGTCTTCTGTGTTAATGCTCTGTGTTTCTGTGTTTCTGTCTGTTTGCAAATGACCAAGACCTCTCTTATTTATAGTGTTGGATGAGTGCCTTGGAAGTAATTCGCATTTAATGCTTTCACACTCATTTAATGTGTTCACACTCTGATTGATTCCCATAATATCCGCATTTAATGCGTCCAGACTCTCCTGATTGGTACTAGCAATGTGTACACAATCTCCGCATTTATTATAAATCAATAAAATCTCCTAATTAATTGATTTTAAGAGATTTTTATGATTTATTGATTTTTATATTATCTACCAATATTTAATGTTGGAAATAATATAAAAATAATTATATCTAAATGACATGTGTAGTACGTGACAAATATAATATGCCACGTATAAATTTTTTGTATAGCCATTTAATTATAAATAATTAAATCTCTAAGTTTCTTTTAAGAGATTTTAATTATTCGTTTATTTTACATCATTCCCTATATATATATATATATATATATATATATATATATATATATATATATATATATATATATATATTTTAAAGGAAATAATATAAAATAAATTTAACTTAGGACAAATGTATTATGTGACATAATTGACGCGTCACATAAAATTTTTATATCTACAAATGCCCCCACGAGATTTGTTGTTGACGGTAAAATTTTTACCGTAACGACGAGTCTCGACACAAATATTTTTTTTTCTTTTTTTTTATTTTTTTTTATTTTTTTTGGATAATGAGCGGCACACATTTTTTTTTTTATTATCTTCTTTCCTTTTCTTTCTTTTTTTTTTTCCTACATTGACACATTAAAAGAAAAAGGAAACCAACCCTTTTCTTTAAGGCGGCTGCGCCTCTTTTTTTTTTTTTTTTTTGTTAAACCAATCACAATTGGGCAAATTTTGTCCCACATTGCTAAGAAGAGACTTGATTCTTTCCATCTTCTCCTATATAAAGAAACATTCACCTATCTTTCAACCACACCAATTCTTCTTCAACCCAAAAGAGTCTCAGGCATTCCTCTTCTTTAGTTGGCTAACTGGCCATGTCGACTGCTGATTGGAAGTCGATTGACTTTCGACTTTCTCGTCGGCAGTTGACTAAAAGTCAATTTTTTTTTGTTTAATTATTTTTCCTTGCTTTGCAGGGTAACCGGAGGCCGTTTCGTGGGCGTGAGTGGGATACATTGTGATACCACCCTGCGTCCGACAAGCATCTGGTTGAGAGCGCGAGTGGGGTATTTTGTGACACCACCCTGCGTTGAAGATCCAGAGAGATTCGGCCGGTCGAGGACGCGAGTGGGGTAGTTGGTTGCTCCGCACTGCGTAGCACACCCGAGCGATCGAGAGACGCGAGTGGGGTACTTAGTGACACCACCTGCGTAGCACGTCCGGAGACGCGAGGTTCGAGACGCGAGTGGGGTAGTTGGTTGCTCCACCCTACGTAGCACATCCAGGCAGTCAGAGACGCGAGGTTCAAGACGTGAGTGGGGTAGTTGGTTGCTCCACCCTGCGTAGCACATCCGAGCGATCGAGAGACGCGAGTGGGGTACTTAGTGACACCACCCTGCGTAGCACATCCGGAGACGCGAGGTTCAAGACGCGAGTGGGGTAGTTGGTTGCTCCACCCTGCGTAGCACATCCAGGCAGTCAAAGACGCGAGGTTCAAGACGCGAGTGGGGTAGTTGGTTGCTCCACCCTGCGTAGCACATCCAGGCAGTCAGAGACGCGAGTGAGGTACTTTGTGACACCACCTGCGTTGAAGATCCGGACATTCGGATGGCAATATTCGAGGAGATTACGCGAGACGGAGAGAAAAATCTCATTGTGCTTCATCATGCTCGTACGCTTATAGGGCGGGATCAAGCTCCGGATATGTCTATCGAGTTTGATGTTCCGCCTTCCCACGATATCACGGCATCACGCTTTCTACCGAGCATAGACTTTCACGGGGTGAATCGGTCCACAAGTTGATTTCTTCTATACACACGCTCGAGCCCTCGCCAACACACCTTTGTGACTCTTGGGCGACGCATCATTAATGGGGAGGTACGGTGGGGTCCTTAACATACGACACAAGGAGCATTTGGATATGTTGAACGTTGCGGGCGTGGCTTGAGGATGTTCTTTCCGCGCGGTGGTGAGGCGCTTGAGAAGAGTCTCATGTTTGACGCTTTATATGCATCCTTGTTCACCTACACTCGGAATAAGAACGTTGTTCGTGCCTTCGTGAAGCTTGGTGCCCGGAGACCAACACTTTGCATACATGCGATCTTTGGGGAAGTGTCCATCTCATTGATGGACTTGTGGAAGATTGGTGGTCTCCCTATCGTTGGAGGTTGTTATGAGGAGATCATCCCAAGCTTACGGGGAGACCACCAATCTTCCACAAGTCCATCAATGAGATGGACACTTCCCGACATCGTATGCAAAGTGTTGGTCTCCGGGCACCAAGCTTCACGAAGGCACGAACAACGTTCTTATTCCGAGTGTAGGTGAACAAGGATGCATATAAAGCGTCAAACATGAGACTCTTCGAAGCGCCTCACCACCTTGCGGGAAAGAACATCCTCAAGCCACTCCCGTAACGTTCAACATATCCAAATGCTCCTTGTGTCGTATGTTAAGGACCCCACTGTACCTCCCCATTAATGATGCGTCGCCCAAGAGTCACAAAGGTGTGTTGGCGAGGGCTCTGAGTGTGTATAGAAGAAATCAACTTGTGGACTGATTCACCCCGTGAAAGTCTATGCTCGGTAGAAAGCAGTGATGCTGTGATATCGTGGGAAGGCGGAACATCAAACTCGATAGGACATATCCGGAGCTTGATCCCAGTCTCTATAGCGGCATGAGCATGATGAAGCACAATGAGATTTTTCTCTCCGTCTCGCGTAATCTCCTCGAATATTGCCATCTGAATGTCTGGATCTTCAACGCAGGGTGGTGTCACAAAGTACCTCACTCGCGTCTCTGACTGCCTGGATGTGCTACGCAGGGTGGAGCAACCAACTACCCCACTCGCGTCTTGAACCTCGCGTCTTTGACTGCCTGGATGTGCTACGCAGGTGGAGCAACCAACTACCCCACTCGCGTCTTGAACCTCGCGTCTCCGGATGTGCTACGCAGGGTGGTGTCACTAAGTACCCCACTCACGTCTCTGACTGCCTGGATGTGCTACGCAGGGTGGAGCAACCAACTACCCCACTCGCGTCTTGAACCTCGCGTCTCCGACCGCCCGGATGTGCTACGTAGGTGGAGCAACCAACTACCCCACTCGCGTCTTGAACCTCGCGTCTCCGGATGTGCTACGCAGTGGGTGGTGTCACTAAGTACCCCACTCGCGTCTCTCGATCGCTCGGGTGTGCTACGCGGGGTGGAGCAACCAACTACCCCACTCGCGTCCTCGACCGGCCGAATCTCTCTCGGATCTTCAACGCAGGTGGTGTCACAAAATACCCCACTCGCGCTCTCAACCACCGCTTGTCGGACGCGGGGGTGGTATCACAATGTATCCCACTCACGCCCACGAAACGGCCTCCGGTTACCCCCGCAAAGCAAGGAAAAAAAATTAAACAAAAAAAAAATTGACTTTTAGTCAACTGCCGACGTGAAAGTCGAAAGTCAATCGACTTCCAATCAGCAGTCGACATGGCCAGTTAGCCAACTAAAGAAGAGGAATGCCTGAGACTCTTTTGGGTTGAAGAAGAATTGATGTGGTTGAAAGATAGGTGAATGTTTCTTTATATAGGAGAAGATGGAAAGAATCAAGCCTTTCTTAATGAATGGGACAAAATTTGCCCAATTGTGATTGGTTTAACAAAAAAAAAAAAAAAAAGAAAAAAAAAGAGGCGCAGCCGCCTTAAAGAAAAGGGTTGGTTTCCTTTTTCTTTTAATGTGTCAATGTAGGGAAAAAAAAAAAAAAAAAAAAAAAAGAAAGAAAGAAAAGGAACGAAGATAACAAAAAAAAAATTGTGTGCCGCTCATTATCCAAAAAAAAAGAAAAATAAAAAGGAAAAAAAAAATTTGTGTCGAGACTCGTCGTTACGGTAAAAATTTTACCGTCAACAACAAATCTCGTGGGGGCATTTGTAGATACAAAAATTTTATGTGACGCGTCAATTATGTCACATAATACATTTGTCCTAAGTTAAATTTATTTTATATTATTTCCTTTTATAATATATATATATATATATATATATATATATATATATATATATATATATATATATATATATATATATATATATACTACCTCCGATTCAAAATATAAGTCATCCTACACTTTTCTATTTGTCCCATAATATAAGTCATTCTACATTACCAACGCAACATTTATTCTTTCTTTCTTTATCTTACCCCTAATTTATTATGAATTCAACAACTTTTCATTACTTAACAACTATTGCATTAATGATAGTCAAGGGATATTTTAGACATTAACCTTCAAATTAATGACATTCAACCAATTCCTTAATCGTGTGAAAACTCACTAGGATGACTTATATATTTTGGACCGGAGGTAGTATATATATATATATATATATTAGGGAATGATGTAAAATAAACGATTAATTAAAATCTCTTAAAAGAAACTTAGAGATTTAATTATTTATAATTAAATGGATATACAAAAAATTTATACGTGGCAAATTATATTTGTCACGTACTACACATGTCATTTAGATATAATTATTTTTATATTATTTCCAACATTAAATATTGGTAGATAATATAAAAATCAATAAATCATAAAAATCTCTTAAAATCAATTAATTAGGAGATTTTATTGATTTATAATAAATGCGGCGATTGTGTACACATTGCTAGTACCAATCAGGAGAGTCTGGACGCATTAAATGCGGATATTATGGGAATCAATCAGAGTGTGAACACATTAAATGAGTGTGAAAGCATTAAATGCGAATTACTTCCAAGGCACTCATCCAACACTATAAATAAGAGAGGTCTTGGTCATTTGCAAACAGACAGAAACACAGAAACACAGAGCATTAACACAGAAGACGGAAGCACACAAAGATTCAAGATTGGAGAGGAAGCATCAAGCACTCCATTCAAGCATTCAAGCACCAAGGAGGGGATCTAGGGAGCACAAGGAGCATTCAAGTGTTCTTCAATCTTTGAGGATTCTCCATCAAATCCGGCGTTCTTCAACATCACTTGAAGATCATCCACCAAGAAACCCGGAGTTCTTCAACCAGCTTCGAGGATCTTCTAACCCAATCAGGAGGGCGAAGGGATTAACACGAAATTTGCTTTACAGACACATGTCATCATGGAATTTTTTTTTAAAAAAACATAGTGTGGTTCTTTTGAACCCCAAAAAAAAAAAAAAAACGAAATTGTAGTAAAAAAAAAATATAGGAAAAATTCATGTATTCATTTCTTCATATGATGTATCCAATGTGTATGTACATTTATGTGATATGTTGTATCTATATACACATCTAGAACAAAATAAATTCATCATTTATGAAAACGGATGAGAACATCACATTATTATTTTTTGATAAACCAAAAAATAAAAAATAAAAAAATACGGAATGTCATACAATGTATCTATATAAATATTTATGTGTATGATGTGTCTACATACACATCTACTATTAATCACTTTCTCTTATTTTTTAACCTTTCTTTTTTTACAGGGAATTATGTCTTATTTTTTAAAAATACGAAATTGTATTAAAAAAAATCATAGAGAAGATTCATGTATCCATTTCTTGATATGTTGTATCCAATATGTATATGCATTTATGTGATATGATGTATCTATATACACATCTAGAACAAAAAAAATTCATTATTTATGAAAACGGATGAGAACATCACATTAACATGCCCCTCAAAAAAAAAAAAAAAAAAAAAAAAAAAAAAAAAAACATCACATTAACATTTTTTGATAAACCCAAAAATAAAAAAAATGAAAAAATACGGAATGCCATACAATGTATCTATATAAACATCTATGTGATATGATGTGTCTACATATACATCTACTATTAATCACTTTCTCTTATTTTTTAAGCTTTCTTTTTTTACAGGGAATTATGTCTACTAAATGTATTGTATTACTTTCGTTATATTTTTCTTTACTCATCTATCATCGTTGTCTATGAAAACGGATGAGAACAGCACATTAATATTCTTTGTTAAACAAAAAATTAAAAAAGAAAAATAACGGAATTTTATTTTTAGAAAAAAACAAAAAATTGGAGAAAGAAGTTTCATGTATCTATTTTATGATATGATGTATCTATATATGCATCTATGTGATACGATGTATCTATATACATATCTATATCAAGCACTTTCTCTTCTTCTTTGTAGTTTTTTTTTTCTTTAGAAAGAATTATATCTATTAAATATAGTGTATTATTGTTGTTATATTTTTCCTATTCGTTTATGATCATCGTTTATGAAAATGGATGAAATAATCACATTAATATTTAATTCTATTTCCCGATGTATGTTATGTTAATGAGTACGATGAAGTAAAATATACATAGGTTTGAGGTTCCATCTCAAGCAATTTTTTTTGGTTAGAATACGGTATTATTATTGATTTTTCGTTCTTTCTATAGAGACAATTATACACATTTGAATATGAGTATGAATAGATATAATAAATACATCGTACGGTAGGTTGTATGCTTGACATGTGCCGTCATCTAAAAGAAAAGGTTATTAGTAAAAAAACGGCATTGTATTAAAAAAAAAGGGAATAATAAACGTTCATGTAGTCTTTTTGTTATATAATATATTTATATACACATCGATGCAACGTTCGGCCTTTTTTTCCCAGGTTTATTTCTTTTCTTAATAAAAAAAACTTTAAAAAAAAAGAATTATACGGATTCGAATATCACTATGAATACGTAAAATAAATATATTGTATTATTGTTATTACAGTTTCTTTTCCGGAGTTTATGAAAACGGATGAAAAAATCACATTAATATTTATTCCTATTCTCCGATGTATGTTATATCAATGCTGAGTATCATAGACTAAAATATACAATGTATGGAATCAATAAAAATGCATGGCTGAAACTTTTGCAATCATCATATTCCAGTATCTTTTGTAAGTTATGGAAGCTAAACCTATGTATCTTTTGAACTATATGGTTTAGTATAAATAAAAATGCATAGCTAACTATTTGGTTTATGTGAATGCTTCATCTTTTAAACTATATGACTTTCATATTTTTTCAACTTTTACGTTTACATCCTCACGGACACGCTGTGCCTTGCACGGCGTGGGATTCGCCACTAGTATAATATATGTACACTAATAATTTGCCATGTAAAATTGCTGATGAGTGCTCGTACAATTTGAATCTTATTCGAAAATGAAGGCTAACCCTTGAGCATTTTACCATGACAGGATTATCGCAGTTTAGGCTCGTGCTGAGGAGCATTTCTGGAGTTATGCATAGAACTTCTTGAGAAATTTGCCGTTGATTGGGCCAAGCTTGACACCATCTTCATCCACCAACTTGTAGGCACCATTAGTGTAGACCTCGCGAACAACATAGGGACCGTCCCACTTTGATGTAAACTTGTTTTTGGACTTGTGTGTCATGATGATAGGTCTTCTCACAGCAAGGACCGTTTCACCAACTTGGAAGGACCTTGGGCGAACTTTCTTGTTGAATGCTTTGATAACCTTGCTTGGTAGCATTCAAGATTTTCCGAGCCTCGAAGCCGTTTCTCGTCCAATGCTTCCAACTCTTCAAGGCGAAGGCGCGCATTTTCTTCATCAGTTAGACCCTCTTGGATAGCGATCCTGAGTGAGGGTATTTGCCGTTCAAGAGGTAGCACAGCTTCTACACCGTATACAAGCGAATATGGGGTGGCTTGAGTCGGAGTCCGAAATGTTGTGCGATAGGCCCACAATGCTTCACCCATTCGTTCGTGCCAGTCTTTCTTGTGTCTTGCCACCACCTTTTTCAACAAGTTGCATAACGTCTTATTGAAAGCTTCAGCAAGTCCATTGGCCGGCGCATTGTACATGGAGGACTTGTGTTGTTTGAAGTTGAACTGCTCACACAACTTATCCACCAAGCTATTCACAAATGGCTTCCCATTATACGTGATGATGTATCGTGGAACCCCATAGCGATATATAAGGTTTACCCGAATGAAGCGGACTACATCCTCTTTCTTTACCCGGCGTAGTGCAACGGCCTCGGCCCCATTTTGAGAAGTAATCGGTGGCCGCCAAGATGTAGAGATGTTGGCCTGAAGACTTCGGAAGCGGACCAACCACATCCATTCCCCAAGCATCAAAGGGCCATGCCGCTACAGTTGGATGCAACGGCTCGGGAGGTTGATGAATAAAGTTAGCATGGAATTGGCATGCTTCACATTTTCGGGCGTAATCCATGCAATCTTTTACCATGGTTGGCCAATAATATCCCATCCTTTTGATGCGGAAGTGGAGCTTTGGACCAGATTGGTGGGCGCCGCAAATCCCGAGTGAGCCTCTTCATAGCGTGAAGAGCTTCATCCTCTCCTAGGCAACGAAGAAAGACTCCTTCAAAAGAGCGGCGATACAAGGTATTGTTGTGGAGGAAGAAGCGTGGAGCCCGACGTCTTATGTCGACTTTCTTCTTCTGATCGTCAGGGAGTCTCCCGTGTTTTAAGTACTCCACTAATTGATGGCGCCAATCTTCTTGATCTATCTCATAAACACACACAGCATGACTATCATTATCATCTTCCTCCTCTTCTTCAAAGTATGGAGGAACCACCCATTGCTCGCAGAGGGGACTTGCATCTTCTCATCACCGATTGCTAGTGTCGCTGCCAAATTTGCTAGAGCATCCGCTTGCTTATTTTCTTTTCTCGGGACATGCTCAATTGTGACGTCTCCAAGGTAAGCAATGATTTTCCTTGCATAATTGCAATATGGGATTAACTCTGGCTTTTTTACATCGTAGACCCCTTCAAGTGGTTGATGATCAGGCGAGAGTCTCCATAGATGTTCGATCCGTATTGATTCACATCCATCGCCATCTCAAGCCCTAAGATCAAGGCTTGGTATTCTGCAACATTGTTGGAGCAACATTCCGCCAATTTGAAAGAGTACAGCAAGACTTCTCCCTCTGGGGAAACAAAGACGACTCCGGCACCAGCTCCATCTCGTCGTGCAGCCCCATCAAAGTACATTCTCCATGGTGGAAGGACTTCAATCACCATGACGTCCTCATCGGGCAGATCATCCGAGAGTTCCCACTCGCCGGGATAGGGTGATCGGCCAAGAAGTCTGCGAGCACTTGCCCTTTGACAGCCTTTTGAGACACGTAAACAATTTCGAATTGCTGAAGTTGGAGATACCACCTTGCCAATCTGTCAGACAATACAGGCTTGGACATGACGAATTTCAGAGGATTTTCTTTTGACACCAAATGTATAGTGTGAGCTTGAAAATAATGCTTAATCTTCTGGATGACGAATATGAGTGACAAGTAGAGCTTCTCAATTGGAGAGTATTTCAGCTCATGTGGAGTCATTGTTCTGCTCAAATAGTGTAATGTGTTTTCTTTGCCCTTGTCGTTTTCCCTGAGCAAGCAGTGCACCTACTGATCGTTCTTGCGCTGTGATGTAAAGGATTAGAGGTTTACCTTTAACAGGGGCTGCCATGACCGGAGCATTCGTAAAGTACATTTTAATGTTTTCAAACGCCTTTTGCACGAGTTATCCCATTCAAACGGAACTCCCTTCCTCATTAGATGGCTAAAAGGTTGGCATCTTCCGGCGAGGTTTGATATAAACCTTCGTATATAGGCCAGTTTACCTTGCAGGCTTCTGAGTTCACGCAGGCTACGAGGCTCAGGCATCTTCACGATGTCTTCTACTTTGGACTGGTCAATTTCTATTCCTCGATGTCGAACGATGAAGCCGAGGAATTTTCCCGAGCTGACTACAAATGCGCACTTTAGAGGATTCATCTTCAATTGGAATCTTCTAAGTCTATTAAAAACTAATCTCAAATCATTCAAGTGGTCAGCCTTCTTCTTTGACTTTACAACCAAGTCGTCAACATAGCACTCAACATGTTGGTGTAGCATGTCATCAAAGATCCTCTGCATCGCACGTTGGTAAGTTGCCCCCGCATTCTTCAGACCAAAAGGCATCACTTTGTAACAGTATATTCCCTTAGGAGTTCGAAATGCAATGAATTCTTCATCTTCAGGAGCCATTCGAATTTGGTTATACCCAGACGATCCGTCCATGAAGGAAAGAACTTCATGACCTGTGGTTGCGTCTACCATCAGCTCAGTGATTGGCAAGGGAAAATCATCTTTTGGGCACGCATTGTTTATGTCCCGGAAATCTACACATACACGAATCTGACCATTCTTCTTTCTCACGGGGACGATGCTCGAGATCCACGTTGGATACTTAACCTCACGGATGAAGCCTGCTTCAATGAGCTTGTTGACTTCTGCCTCTATGAGTGGGATAAGATCCGGCCTAAATCTTCTTTGAGCCTGCTTGACAGGGCGTGATCCTTTCTTTACGGCCAACTGATGGACAACAACCTTTGGATCAAGCCCGGGCATCTCTTTGTACGTCCAAGCGAATATATCATTGTATTCTTGAAGGATTTCTTGGTATCTCTCTTCTTCTTCTGGAGACAAAAGAGCACTTACGAAAGTTGGTCGTGGCTCTTCTTTAGTGCCGAGGTTGATTTCCTTCAACTCATCTACTGTGGATTTGACCCCTTCTTTTAATTCCGGGGGTGCTTCTTCCGCATCTTCTTCAACCTCATCATTTTCCAATGTGATATGATAGACGAAAGCCTGTTCTTTCACTTCGTCAAGTTCCATGACTTCTTCTGATCCCGTTTTAGTCTTGGTGGGGTAAGGTTCTTCACCGACGGAGATAACATACGAGGACCCAATGCTTTCTTCAGGCTCATTTTCTTGCCATGTCGGTGTTAGGTGTGATGCCCGAAAGACAATTTTGTAATTGTTTTATTTAATAAATGAAATGATATTATTATTCATATTTATTATTCTCATATTCACCGATGTGACAATAGTATTTACACTACAGAAAACCCTAAGTATATCGTTTATGTAATCACCTAACTCAGTGTATGGGATATACACGGGAGGATTGAGTTAGTGAAGATGTACTTAAAATACAATTATCCCGTAGTGAAGTTAATCGAGAGTATCGGGTCTCTCCTTTAACGTGTTATTAATGCGCCCAGAACACAATAGGTGTGATAGTCCTATCCGGACTTTCGGTTAAGAGAACCTAATGGGGCATTTATATATGATAGATATATCATATAGGGGTGGACCGATTTGATTAGAGTTCACGATATAATTCCGTAATCGAGAAGTCTTATCGAATCAATGGATGATCATATTTATGGATATATCTTAATCCCGAGGTGATCACGTCAACCGCTTGAATCGGTATGAGGTTTGACTTGACGGTTAAGGATTACACCGAGTACGTGGTCCGAATTACCCCATCTTGGCATTGTCTTGGATTGAGTGAGTAGTCCGTGTTATCACGGATACGGAATCCATTCCTTCCATTTATGGAAGTAGATAGACGTTCCCTTATTTGTTAATCCTAAAGGCGATCGATCGCGCGAGTTCATATTACACCGATTAGCTACCGGTGAGTTGTATGAATTAATTGATCACTAGGGGGTTAATGGTAAATAAGGATAAGAGTTTCTAAAAAGGGTTAACGGTAACTTCCCGATTTAGAATGAACAGTCTATGGAGGATTAATCCATATGTAATGATTGTATCAATGGACACTTATTGTTATTCTTGTGAGGAGATAAATATAATCTCATAATCGGAGGAGTGCAGTCACGGGATTATGGTGGCATATTCCTGTGATTGATTTATCGAATATAATTATTCTGTTCGTAAGATAATTATTTATTTGATTTATCGGAGCCGCTGATTATTAGTCCATGGTCCCCGACGTGCCTCCTAATATAGCATAGCTATTCTCGGACGTCGAATCCTAATAATATTAATTTAGTTCTTGTTGGACTTCATTAAAACGATATGCGAATTAATTGTTTAGTGGACTATTAAATTAGTTGGGCTAAATAATTAAATATGTGGTAAAGACATTTTCCATAATCTTGGCCCAATTATTGTGTAATGGCAAAATTAATATTGACTAGGTCAATATTTTGATGAATTTCGCCCCCCTCTTTTTAATATGGAACAAGAAATTATTTTCTTGTGTATTAATAAGACATGTGCATAAAATATTTATTGGATAAATATTTATGGAAAGAAATAAAGATAAATATTATTCTAGATTTGTTTTAGAATATTATGGAATTATCTTTTATTTAATGGGATTATTATAATTGATTTTGTATTGATTATTAAATCCTTGGAGGCTAAGTTTTACTCTCCTATATAAAGAGAGTTCTCCCAAGCCTTAACACAACACATAATTCGACTTCTCCTCTTAGAGAGAAGAAGTGTAAAATTCGGCCAAGAGTGAGTTGAGGGAAAATCTTGGAGATTTTTCCGGGTAGCATATCGGAAGGGTTCGAGTCGAGAATTTCCTTCCACCGGGAGTTGCTTGGATCACACGTACGGAAGATCGTGGTGCTCTTCACACAATCTTTCATCCTTCTTATTGCGGTTCTTCAACTTGGATTTTGAGATCCAAGAGGTATGTTCTACAACCCCCTTGTAGATATAGATCTAGTTATTTTATTACGTGTATTTTATAGATCTAGATCCTTAAAATCGCTTCCGTTGCGGATGATATTACTA
Organism: Gentiana straminea; assembly: GCA_036785695.1. Lineage (NCBI taxonomy): Eukaryota > Viridiplantae > Streptophyta > Magnoliopsida > Gentianales > Gentianaceae > Gentiana > Gentiana straminea. The sequence goes on from JAVUPR010000298.1 coordinate 3,968,090, forward strand.
ACAGTGGTATCAGTCGCCTAGTGATCTATATTTATACGTATAAAATATTAGATCTAGGAGTGGTAAAACATGTAGATTTTTTGTCCCAATTTTTTTTTATAAAAGGGGCCGAAAATTATGTTTATTTCTTTTTTATGCTTATGAATGTCGTGGTTGAAGAGATGGATTGGGGTTGGCACTGTTTACCCGTTAGATCTATTGTAAACTCATATAAACGATGAAAATTCGTCCATATGAGTATAGGAAATTATGTAATTTTTTTTTATTGCAATTTTAATTTCCAGAAAATAGATCTGTTTAGTAGCTGTTTAGTTATTCTCTTTTTCCCGTTGATTGAGCCGTTAAAACGAAGATCCCTCCGGTCAGAATCAAGATCAGAAGATGGTGATTTACTCCACAAATTTTGGCGTCGATCGGAGTCCGTTTTGATATCCGTTCGTTGCTGCAAAGAAGCTGCTGTAACGAGAAAAACGCAGGATTCACGAAACCCTACCGTGACTTCCTCGAATTTACGGGAGAGTTTAAACCGTTGAAACGCAAATCCAGGTCGATCGATAAATATGGAGTTTTTGATGTGACATAAAAATTTCAGGTCGATCGAGATTCATCTCGAATCCCGATCGGCCTCGGGATGTCTTTGAGGCGCCGCCGTAAAAGTCGATTCGGCAGCAAGTTGGGCAGCTCACCGGAGAAAATTTACAAGTCAAAGCTCCGATCCAACCGTCCATATTGAAGCCCGAGGAATGAAGAACAGATCTGGAAAGTTTCGTCACAATCCGAGTTCGTTTGGTTTCCCGATCATCGAAAAATTTGAACAAATTACTGATTATGTTAGAAAGTAGTAAACCCTAGGTAGGGAATTGGTTATTTATTTTCTAATAGGTTAGATACGGGGGTGCCAACGGTCCATCTCGGTGTTTAAATTTTTACGCAATTTATTTTTTATGTGTTTGATCATAAAATAGATATAAAATCGGAATTGCCATGACATGCATCATATCATAAATCCACTTCATGCATACATGTAGAATTTTAATTTTGGTAATTAAAATAGGCATGTATACAAACTCGTGTAATTAGTTGAAATTTAATTAATACGTGGTAATTAATAAATTTAGTAACTAATTAAAGATCCGAGGACGGGTTATGAAATCGTTAAGCCTTTCGGTGTGTGTTCTCGGTGAACCGCCTTAAAGCCCAAACGAGATCACGTTTTCGATTCGTAGTGTCTACGAGATTGAATGATGGTAAAAGAACAATAAATCTTGGATAAAAACGGTTCACCTATAGGTTGGGTGGTCAACTGAGCTTCGCTCGACCGACTGAACCCTCCTAGTGTGATGTATGCACGGGGGTCCGGCAAGACTAAACTACACTGGAGAGCGGAGGGGTGATTCCTTCTTATCTCGGGGCCGTCTTGACCCGATTTCGTCCGACTGTCACATATGTTCCAACGAATAGGATGGGTAGGCTTGCCTACGTTACCGACACCATTCGGAATCCTTGATTTGATGTGCTTTTATGTTAACATCAAAAAGACGTGGTTAGTTAACCCACCACCACTTCCAAAATATTGAGTGGGAGCGGGGGAGGCGACAGCCAACCCCACGGCCTCTACTATAGATACAAGTAAGTGAGAGAAGGGTGACGCCTCGAGGCGCTTTGATTTCGTCCCCCTAAGGATGGTGTTCACCCCTATCAACATTCATGGCTTGGTCTCCGAAAGGATAGGTTTTCTGGGTACTCGTCGGGTCACTGACCTATCCTAAGACGGCACACTCGGGGCGTACCTAAGAGATCCGATATAGTAGGTCACACTCATCATGGGTATTCTTGATAATATCTAGGCTAAAAAAAGGAAGGTAGTCAATGAATAAAGGGATTTTCGATTCTCGTGGGATGTTCGATTCTCACAAGTTATTCATTGATGAGATTGTCTCGATTTAACCGTCATCTCTTTGACCTACCCTAAGGCGGCACTGAGATGCGAGGTTAAAACCTTGGAATGGTAGAGTAGACTTATCTTTTAGTTTACAATTCCTAAAATAAAATAATATAGTAGTGTTAAACTTGAATTAATTTATGTCATTTTATTTACAGCATTATCCCTTACTAAATTGCTTAAAAATTTATAATTGACTAGTATTGACTTCGTTAAAAAAGTGGAAAGTAACTAGGACGTTGAACTAGTTAATCGATAATGCAAAAATTAATTTTCGGAAGAGATATTTTCTTAAGCCTTTTAAAAACCAGAGTGACATATAGTTATGTCACTAGTGTCAATTCGTGTCAAACGGAAGACAAACTTAGTTTGATCAAAGATGATTTCGGACTTTGAAATTCTTCTAGTGAATTTTGAGTTTGTAGTAATTACAAGAGTAATTTTCTAATTGAAAAATCGGAAAATCATGAAGTGTTACTAGTTGGACGATATTTGGAATCGATGAACTAGTGGGAGCTTTATGATTTGTTGTTTTTCTAGAACATTAGAAAAAGTGTAACTAACTACACACGTAACCGTTCTAATTGAAAAACCGGAAAGTCATGAACTGTCGCTAGTTGGACGATATTTGGAATCGATGAACTAGTGGGAGTTCTATGATTTGTTGTTTTTCGAGAAACATTGGAACTACGACATTTTTCTAAATAAAAAAAAAATCGGAAAATCATAAAAATAAAGCATTGCTCGTTAGACGGTATTTGGAACCGATAAACTAGTGGGAGCTTCAATGTTATGATTTGTTGTTTTTTCTGTTATATTAGAAAATCCGAGAAGTCCCGACGAGTAACACTCGAAATAGACATCCCACGGTTCAAGAGTAGTGTCTACTCAAACGAACCGCTGGTTCAAGACTGTTTTCCATTCACGGAAAGTCAAGAATGGGAGAATATGTCTAAAAGTGTTAGTCATCTAAACTAAAAAAAATTTAAGGCTGAACTGAAAATTAATTAAACCGAAAATCATAGGATAAGGACAGTGATTTTGGATCACCAACCTATGAATCCTTGGCGATTTTCTTGAGCTAAGTTCTTTGGAAGAACAATGTAGCAGTGCATTTAACGATTAAAAGAGTAAACAACGGGCAGTTAATTTTAGCTATTCTCTTATGAAGAAGTACAGTATATAGGAGCATTTTATTAGAAGGTCCAGTATAACAAGGATCTAAATGCTCTCAACTATAGATAAAAGACTCATCAATGGTGTTTTGTTAATGCCAAAAAAAAAAATCATTCGAAATTCGGTATATATTCTTCAAAATGAGAGCGAACATGCATGTTCCAAATGATCATTCATCAAAAGCTTCAAGGTGGAAGAAACTTGAAAACGCTGAAAATAACCAACCGTCTTGGACACTGAGAAGAACTAAAACGTTAGGTCTTTAGGATCTTCGATTATCTGAGCTAGGGTTTGCAAGAAGGAAGCCAGATCAGCCCCGTATATCACACGATGATCCGCGGTTACATTGACCTACAAAAAAACGAGAGTGATGAATCTCTTAAGGCAAATATATGATACTACCTCTAAAAAATCCTTCTTTTTAGAGTTTTTCACACGTATTAAGAATGGTGTATGAATGTCTTTTTAGAGGTTTTCACGCGTACTAAGAATGGTGTAAATGTGACAAAATGCTAGTCAAGATGAATGTGACATTACCTGCATTTGGTTTTTCATGCCAATTCTGCCATCCTTGGATGCAACCACGGTGGGCTGAGAAGCCCCAACAGCCATTATTGCTCCCTGCAAACCAATGGAGAGCTTAAATATGATAGACAGGAAAAAAATATACGGAATAATTGTTACAAGAAGGTTATACCAATTGGCATGAATCATATCCTTTTATTTTTGCTTTCTTTCACCATACAAACCTCTCCTGTGTGAGAGAGAACAGGAATGAAGGATATGATGCATATGTCACCCGTAAATACATTCATACAACGGTTGTATCATTAAGTTTCTCACCATACAAGGAAGAAGTAAGTAACATAGTAAAACTCCAAGACTTACCGTTCCTGGTGGTAAGATGGCATCAAAGCGATCAACACCGAACATTCCAAGGTTAGATAAAGTGAAAGTGCCTGCAATGCACACACCAAATCGTGAGCTCTTATGTCAATCTGATGATCAAGACAGCAAGAACAACAGGCACGGATAACATGATCTTCTTTCATGAGCTTAAGAAAGTATCAGCACTCTTGCTTCATGCAAATTTATACATAACTCCAATATATATTCATATCTTGGGGGACGTAGCTACCAAGTGAAGAGTTCATCCGTTACAGAACCTTGAATTTAAGAAATTCTAGTAGTTTTTCAATTTAATAAAGTTTCCAAGAACATGACTTCCTAAAATTCATCATTTGGGAACAAAAAAGGGAATCTTTTCGCCGGTATGTGATTAAATGAACTTCATTTTACTAAATACTTTGTAGGGCTTCATGCATAATTCAAATATAGGTCATGAGCTTTCTGAATCGGATTTCAGCTTTTTGTTGAAGCAAGAATTTCCTAAAACCGAATGCGAATTTCTCTCCGTCCTGTCTCTGTTTCTGTCTACATAGGAATGGATCTCTCTGCAGGTCTGTTAATGTATTTCTGAGTACTTACCCTGATGTTCAGGAGTCCTATTATTCTGCTTGTGCAATATTCGCTAATAGAGTTGCATAATTGCAGAATAAGTTGTCTTTAGGGCAACTTAAATTTAAAAAAAAACAGCTCCCGGTACATGGAAGCACTCTGCCAATGCAAAGTGCAGGGACGGGCCATTTAGATCCAAGATATGCACTCCCACCTTATATTTCTATAACAGGTTGTTCCCACGGCTCGAGCCCATGATCTCTTGCCATTACAGCGACAAATTTTACTGCTAAATCCAGACTATTGATTGAGACTCTAAACAGTTTTCATGGCACATTACATCAGAATTCAAAGGCGGAACCAAGCATGTGGTGACATAGGAAAACTGCAAAGTAGGACGATTAAGAAAACAATAAAAAAAAAAAGGCTTATAAGGTTTTTAATTTCTTGTTGGAAATTTGAATGTACAAGCTCATATTAATATCCTCATTCATTTGCTATCACTAATCAATTAGCTGCAAGTATATTATTAGTCATTTCAACAGAAACCAAAGATAGTGTACCTGTACTGTATTCATTAGGCTGGAGCTGCTTGGCCCGTGCCTTGTCAACCAACTCTTTCCACTTTCTCGACAGAGAGAATATGTCCACCTTAAATATGTCATTATCAAGATTCAAGGTTCAAAAGTTGTTTCATTTAAAGGTAGGCACAGAATCAACCATCAAAAGTAAAGTGTGAAAAAATCAAAATCAAAATCAAAACCTTGTCAGCATCTTGAAGCACAGGAGTGATTAAACCACCGTCAATGGCCACTGCAACTGCAATGTTGATACTGCTATTGTATGTGAAACTCTTGCCATCTCTACAACTGGAATTAACCACAGGATGTTTAACCAATGCAAGCGCAGTTGCCTTCGCAAGCAGCGCAGTCATTGTCACGCCCTTTGACTTAATCTGCAGGCACAAATTATCCGTTACTGACTGTTCTCCACCTATTCACAAATAGCTTAAAGGAGGATCATAGATATTCTCACTTAAGCAAATAAACATCAAATCTTCCTCTATAACAAACATCCCTACCAGTCCAATCATCTATCTAAATCTACAAAGCTTGTGTCTTTCTATTAATCTACAGCCCAGCTGCAATAATGAAACATTATCCACTAACTTTTTTCAAATTGGGACATATTTTTTATCAAGCTGTTGCTATGAACTATTATAAATACCATCCAATACTTCATCAATTCGATCAATACATATCTACAATGTAAATAACATCATAAAGCATAAAACTTTCTAAAAACCCACAAAGAAATTAACAGTTCATCACATAAAAGGACATTCATAGCAGGCATTTAATAACATTCACCTTCTTGTACAAGGCATCAAGGGCATCTGTGGTTATTGTATACCCGACCCTGAAAGTCGGCACAGACAAGCTCTCGACCATATTCCTACTCACAGCATTCTGCATTGTCGTAAACGGCACCACAGACCCCAATTCTAGTCCACCACCAACCTTCTTCTCCTTCTCCACTACTACAGTACTCGCCTCAGCCGCTTTGGCAGCGGCTCCGGCAACCACAGCAGCCTCTACATCCTTGGCTACCACTCTCCCATTAGGTCCACTCCCTAACACACCCCTCAAATCCACCCCTAGATCCCTAGCCAACTTTTTTGCATAGGGCGATGCCACCACTCTCTTCCCTCCTTCCGATGCCGGGTGAATTGCAGATCCTACCACACCCTCTTTCAGCTCTATTTTCACAGGGGCAGAGGAATCATCTACATTATTCGACGGTACCACACTAGAATCAACCGAAACAGATTCTGATGATGAAGTGGACAACGAAGCAGAAGGCGGTGAAGCTGCAGCAGAAGATGATTTCTGCGATTTAGCAAGGGCAATTTCGTCCTCTGACTCAGCTAAAAGAGCGATAGCAGAGCCGACAGGAGCTGAGCTACCTTCATCAACGATAATGGCGGCTAAATAGCCATCATAGAAAGACTCAACGTCCATGTCAGCCTTGTCAGACTCAACAACAACGACGGATTCACCTTTGTTAAGCTTGTCCCCTTCGGATTTAACCCAGCTGACGATTTTCCCCTCAGTCATTGTAGAACTCAAAGCAGGCATGAAGATCTCTCGGATCTTCGATTTGGTTACCAAACGGGTAGCCCGAACGGACCCTCCAGGTTGGGTGGAGGAGATGAGGTGTAAAGATGGTGGCATAGTGGGGATGAAGGTGGATTGAAGAAGGTGCGACATTGTAGAACTCTCTGGAGTTGTGACAATGTGTGATTAGGAAAGAAGAAAAGAGGGGGAGGTGGGGGGTTTTGCAGTGAATTTGGGTGGGAAATTCTAAGGAAGCATTCTCGAACACATCGAAAGAGGACGGAGGTCTCAACTAACTTATTACTGGTTTGAAATGGGAAATGTTTTTATAACACGTCTCTTTCCAAAATACTCACAAAATTTAAGTCTATTTAAATTTTTTCATATAGATAAAATTGGCTGAATTGTTTATCTGTCATTAATTTTAATGAAAAAAATTTAACAATTTTATTTAATTGTTATTAATGTAAAGTGCTGAACATATAATAAATTAGGATAAAAAGAAAAAAAAAAAACGTAATAATTCATTTTCTAAATAGATTTACATTTGAGACAAAACCAAATTAACTTACATTTTGGGACAGAGGTAGTACTTTTGAAAAATTCTGCGAGAAAATGTTGCCCACTTTATGTGGGGAAATTATTCCTCACTTACTTCATTTACACCGTAGGACCGCGTGGATGAATCCAGAAGATACGGTTTGAATATATATATATATATATATATATATATATATATATATATATATATATATATATATATATATTTCTTTGTCAAGAGAGCAATTCTGAAGAGCCGTCTTAACATCCATCTTCCAGATCTCAGAATCTAGACATGTAGCAATAGAAATGAGAATGCAAAAGGATTTTAACATGCCTACGAACGAGAAAGACTCATCATAATCGACTCCCTCTTTATGTGTATAACCATTTTTCATCAACCTAGCTTTGAAGGTTTCAACCTTCCCATCCACACATCTCTTTTCTTGTAGATCCATTTACCGCTCATGGGTTTTATACCCTCAGTGCAATCTACAAGTTTCCAAATCGAGTTAGAGTACATCAACTCTATATCTTGATTAATTGCTTCAATCCATTTATCTTTATCAAAATCATCTATAGCACTTTGGAAGGACAATGGATCGTCTTCCAATCCATCAGAGATGGCAACATTAGCCTCCTCATACATTCCATACCGAATCCGCGGCCGAGCCACTCTTTCAGTACGTCTGAGTGGTCTAGAAATATTTGGATTATTCATGGCGTTTTTAATGTTATCAGTGACAACACTTGTCACCAATGGCCTGACCGTGTCAGAAAGTAATTCCTCGAGTAATACTTTACCCTGAGGCTTGAAGTCTATCATGTGATAATCCTCAAGAAACATGGCATTAGTAGAAACTATCGCATTGTACTATCACATTGTTGTCATCTAGTTCACAAAACAGACCTCCTCTCATCCCCTTAAGATAGCCTACAAACATATATACTTTTGTACATGCTTCAAATTCACTTGTCTGGTCTTCCAGCACATGTGCGTGACACCACCATGTGCAAAAGTGTGTTGTAAACTAGGTTAATTCATTCTCCATAATTCTTTAGGTGTCTTTTTGACAGACTTTGACAGAACGACATGTTAGTGTAATGCCCTAAACCCAATTGGATCAGACTCGATCCAAACAGTTCAGATCATTTCTACTATACTTTTATTTTTATACATATAATAAATGACATTTACGTTATTATATATTGTTCATTTAATAAACCAATTATGATATTGAATATAATAACGTACTTATTATTAAACCGTGATAAAGAAATCATAATAGAGATTATGGTCGTAAAATTGTAATTTAGTCAAAAATTTATTGGAGTTCTCCTTATTGTCTTAAAAAGTGTTAAGTTGACTATTATGCGAAACGAGTTTAAGAAATGCTATTTTTCACAATCAAGTATAATAAATATAGATAGAGTAAAAATATGGATACTAAATATAAGCGAGTTTTATTGGTATCACGAAACTAATTCCGACACCATATTTTTTTTGAGTATTTTTCTTTTACTTTCAGCAACACACATGACGAACATAGTGCGCAGTGACGTTCCCATAAATTTCACTGTCACCGGCGTTACCTCGTAAAAGTTACATCAGTGCCGGTGACGTTATTCACCAGTGACACTATGATGTAAAAATAACGCCACTGCCATTGACGTTATTTAATATTTAAGCAAATGCAGTCGGCCCAAGTGCCTTGGCCAACAAGATAAATAACTAGGGTTTTATAATATTTGTTTCACCGTTTTACCCTTCTTGTAATTCTATATAATACTACTTGTACTTGAGATTAAATCAATGAAATCATAGTTATTACGTTTAATATGGTAGCAGAGCTTCTGACACTCATCTCTCATGATCTTCTCTCCTAAAATAACCTAACCCTAACCCGCCGCTGCTTTTATTAGTCGGTATCCATGGCTGAATCTATCCCTCAAGCCGGCAACACGTCCAGCATTCCTTCCCCTTCTTCTTCTTCTCTCTCAGCATATCCCTCCTTCACCCCATCTTCTACTATCCACATCACTAAAATCACTAGACAAAATTATCCACTATAGCGTGCACAATTGCTTCCATATCTCCGTGGCCAAGGAGTTTTGGGTTATGTTGATGGTACGATCAAACCTCCTCCTGCAACCATTACCGCCGAAGAAATCACCACCCCTAATCCGGCATATGATCATTGGCTCAAGCAAGATAGTCTCATGCTCTCTACAATTACATCTTCTCTCTCGGATGGCGTTTTGTCTCAAGTTTATCACGCAACAACATCAGCAGAAATCTGGAAATCCTTGCAAAATAGATTTGCATCGCAGTCAAGGGCTCAGCTCGTTCACCTTCGCACAAAGATGGCAGCAAACCGCAAGGGCACTATGTCGGCCACAGACTATTTCATGACGCTTAAGCGTATAGCCGATGATTTGAATATGGTTGGACACCCATTGAATGATGATGATTTAATTGCTTATATGCTCCCAGGAGATTCCCTGGTCACGCTCCTCTCCACCCGATCAGAGCTTTCATTGGATGAGCTGTACTCTTTGTTGTTGACAACTATGTTAAGGAATCCTAGTTTAACGCAGCGGAATTTAAAATTTTGATTTCCTTTCTAGATCGTCTTCGTTTAATGCAATAAACACGTTAAGTAGTTTGAAGGAATATATATAAGATCGTCGCTTTGACCGACCGTCAACTGAGAGTAGTCCTGTGCGTAAGCCGTCCACGCATCCGGCCTCTATCGTTGATCCACACGAACTCCTCACCGGAATCCTCCTAAGATTGCTATCAGAAAAACCCCGGCTGCTAGACCGGCCTTTTCCCTCTCTCTCTAACTCTCTATTGGAAGCTCTCTATTTTACACAAGAACTGTTAGCTTTTGCAATTGTGATATACAAAAGAGCCAGCCAACCCCCCTTTCTTATATAAAGGAAGTGGCGCCCCATATGTGCCCTAATCTGATTAGGAGAAGCTTCCTAGAAGATAGATGAAAGAGAAAAACCTTCTTCCCAATAAAATAAGGAAAATCACTTAGATTGATTTATCTCTTTTATTATAATATCATTTATTAAATAAAAACTAAATATTGCCAATATCTTATATTGAATATATTTATCTTATTACCATAAATCTATTTTTCTAAAATTAATTAATATCTAATATTAATATAATGGTAATCTTATTAATTAAATTTCAAAATCCAAGTGTATCTTATACACTTATGTTCTGTGCCCCAAATGCCAATTTATTGGCTTCCGGAATATTCTTTAATTAATATAATTTATGTATAATTAATATCTTGTATTTTATTTATTCATAATAAATAAATGCCACCATATTAATTTACCATTATAACCTTTATAGTCTAGAGATAAACTTTCCTTATTTGGTTATCAACTATAACCGCATTTTAACCCGACTCAATGTTCATATGTGTGTGACCCGATAGGCTTCCGAATATGTTGGCCGTAGACACAAAGTGCAAATTACGAAAATGCCCTTCATACCTAATGATCACGGGATAGCGTCTAGCAACGCACCGTGACCCTCAATCATCGGAAGAGTCAAATGCAAGGACTACTACCTTTCATGTGAAGCGATTACCGTGTAAGTTACAATCCTATCGCAATAATAATATCCATACGATCGTATCTCGAGTGTCAATACAAGATAACGATCATATCTTATAATATGGATATCATGCTCTCTCGGAATAACACATTTACTCCCACTTTGCAAAGATTCTCGAGAGCTAGACATTCCTTATAAGAAGTCTATTTCGGATATTCAATCCCAATCATAGGATATGCGATTCCCGGACGACCAAACATGTATACTCCGCATGCTTCAATATCATACTCAATCACTACCGCATGATCACCCTATGGATAGGGGAAATCTCAATAGTGTCAAAGCATTACAATCCACACCGTGATGCCATGAAGACTCTGGTCTTAAGGATAATTACACAACCTCCACATAGTGTGACACTTAACGTAAGTGGTCAGTCTAACATACGCATTCTCTAATACACGTCCCCGTACAGTCCAAGTGTCTCTACACTTCGATAGACGAGATCTATCCCTATCTTTAATAAGATAGAAGACATCCAATATGTGCTAGCCTGATCATACTATCAATGTCCCATTTGACAATACATACGACTAGAGACATTTAAGCATCAAACTTATTAAAGTGATTAGAGATCTCATCAACCATAATCACTTAGAGATCTCATCAACCATAATCACTATCATGGTTTCTCTATCACAGTTTGGCACTAGGGACGTTACTATATATATACTACCAATAACATGAAAATAAACAATATATAATAACAAAAGTGCTGTTATTAATCATAATAAAGTTATTACATGAACTAAAATAGACTATAAATGACCCAACCCGGTCGGATCCCGTCCAACCCGATTTGGGTTTAGGACACATATTCAACAATCTCCCACTTGGCCTAAAGCCAATCACCCATATGCCTAAGCCCTTGCATGCGAACATATTTCTCATGCATTGCTTGTGACAATGCCTTAGTTAACGGATCAGCTATGTTATCATCCCTGTGGACTTTCTCTATCTTTACATCTCCTCTATCTACTATCTCTCTAATCAAGTGATAGAGTTGTAGCACATGTTTGGAATTTTGATGAGACCTTGGCTCCTTTGAATGAGATATCGCCCTATTGTTATCACATTACAGTGGCACTTGACCTTCAATGGAGGGAACCACACCAAGTTCAATAATGAACTTCTTCATCCAAACTGCTTCATTTGCCGCCTCCGAGGCTACTATGTATTCGGCTTTCGTTGTAGAGTCCGCAGTAGTCTCCTGCTTGGAACTCTTCCAGCTCACTGCTCCGTCGTTAAGCGTGAAACCAAATCCAGACTGTGACTTAAAGTCATTCTTGTCGGTTTGGAAACTGGCATCTGTATAACCTCATAATACTAAATCATCGTTCTCAAAAATTAGGAACATATCCCTAGTACGTCTCATGTACTTGAGAATATTCTTGACTACAACCCAGTGACCATCATCTGGGTTGGACTGGTACCTACTAGTCGTACTAAGAGGGTACGAGACGTATGGTCTAGTGCATAAATGGCATACATGATGGACCCGATAGCCGAAGCATAAGGGATCCTACTCATTTGTGATCTTTCCTCCCCTGTCTTAGGACTCATTCCCTTCGACAGGTAGACCCCATATGACATGGTCATCAATCATTTATTGGACTGCTCCATGCTGAATCTCTTCAGCATCTTGTCTATATAAGTGGATTGCGACAGACCGAGCAACCTCTTAGATTTATCTCTATAGATCTTGATTCCTAGAATATAGGCTACATCACCCAAGTCCTTCATGGAGAAGTTCTTGGATAACCAAGCTTTGACTGACTGTAACACAGGCACATCCTTCCCTATGAGCAATATGTCGTCTACATAAAGCACTAGGAACACAATGACACTCCCATTAACCTTCTTGTAAACATAGGGCTCATCTTCATTCTTGATGAAATCAAACTGTTTGATTATCTCATCAAAGCGAAGATTCCAACTACGAGAAGCTTGCTTTAATCCATAAATGGATCTTTGCAGTTTACACACCATCCTGGCGTCATTGGTTGTTAAACCCTCAGGCTGTGTCATAAACACCTCCTTAGACAGGTTCCCGTTAGGAAAGCTGTTTTCACATCCATCTGCCAGATTTCGTAATCATGGTATGCTGCAATAGTGAGCAAAATTCTAATGGATTTTAACATGGCAATAGGCAAAAAGGTTTCGTTATAGTCAACTCCTTGTCTTGGCTTATAACCTTTTGCCACTAACCTAGACTTGTAGGTAGTCACGTTACCGTCCATATCGGTTTTTCTCTTAAAGACCCATTTGCACCCTATAGGAACTATTCCTTCAGGTGGATCAACCAAATTCCAAACTTGGTTGTCTTTCATGGATTCCATTTCAGAGTTCATGGCATCTAGCCATTTCTCTTTGTCATGCCTTAATAGCACTTCCTCATAAGTTTTAGGGTCCTCATCTTCCATGAGATACATGCTAGTGTACCTTTTGGGTTCACGGCGTTCCCTGGTGGATCTTCGAGGTGCTAGTGTGTATACGATAGAGGTTGGCGTCACATCAGTGTGTGGCGTCTCCTCTACTTCTATCAACTGACTGTTATCCGTAGGTGGTTCTTGAATTTCTTCAAGATCAATCATACTCCCACTGACCCTATCCAGAATAAACACTTTTTCCAGAAAATGGCCAGTCCTGGAAACAAACACCTTCTGTTCTCCTAGATGGTAAAATCGGTATCCCCTAGTTTCTCTGGGATAATCCACAAACAGACATTTGTCTGATCTAGCCTGTAATTTGTCAGGAATCATCCACTTCACGTAAGTCAGACAACCCCAAGGTCTAAGACATGCCAGATTCGGTTTCTTCTTAGCCCATACCTCGTATGGTGTAGAATCAACCGTCTTTGTTGGAACTCGGTTCAGTGTATAGGATGCGGTTTCTAGAGCATACCCCCAAGATGATTTTGGGAGAACTGCATAGCTCATCATGGATCGTACCATGTCTAACAAGGTACGGTTCCTCCTTTCAGACACGCCATTCATTTGTGGCGTTCCAGGAGTTGTCCATTCAGGTAGAATCTCATTCTCCTTTAAGTAGTCTTGAAACTCTCCATCTAGGTATTCACCACCTCGATCGGATCGAAGTGTTTTGATTTCTTTACCTAGTTGTTTCTCAACTTCACTTCTGAACTCCTTGAACTTTTCAAAGGCCTCAGACTTATACTTCATTAAGTACATATAACCATAGCATGAATGGTCATCAGTGAAAGTTAAAATAAGAGTATCATCCTTTGGCTTGAACTGACATTGGGCCGCATACATCAGTATGTATGAGCTCAAGTAACTCATTGGATCTTATCCCTTTGCCACTGAAATGTGACTTTGTCATCTTTCCAAGTAAACAAGTCTCGCATGTATCAAACGATTCTTAATCGAATTGATCCAATAATCCATCTTTATGGAGTTTGGAAATGCGGTTCTTATTTATATGGCCAAGTCTACAATGCCATAAGTAGGATTCATTCATTTCATTTGTTTTGGCTTTCTTGTTGTTTATATTAAGTACTTCAACATTCACATCTAATATGTAGAGACCATTGCTAAGTATGCCAGTACCATAAAAAATTCCATCACGTGAAAAAGAATAACATTTATTCTCAAACGTAAAAGAAAATTCTTCAACATCCAATGCTGAAATTGAAATAATGCTCTCCGTAAGAGCAGTAACAAAATAACAGTTATTGAAATCTAGTACTAGCCCACTGGGAAATGAAAGAAAATAAACTCCTACGGCAAGTGCAGCAACACTTGCTCCATTCCTAACGAGTAGGTCCACCCCTCCTTTCCTCAGTTCTCTAGTTCTTCTTAGTGCCTGCATATTCGTATAAATATAAGAACCACAACCAGTATCTAATACTCAGTGGTTCGACTTAGAAGAAGCAATATTGATCTCAATCATAAACATACCTGAAGCCGATGTGGAGGTGGTGCCGCCACCGCCTCTCCACCTTTTTTTTTTCTTTGTGTGCACTAATTACGAATCAATATCATAATGATTTAATCTATTGGATCTAATTTACTACGCGAATAAAAGATGCTTATTGCTTAAGCTCGAAGACCGCTCTGATACCACTGTTAGGAAATCAATCGAGTAGCGCAGCGGAATTTAAAAAATTGAATTCCCGATCTAGGATCGTCTCCATTTAAACAATAAACATATAAGAGAGGGGACGGTACTATTACCTTGGTTGATCTAAAAGATTGACGCTTTGACCGTCCAGTAGGAGTAGTTGTGCGCGAGCCGTCCAAGTGTCCGGCATCTACCAGTTATCCACACAAGCACCTCACTGGAATCCCACCAAGGATTGCTATTAGAAAAACTCAATTGCTAGGTCGACCTTTTCTCTCTCTACATTCTCTCTCTAAGAAACTCTCTTATTGTTCACAAGAACAATTAGCTCTTGAAATTATGGTGTACTATACAAGAGCTTGGCAACGGCGCCCCTTGTATTCTCAAAATACTTGGGGAACAAGTCTGGAGTAGAGTGGAGAGAAAGAAACATTTTCCAAATAAAATAAGGAAAATCCTTAGATTAATTTATCTCATTTAATTTAATATCTTATATCAAATATTTTCAAGATATTGTCATTATCTAATATTGACTATCTTTATCTTATTACCATAAATCTATTTTTTCAAAATCAATTAATATCCAATATTAATATTATTGTAATCTTATTAATTAAATTGCCCAATTAAATGTATCCTATAAAAAAGATGGCGCCAATAATTAGCCAAATTCACGTGTTGGCCAATATATATTTATATATATTTATTTAATTAATATACTTAATATCTTGTATTATATTTATTCATAATAAATAAATACCACCATATTAATTTACTACTATAACATTTATAGTCTTGAGATAAACTTTTCTTATTTGGTCATCAACTATAAACACATTTTAATCCGACCCGATGTTCATATGTGTGTGACCCGATAGGCTTTCGAATATGTTGGCCGTAGACATAAGGCGCAATTACGAAAATACCCTTTACCTCTAACGATCATTGATAGCGTCTAGCAACACGTCCATGACCCCCAATCATCGGAAGAGTCAATACGCAATGACTACTACCTTTCATGTGCTCGGTTAACGTGTAAATAGAATCCTACCGCTGTAATATTATCCATACGGTCGTACGTCGAGTGTCAAGAATTGAGAAGAATGAGAAGGGAGGAATTACTCTAAGATTATGAAAATGACAGGGATCGGACGGTATTTATAGTGGTGAATTTTTCAAAATTTAGGGATGATTAAAACAACCGTTACAATTTATAAATACTGGGTAAAATACGAAAAGAGTTATAAAAAATTTGCTCCTGGTTTGCATAAACCAAGAGAGCAATTGATGTAATACAATTTATGTACTACATTATCTGGGCGTATAACTAGATTCGTATATACTGGGTAAAATACGAAAAGAGTTATAAAAAATTTGAACGGACGGGCGTCCACTACCCCAGACGCCCGTTTAAATGGAACAGAAGCGAAACAAAAAAAAACTTTTTACCTTACAAAAAACAGAACTAAAAACAAAATATCTAAATTAAATTACTAACGAAAATAAAAACTAGACAACCGTCCGATTCCCCGCCAACGGCGCCAAAAACTTGTCTCGGATTTTATCTAAGCAAAAATAAACAAGTAATAAATTTATAAATCCGGTATACCCCAAGTGCAGGGATCGTAGTATAGCAACTAATACCGGGTCGATCTCACAGGGAATCGGGGTTGTTTATTCTAGTTTTTATTAACTAACCTAAGTATGTCACGATTACTACTACTAAAAAGATTATAACAAAATAAAACAATCAACAAGTAACAAAGCTAAAAACAATAATACGAAAGTAAACTGGACAGAAGATCGAGATCTAAAGCCAGGAAAAGATGGTTGCGAACAAGATAACTAAACTAAGTTTATTCTAAATCTATTATGAAATAAAGATTGTAAATCTACTAAGCAATTCAAGTTCAAGTGAGTTAATCAATAATTTACGAACGAACAAGCTATTGATCCACCTATCCTACAACAATCAATTTCTATCTCGATTATCTCGTGATTTCTAACCAAGTTGTGATTCACCTAGCCAAGGTATGAACTCCTAATTTCTTAGACAAGTTCGCCTATTAATCTTCTATCTTTCGATCCTAAAGATTAACGCTTTCTAACCCATGGTGTGAAATTTATAAGTTTCTAACCTAGAAAACTAACCTAATAACTCTCGTTATTTAGATCAAAGATCTATTCTTTATCATGGCGATCTAGGGTTTAACATGATTCTCATCAATATAAACAATCAACATGCAAAGATCTTTCGATATAAATTGCGTAAATAACATGATAAACATGATAAAGAGACAACTTGAATTAAATACTCACAAGACAATCGAGAAACGAAACTGAATTGTTGATCGGATGGCTTCACAACGCTTGTTCAATAGAGGTCTAGCCTCTTAACATCACCTTTGAGCTCGAATTACTTGAATAAAAGTACATAAAAGTGTATGATCTAAACTAGAGATTTAAAGGCATAAACTTTGAGTAAAAACTAATAAAAATCGCAGCTAGGCCGCCCCTAGGGTTTAGGGTTCGAATAATGATGTTATTGGGGTCTAAATACGCTGCCTTTATATAGATTTCAGAGGCGGTTTGGCTAAGTCGGTTTATGGACGGGCGTTCACTCTGCTGGACGCTCGTTCGGTCTTCAGTATCAACTTCGAATCGGGCCGAGTCATGATCAGACGCCCGTCCTTCTTTAATTTGGACGCTCGTTCACTAAATATCTCAAATCTCTGAATCAAACTCTTCAGCCTGGACGCTCGTCCAATATGCCAGACGCCCGTCCAACTGGACGGGACTTGAACGCTCGTTCAATGGACTTGAAATTCGATTTCTCCATCTTTATCTCTTTTCTTCTATTCAAATCTTCCTTATCTCTTTTTCATCAATTAAATCCGACATTTATCTTCACTTAATCATCTTTTGAGCCGCAATTATGCATCTACAAGTTATTAAAAACATCGCAAAATGTAATAATATCCAAATAAACATAAAATCATCAATAAAGCACATAAATTAACCAATTTTGCGATTAAACCGTTTAAAAACTCATTTGCTCAATAAATCAATTAAACACTTAATTTCTATGCGAATTATACGAATATGGAGAGAATTGTTACAAAATATAACGATATAAATCATATAAAATCACCCTTAACAACTCCCCCACACTTAGCTTTTGCTCGTCCCGAGCAAAACAAGACAAAATCAAAGCTCGAGACAAAAAAAAACAGACATCTCAGCAAATATAACACATATAGTCAATAACTTAGAGGTTTACCCCGGTGTGTGTGCAGAGCCATAACAAACTTCCACTAAGTCCAAACTTGAAAATTTCAAAGCAAACTAGCTAATACCCCCCTTCAAACTGGAGATAGATGATACTTATAAGATGTACCCTACAAAACGTGACATATCCCGAAAAAGATGATAGAATACATCTAGGGCCTTTCTGATATACTCAGAGGATAATCCCTACAACATATCTGCTAGTTTATACTGGGGATAAGGTATACGATAACTAAGTCTTTTATTCATTTCATACTAGATTCCTCATATAAGTTGATTTAACTATTTTCACATTTAAACGCACATCAGAATGAGCTCTTGCCCTGTCATAGCAGAATAGGATATTCAAGATATACCCTACCTTACTCAAATCATAAGGGAACTTCTTCTGACTGTCGTGAGCTTTTGGTCATCATAGCGGTATAGGACATTCGTGATATGACCTACCTCACTCAAATCATCGACCAGCTTTCGACACACACAATTAATTCATTTAAAATTCAACTTTTTCAACAACTTTAGTTACGCTTTACTTATCACATTCAAACCTCAGATATTCACAGTATATCATACTTTAGATCTAAACACAAACTATCATAATCGTCACGATACATACGTTAGCACTAAGCACACGACTTATAAGATAATCAAAAATCACTAATCCAAAGGGGTATAGCTTTACATTATAGCTCATCATTCACTACGGCTCGTGAAAAATATATATCGGGTGAAACAACTAACTTACTGGACATACAGTATATAGCATCAATGACTATTCAAAAAAAAAACGAACAAATATTATGCATTGCTTACTCGGGACAGAACAAAAATTTTGAAAAATTTATCTCATTTTGCATAGAAACATAACGAAGTAAGCAAATGATCGATACACATAACCATTCCCCTCCCCCACACTTAAACCACAACATGTCCTCAGGTTGTGCAGAAAGTAAAAAGAAATGAAGTACTTAGCTGATTGCGTAGATATTCGAGCCGTTGGTCAGGCTGGTGCATGAAAAGGCCAACGCTCTCGAAGGCGTATAGAACTCGTTCCAACATTACTCAAATGTTACCTCGACAAAACGTCTAGAAAGATATCTGCACTACTTGACAACCACAGAAGAAATCTCGGGGAAAACAGGGAAATATGATCCCAAAAAATGAAAAAGAATGATAAGGATAAAGATAAAAAAAAGAATAATCATTCAGCACAATAAAAATCGAAAATAATAGCAATGTCAATCATCGAAATACAAGACAAAGTATGAAATCGCCTTATGGTGGACTTGATCCATCGAAAATAAGAAGCATACGGAAACCGATAGTAGCTTACAAAAGAGAAATACAATGAATCAGCAAGAAACAACAATAGTAGCATGATACAACCAAATCGAAGATGAAAATACGAAATACAGAATCAGAAATCAGTCAGGGTTGCCTCGGGGGTGTAGAATCATCAGCCGGAGGTATATCACCCGCAGGAGTAGTAGAAGAAGGTCCAGGCTGTGACGTAGTAGCCCCTGCTGCCGTTTCAGTCTGCTCCTCATCCGAAGACGACTCACTATGAAGAACATCCGCAATGGCCTGCTCGATGTCGTCGGAGAAGACATAATCCATAGTACTCGGATTGAAGATCCTGTCGTCCCTCGGAGGGCGATTCTCACTCATACACCGCAAAATAGACAAGATATTGTTCGTGAAGTCCTAATATCCTCCATCCAATCCCGTACAACGTTAGCCATGCTCAACTTCATCCGGACCGAGGAGATAAAGTAGGAAGGGGAGAAACCTGGAGGCGGTGCCTTGAAGTGGAGCCGGGCTCATGTGCCTCTGTACCCTCAGACTGTCCCGAAGATCGTACTCTCTCCCGCTGCAAGTATCTAGGATTCTTCGGCTTGTGATCATTTTTGTATTCCGGCACTCCAGCATCTATGCATAAACCGTGGATCAAATGCGGACATATCAAACATCTTGCATATACTTTCTGATTTGTGGCTATCTCATCGAAAATGGCTTGACCGACATCCACATTCAGCTTAAAATTCAAAGCATACAACATCCCGAGGTCACCAATGTGAAAATGAGTCAGGTTGTTCTTAGGTAACAACCTGTTCTGAATAAACCGACATTGGACCTTCCAATCCTCCGTCCAACTCGTTGTGACCAACTCCTTTCTATCTCAGCCAGGTCTGAGTGTCCACGGCACATCCGGGCACACCAACAATCGTAAATCCTCCAACGGATCCTCTCCCGCATCCTGCTTAGCTTTTATAGCCTCCTTATAGTCCAACCCCTCAAAAGGTGCCAAGTTGTATTTCTCATTTATAACCTTAGGCGCCAACGGTACCTTTACTCCCCTTACCATCACAACTCCGGCTTCCAAATCCGTTTCTGAGCAATTTGCATAAAATTCTCGCACTAACGTCGCATTAACCGGAGTCCTCGGGGTCTTCATCAATGCCCCCCACTTTCTATCCGTAAGCATTTTAACAAAAGCGGGATCAACCTTGGTCTCAAGGACGGCTCGCTCTATTAACATCGTCCTCGTAACATAGTGCTTATTATACACCTCGAAAGCCTTAGGATTAATGAACCTACGAGCCAAGGGAATAGGGATAGGAGGTCTCACATTCTGTCTAGCCGGTTGCGCTCTCTCCGTTGCTTCCTCGGTTCTAGGCCTAGATGCCTCACTACTCCATTCACCCCTAGGAAGTCTCACTAAAGGCACATCATCAGTATCTGAACCAGATTCAGACTCATCACGCAGTGGTGCTCGAGATTGAGCTTGTGTAGACCTAGGAAGACGTTCTCTTATAAGCACACCCCGGTTAGGATCAACTAAGGCAGGATCTACGACCTTTGGCCTCTTACTTGGTTCATTTGCAACTCCCTTACCATGCCTCTTTTGTACCCCTTTACGCACCATGATTAACTCAGGCTAAACCAACAACCATCCCAAACCACAATTCAAACAAACTACCCGTTTATCGTCCAAACGGGATTTCAAAACCAATTCAACACCAAAACCACAATGCAACCCATCCATGATCCATCAACATCACCCCAATCATCAACAAGGCAAGAAATAAAAACAAAACAAGAGAAAAAAAACAAATAAGGTAAGATTCATATAAAAGAGTCGACTCGAAGATCGAACTAAAAAAATGAAATAACTCTTGAAAAGTTGATAAAAACTTACCAAATAGGATGATGGGATGATGATAAAGAGGATTAGAAGTCCAAACAAAGCCAAATCGAACACAAAAATCGAATCTTTTGCTTCAAAAGGTCAGACTATAAAGGTCACTGAATCCGATTAAATGTTGTTTGTTGGAGGATTTGGAGTGAAAAATCGAAAAGAGGGGATTGAGAGCTGTTGATAGAGCCTTGAATTGCTCAATTTGGTTTAGAAATAAGGATTTTAGGGCAAAAAGGGTGGAGAAGTCGGGTTTGAAATTTGAAAATTCAGGATTCGAATGAAGCTCAGGGTTGGAGGTATTTATAGGAACAGGGTTGAACGGGAGTCCAGACAACCGGACGAGCGTTCACTGGGGATGGTATGAACTGGACGGGCGTCCAGAATAAACAGACGCTCGTCCAAGTTTGAAAAACGAATACAGAGTTGGAAGGAGTTAGGTGGACGGGCGTCCACTGAGAATGGACGAACGTTCGCATAGAAAAACAACCCAGACGGGCGTCCATCACTATGGACGGACGTCCAATGCAGAAAATAAGCAACACTATATAATTTCCATTCAATTCAAATTCCAACTTGCATTTTCTCATTAAAACTAAATAAAACTTCAATAATACAAAAGAAAACTAGAACAAAACATAAAACACTAGAAAATAGTGGGTTGCCTCCCACCGAGCGCTTTTGTTTAACGTCGTTTGCTCGACGAAACGGCCTAACGACGCTAGTCATCGTAAATCTCCGCCCAATCCGCAATCCGGATCAGACGGCGGAGCATGTCAATAGCGGGGAGGAAAATCATACTCGTCCGTAAAGCCCGGTCCTCGCCGGCAACATCCACTCCTCGGAAATGCTCAGCTTGCAGCACTAGCACCAAGTCAGTCAGCATCGGATCATTGAGGATTGTATACGGTCGTCCTAAAGTCTCCTGCAGGTCCTCTGTACTAAAATCTCCACCTCCCGAAACTTGGGGTACAAGTAATAACATAGGTGACAGTCCTGATACGGGTGCTAATGTCGAAATCTACGTCCAATATGATCGTCCCTCCGGGTCCGTCATCTAGAGTGATAAGTGGGATCCTCTTAAGTAAAGGAAACTCGTGCGGTAGAACTCCAAAATCCATATCTAAAAACACAACTTAACTGACAGATACAAACACAATCTTAATAAGACTTAATACTTAAACAACTAAATCAAACTGTTGGGGAGATTTTGCATCATTAAAACAAAAGAAAATTTATAAAACCTATACTACCATGCAAAACTACCTCCTAACCGGCCGAATACCGGGTAGTTGCTAGTAAAGTTGGATAAGTACGGGTATCGATCCTCAGGGAATTGGGATGTTGAATCTAATTTTATTAATCCTCTCAATTGTTACTCAAGAAAACAAATAAACGAAAGAACGAACAAATAAACTCATAGAACAAGTAAACTAAATCTAAACTAAAACGAAATAAAACTAAACTAAACTAATGATACATGGGCTCAAACAATGTACAAACTAAGTGATCTCAATCCTAGTTCATCTCATGACTTTAATTCAAATTGTGGTTTCACCTTTTCACGAGACATAAACCCCTAATTCCTTAGTGAATTTATTCTCAAGCTATGGATTCCTAATTCCTTAGTGAGTCCAATTTATCAATCTCTCATCTTCCGAATGTTGAGATCGATTTACCAAACAAAACTCGGTGTAGATTCAGGTTAACTTCCGTATTTTAGAATCTAACAACCTAGATAATTAACCAATTAATTTGTCACATAATTAATGATTAAAGATCCTATCTTTCTATGGTGATCTAACGTTACGCAACTCTCGTATGTTGTAAACGTATCAATAGCAACCGATCTCTCGATCTAATTCACATCATAGCATCAAAATCATAGAACGATACAAAATAAATTAAAGATCATAAAAAACGAATAAGGACTGAATAAATTAAATAAATAAACTCACGTAGTTTGGTACATGATTGAATCCATGAATCGACGAACGGAAGAAACGAAAAAAAACTACATCCTAATCTAACCCGGATCACCCGAGCACAAGGCTCGGGTGACCGGCCTTGAACCAAGAAAAGCCGCCGCCCGTTTGTATATACCGCGGCTGGAAATAATGTGTTGAATTATGGGGATATAGGTTTTCAATACATGCTCGCATATATATAGGAAAAGAGAGGCGGCCGGGAGACAATTAGGGTAACAAAGTATGTCGGTGAAGCAATGCATGAAAAATGCGGTTTGGATTAATCCTAATTTAGGTAGGAGATTTCTAAAATTCATATCTTGAGTTGTAGACCTCCAAAAATTATGATCCGAATGTCATAATTAAGCCCTCGGAAAACTCTACAACTTTCATTAAGGACTCTTCTTCAGAAAACGCCTTTTTGACTAGCCCGTCGTATCCCGAGTATATTTCGGGATTTTCCAATACCACAGCATCATTATTCAAACTTGTAACGCTCATATCTCGGGCCTCGTAAGTCGGAATGAAGTGATTCAAGATCCTGTAGAATCCTCTCTTCAAGCCCTACAACTCTTCTCTTGAGGTCGAGAGTCAAATCAGTGTATATCATATCAAGAACTGCGTCGGAAGTTCGGCTGCTTGAATGCTTCATTCCAAGCTTTATCTCCATCTTCCTTCCATTTCACTTCTCTTCCATGCAAAACCTCATCATTTAATCCTCTTGCATGCCAAAATATGTATCTACAATATAGGAAAATATACCAAAGCATAACACAATCCCAAAATAACATAAAATCACCAAATAAGCATATAAATCGATACGTTTTCATATTTAACCATTAAAAACACCATTTACTCAATATTTACATACTACGCTCAAAATCTATGAAAATCACACGAATGTAGGGGAAATTGATATAGAAAATATATGTAAAATTCACTATAAATTAGCCCTTAACAACACCCCCACACTTATCTTTTTGCTCGTCCTCGAGTAAAACAAAACATAAACCAAGCTCGAGACAAATAAACATCCATACAAATATGAAGTATATTCAATAACTTAGAAGTTCACCCGTGTAGTGTGTGCATAGCCAAAATAAACTTCCACTAAGTTCCACAATTTGAAAGTTATTCAAACCAAAACTAGCCCGGTTTCCCATCTAAGTTAGAAATATTCAAAAATTATAACAAGCACTTTACAAAACATACATATCCCAAAAAGAAATAGTAGAGAATATCTAAAACATTTCGACGGACTCGGAGGATAATCCCTACAACATATCCTTCGGTTTATACCGGGTATAAGATTAACGATAACTAAGTCCTTACTTATTCATAATAATATATTTCAATATTTTCACTTTTTTCACACTTTTCTAACACACATCGAATAAGCTTTTGCCCTCATAGCGAGAATAGGACATTTCAAGATAATCCCCTACCTTACTCCAATCATAAGGCAAACTATAAACCGACCGTCGTGAGCTTTTGGTCATCATAGTGGAATAGGACATACGTGGTATGACCTACCTCACCCAAATCATAAACCAGCCTTCCGACACACACAATTACAATTATGTTTACTTAGAGATTTCTGGCTGGCAGTGGGAAATATTATTTTCTAGTAGCACAGACCACTGAGCATAACACCTCAAGTAAACAATTTATTACTATTTCAAAGACTTAATCACGTTTCACTTATCACATTCAAACCTACGGATATTCACAGTATGTCATACTTTAACTCTAGAATACAAACTACTAAACTTTTCAAGAATTGTACATAAGCAAAGAAACATGCTATAATCATCAAAAATCTCCAACTAAAATGGGGTAGGCTTTCAACATTTAGCTCATCATTTACTATGGCATGTGAAAAAGAGTGTCGGGTGAAACAACTAAAATTACTAAATATACAGAATATAGCATCAATGATATAAACTCAAGCAAAGATATGCTTTGTCTACTCGGGATATAACAAAAATTTGAAAAATTTAGCACTTTTCATAGAAATATAATAGATTAAGCAAATGAACGTAGATACATAAACCATCTATCCCTTCCCCCACACTTAGATTGCAACATGTCCTCATGTTGTGCAAAATAAAAGAAAAGAGAACTTAGCTGATTGTAGTTCTAAAGAAGCAAGTCTGGAATGGGTGCACCTCACCCAGAAATGCTTGACGAATCCAGTAGACTGTGGACCATCCACCGGAAAACTGATATCGTCTGAAACGCACAATTGCTAACGAAAACATCCTGCACACTTGAACAAACATGAAATACCTCGGGGCTAGGGGGAAGATAACATATAAAGCACAGGAAAGGAAGTCTAGAGAATTTTTAGATTAAGCTCATATACAAACTAACTCCTAACCGACCAAATATCGGGTAGTTGATAGTAAAGTTGGATAAGTACGGGTATCGATCCTCAGGGAATTGGGCTGTCGAATCTAACTTATTAATTCTTCTTTATTAACCTAAACCTAAACTAAAACGGAAAATAAACTGGACAGAGGATTGTTAATCCAAAGCCAGGAAGGATAAAAGCGATAAAAACATAAATAAAACTACATCTACGAAAGCGGTAAATCTATCTACTGAACAACCATAAACAAACCATGATCAACCTCTTCCCAACAACCATCACCTCACCGAAGAAAATAAGATTAACACATATTTATTCACAAGTTATCTTGGATTATTATCTTATCTAAAGAAGCGTTTCCTCTTCCGATTTATCACGCCATTCATTAGTTTACCTTCCGGTCTTAACTAATATCGATACAAATCAAAGATATGGATGAAATCCTAATCTAACAACATTATCCCTCAACTTCCGTTTGTTGGAATAATAATTGTCAATCTCCCTCACGACAATCTAATGAATCTATTAACTTCCGTTATCTAAATTCGATTAACATGCGGCATAAAAACATGAAAGAGAACAAGAACAACTTAATGAAATAAACACGTGAAAAATCCTATCTTTCCGGTAACGGTGATATCCCTCGATTCCAATCTAAGATAATCTTGCATCAAATTAATTAAATTGTGGTTCTCTCGTAAACCTAGATATTTAACCTACGAACTTCCGTTATGTATAGATTAAAGATCTACTCTTTCCTATGGTGATCTAAACTACACCGACTTCCGTCATACGGTAGCATCAAATCATGCAATCATCTTCCGATTTATATTGCAAGATACAAATAAACATAGAAAAGAAACAATTCGAATTAAAACTTACAAAACATCCATCGAAAAAGAATTAAAGTTGCAATTTGGAAAGAGGGAGCTTCAAGGCTCATCCATGGCTGCTCAACTTCATCATCACTCGAACAAGAAGAAAGAAAAACGAACTAACTACCTAATCTAACTAACCTCCGGCCGACCAAGCATGGAGCTTGGCCGGCCGGGCCGCTCTCTCTCGCTCGAAATTTAGGGTTCAAGAGAAGGTTTGGGCGTATTTGATAATGATTAGGGTCGAAGAGAGCCTTGTATTTATAGAAAATCGAGGCGGTTGCTACAATAACGGTGCCGGACGCCCGTTTGAAGATCCGGACGCCCGTCCACTATTTTCAAGCAACGGCATCCAAACTTGTAACGCTCATATCTCGGGGCTAGGGGAGTAAAACATATAAAGCACAGGAAAAGAAAGGTCGAAGAGATTTTTCAACTTAGGCTCACATAAAGATGGAAAACACATACATGAAATATTACAAAATAGTAGGCTAGGTGCAATTACATGTAAATGCAATACGATGCAAACTACATGAAAAATCCTAAAAATAAAATAAAAACGAGGTAGTATTACGGAAACCGACAGTTAACTACGCTCAAGAAAAATAAAAGAAAGAAATAAATGATGTGGTGTTACGGGAACTGACAGTGACCACACTTAAGAAAAATAAAAGGAAAAATAGAAAAACAATGCAACTATATGAAATGCAACTAAATGAAATGCATTTAAATGATATGCAAAAAGAAAATAAAATAAAAGAAAGAAAAACTAGCCCACTATATGCAACACGACATATATATAAACGTCTACCACATAATGACAGGTTACGATAAACGACAGTGCTGTCACTAGTGCCGACGCGCCTTAAGACTTATCGAAAGTGATAGACTTATGGAAACCAACAGTCATCTATCTAAACAGGTATAACTCATATGGAGAAAGGACGTAGCATACGGAAAACCGACAGTAGCTACCCATATGAACTATAAAAACAAAGGAAGCACGTAAGTCTTAAAAGCTTAAAAGATTCATCGGAGCGGTATGTAGCATACGGGAACCGACATTAGCTACTAATTAACAAATAGACCAGTTATAGCTTACGAGAACCGACAGTCACTATAACTTGCCTAGATGAATCATGTATAAGAAAAAAAAATTAATCAATTATTTAACATGGATCGGTAGATGGAAAGATGTAAACATGTAATTTCAGGACATCTACGTAAAAAGAGATAGCCACAGAAGCTCAAATTAAAGTATCCATATCAAATAAAGCATTAAAAATCAAATTGAGAAGAAATCTGGAACCTGGACTGGCGTTCACTAATTCAAACGGGCGTTTAAAACTTATGCAGGCCGGACGGGCGTTTAGATATATGGACGTCCGTCTGGTCCTTGAAAACGAACGTAGCGATACGTTTTGGAACGGACGAGCGTCCAACAAACCGACGCTCGTTTACCCGCATGTTAGGGATCGGACGGGCGTTCACTTACCCGAACGCTCGTCCAACGATCCGAATTTGCATAGAAAACGCAGGAAACACAGCAAACCCTAATTTCTTAAAAGATCATACATCAAATATCACAGAGCAGCCACATCAAATTAAAGCACAGAGGGTTAGACTTAGAAAACACTTGACATATAAACTTCACGTAAAACAAGTTGAGTAAAAAAACTTTTGCACATTCTTAACCTAACGGTCATCGAAACACGGCAAAATAAAAACTCTCAACTTGGTATACGCTACTTTTATTAAAAACAAAAATAAAACGTAACAAAATCGAGAACTAACAAAACTAGATTCAACATGACACCTATTCCCCGGCAACGGCGCCACTTTTGTTGGGGAGATTTTGCATCATTAAAACAAAAGAAAATTTATAAAACCTATACTACCATGCAAAACTACCTCCTAACCGGCCGAATACCGGGTAGTTGCTAGTAAAGTTGGATAAGTACGGGTATCGATCCTCAGGGAATTGGGATGTTGAATCTAATTTTATTAATCCTCTCAATTGTTACTCAAGAAAACAAATAAACGAAAGAACGAACAAATAAACTCATAGAACAAGTAAACTAAATCTAAACTAAAACGAAATAAAACTAAACTAAACTAACGATACATGGGCTCAAACAATGTACAAACTAAGTGATCTCAATCCTAGTTCATCTCATGACTTTAATTCAAATTGTGGTTTCACCTTTTCACGAGACATAAACCCCTAATTCCTTAGTGAATTTATTCTCAAGCTATGGATTCCTAATTCCTTAGTGAGTCCAATTTATCAATCTCTCATCTTCCGAATGTTGAGATCGATTTACCAAACAAAACTCGGTGTAGATTCAGGTTAACTTCCGTATTTTAGAATCTAACAACCTAGATAATTAACCAATTAATTTGTCACATAATTAATGATTAAAGATCCTATCTTTCTATGGTGATCTAACGTTACGCAACTCTCGTATGTTGTAAACGCATCAATAGCAAACTGATCTCTCGATCTAATTCACATCATAGCATCAAAATCATAGAACGATACAAAATAAATTAAAGATCATAAAAAACGAATAAGGACTGAATAAATTAAATAAATAAACTCACGTAGTTTGGTACATGATTGAATCCATGAATCGACGAACGGAAGAAACGAAAAAAAAACTACATCCTAATCTAACCCGGATCACCCGAGCACAAGTCTCGGGTGACCGGCCTTGAACCTGATAAAAAGCCGCCGCCCCGTTTGTATATACTTGCGGCTGGAAATAATGTGTTGAATTATGGGGATATAGGTTTTCAATACATGCTCGCATATATATAGGAAAAGAGTGGCGGCCGGGAGACAATTAGGGTAACAAAGTATGTCGAATTTGAAGCAATGCATGAAAAATGCGGCCGGATTAATCCTAATTTAGGTAGGAGATTTCTAAAATTCATATCTTGAGTTGTAGACCTCCAAAAATTATGATCCGAATGTCATAATTAAGCTCTCGGAAAACTCTACAACTTTCATTAAGGACTCTTCTTCAGAAAACGCCTTTTTGACTAGCCCGTCGTATCCCGAGTATATTTCGGGATTTTCCAATACCACAGCATCATTATTCAAACTTGTAACGCTCATAT
The DNA here is from genome assembly GCA_036785695.1 of Gentiana straminea. Lineage (NCBI taxonomy): Eukaryota > Viridiplantae > Streptophyta > Magnoliopsida > Gentianales > Gentianaceae > Gentiana > Gentiana straminea. The sequence continues at coordinate 3,997,869 of JAVUPR010000298.1, forward strand.
CTCGGGCCTCGTAAGTCGGAATGAAGTGATTCAAGATCCTGTAGAATCCTCTCTTCAAACCCTACAACTCTTCTCTTGAGGTCGAGAGTCAAATCAGTGTATATCATATCAAGAACTGCGTCGGAAGTTCGGCTGCTTGAATGCTTCATTCCTAGCTTTATCTCCATCTTCCTTCCATTTCACTTCTCTTCCATGCAAAACCTCATCATTTAATCCTCTTGCATGCCAAAATATGTATCTACAATATAGGAAAATATACCAAAGCATAACACAATCCCAAAATAACATAAAATCACCAAATAAGCATATAAATCGATACGTTTTCATATTTAACCATTAAAAACACCATTTACTCAATATTTACATACTACGCTCAAAATCTATGAAAATCACACGAATGTAGGGGAAATTGATATAGAAAATATATGTAAAATTCACTATAAATTAGCCCTTAACACAAAGAAAAGCATAAAAAGAAAGCAACTAAGATAATAAGGGATATCTAGGATGCCCCCTAGTGGCGCTATTGGTTAATGTCGTTAGCTCGACACTCTTGTAGCTCAGCCTGGATCAGGCCATTTAACTTTTCTGCCAGCCACTACGTCGTATAAGCTTTGATCAGTAGTGTGGCTGCAGAAACAGCATCTAACACATGGGGTTAATTCTTTAATTGCCTTCCACACATGTTTAATCCTCCCCACGGTTGATTTCTTCTTCTTCTGACGACGTTTCAACTGTTGCTCCTTTTCAAACTCTTCCATGTCCCAACTACCTGCTAGAACTTCTTCAGAAGGACCACTACCGTCATCCTCAGAAAACAAATCGGGCGAAAACTCGTCAAATTTATTGACTTCTGAAGTACCATACCCAAGGATATCGAGGAATCGAACAATCAAAGGCTTTTCCTTGGCTTGACCAATGTAATGCTTGCAACTTTGACCATTCACTCGGAACGGCTGGTCACCATAACCTCGTAGTTCTAAAACACCTCCAGGAATGATTTGGAGAATTTCAAAGGGACCGGTCCATCGTGTCCTCAGCTTACCAGGGAACAGATGTAACCTGGAATTGTACAATAAAACTTGTTCCCCAACTTGGAATTCTCGCTTCTTGATTTTGGCATCGTGAAGGAGTTTCGTCTTTTCCTTATTTATCCTGGCACTTTCGTAGGCCTGAAGTCTAAATTCGTCTAACTCATGCAATTGCTGCAGTCGGTGTTTTCCACAAGATTGGATATCGAAGTTCAAAAACTTCGTGGCCCAATACGCTCTATGCTCTAACTCAACTGGCAAGTGGCATGGTTTACCATAAACCATTTGATAGGGTGATGTACCCATGGGGGTCTTATAGGCAGTTCGATATGCCTACAATACGTCATCCAACTTTAGACTCCAGTCATTTCTATGACTGTTCACGACTTTTTCCAGGATCTTCTTCAAACTTTAGTTGCTTCTTTCAACCAGACCACTAGTCATAGAATGATATGGTGTGCCAATTTTATGCCGGACACCATATTTCTCAAGCACTTTCTCCAGAGGTCGGTTGCAAAAGTGTGTCCCTTCATCACTAATCAAGGCGCGTGGACACCCGAATCTCACGAAGATGTTTTTCTTTAGAAACTTCATGACCGTCTTATGATCATTGTGAGACGTGGCTTGAGCCACCACCCATTTCGATACGTAATCCACGCAGACTAAGATGTATTTATTTCCACAAGATGATGGGAATGGTCCCATAAAATCGATGCCCCATACATCAAAGACTTCGCATTAAAGAATGGGTTTCAATGGCATGTCGAAATGCCTTGTTAAAGTTCCGGTTCTTTGACACCTATCACAAGCTTTACAGAAAGCTTCTGTATCCTTAAAGATCGTGGGCCAATAGAAGCCCGATTGAAAGATTTTAGCAAAGGTTTTCCAAGGACCAAAGTGACCGCCAGTGGGTCCACTGTGGCATTGCTCAATAATATCACGTTGCTCAGATTCAGGAACACATCTTCTCAGCAAACCATCTTTACAAATCTTGAAGAGGTAAGGTTCATCCAAAACGAATGTTTTCAAATCAGAGAAGAATTTCTTCTTCTCCTGATAGGACAATTCTGGATTAAGATATTGGGAATGAAGGTAGTTTACGATGGAAGAATACCATGGAACATCTGGAGCACAACCGTCGATAAGCATGACATTCTCCAGAGGAAAGTAAAGATCTATATCGTCAGGGTCATCCTTTTCCTCACTCAACATTCTTGAAACATGATCAGCCACTACGTTTTCACTGCCCTTTTTGTCTTTAATTTGGACATCAAACTCTTGTAGGATCAGTATCCAACGTAGTAAGCGCGGTTTAGGCTCTTTCTTTGTCATCAAGTATCGCAAAGCAGCGTGATCAGTCCACACAACCACTTGAGCACCCAACAAGTAACTACGAAACTTGTCCATAGCAAAACTTGTCCATAGCAACCTCTGGAGGAAAATCATACTCATCCTGCAAAGCCCAATCCTCACCAGCAACATCCACACCTAGGAAATGCTCAGCTTGCAGCACTAGCGCCAAGTCAGTCAGCATCGGATTATTGAGGATTGTGTACGGTCGTCCTAGAGCTGCCTGCAAGTCCTCTGTACTAAAATCTCCACCTCCCGAAACTTGGGGTACAATAATAACATAGGTGACAGTCCTGATACGGGTGCTAATGTTGAAATCTACGTCGAATATGATCGTCCCTCCAGGTCTGTCATCTAGAGTGATAAGTGGGATCCTCTTAAGTAAAGGGAACTCGTGCGGTAGAACTCCGAAATCCATATCTAAAAACACAGCTTAACTGATAGATACAAACACAATCTTAATAAGACTTAATACTTAAACAACTAAATCAAAGAAAAGCATAAAAAGAAAGTAACTAAGATAATAAGGGATATCTAGGATGCCCCTAGTGGCGCTATTGGTTAATGTCGTTAGCTCGACACTCTTTTAGCTCAGCCTGGATCAGGCCATTTAACTTTTCTGCCAGCCACTACCTCATGTAGGCTTTGATCAGAAGTGTGACTGCATAAACAGCATCTAACACATGTGGTTAATTCTTTAATTGCCTTCCACACATGTTTAATCCTCCCCACGGTTGATTTCTTCTTCTTCTGACAACGTTTCAACTGTTGCTCCTTTTCAAACTCTTCCATGTCCCAACTACCTGCTAGAACTTCTTCAGAGGGACCACTACCGTCATCCTCAGAAAACAAATCGGGCGAAAACTCGTCAAATTCATTGACTTCTGAAGTACCACACCCGAGGATATCGAGGAATCGAACAATCAAAGGCTTTTCCTTGGCTTGACCAATGTAATGCTTGCACCTTTGACCATTCACTCGGAACGGCTGGTCACCATAACCTCGTAGTTCTAAAACACCTCCAGGAATGATTTGGAGAATTTCAAAGGGACCGGACCATCGTGTCCTCAACTTACCAGGGAACAGATGTAACCTGGAATTGTACAATAAAACTTGTTCCCCAACTTGGAATTCTCGCTTCTTGATTTTGGCATCGTGAAGGAGTTTCGTCTTTTCCTTACTTATCCTGGCACTTTCGTAGGCCTAAAGTCTAAATTCGTCTAACTCATGCAATTGCTGCAAGTGTTTTCCATAAGATTGGATATCAAAGTTCAAAAACTTCGTGGCCTAATACGCTCTATGCTCTAACTCAACTGGCAAGTGGCATGGTTTACCATAAACCATTTGATAGGGTGATGTACCCATGGGGGTCTTATAGGCAGTTCGATATGCCCACAGTACATCATCCAACTTTAGACTCCAGTATTTTCTATGACTGTTAACTGTTTTCTCCAGGATCTTCTTTAAACTTTGGTTGCTTCTTTCAACCTGACCACTAGTCATAGGATGATATGGTGTGCCAATCTTGTGACAAACACCATACTTCTCGAGCACTTTCTCCAGAGGTCGGTTGCAAAAGTGTGTCCCTTCATCACTAATCAAGGTGCGTGGACACCCGAATCTCACGAAGATGTTTTTCTTAAGGAACTTCATGACCGTTTTATGATCATTGTGAGAAGTGGCTTGAGCCTCCACCCATTTCGATACATAATCCATGCAGACTAAGATGTATTTATTTCCACAAGATGATGGGAATGGTCCCATAAAATCGATACCCTATACATCAAAGACTTCGTATTCTAGGATGGGTTTCAATGGCATGTCGAAACGCCTTGTTAAAGTTCCGGTTCTTTGACACCTATCACAAGCTTTACAGAAAGCTTCTGTATCTTTAAAGATCGTGGGCCAATAGAAGCCGGATTGAAAGATCTTAGCAACGGTTTTCCAAGGACCAAAGTGACCGCCAGGGGGTCCACTGTGGCATTGCTCAATAATATCACGTTGCTCAGATTCTGGAACACATCTTCTCAGCAAACCATCTTTGCAAATCTTGAAGAGGTGAGGTTCATCCCAAACGAATGTTTTCAAATCAGAGAAGAATTTCTTCTTCTCCCGATAGGACAATTACGGATCAAGATATTGGGAATGAAGGTAGTTTACGATGGAAGAATACCATGGAACATCCGGAGCACAACCGTCGATAAGCATGACATTCTCCGGAGGAAAGTAAAGATCTATATCGTCGTGGTCATCCTTTTCCTCACTCAACATTCTTGAAACGTGATCGCCACTACGTTTTCACCGCCCTTTTGTCTTTAATTTGGACATCAAACTCTTGTAGGATCAGTATCCAACGTAGTAAGCACGGTTTAGCCTCTTTCGTTGTCATCAAGTATCGCAAAGCAGCGTGATCAGTCCACACAACCACTTGAGCACCCAACAAGTAACTATGAAACTTGTCCATAGCAAAGACTACGGCCAATAATTCCTTTTCAGTCGTCGTGTAGTTTACTTGAGACGGATTTAGTGTGTGACTGGCGTAATAGATTGGCTAGAATTTCCCTTTTATTCTCTGTCCTAAGACTGCGCCAACAACATAGTTTGATGCATCGCACATAAGCTCGAAGGGGAGATTCCAGTCAGGCGAAATAAGGATCGGTGCGGAGATTAATCGACTTTTAAGCTCCTCAAACGCTTGCTTGCAACTTTCATCAAAATCGAATACAACGTCTTCTTTAAGTAGTGTAGACAGGGGCTTGGCTATCTTGGAAAAGTCTTGATTGAATCTCCTATAGAAACCGACATGTCCAAGAAAACCTCTGACTTCGTGCACATTCTTAGGATAACTCATCTTCTCGATAGCTTCTACTTTGGCCCTGTCTACCTCAATACCTTTGGCGGAGATCTTGTGGCCAAGAACTATTCCCTCATCTACCATGAAATGGCACTTTTCCCAGTTTAGGACTAAGTTCTTTTCCACACATCTGGATAAGACCTGGTCAATATTGTCAAGACAATCATCGAAGGATTGATCAAAGATCGAAAAGTCATCCATGAAAATTTCCATACACTTTTCAACTAGCCCGTCAAAGATAGCCAGCATACATCTTTGAAATGTAGCTGGGGCATTGCAAAGACCAAATGGCATCCGCCTGTAAGCGAATGTACCATAAGGGCAGGTGAAATTGGTCTTTTCTTGGTCAACTAGATCGATGGGTATCTGAAAATATCCTGAATATCCGTCCAGGAAACAGTAGAATGCGTGTCCCGCCAGACGCTCAAGCATCTGATCAATGATAGGAAGGGGGAAATGATCTTTCATTGTTACCTCATTGAGTTTCCTGTAATCAATGCACCTCAATGCTATTTCTTCTCCCTTCTCATTCTTCTCAATAGTAATTCCTCCCTTTTTAGGAACTATTTGAGTCGGGGATACCCATTCACTGTCAGCGATTGCGTATATGATACCCATATCTAAAAGCTTGATAATTTCCTTCTTGACCACCTCTTGCATATGAGGGTTGAGCCTCCTCTGGGGCTGTCTAACACATTTCACACCCTCTTCAGTCTTGATTTTATGCATACAGATGTCAGGAGATATCCCTCTGATGTCTCCTACTTGCCAACCAAAGGCTTTCTCATTTTTCCTCAAGACGTTTACCAACTCCATTTCTTCTAAACGAGACAGCTTGGCAGATATAATTAATGGAAGCTTGTCACCTTCTCTTAAAAACACATACTTTAGATGTTTAGGCAACGGCTTCAGTACCAGATCTGCAGGGGGGTCTTCCAAACTTGATTTAAGATCTCCATTTTTCAAATCAACATCACTGAGTTTACTTAGTGGTCCTACTGCCAAAGCTTCTCCTTTCAACAGCTCATCCTCAAATTCAGCTTCTAACTGTTCTAGATTCACCACACAATGATTATTCAGCTTCTCAACTAGTCGCTCGTATTCAGTTGCAATAGCCATGACTTGCTTTTCCATGAAATCATTGAAGTCATCAGACATATCGTCAATGGAGAAGCCGGTTGGTATTTCAGTGGGTCTCTGGATAGCTTTGGAAACATTGTAACTCACCTCTTGATCACCAACTCGTATCGTCACTTGCCCACCATCACAGTCAATGAGGGCTCTGGCTGTAGACAGAAAAGGTCTTCCAAGAATTAGAGGGACATTCTCATCCTTCTCTATGTCCAGAACGTACCAGTCAACCGGGAAGGTAAATCTATCAATTTAAACTAACACGTCCTTTAATATTCCCGCAGCTTTCTTGGAAGATCTATCCGCGAATTGAAGATTCATGGTGGTGGGTTCTAGAAGATTGTCTAACCCAAGCTGTTTGCAGACAGACAATGGCATCAGGCTTATGGATGCACACAGGTCACATAAAGAGTTTTGGAAGACTAGGCCTCCCATCAGCAATGTGAGCACAAATTTCCCAGGGTCACCCCTCTTGATTGGCAGATCTTCATAATTGATCATAGAGCAATCCTCACCAATCAACCAATCCATGTCTGCTAACTTCTTCTTAGAAGAAACAACATCCTTGATGAATTTGGTATACTTAGGCATCTCAACCAAAACCTCGGATAATGGAAGATTAACCTGAGTATTTTTCAGAAGGTTTAGCACTTTTTCATACTTTTTATCCTCATTCAAGGAGATGTTGCTTTTTCTAGGTGGAAATGGAAGCTTTTTCACGTCACTCTCAGAAAAGACTTTCTTCGAGGATGAAGCGATGACTTTGTCTTCCAAGTCCTTCCACCTCACCACTTTTTCATTCTTCTTACTAGTCGTGGGGTCGGCCCTCCTAACTCTCACTTGATTCTTCATTCCTCAGGGGTTCAGCCACCTGAGGACTTCCAACTCTTTCACCTCTCAGAGGATCAGCCACCTGAGTATTCTCTTGCATCCAAGGGGAACGTTGGTGCTCGACTTCCCCTCCTGCCTTATCGCTTGCAGGAGGGGTTAGTGGTTTCCCTGGTGAGGGGGACCACTCAGTTGAGTACCTGACCTTAAGTTCATCGCACTGGCCTCTTCTCTACCGTACGGAATTGAAGGTACCAGGTCAGTGCATTGGCTATTATTCAAATCGGCCTAAGCAACTTGACCACCCTTTGGATTCTTTTCTGTGAAGCTGGGCAACTGCCCTGGGGGTCTAGAAGCTAACTGTTCAGCCAATTGCCCTATTTGCCTCTCAAGATTCTTGTTTGTGCTCATCAGGAGTTGGATGTTTTTATTTTGCTCCTCCCGAAAGGAGCTCCATTCAGCTTGGATATCATTCAAGTGCAAGGGGCCTTGAGAGTTTTGGAAGTTCTGTGGATAAGGCATGCTGGACCGATTCTGAAATGTAGAATTAGAATTGTTAGGCCAATTCTAACCGAACCTTTGATTCTGATTGGAAAAATTGGAGTTCTGGTTATGGTTGTAAGTAGGGTTTCGATTGATGTTTTGATTTTGATCAAAATTCGAATTTGGATTGAAATTTTGATTCTGACTGAAACCCTGGTTTTGAGGATTACTCTGGCCAGAGAATTGATTATTAAACCTCTGATTGGACTGGCCAGAGAAAGCGTTTACTTCGACATTCTGTCCGTTCATAGGACAGAAACGAGATGTATGCCCCACATTGTCATAGTTCGACATGTGATTTGGATTATTCGTCCATTGTCATGAACAATATTAACTTGATAAGCGAGAGGGGAGACAAATTGACACCGGCCAACCATATGGCCGGTCGACAACAATTTTCACAAGCTGAGAACTTGAGAGTTCGTTGAAAGGAAGAATTCGATTGATCGGATTAGGAGAAATTTGAGAAGCTGCCATCTGCTTTTGCAGTATGGCGATCAGACTTTGCATATTCACCTCCTCGATCTTGGGAAGATGGGGTGCTTGGATAGCTTGATATGAGGGGGCATAATTGTATTTGGCAATATCCTCGAATAATGCCCACCCATCTTCAGGTGTTTTCTTTAAAAATGCCCCACCAGAAGAACTATTGACCATGCCCTTCGTGAGCTCGGTCAATTGATGTATAACATTTATATGATAAAAATTACGATGTTTTATATACATTATCGACTCTTTTTATATAAAATATAAGTAATTATAACAGATAATCTTATAAAATATTAATAGCTATGAATAAATCTAAATACTATAAAAAATCTAGTAAAAATGATAAAAAGTTATAAATTTTGTACCGGGTTAATAACCGGAGTGTCGTGTCAGATTCACGTGGGTATTTTTGGTATTTTACAGACCTTAGGTAAACCAAGACCCCGAGTGACGACACTTTTTGGAGTAAAATCATATCTTTTGAAGGAATAAAGGAAGTGCCACGAGATTTAAAGTTCAAGTGGATCAATGGTTCGTGACACCGTATCAAGTTATATTTTCGACGAACAAATGGCCCAGCAAAAAGGCATTTTCTGAAAAAGAAGTCTTCATGGAAGTTATAGATCTCCTCAAGAGCTTTCCAACGCATCTTGAATTATGTCATTTGGAGATCCCGAGCTCAAGTTATGATTTTATCAAGTTTCGGATTAAGATTGGAAAAAATCTATCCGGATCGATCCGGATTTACCTCGGATCGATCCGAGGAAACATCATGATTAACCAGCATGTGGCCCCGAGAGAATATCCTGGGATAATATTTTTTATTCCCGGATCGATCCGGCCCTTTCTCGGATCGATCCGGCTTGGGAAAATATGCCTATAAATAGAGCAGCTTGCAGGCACATAAAGGGGGTACCAAATATATTTTCTTCACCTCTCTTTAGTAGTAGTAGTATGTATATATATAGGCCTTATGCCATAAATAAAGTAGTATCGTTATAATGCTCGAGAAATTATCAGAAGATCAATGTTGTTGAAGTTGTTGTAGCATCCGGAAGAATACAGCTTCTGATTCAATCGTTGTAATCGGGTAAAATTTCTAAAGTATTTATGTTTGTTTTATCTGTTTTCATTTTTGTATAATGTTAGTAGGCTAAATCTAATAACTAGCCAAAGTTATGTAATCGTTTTATTTCGATCTTTTCGGTAAAGGAATGTTGTCTAAGTAAAATTGAATAAAATTGAGTTAATTGAATCTTTTTCTATTGATAAAGTTTGACTTGAAAGAATTCATAATCTAATTATGAATTGACACATCGTAATTAAGTTATGAACTCGTTAATAGAAAAACCGGAGGGTAAAATTGGCCGAGTGAAAACGTGACAACGGAACCCAGTTTCCTACCCGGGGGCGATTTGTTCTAAAAGATGAATCTTATTAAAATTTGTACTCAAGATCGTACTAATGTTAAATTCATCGTTTAATTGAAACTTAAACCGGAAAGTTGAATCGGCCGGCCTTGACAACCGGAGCCTTTAAATAAAATTGACCGTTTGACGAACGGAATGACTCCTTTTTATTCAGAGGTAGAATCGTACTCGGGACCCGTTCGAAAAACCGTAACGCTTGTGGACTTTGGACTCGATGACAATGGACATATGACAATTTCACACGCTAATGTGAGGAGGAATTGTTAACCTTAGGAGTGCACCGTTTCATTTACTCAATTGAACCTAAAGATCGAGCACATTCCATTCACTGAAAAGATCGTATAAATCAATTATATAAACTTTGGCTAGTTCTCTAATAATATATTTGGCATCTATATATTTATATCTATATATATACTTTGCAACTTATGCACATCTATATATATTTATATATCTATATATATTATATTAGAATAAATTTTAAATTACGCATTTATTTTATGTTAAGTAAAATAGTAGTTATCTCGTGCTATAAACCGAGATTTAGATTGAGTTAATAATGACTCTTTGGTGTTTAACCACACTTAGAAGAATTACAAAGTTCCCCGAGGATACGATACTCGACTCACCATACTAGCACTACAAGTTTGACCCGATACACCGTCGGTTAAGGACCGGTATTAGCACTAGAAAAGGCCACGTTTTTTACGGCGCCGTTGCCGGGGAACGACGCTAATTTCTTTTTTGTGTCTATGGTTACTACTTGTATTAGCTCAAAATTCTCGAGAATAAGTCAACACTTTTCTTATCTCATTTCTATTTTTATTTTCGTCGGTACTTACCTTATAGGTAAGTCACCATTTTTTTTTACTACTATCAATTTCGTAAAATTTTCTATTTTCGTTAGTTGATGACCAGAAGTGGTAAGGCCCCACTCACTCCTTATAAGCCTGACATAAACACTTACGAAAGGCAGTTAAGAGTAGAGAGAAAACGTGGTCATACTAGTCAGGGAAATCCTGACGAATCATCTTCAAACAGAAATACGAGAATGGCTGAAATCAGTGATGAAACACCTGAACAAGGGCTGGAACATGCTCTAGGGCATGGACAAAACCATGTTAACCTTAATAATCAAAAGAATAATAATAATATAAATAATCAAAATCGGAACCAGAATAATCGTAACAACCCAGTAAACCCAAGGCCTATTCGTGACCAAACCCATAAGAAGAAATCAGACTAATAATCCCATACTTTTACCTAATGAAGGAGCGAATAATTTCGAGATTAAATCTCATCTTTTTGGTTTAATTGACACAAGAGCCCAATTCCTAGGAGAAGATGATGAAGATCCGCATCATCATCTCTATCTTTTTGAAGAACTATGCAATACAGCCAAAAGTCAAGGTGCTCACAAGGAATTAACAAGGATGACTATGTTTCCTTTTTCTCTAAAAGGACGAGCCCGAGATTGGTTTATGTCTCTTCCACATCATTCACTTACTAGTTGGGAGGAGATTCAAACTGAATTTCGAAACAATATTTCACTCTGGACGGAATTTGGAATTAAAAGTCGAGGTTGCTAATTTTAGACAAGGATCTGAAGAAACGCTTGGGAATGCCTGGGAAAGATTTAAAAAATTGTTAAGAGCTTGTCCCGGCCATGGTTATTCCTTAGATATGCAAATTCAACTCTTCTCGTCGTAAATTAAGAAAAGATTCACGTGCCGATGTAGATCATGCATGTGGTGGTTCGTTAATGATGAGTGAAGCTCAATTAGTTTACGATGCTATAGAAAAGATTTCCAAAAATAACGAGAATGTGGGAAACCGGTTCTAGCACGAGAAAAGTAGCTTTTGCGAGAAGAATGTACGTCTAATACGGAAGTTCTAGCACATTTAGAAAATTTGAGTAGGAAATTTGATGGTTTACAACGAGAATAAGAACCAAAGTTCGAAAATAGTACACCAACCGAATACTCGAATCGGGATAATATGCCATCGGGGATTGAAGAACCAACGGGATACTCAAGAGAGGAGGTGAGTTTTCTTCAAAGAAAGATAGGAATTTAAACAATGCTTACTCAAACTCGTTTAATGCTATTAGAAGAGATCACCCTACTTATCGATGGTCCGAAAACCCTAGTAAGCAAGGACAACCGCCGTATCCGGTTCCATATAGGAACATGAATAATAATCAAGTTTATCAAGAAAACACGTCTAATCAGAATTTACAATCATTACCTAGATCCTATCCTCAACATACCACTCAAAGTATACCAGTAACTCAAAGTTCAACTCAACCAGAAGGAGTTGAAAAATGGGAAAAACTAATGGAAAATATGATGGGTGTAGTATCTACTCAAGCTAAAAATATAGAAACGATGGTGACTTCTATTGGTACAAATCACTAAGGACATGAGTTCAATGAAAACATCTATGAGTGGACATGATACCAGGATGAGAACGATAGAAGCCTCATTAAGGAATATGGAAGATCATTTGAGTAGGGAAGGTGAACGTAATAACAGCAGACCCCCAGGAGGATTACCAAGTAACACTGAAAGGAACCCAAGAGAGGTAAATGTTGTAGTTACGAGAAGTAGGAAGCTCGGTGGAAGTAATGGAGTTGAAAACTTTGGGAATAATGAAGTAGAAGATGACTTAGATGGTAAGAATGATAAAACTAAAGATGAACTTGAATTTACGAGATGAGGAAGAAGAAATTATAGAAAATTTCTTGAAAAGAAATAAAAGTTCGGAATCTGAAAGTGAAAGGGAAAATTGGGTAAAAATCCCTAAGATTCGAAAGATCCCATGGATAAAGATTTAAGGACTTTATTTAAGGAACACATTAGAATGGAAGATAATGAAAACAAGGATGAAAAACGGGAAGGCGAAGGAATCTAAAGTAGAGATTGATTCAGGGAACAATTTAAAAGAAAAATTCAAGAGCCCGAAACATGGCAACCGAGTAATACTCGAAGGTTTAAGGAAAAAGGAAAAGAGAAACCGACAAAGGAGCCAAAGGTCATAGATTTAGAATCTTTACCTTACCCTCCTAAAGATCAAATCAAAAAGGCAAAAACCGATAAGAAGTATGCTCGTTTCCTTGACACTTTTCGTCATATTCAAGTTAATATCCCCGTTATCGAAGCTCGATTAATATACCGCCTATGGAAAATTTCGAAAGAAATTCGTCAAACAAGAAAATATTAGAGGAATATGAGAATATATGCCTAAATGAAGAATGTTCCGCAATTCGCGTTAAAGATAAGTTACCACCTAAACTCGAAAGATCCTGGTAGTTTTACCATTCCGTGTGAAATTGGAGGATTTCGTTTAAGAAGGTCTTATGTGATCTAGAGCAAGTATAAATCTAATGTCTTATGAGGATTATAAAAAGCTAGGCATAGGAAAGCTTACTACGACTGAAATGACTCTGCAAATGGCAGATAGATCGATTAAGTACCCTAAAGGAATTATTAAGGACATATTGGTTAAAGTAGACAAATTCTATTTTCCAGTAGACTTTGTAGTTATGGAAATGGAATATGGTTATTCAGCACCTCTTATTCTAGGTCGTCCATTTCTAGCTACAGGAAGAACTTTAATCGATGTTCAGAAAGGAGAATTAATTTTGAGAGTCAATGAAGACGAAGTTACTTTCAATATTTTCAAAGCTATGAATCATGCATCATCGAATCATGTTCTTTTATAGAAGATATTCATTCCGTCTATGATAATCAGTTACCAACTTTTGAAGACAGATTAGAAGAATGCTTAACTCTGTCTATCTATAAAGAAGATGATGAAGACATTGAAATGAAAGAGATAATTCTTTCTTTAGATACAGAAAGTTTTACCTTTAAGCCACCATGGCATAAGTATTTGGAATTAGAACTAGAAGGACCAGTTCTTAAATCGTCAATAGAAGATCCGCCGAAGAACCTGGAATTGAAACCATTACCTTTAAATCTGAAATATGCTTTTCTTGAAACTGATAATCTATTACCGATTATTATTTCATCACTTTAAGCGAGAAACAAGAAGATCAATTACTTAGAATGTTGAAAAAGCATAAGAAAGCTTTTGGATGGACGATTGCTTGATATTCGAGGTATTAGCCCCGAGATTTGCGTTCATAAGATAATTCGAAGGAAGATGCTAAGCCTTGTATTCAACCGCAACGCCGCCTCAACCCGAATTTGCGGCTAATTGTTAAGAAAGAGGTCATTAAGCTATTAGAAATGGGAATAATTTTCCCCATATCGATAGTGAATGGGTTAGTCCAACTCAAGTTGTACCAAAGAAAGGAGGTTTCACAAAGTGAAAGAGAATGATAGGAATGAATGGATTCCAACAAGAGAAATTGCGGGTTATCGAATGTGCATTGATTTTAGGAAACTCGAATGATCATACTAAGAAAGATCATCATCCACTTCCATTCATAGTTCAAATGTTGGAACGTTTAAGTGGTCATAAATATTATCGTTTCTTAGATGGTTATTCGGGTTATTTACTGATTTTCATTGCGGCGGGAGATAGGGAAAAGACTACTTTCACGTGTCCTTATGGAACTTTTGCGTATAAAAGAATGCCGTTTGGTTTATGTAATGCTCCTGCTACGTTTCAAAGATGCATGATGGCTATATTTTCCGATATGGTTGAGAAATTCTTAGAAATGTTTATGGACGACTTTAGTGTTTACGGAGATTCTTTTGGTAAATGTTTATCGCACTTAGAAAGAGTGTTACAACGTCGTGAGGATACCAATTTAGTTTTAAATTGGGAAAAATGTCATTTAATGGTATCGAAGGAATTGTCCTAGGCCATAGAATCTCTCGAAATAGGAATTGAAGTTGATAAAGCTAAGGTTGAAGTAATTGAAAAATTACCACCACCAGTTAATCTAAGGACTCTAAGAGGATTTCTTGGACATGCAGGATTTTATAGGAGATTTATTGCCGATTTTTCAAAGAAAGCAAAGCCTCTAAGTCATTTGCTTGAAAAGGAAGTACCTTTTAACTTCGATAGTAAATGTAAAGAAGCTTTTCAGACCTTAAAAGCGAGATTGACTACTGCACCAGTGCTAGTAGCACCAGATTGGAATTTGCCATTTGAGATTATGTGTGATGCCAGTGATTTATTTGTAGGAGCGAGCTTTTTAGGTCAAAGATATAACAAAATTCTCAAAGCTATTTACTATGCATCTCATACATTAACTGCACTCAACCGAACTATACAACTACGAGAAAAAGAAGCGTTGTTTGTAATTTTTGCCTTAGATAAGTTTAGATCGTATATTGTTGGTTCTAAGGTAATAATTTATACGACCATTCGGCTTTGAAGTATTTACTAAGTAAGAAGGATGCGAAACCACGTCTTCTTAGATGGATTCTCTTACTTCAAGAGTTTGATATTGAAATTAAAGATAAAAAGGGAAGTGAGAATGTAGTAGCAGATCATCTAAGTAGAATGGAAAATGATGTTGAAAAGGGAATAGAAATTAAAGATTCATTTCCTGAGAACAACTTTTTAGAATAGATACTCCTTCAACCATGCCAGTTATTAAAGAATAGAATTCCTTCTAAGGAAATGTCACCCTGGTTTGGAGATATCATTAATTACTTAACCCGTGATTATATTCCGTCTCATTGGACTTGGCGCGAGAAGAAGAAATTCTTTTATGACTTAAAATTACATTCTTGGGAGGAACCGGACCTTTTCCGTAAATGTTCGGATGGGATAATCGAAAGTGTGTGCACGATAATGAAATTTTAAGTATTTTATCATTTTGTCATGATCGTGAGGCAGGAGGTCATCATGGAGGTTGGAAAACTGCTTTTAAAGTTTTACAATGTGGTTTTTATTGGCCTACGCTATATAGAGATGCTTATAAGTATGTCAAATCTTGTGAATCTTGTCAAAAATGGGGAAATGTATCTAAAAAACATGAAATGCCTATGCAATCTATTTTAGAATGTGAGTTATTTGATGTTTGGGGTATAGATTTCATGGGACCATTTCCTATATCTTTTGGAAAAAGATTTATTCTAGTAATGGTAGATTATGTTTCGAAATGGGTAGAAGTGAAGCTCTTCCCACTAATGATACCAAAGTTGTCATACGCTTCCTTAAAAAGAACATATTCACTAGATATGGCATTCCGAGGGCTATCATTAGTGATAGAGGTTCACACTTTTGTAATAGACCATTTACCAAGATAATTGAAAAATATGGTGTAACGCATAAGTTAGGAACGCCCTATCATCCGCAAACCGGTGGTCGCAGTAGGTGTCTAATAGAGAGATCAAAAGAATCGTAGAAAAGACAAAGTGGATTCAAATCGAACAAACTCGCGCGAGTTAAACTAGACGATGCATTATGGGTGTATAGAATGACTTTTAAAACACCAATTGGTTGTTCTCCCTATAAGTTAGTTTTTGGTAAGTCTTGTCATCTCCCAGTTGAGTTAGAACACCGAGCCTTCGGGCTATTAAATTTTTGAATTTCGATCCTAAGGCTGTCGGTGATCATAGATTGCTTCAATTGACCAGAACTAGAAGAATTCCGTCTCGATTCTTATGAAAACGCTCGAATCTACAAGGAACGCACGAAATCTTTTCACGATAAGAGAATCTATAGGCGTGAGTTCCATGTAGGTGATCGAGTACTCTTGTACAATTCACGTTTAAAGTTATTTCCAGGAAAGCTTAAATCAAGATGGACAGGTCCATTTAAAGTAACGAGAGTTTACAAATGCGGAGTCGTTGAACTAAGCGATGGAAATACAACTTTTATAGCCAATGGCCATAGAGTAAAGTTATTTGTGGAAGGAGAAGGAACCGCACTAAAAGAAGAAATAATGCTACTAAGCGATCCTCCGACAAAGTAAAAAGCAGAGAAATCAAGAAACTGAAAAGTAGAGGAACTAAATTCAGCCGAATACCAGGTGCTATCTATCTTTACTCTACTTTTCTGCGTTTTTATTTATGTTTAAATTAGTTTCGTCTTTTACCGGATAGACGTAAAAGAACTGGATGCCTTTTTTAGATAGAATAGGAATTTTTATATTGCTTTTGAAATTAGGCTTGGATAAAGATGTCGCGTTTAAAATAGAAGCTTCGGTTTTTGAGAAAAACAAGCAATTGTTGAGAGAGATCAGATTGAGAGAAGTATGTAATGGAAAATCGAGAAGTTCGATAAAGAGAAGGGCAAAGTTTTTAAGAAGGTGTAGAAGCTGTGGAAAAAGTGAGCATGAAGGGAAATGTAGGGAAAGCACAACCAAATCACAGGATGAGTGTTTGAATGTTGTTAAGAAGGGAACGATTAGGTGGTTATCCGAAAATCCCGATGGAGATCAAAGAGAAAATTCGAACGCCTCATTTCTTAAGATTAGGTTAATGGACCGTTATTATAGAAATCTTGAAGATTTAAGAATGGTGGGAGTAGAATTAGATTAAGTTTTTGTTTATTTTAATTTTAAGACTTCAAAAAAAATTTATGATAAAACTTATTTTTATCATATATATGATTTATATGATATAATTGAGGAATATCATACCAAAAATATTTTTTTTTTTTTAAAAAAAAAAAAAAAAAAAAAAAAAAAAAAAAGTGGTCGGATCGATCCGACCTAACCCCGGATCGATCCGGAAGCTAAAAAACCTAAAAAAAGAACGGGATCTTCCTTTCTTCTTTCTTCTTCCATTTCTCTAAAAACAAAGCCGCCCTCCCCTTTTCCCCTCAATTCGAATTTTTTCTTCAAATCATCACACAACATCACCATTAAACTACCCCACCTCTTATACTTTTCTCATTTTCCATTCCTCTCTTCAAAGTTGCATTTAAATTGAAGAATTTTTCAAGGGTAGCTTCAACTTTTATTCCGGCGAAATTTCCATCTTTTCCGGCCAAATTTCAACTTTTTTAAGCTTTGTAAGGTAACATTGTAGTCACTTATTTTCTTAATTTCGTTTTTTAAGCAAGTCTTTATTTAATTCCAAAATTTTGTGTAACTCATTTGTGTTGTTTTGTGTTGTTTTGTTATTTTGTCATTATCGTAGAATGGCCGAATCATCAAAAGCTAGTAAAAAACGTAAACCTAATATCCCAACCCAAATTCCAGTCATCGAAACTAGGCCTTTAACAGAAGAAGAATTGGCAGTTAGTTTTGAAAGAACCGCGTCTGCTGCAGCTAAGAAAGCATTGAAAAATAAATTTGGAAAGTGTTTAGTTGCAGTCGAAAGGGGTTTGGAATAAAAGGATTTGGGAAGGGAGGTAAAAGAGATTTTTGAAAGGCGACATTGGTTGGAATTAGCCAGTTTAAGGTCGGGAGAAATTAACACCACCTTAGTAGCTGAATTTTATTCTCTGGTAGCAACTCATAATGCTACAGAAGATGGTGAGTTAACTTCTGTCAACCTAAGAACTAGGACAGTGCCGTTTACTCCTCACATTATAAATGCTATTTATGGTATTCCTGATATACCAGAGAATGAGGACTATTATACAGTTTGGAATTTGGATGAACCAGCAGACTTTGATTATATTGTCTCACTAGCCCAGAATGAGTTAGATCCCACTGCCGTCTGGCATGAAAACAGGTTTTCCTATGGAAAATGTATACGGGATATGAGAGCCATTAAACGTTTTATTAGTCACACTCTTTACCCTACTCGACATTTTACATCTTTTGGTAAAGAGGATTTGTGTATTGCTTGGGCTATGGTCAATGATATACCCGTGGATGTAGGCAGAGTAATGTGTAGAAGGGCCAAGGAATTTGCCCTGAATGCTAGACCCGGCAGTCACATGCCTTTTCCGTGTTTTATTTCTTCCTTGTGTCGCCAGATAGGAGTCCCTGAGCTCCCAAATGATAATTTGATGATGGTGGATGACACACTTATAGGTCCTAGTTTACCACTTAGGCCGGCAGGAAGAATAAACTTTTTGGACCCTAACCGTCAACGACCTCACCTACTCCATCCACTTGTTGTCCCTCCTTCATCCAGTCAAACTCAAACTCAACTTCCGAATACCATCACTTACGACATGTTTCAATCCATGGCCTATGATGTTCATCGTGCTAATGCCAATATGGCTGTTTATGCGGAAAGGAATAAATTATGGTCTGAAGATTTACGTCAAGGCATGCGAGGTTTATATCAAATGAATATACTGCAGAACCCTACCTATGCCGAGATGGATATTCCGCAATGCCAAACCCAGCCTTATACCTTGCCCGATTTCATTCCACCGATGCCACCTCGCTCAGACTTCCAACAAATGCCACATTCTTTTGGATTTCAAACTAGTGGTGTAGGGGATTTTTCGACAGTACTACGGCGTACCGCAACGTCCGAATGGGTGGATCCGGATCATTTGGCCATACCACGACGGGATGGGGAAGCACTTTTTCGATATTACGAGAGAAATGAGCTCGATGGGACTAGATAGCTCGGTACGGATGTCCACTTATTTTCAAGATCCATCCCAAGAATCGACCCGTTATCAAGCTATGCCAAGTTCAAGCCACGTCGAGATGAGTGATGAAGAGGAGTAATTTTAATCATTCTATGATTTTTGACATTGAAACATTTTATTTACAATTTCGTTATCGTAAAATTTTAGGTTATTTTGATTTTGGTAGGATTTTATTACGATCTTCATGTTTTCATTGCATGTTATGGTATTACGCATTGTGTAGTAAAATTTATCGTTATAATAAAATGAAAATGAACAAAAAAAAAAAAAAAAAAAAAAGGAAGAAAACTTGTCCCCTAGAAAAAACTAGGCATTTTTCAAGCAAAATCAACTCTGTCCGTAAACAGTAATGTTCCGGATCGATCCGGATTTTCACCGGATCGATCCGATGTAAGTATACCGACCTGACAGCATTACTCGTTCAGAGGCCGGATCGATCCGGCCCTTTCTCGGATCGATCCGGCAAGTACAAAAACGCGCAGAAAAGAGATCTTTTCTACTTTTGCTTGATAGATATATTTCTATAAAAGGAAAGAGCAAAGACCATAAACTTTGCTCATTCTTCCCTTCCTTCTATTTTTAGTCTCTCGTATCGAAATGTCTAACCGATCCTCTCCTCGGTTAATAGTTATGAACCACGTACGCCCGATGGTGTGGTTCCCGAAGGGCATGCCTCTTGCTTTCATAATAACGTCCCGAGACATCTAAATTTCGTCCGTTCTCCTATTCTGATGGAGAAAGGCTTAAACACTGAAAAAATTGATCAGTGGGGACGGAATCTAATCCGAGGTTGCGGGTGGAAAAAGTTGATAAGGACTCCCAGAGGTCGAATAAACATTTCGATTGTTAGAGATTTCTTTGCGTCTCTCACTGAGATAACGACAAGTAGCCTCATGTCAACTTATTACGTTAGGGGAATCGTTATTTCATTTTCACCGATCATCATAAATCAAATCTATCAAATCCCACCATGTACTTTTGATCGAAACCCACACTTCGAGTTTCTTTGGGAACTTGGGGATGCGTGTTGTAAATCGTATCGCGAAGCCTTTCGTTCGTATTTCCGTTGTTTGATCATAACTATGATTCTTCAACTCGGCCTTACCCCCTCATTTAAGGGCGTGGAAACGCTTCATTAATTCTCGGATCTATCCAACTAGAGATTTTTATGGGGTTACGGATGATGAAATGTCGCCGTTGTATGCATTAACCGTGGGAGCATACATTGATTGGGGAGTTTTGATTTTTAAGACCGCAATTAATTTTGCGTAGAAAGACGTAATAGGGGAAGACCGTTACCGTTTGCCTGGGTTATCTCTCATCTTTGTGTCCAACCGAATCACGTGCCTGAGTTTGCTACTGACGAGATTTTTCCATCTCGTGATTCTCAGTTAGGATTACTTCCGGTGGATACTCCCGGATGTTCATCTACGGTTTGATAATCAGTTAGAAGTTATGTTGTTAAGTTGTTAGTCGTTTAAGTAGATCGTTTAATCGTTTTTTAGTTTGTAATAGTTTCCTTAATGTTTAATATATATGTCATTTACTTTAATCAAAATAATATATGTTTGTTTTTTTTTATATAATAATAAAAATCAATCAAAATTATGTAAAATTTTAATTTTATTTTCAAACTAACTTTTATTTACTCACTGAACATCGGGACGATGTCATTTCGTAAGTGGGGAGTGGAAGTAAGTTAGTAAATAAAAATTAAAATTTTCTTATATAAATTTATACTTAATTGCTCAATACTTAGTTTAATTTTTCTTGGAACAAAATAATTAGATAATATATAATTAGTATGAATAAAAACAATATAAATTGGTAAGAATAGATTTTAATTAAGTAGAGTAAATTAGATATATTATAAGTATATTATATATGTCAATTTTAGATCTTTATAAGATTTTAAGTATATGTAACTATACATAAATATTATCAAGTAAGTTTCATATGAAATTTTAGCAAATATATTTATATTTATAATGAATTTTTAGAATAATTTTCTTTGTAAAACGAAATATGAATATGGAATCGGATTAGGAATGCTGAGATTTTTGACACCACAAAAATTACCTCAACCTTGATTAGAGTGATCAAGACCTCACTCGAAATAGCCATTGTTGATCATAACCGACCCTTGGCTTATTTTGGTCTACATTTCCAAAAAAAAAAAAAAAAAAAAAAAAAAAAATCCCACGAGTTTGTACGTACTTATGAAAGGAGATGATAGCACAGAAGCTAAGGATGGTGTATGCTGAGGTGAAAAAAAAAAAAAAAAAAAAAAAAAGAGAAGAAGATTTTTATAAGAACGAAGCACCATATTTACAGAGAATTAATCGAATACCAGGTATCTTCCTTATCTTTGATCGACAGATATCGGTAGTAGCTTCCAATGATTTGAGTGCAGTAGGGTGTTATCTAGAAACGTCCTATATCACTATGAGGTATAAAGCTCCCGATAAAAATTCGAATCATAAGATCTCAAGAATGATTACGAGTTTAAGGAAACCGGACTCGTAATTTTAGATCGAAAGAGTATTACTCCGATCAATCTTGATGAAGCAATGCTTGTAAATTTGATTTTCTACACACACTCACGCTTTTAGTTCTTAATATTGAAAAAAAGAAGAGAGAAAATCTGAAAAATAGTTGGAATAAGAGGATGTTATTAATCGAGATTGTTTTTGATCAAACGTGAAGGTGTAAAGTACGTACGACTTGCCTCTTTCTCTTTTTGATTTCCTTTTCTATCTTTTCGATTAACCAATGTCTCATCCTAAAGAGTATAAGCCAGTTTGTCAATTACTTGACTTAGTCTTTGATTCCAAATATTTCATACAAGTTGAGATAGGAAAATAATTCTAGAATTTTAATTATATTTATTGAGTAGATTTTGTGAAATTCCATTTGAATAATAGTTGATAAATAATTTATCAAAGTTATCTACACTTTTTATCTTATTAATTTCTAAGAAAGATATAATTAATATGTTTATAATATTGAAATGATATTTTACTAATTTAAAATTTTTATCTACCACTTATATTATTTTTATCGTAATTTTTATATATTACCGCTTATTTTGCTCGAGGACGATCAAAGAGCTAAGTGGGGAGTAGTTGATGTATAACATTTATATGATAAAAATTACGATGTTTTATATACATTATCGACTCTTTTTATATAAAATATAAGTAATTATAACAGATAATCTTATAAAATATTAATAGCTATGAATAAATCTAAATACTATAAAAAATCTAGTAAAAATGATAAAAAGTTATAAATTTTGTACCGGGTTAATAACCGGAGTGTCGTGTCAGATTCACGTGGGTATTTTTGGTATTTTACGTGACCTTAGGTAAACCAAGACCCCGAGTGACGACACTTTTTGGAGTAAAATCATATCTTTTGAAGGAATAAAGGAAGTGCCACGAGATTTAAAGTTCAAGTGGATCAATGGTTCGTGACACCGTATCAAGTTATATTTTCGACGAACAAATGGCCCAGCAAAAAGGCATTTTCTGAAAAAGAAGTCTTCATGGAAGTTATAGATCTCCTCAAGAGCTTTCCAACGCATCTTGAATTATGTCATTTGGAGATCCAGAGCTCAAGTTATGATTTTATCAAGTTTCGGATTAAGATTGGAAAAAATCTATCCGGATCGATCCGGATTTACCTCGGATCGATCCGAGGAAACATCATGATTAACCAAAGCATGTGGCCCCGCAGAGAATATCCCGGGATAATATTTTTTATTCCCGGATCGATCCGGCCCTTTCTCGGATCGATCCGGCTTGGGAAAATATGCCTATAAATAGAAAGCACTTGCAGTGCACATAAAGGGGTACCAAATATATTTTCTTCACCTCTCTTTAGTAGTAGTAGTATGTATATATATAGGCCTTATGCCATAAATAAAGTAGTATCGTTATAATGCTCGAGAAATTATCGAAGATCAATGTTGTTGAAGTTGTTGTAGCATCCGGAAGAATACAAAATTCTTCCGATTCAATCGTTGTAATCGGGTAAAATTTCTAAAGTATTTATGTTTGTTTTATCTGTTTTCATTTTTGTATAATGTTAGTAGGCTAAATCTAATAACTAGCCAAAGTTATGTAATCGTTTTATTTCGATCTTTTCGGTAAAGGAATGTTGTCTAAGTAAAATTGAATAAAATTGAGTTAATTGAATCTTTTTCTATTGATAAAGTTTGACTTGAAAGAATTCATAATCTAATTATGAATTGACACATCGTAATTAAGTTATGAACTCGTTAATAGAAAAACCGGAGGGTAAAATTGGCCGAGTGAAAACGTGACAACGGAACCCAGTTTCCTACCCGGGGGCAGATTTGTTCTAAAAGATGAATCTTATTAAAATTTGTACTCAAGATCGTACTAATGTTAAATTCATCAGTTTAATTGAAACTTAAACCGGAAAGTTGAATCGGCCGGCCTTGACAACCGGAGCCTTTAAATAAAATTGACCGTTTGACGAACGGAATGACTCCTTTTTATTCAGAGGTAGAATCGTACTCGGGACCTGTTCAGAAAAACCGTAACAGTTGTGGACTTTGGACTGATGACAATGGACATATGACAATTTCACACGCTAATGTGAGGAGGAATTGTTAACCTTAGGAGTGCACCGTTTCATTTACTCAATTGAACCTAAAGATCGAGCACATTCCATTCACTGAAAAGATCGTATAAATCAATTATATAAACTTTGGCTAGTTCTCTAATAATATATTTGGCATCTATATATTTATATCTATATATATACTTTGCAACTTATGCACATCTATATATATTTATATATCTATATATATTATATTAGAATAAATTTTAAATTACGCATTTATTTTATGTTAAGTAAAATAGTAGTTATCTGTGCTATAAAACTGAGATTTAGATTGAGTTAATAATGCTCTTTGGTGTTTAACCACACTTAGAAGAATTACAAAGTTCCCTGAGGATACGATACTCTGACTCACCATACTAGCACTACAGTTTGACCCGATACACTGTCGGTTAAGGACTGGTATTAGCACTAGAAAAGGCCACGTCAGCTTTCTGGCGCCGTTGCCGGGGAACGACGCTAATTTCTTTTTTGTGTCTATGGTTACTACTTGTATTAGCTCAAAATTCTCGAGAATAAGTCAACACTTTTCTTATCTCATTTCTATTTTTATTTTCGTCGGTACTTACCTTATAGGTAAGTCACCATTTTTTTTTACTACTATCAATTTCGTAAAATTTTCTATTTTCGTTAGTTGATGACCAGAAGTGGTAAGGCCCCACTCACTCCTTATAAGCCTGACATAAACACTTACGAAAGGCAGTTAAGAGTAGAGAGAAAACGTGGTCATACTAGTCGGGGAAATCCGGACGAATATCTTCAAACAGAAATACGAGAATGGCTGAAATCGGTGATGAAACACCGAACAAAGGCGGAACATGCTCTAGTGGCATGGACAAAACCATGTTAACCTTAATAATCAAAAGAATAATAATAATATAAATAATCAAAATCGGAACCGTAATAATCGTAACAACCCGCCAAACCCAAGGCCTATCGTGACCAAACCATGTTAAGAAATCGACTAATAATCCCATACTTTTACCTAATGAAGGAGCGAATAATTTCGAGATTAAATCTCATCTTTTTGGTTTAATTGACACAAGAGCCCAATTCCTAGGAGAAGATGATGAAGATCCGCATCATCATCTCTATCTTTTTGAAGAACTATGCAATACAGCCAAAAGTCAAGGTGCTCACAAGGAATTAACAAGGATGACTATGTTTCCTTTTTCTCTAAAAGGACGAGCCCGAGATTGGTTTATGTCTCTTCCACATCATTCACTTACTAGTTGGGAGGAGATTCAAACTGAATTTCGAAACAATATTTCACTCCCGGACGGAATTTGGAATTAAAAGTCGAGGTTGCTAATTTTAGACAAGGATCTTGAAGAAACGCTTGGGAATGCCTGGGAAAGATTTAAAAAATTGTTAAGAGCTTGTCCCGGCCATGGTTATTCCTTAGATATGCAAATTCAACTTTTCTGTCGTAAATTAAGAAAAGATTCACGTGCTGATGTAGATCATGCATGTGGTGGTTCGTTAATGATGAGTGAAGCTCAATTAGTTTACGATGCTATAGAAAAGATTTCCAAAAATAACAGAATGTGGGAAACCGGTTCTAGCACCAGAAAAGTAGCTTTTGCAGAAGAATGTACGTCTAATACGGAAGTTCTAGCACATTTAGAAAATTTGAGTAGGAAATTTGATGGTTTACAAAGTAATAAGAACCAAAGTTCGTAAAATAGTACACCAACCGAATACTCGAATCAGATAATATGCCATCGTGGATTGAAGAACCAACAGATACTCAAGAGAGGAGGTGAGTTTTCTTCAAGCAAAGATAGGAATTTAAACAATGCTTACTCAAACTCGTTTAATGCTATTAGAAGAGATCACCCTACTTATCGATGGTCTGAAAACCCTAGTAAGCAAGGACAACCGCCGTATCCAGTTCCATATAGGAACATGAATAATAATCAAGTTTATCAAGAAAACACGTCTAATCGAATTTACAATCATTACCTAGATCCTATCCTCAACATACCACTCAAAGTATACCAAGAACTCAAAGTTCAACTCAACTACCTGTAAGGAGTTGAAAAATGGGAAAAACTAATGGAAAATATGATGGGTGTAGTATCTACTCAAGCTAAAAATATAGAAACGATGGTGACTTCTATTGGTACAAATCACTAAGGACATGAGTTCAATGAAAACATCTATGAGTGGACATGATACCAGGATGAGAACGATAGAAGCCTCATTAAGGAATATGGAAGATCATTTGAGTAGGGAAGGTGAACGTAATAACAAAGCAGACTTCGGGAGGATTACCAAGTAACACCGAAAGGAACCCAAGAGAGGTAAATGTTGTAGTTACGAGAAGTAGGAAGCTCAGTGGAAGTAATGGAGTTGAAAACTTTGGGAATAATGAAGTAGAAGATGACTTAGATGGTAAGAATGATAAAACTAAAGATGAACTTGAATTTACAGATGAGGAAGAAGAAATTATAGAAAATTTCTTGAAAAGAAATAAAAGTTCGGAATCTGAAAGTGAAAGGGAAAATTGGGTAAAAATCCCTAAGATTCTGAAAGATCCCATGGATAAAGATTTAAGGACTTTATTTAAGGAACACATTAGAATGGAAGATAATGAAAACAAGGATGAAAAACAGGAAGAACTGAAGGAATCTAAAGTAGAGATTGATTCAGGGAACAATTTAAAAGAAAAAATTCAAGAGCCTGAAACATGGCAACTGAGTAATACTCAAAGGTTTAAGGAAAAAGGAAAAGAGAAACTGACAAAGGAGCCAAAGGTCATAGATTTAGAATCTTTACCTTACCCTCCTAAAGATCAAATCAAAAAGGCAAAAACCGATAAGAAGTATGCTCGTTTCCTTGACACTTTTCGTCATATTCAAGTTAATATCCCCGTTATCGAAGCTCGATTAATATACTCGCCTATGGAAAATTTCGAAAGAAATTCGTCAAACAAGAAAATATTAGAGGAATATGAGAATATATGCCTAAATGAAGAATGTTCCGCAACTCGCAAAGATAAGTTACCACCTAAACCGAAAGATCCCGGTAGTTTTACCATTCCGTGTGAAATTGGAGGATTTCGTTTAAGAAGGTCTTATGTGATCTAGAGCAAGTATAAATCTAATGTCTTATGAGGATTATAAAAAGCTAGGCATAGGAAAGCTTACTACGATCGAAATGACTCGCAAATGGCGTATAGATCGATTAAGTACCCTAAAGGAATTATTAAGGACATATTGGTTAAAGTAGACAAATTCTATTTTCCAAAGAGACTTTGTAGTTATGGAAATGGAATATGGTTATTCAAAGCACCTCTTATTCTAGGTCGTCCATTTCTAGCTACGTGAAGAACTTTAATCGATGTTCGTAAAGGAGAATTAATTTTGAGAGTCAATGAAGACGAAGTTACTTTCAATATTTTCAAAGCTATGAATCATGCATCATCGAATCATGTTCTTTTATAGAAGATATTCATTCCGTCTATGATAATCGTTACCAACTTTTGAAGACAGATTAGAAGAATGCTTAACTCGTCTATCTATAAAGAAGATGATGAAGACATTGAAATGAAAGAGATAATTCTTTCTTTAGATACGTAAAGTTTTACCTTTAAGCCACCATGGCATAAGTATTTGGAATTAGAACTAGAAGGACCAGTTCTTAAATCGTCAAAGAAGATCCGCCGAAGAACCGGAATTGAAACCATTACCTTTAAATCGAAATATGCTTTTCTTGAAACCGATAATCTATTACCGATTATTATTTCATCAGCTTTAACTGAGAAACAAGAAGATCAATTACTTAGAATGTTGAAAAAGCATAAGAAAGCTTTTGGATGGACAGTTGCTGATATTCGAGGTATTAGCCCTGAGATTTGCGTTCATAAGATAATTCTGAAGGAAGATGCTAAGCCTTGTATTCAACCGCAACGCCGCCTCAACCCGAATTTGCGCTAATTGTTAAGAAAGAGGTCATTAAGCTATTAGAAATGGGAATAATTTTCCCCATATCAGATAGTGAATGGGTTAGTCCAACTCAAGTTGTACCAAAGAAAGGAGGTTTCACAGTGAAAGAGAATGATAGGAATGAATGGATTCCAACAAGAGAAATTGCAGGTTATCGAATGTGCATTGATTTTAGGAAACTGAATGATCATACTAAGAAAGATCATCATCCACTTCCATTCATAGTTCAAATGTTGGAACGTTTAAGTGGTCATAAATATTATCGTTTCTTAGATGGTTATTCAGTTATTTACGATTTTCATTGCAAAGCAGGAGATAGGGAAAAGACTACTTTCACGTGTCCTTATGGAACTTTTGCGTATAAAAGAATGCCGTTTGGTTTATGTAATGCTCCTGCTACGTTTCAAAGATGCATGATGGCTATATTTTCCGATATGGTTGAGAAATTCTTAGAAATGTTTATGGACGACTTTAGTGTTTACGGAGATTCTTTTGGTAAATGTTTATCGCACTTAGAAAGAGTGTTACAACGCTGTGAGGATACCAATTTAGTTTTAAATTGGGAAAAATGTCATTTAATGGTATCGAAGGAATTGTCCTAGGCCATAGAATCTCTTGAAATAGGAATTGAAGTTGATAAAGCTAAGGTTGAAGTAATTGAAAAATTACCACCACCAGTTAATCTAAGGACTCTAAGAGGATTTCTTGGACATGCAGGATTTTATAGGAGATTTATTGCCGATTTTTCAAAGAAAGCAAAGCCTCTAAGTCATTTGCTTGAAAAGGAAGTACCTTTTAACTTCGATAGTAAATGTAAAGAAGCTTTTCGACCTTAAAAGCGAGATTGACTATCGCACCGTTGCTAGTAGCACCGCATTGGAATTTGCCATTTGAGATTATGTGTGATGCCGTTGATTTAGTCGTAGGAGCAAGCTTTTAGGTCAAAGATATAACAAAATTCTCAAAGCTATTTACTATGCATCTCATACATTAACTCATGCAGCTCAACCGAACTATACAACTACAGAAAAAGAACTGTTGGCTGTAATTTTTGCCTTAGATAAGTTTAGATCGTATATTGTTGGTTCTAAGGTAATAATTTATACAGACCATTCAGCTTTGAAGTATTTACTAAGTAAGAAGGATGCGAAACCACGTCTTCTTAGATGGATTCTCTTACTTCAAGAGTTTGATATTGAAATTAAAGATAAAAAGGGAAGTGAGAATGTAGTAGCAGATCATCTAAGTAGAATGGAAAATGATGTTGAAAAGGGAATAGAAATTAAAGATTCATTTCCTGATGAACAACTTTTTAGAATAGATACTCCTTCAACCATGCAGTTATTAAAGAATAGAATTCCTTCTAAGGAAATGTCACCCTGGTTTGGAGATATCATTAATTACTTAACCTGTGATTATATTCCGTCTCATTGGACTTGGCAGCAGAAGAAGAAATTCTTTTATGACTTAAAATTCTATTACTGGGAGGAACCGACCTTTTCCGTAAATGTTCGGATGGGATAATCGAAAGTGTGTGCCCGATAATGAAATTTTAAGTATTTTATCATTTTGTCATGATCGTGAGGCAGAGGTCATCATGGAGGTTGGAAAACTCGCTTTTAAAGTTTTACAATGTGGTTTTTATTGGCCTACGCTATATGAGATGCTTATAAGTATGTCAAATCTTGTGAATCTTGTCAAAAATGGGGAAATGTATCTAAAAAACATGAAATGCCTATGCAATCTATTTTAGAATGTGAGTTATTTGATGTTTGGGGTATAGATTTCATGGGACCATTCCCTATATCTTTTGGAAAAAGATTTATTCTAGTAATGGTAGATTATGTTTCGAAATGGGTAGAAGCTGAAGCTCTTCCCACTAATGATACCAAAGTTGTCATACGCTTCCTTAAAAAGAACATATTCACTAGATATGGCATTCCAAGGGCTATCATTAGTGATAGAGGTTCACACTTTTGTAATAGACCATTTACCAAGATAATTGAAAAATATGGTGTAACGCATAAGTTAGGAACGCCCTATCATCCGCAAACCAGTGGTCGCAGAGGTGTCTAATAGAGAGATCAAAAGAATCGTAGAAAAGACAGAGGATTCAAATCGAACAAACTGGGCAGTTAAACTAGACGATGCATTATGGGTGTATAGAACAGCTTTTAAAACACCAATTGGTTGTTCTCCCTATAAGTTAGTTTTTGGTAAGTCTTGTCATCTCCCAGTTGAGTTAGAACACCGAGCCTTCTGGGCTATTAAATTTTTGAATTTCGATCCTAAGGCCGTTTCGGTGATCATAGATTGCTTCAATTGACGAACTAGAAGAATTCCGTCTCGATTCTTATGAAAACGCTCGAATCTACAAGGAACGCACGAAATCTTTTCACGATAAGAGAATCTATAGGCGTGAGTTCCATGTAGGTGATCGAGTACTCTTGTACAATTCACGTTTAAAGTTATTTCCAGGAAAGCTTAAATCAAGATGGACAGTCCATTTAAAGTAACGAGAGTTTACAAATCGGAGCCGTTGAACTAACTCGATGGAAATACAACTTTTATAGCCAATGGCCATAGAGTAAAGTTATTTGTGGAAGGAGAAGGAACCGCACTAAAAGAAGAAATAATGCTACTAACTGATCCTCCGACAAAGTAAAAAGCAGAGAAATCAAGAAACTGAAAAGTAGAGGAACTAAATTCAGCCGAATACCAGGTGCTATCTATCTTTACTCTACTTTTCTGCGTTTTTATTTATGTTTAAATTAGTTTCGTCTTTTACCGGATAGACGTAAAAGAACTGGATGCCTTTTTTAGATAGAATAGGAATTTTTATATTGCTTTTGAAATTAGGCTTGGATAAAGATGTCGCGTTTAAAATAGAAGCTTCGGTTTTTGAGAAAAACAAGCAATTGTTGAGAGAGATCGATTGAGAGAAGTATGTAATGGAAAATCGAGAAGTTCGATAAAGAGAAGGGCAAAGTTTTTAAGAAGGTGTAGAAAGTTTGTGGAAAAAGTGAGCATGAAGGGAAATGTAGGGAAAGCACAACCAAATCACAGGATGAGTGTTTGAATGTTGTTAAGAAGGGAACGATTAGGTGGTTATCCGAAAATCCCGATGGAGATCAAAGAGAAAATTCGAACGCCTCATTTCTTAAGATTAGGTTAATGGACCGTTATTATAGAAATCTTGAAGATTTAAGAATGGTGGGAGTAGAATTAGATTAAGTTTTTGTTTATTTTAATTTTAAGACTTCAAAAAAATTTTATGATAAAACTTATTTTTATCATATATATGATTTATATGATATAATTGAGGAATATCATACCAAAAATATTTTTTTTTTAGTTTAAAAAAAAAAAAAAAAAAAAAAAAAAAAAAAAAAAGTGGTCGGATCGATCCGACCTAACCCCGGATCGATCCGGAAGCTAAAAAACCTAAAAAAAGAACGGGATCTTCCTTTCTTCTTTCTTCTTCCATTTCTCTAAAAACAGCCGCCCCTCCCCTTTTCCCCTCAATTCGAATTTTTTCTTCAAATCATCACACAACATCACCATTAAACTACCCCACCTCTTATACTTTTCTCATTTTCCATTCCTCTCTTCAAAGTTGCATTTAAATTGAAGAATTTTTCAAGGGTAGCTTCAACTTTTATTCCGGCGAAATTTCCATCTTTTCCGGCCAAATTTCAACTTTTTTAAGCTTTGTAAGGTAACATTGTAGTCACTTATTTTCTTAATTTCGTTTTTTAAGCAAGTCTTTATTTAATTCCAAAATTTTGTGTAACTCATTTGTGTTGTTTTGTGTTGTTTTGTTATTTTGTCATTATCGTAGAATGGCCGAATCATCAAAAGCTAGTAAAAAACGTAAACCTAATATCCCAACCCAAATTCCGGTCATCGAAACTAGGCCTTTAACGTAAGAAGAATTGGCGTTAGTTTTGAAAGAACCGCGTCGTCGCGTGTACTAAGAAAGCATTGAAAAATAAATTTGGAAAGTGTTTAGTTGCAGTCGAAAGGGGTTTGGAATAAAAGGATTTGGGAAGGGAGGTAAAAGAGATTTTTGAAAGGCGACATTGGTTGGAATTAGCCAGTTTAAGGTCGGGAGAAATTAACACCACCTTAGTAGCTGAATTTTATTCTCTGGTAGCAACTCATAATGCTACAGAAGATGGTGAGTTAACTTCTGTCAACCTAAGAACTAGGACAGTGCCGTTTACTCCTCACATTATAAATGCTATTTATGGTATTCCTGATATACCAGAGAATGAGGACTATTATACGCTTTGGAATTTGGATGAACCAAACAGACTTTGATTATATTGTCTCACTAGCCCGTAATGAGTTAGATCCCACTGCCGTCTGGCATGAAAACAGGTTTTCCTATGGAAAATGTATACGGGATATGAGAGCCATTAAACGTTTTATTAGTCACACTCTTTACCCTACTCGACATTTTACATCTTTTGGTAAAGAGGATTTGTGTATTGCTTGGGCTATGGTCAATGATATACCCGTGGATGTAGGCAGAGTAATGTGTAGAAGGGCCAAGGAATTTGCCCCGAATGCTAGACCCGGCAAATCACATGCCTTTTCCGTGTTTTATTTCTTCCTTGTGTCGCCGATAGGAGTCCCCGAGCTCCCAAATGATAATTTGATGATGGTGGATGACACACTTATAGGTCCTAGTTTACCACTTAGGCCGGCGGGAAGAATAAACTTTTTGGACCCTAACCGTCAACGACCTCACCTACTCCATCCATCGCCGTCCCTCCTTCATCCAAATCAAACTCAAACTCAACTTCCGAATACCATCACTTACGACATGTTTCAATCCATGGCCTATGATGTTCATCGTGCTAATGCCAATATGGTGTTTATGCGGAAAGGAATAAATTATGGTCCGAAGATTTACGTCAAGGCATGCGAGGTTTATATCAAATGAATATACCGCGAACCCTACCTATGCCGAGATGGATATTCCGCAATGCCAAACCCAGCCTTATACCTTGCCCGATTTCATTCCACCGATGCCACCTCGCTCGACTTCCAACAAATGCCACATTCTTTTGGATTTCAAACTAGTGGTGTAGGGGATTTTTCGACAGTACTACGGTACCGCAACGTCCGAATGGGCCGGATCCGGATCATTTGGCCATACCACGACGGGATGGGGAAGCACTTTTTCTGATATTACGAGAGAAATGAGCTCGATGGGACTAGATAGCTCGGTACGGATGTCCACTTATTTTCAAGATCCATCCCAAGAATCGACCCGTTATCAAGCTATGCCAAGTTCAAGCCACGTCGAGATGAGTGATGAAGAGGAGTAATTTTAATCATTCTATGATTTTTGACATTGAAACATTTTATTTACAATTTCGTTATCGTAAAATTTTAGGTTATTTTGATTTTGGTAGGATTTTATTACGATCTTCATGTTTTCATTGCATGTTATGGTATTACGCATTGTGTAGTAAAATTTATCGTTATAATAAAATGAAAATGAACAAAAAAAAAAAAAAAAAAAAAGGAAGAAAACTTGTCCCCTAGAAAAAACTAGGCATTTTTCAAGCAAAATCAACTCTGTCCGTAAACAGTAATGTTCCGGATCGATCCGGATTTTCACCGGATCGATCCGATGTAAGTATACCGACCTGACAGCATTACTCGTTCAGAGGCCGGATCGATCCGGCCCTTTCTCGGATCGATCCGGCAAGTACAAAAACGCGCAGAAAAGAGATCTTTTCTACTTTTGCTTGATAGATATATTTCTATAAAAGGAAAGAGCAACAGCCATAAACTTTGCTCATTCTTCCCTTCCTTCTATTTTTAGTCTCTGTATCAGAAATGTCTAACCGATCCTCTCCCTCGGTTAATAGTTATGAACCACGTACGCCTGATGGTGTGGTTCCCGAAGGGCATGCCTCTTGCTTTCATAATAACGTCCCGAGACATCTAAATTTCGTCCGTTCTCCTATTCTGATGGAGAAAGGCTTAAACACTGAAAAAATTGATCAGTGGGGACGGAATCTAATCCGAGGTTGCGGGTGGAAAAAGTTGATAAGGACTCCCAGAGGTCGAATAAACATTTCGATTGTTAGAGATTTCTTTGCGTCTCTCACTGAGATAACGACAGTAGCCTCATGTCAACTTATTACAGTTAGGGGAATCGTTATTTCATTTTCACCAGTCATCATAAATCAAATCTATCAAATCCCACCATGTACTTTTGATCGAAACCCACACTTCGAGTTTCTTTGGGAACTTGGGGATGCGTATTGTAAATCGTACTGCAGAAGCCTTTCAGTTCGTATTTCCGTTGTTTGATCATAACTATGATTCTTCAACTCTGGCCTTACCCCCTCATTTAAGGGCGTGGAAACGCTTCATTAATTCTCGGATCTATCCAACTAGAGATTTTTATGGGGTTACGGATGATGAAATGCTGCTGTTGTATGCATTAACTGTGGGAGCATACATTGATTGGGGAGTTTTGATTTTTAAGACTGCAATTAATTTTGCAGTAGAAAGACGTAATAGGGGAAGACCGTTACCGTTTGCCTGGGTTATCTCTCATCTTTGTGTCCAACTGAATCACGTGCCTGAGTTTGCTACTGACGAGATTTTTCCATCTCGTGATTCTCAGTTAGGATTACTTCCGGTGGATACTCCCGGATGTTCATCTACGGTTTGATAATCAGTTAGAAGTTATGTTGTTAAGTTGTTAGTCGTTTAAGTAGATCGTTTAATCGTTTTTTAGTTTGTAATAGTTTCCTTAATGTTTAATATATATGTCATTTACTTTAATCAAAATAATATATGTTTGTTTTTTTTTATATAATAATAAAAATCAATCAAAATTATGTAAAATTTTAATTTTATTTTCAAACTAACTTTTATTTACTCACCGAACATCGGGACGATGTCATTTCGTAAGTGGGGAGTGGAAGTAAGTTAGTAAATAAAAATTAAAATTTTCTTATATAAATTTATACTTAATTGCTCAATACTTAGTTTAATTTTTCTTGGAACAAAATAATTAGATAATATATAATTAGTATGAATAAAAACAATATAAATTGGTAAGAATAGATTTTAATTAAGTAGAGTAAATTAGATATATTATAAGTATATTATATATGTCAATTTTAGATCTTTATAAGATTTTAAGTATATGTAACTATACATAAATATTATCAAGTAAGTTTCATATGAAATTTTAGCAAATATATTTATATTTATAATGAATTTTTAGAATAATTTTCTTTGTAAAACGAAATATGAATATGGAATCGGATTAGGAATGCTGAGATTTTTGACACCACAAAAATTACCTCAACCTTGATTAGAGTGATCAAGACCTCACTCGAAATAGCCATTGTTGATCATAACCGACCCTTGGCTTATTTTGGTCTACATTTCCAAAAAAAAAAAAAAAAAAAAAAAAAAATCCCACGAGTTTGTACGTACTTATGAAAGGAGATGATAGCACAGAAGCTAAGGATGGTGTATGCTGAGGTGAAAAAAAAAAAAAAAAAAAAAAAGAGAAGAAGATTTTTATAAGAACGAAGCACCATATTTACAGAGAATTAATCGAATACCAGGTATCTTCCTTATCTTTGATCGACAGATATCGGTAGTAGCTTCCAATGATTTGAGTGCAGTAGGGTGTTATCTAGAAACGTCCTATATCACTATGAGGTATAAAGCTCCCGATAAAAATTCGAATCATAAGATCTCAAGAATGATTACGAGTTTAAGGAAACCGGACTCGTAATTTTAGATCGAAAGAGTATTACTCCGATCAATCTTGATGAAGCAATGCTTGTAAATTTGATTTTCTACACACACTCACGCTTTTAGTTCTTAATATTGAAAAAAGAAGAGAGAAAATCTGAAAAATAGTTGGAATAAGAGGATGTTATTAATCGAGATTGTTTTTGATCAAACGTGAAGGTGTAAAGTACGTACGACTTGCCTCTTTCTCTTTTTGATTTCCTTTTCTATCTTTTCGATTAACCAATGTCTCATCCTAAAGAGTATAAGCCAGTTTGTCAATTACTTGACTTAGTCTTTGATTCCAAATATTTCATACAAGTTGAGATAGGAAAATAATTCTAGAATTTTAATTATATTTATTGAGTAGATTTTGTGAAATTTCATTTGAATAATAGTTGATAAATAATTTATCAAAGTTATCTACACTTTTTATCTTATTAATTTCTAAGAAAGATATAATTAATATGTTTATAATATTGAAATGATATTTTACTAATTTAAAATTTTTATCTACCACTTATATTATTTTTATCGTAATTTTTATATATTACCGCTTATTTTGCTCGAGGACGATCAAAGAGCTAAGTGGGGAGTAGTTGATGTATAACATTTATATGATAAAAATTACGATGTTTTATATACATTATCGACTCTTTTTATATAAAATATAAGTAATTATAACATATAATCTTATAAAATATTAATAGCTATGAATAAATCTAAATACTATAAAAAATCTAGTAAAAATGATAAAAAGTTATAAATTTTGTACCGGGTTAATAACCGGAGTGTCGTGTCAGATTCACGTGGGTATTTTTGGTATTTTACAGACCTTAGGTAAACCAAGACCCCGAGTGACGACACTTTTTGGAGTAAAATCATATCTTTTGAAGGAATAAAGGAAGTGCCACGAGATTTAAAGTTCAAGTGGATCAATGGTTCGTGACACCGTATCAAGTTATATTTTCGACGAACAAATGGCCCAGCAAAAAGGCATTTTCTGAAAAAGAAGTCTTCATGGAAGTTATAGATCTCCTCAAGAGCTTTCCAACGCATCTTGAATTATGTCATTTGGAGATCCAGAGCTCAAGTTATGATTTTATCAAGTTTCGGATTAAGATTGGAAAAAATCTATCCGGATCGATCCGGATTTACCTCGGATCGATCCGAGGAAACATCATGATTAACCAGCATGTGGCCCCAGAGAATATCCCGGGATAATATTTTTTATTCCCGGATCGATCCGGCCCTTTCTCGGATCGATCCGGCTTGGGAAAATATGCCTATAAATAGAGCGACTTGCGTGCACATAAAGGGGGTACCAAATATATTTTCTTCACCTCTCTTTAGTAGTAGTAGTATGTATATATATAGGCCTTATGCCATAAATAAAGTAGTATCGTTATAATGCTCGAGAAATTATCGAAGATCAATGTTGTTGAAGTTGTTGTAGCATCCGGAAGAATACGGCTTTCCGATTCAATCGTTGTAATCGGGTAAAATTTCTAAAGTATTTATGTTTGTTTTATCTCGTTTTTATTTTCGTATAATGTTAGTAGGCTAAATCTAATAACTAGCCAAAGTTATGTAATCGTTTTATTTCGATCTTTTCGGTAAAGGAATGTTGTCTAAGTAAAATTGAATAAAATTGAGTTAATTGAATCTTTTTCTATTGATAAAGTTTGACTTGAAAGAATTCATAATCTAATTATGAATTGACACCTCGTAATTAAGTTATGAACTCGTTAATAGAAAAACCGGAGGGTAAAATTGGCCGAGTGAAAACGTGACAACGGAACCCAGTTTCCTACCCGGGGGCAGATTTGTTCTAAAAGATGAATCTTATTAAAATTTGTACTCAAGATCGTACTAATGTTAAATTCATCAGTTTAATTGAAACTTAAACCGGAAAGTTGAATCGGCCGGCCTTGACAACCGGAGCCTTTAAATAAAATTGACCGTTTGACGAACGGAATGACTCCTTTTTATTCAGAGGTAGAATCGTACTCGGGACCTGTTCAGAAAAACCGTAACGAGCTTGTGGACTTTGGATCGATGACAATGGACATATGACAATTTCACACGCTAATGTGAGGAGGAATTGTTAACCTCAGGAGTGCACCGTTTCATTTACTCAATTGAACCTAAAGATCGAGCACATTCCATTCACTGAAAAGATCGTATAAATCAATTATATAAACTTTGGCTAGTTCTCTAATAATATATTTGGCATCTATATATTTATATCTATATATATACTTTGCAACTTATGCACATCTATATATATTTATATATCTATATATATTATATTAGAATAAATTTTAAATTACGCATTTATTTTATGTTAAGTAAAATAGTAGTTATACGTGCTATAAACCGAGATTTAGATTGAGTTAATAATGCTCTTTGGTGTTTAAGCACACTTAGAAGAATTACAAAGTTCCCTGAGGATACGATACTCTGACTCACCATACTAGCACTACAGTTTGACCCGATACACTGTCGGTTAAGGACTGGTATTAGCACTAGAAAAGGCCACGTCATCAATCCACTGAAAAAAGTATTGACTTGCCTTTGTAACGGCAAGCCATGATGGGGACACTTTCTAAGAATAGACTTAAACCTCTTCCAACACTCAAAAAATGACTCATTTTCCTTCTGGCAGAATGTGAAAATATCACTTAAACATTGGGATGTCTTAGAAGGTGGGAAGTATTGACTCAGGAACTCTCTCTCGAGTTCCGCCCAGGTAGTGATGGTTTCAGAGGGGAGAGAGTGGTACCACTCTTTTGCCTCCCCTCGTAAGTAAAATGGAAAGAGTTTAAGCCTTATAGCATCCTCACTTACTCCTTGGATGCGAGTTGTGCCGCATATCTCTAGAAACGTGTGTAAGTGAGTATGAGGATTTTTTGACTGAAAACCGTGGAAGATAGGTGCATGCTGCATCATTTGAATGAGCCCGGGTTTCAGTTCAAAGGTAGGTGCATTGATGGTCGGTAGAACGATAGCCGGGTTGACCTTGACTTCGCCAGGCATGGCGTAGTCAGCCAACGTACGTCTATCTTCAGCAGCCATAATGACTATATTTTCGATCTCTTGAGATAGATCTTGCTCGATATCTCGATCGACTGTGTTCTCTTCTTCATGGAGGTCCGCAAAACGGAGCCTTCTCCTGTTTGGTCGGACTATGGTCCGCTCGAGGTCAGGGGTATAGAGTAGTGGCCCCTTTTGACTCCGAGTTTGCATAAACCGATACCAAAAGCTAGTTGTTTAACCTTTTAATCAAAGGTTAAAACCAAGACAAGATTTTAAAGGAAAAGAGGTCAGACGGGCATCCGGATTACTGGACGGGCGTCTGCCTGGAGAATGAACAGGACGGACGTCTGGATAACCCGACGCTCGTCTGACTGGGTAAAATACGAAAAGAGTTATAAAAAATTTGAACGGACGAGCGTCCACTACCCCAGACGCCCGTTTAATTGGAACAGAAGCGAAACAAAAAAAAACTTTTTACCTTACAAAAAACAGAAACTAAAAACAAAATATCTAAATTAAATTACTAACGAAAATAAAAACTAGACAACCGTCCGATTCCCCGGCAACGGTGCCAAAAACTTGTCTCGGATTTTATCTAAGCAAAACAAACAAGTAATAAAAATAATCCGGTTTACCCCAAGTGCAGGGATCGTAGTATAGAGGTTAATACCGGGTCGATCACACAGGGAATCGAGGTTGTTTATCTAGTTTATTAATCTTTCTAAAGATTTGTCACGAAAAACACAAAACAAAACTAAAACGAATACAATAAACTGGAGAGAGGGTTGTCAATCCAAAGCCAGGAAATATGATTACGAACCCTAAATAACTAATTCTATTCTATAAACTAAAACGAAAATAAAATTCTAAGCTAGCAACGAAGAACAAGGCACAATGATTTTTTCAATTAAGTTAACGAGGAACAAGCAATGATCCACCTATCTCGCAACTCTCAATTTCTACCCTAGATCTTTTAGTGAAGATTTAATAAAGATGTGGTTCACCTATCAAAGGTATGAATTTCTACTCTCGTAGATAATTCGCCTATTAATCTTTCATCTCTCGATCTTAAAGATTAACGCTTTCATAACAAAGGTGTAATATTTCTCAATCTAGCAACCTAGAAATTTAACCTAGAAACTCTCGTTATTTTTCGGTTAAAAATCCCATCTTTACTACGTTGATCTAGGTCTAACAACGATTTTCATCAAACGTTAAACATCACAAAGCAACCATCTCTCGATATAAATTGCAAAATCAATATAAAAGCATAAT
The DNA here is from genome assembly GCA_036785695.1 of Gentiana straminea. NCBI lineage: Eukaryota > Viridiplantae > Streptophyta > Magnoliopsida > Gentianales > Gentianaceae > Gentiana > Gentiana straminea. Next base: position 4,037,716 of record JAVUPR010000298.1, read on the forward strand.
AAAGATACAAACTTTATTTAAAACTCACAAAACATCCAAGATTCGAAATCAAAACGCTGCTGAGAATTGGCTTCACAAAGCTCGTTCTAGGCTTAGCCTTAGCTCATCGTTGGAATACAAATCATATAAATAAAAAGAAGATAAAAAGATGTTTATGATGGTGGGAAAACGCAGCTAGGGCGCCCCCAAGTGCCCTGGGGCGGCCAGGGGTGAATTGTGTTGTTTCTAGGGTTGAAAAACGCGACTATAAATAGGTTTTTAAGTCGGCTACGCTGAATTCGGTGGACTGGACGCCTGTTTAAAGGGGTGAACGCCCGCCTGGATTGTCGGACGCCCGTCCACTGTGCTGGATTTCTTCGAGTCGGGCCGAGCTGGATCAGACGCCCGTCCTATTACTTTTTGGACGCTCGTTCACCAAATATCTGTCAATCCTGAATCCATTGGCTCTTCCTGGACGCCAGTCCATGTAGTTGGACGCCAGTCCAAGCTGAACGGAGATAAACGCGCGTTTAGTTCTTCAAAGCTTCCTTATCTTCACTCCAAGTTCAATATGCATCTTTCTCCTTCTATTTAATCTTCAACAGAACATCGTTTAAGCTCCTTCATTGCCATGCAAGCATACCTACAAGATAATCAAAGCATGAAAAATGTAGAACCATATATATTGATGGAAAAATCATCGATAAAAACATGTAATAAGCTCGATTTTGCATTTAAACCAATTTCATATGCATTCTCTCAATAAATCCTTTAAACACTTACTTTTCTATAACAAGTAATAAAACACGAAGGAAATTGTTACGAAATAATATCATATATATCATAAAAATCACCATTAACAACTCCCCCACACTTAGCTTTTGCTCGTCCCGAGCAAAACAAAACAAAAAAACCATGGACTTACTTGAACATTGAACCACATAAAATCCCATATATCAAATCACAACCGGTCGACTAGCACCAAAAACATACATCCCATGCAATAAACGATTACTCGAATGTGTAGTGTGCAAAGCCTTCTTCAACTTCCACCGATTCCACACTTGACAATTAAAATCAAGCTAACCGACCAATACCCATTAAAGACAGATAATGAATCACCCTGACTATACATACGCCCTACAAAACTACTCACGTCATGACTAGAGTAATACCTGTGTTTTCGAAATCTTTTCAGTCGTACCCAGAGGATATTCCCTACAACATATACATTGGCCTATAATGGGGATAAGGTAGGCGATAACTAAGTCTTTCACTTATTCATACCAAATTCCTTATGTAAGTTGATTTAATTTATCCTTCACATTTATACACACATTAGAATGAGCTCTTGCCCGTCATAGAAGAATAGGACATTCGGGATATGCCCTACCTTACTCCAATCATAAGGCAGCTTCTTCTGACTGTCGTGAGCTTTTGGTCATCATAGTGGTATAGGACATTCGTGATACGCCCTACCTCACTCAAATCATCGACCAGCTTCCGACACACCCAATTAATCAAAGGTAGGTGCATTGATGGTTGGTAGAACGATAGCCGGGTTGACCTTGACTTCGCCAGGCATGGCGTAGTCAACCAACGTACGTCTATCTTCAGCAGCCATAATGACTATATTTTCGATTCTTGAGATAGATCTTGCTCGATATCTCGATCGACTGTGTTCTCTTCGTCAGGGAGGTCCGCAAAACGGAGCCTTCTCCTGTTTGGTCGGACTATGGTCCGCTCGAGGTCAGGGGTATAGAGTAGTGGCCCCTTTTGACTCCAAGTTTGCATAAACCGATACCAAAAGCTACTTGTTTAACCTTTTAATCAAAGGTTAAAACCAAGACAATATTTTAAAGGAAAAGAGGTCAGACAGGCGTCCGGATTACTGGACGGGCGTCTGCCTGGAGAATGAACAGGACGGACGTCTGGATAACCAGACGCTCGTCTGACTGGGTAAAATACGAAAAGAGTTATAAAAAATTTGAACGGACGGGCGTCCACTACCCCAGACGCCCGTTTAAATGGAACATCAGCGAAACAAAAAAAACTTTTTACCTTACAAAAAACAGAAACTAAAAACAAAATATCTAAATTAAATTACTAACGAAAATAAAAACTAGACAACCGTCCGATTCCCCGGCAACGGCGCCAAAAACTTGTCTCGGATTTTATCTAAGCAAAACAAACAAGTAATAAAAATAATCCGGTTTACCCCAAGTGCAGGGATCGTAGTATAGAGGTTAATACCGGGTCGATCACACAGGGAATTGAGGTTGTTTATCTAGTTTATTAATCTTTCTAAAGATTTGTCATGAAAAACACAAAACAAAACTAAAACGAATACAATAAACTGGACAGAGGGTTGTCAATCCAAAGCCAGGAAATATGATTAGGAACCTAAAATAACTAATTCTGTTCTATAAACTAAAACGAAAATAAAATTCTAAGCTAGCAACGAAGAACAAGGCACAATGATTCTTTCAATTAAGTTAACGAGGAACAAGCAATGATCCACCTATCTCGCAACTCTCAATTTCTACCCTAGATCGTTTAGTGAAGATTTAATAAAGATGTGGTTCACCTATCAAAGGTATGAATTTCTACTCTCGTAGATAATTCGCCTATTAATCTTTCATCTCTCGATCTTAAAGATTAACGCTTTCATAACAAAGGTGTAAGATTTCTCAATCTAGCAACCTAGAAATTTAACCTAGCAACTCTCGTTATTTTTAGGTTAAAAATCCCATCTTTACTACGGTGATCTAGGTCTAACAACGATTTTCATCAAACGTTAAACATCACAAAGCTACCATCTCTCGATATAAATTGCAAAATCAATAGAAAAACATAATAAAGATACAAAATTTATTTAAAACTCACAAAACATCCAAGATTTGAAATCAAAACGCTGCTGAGAATTGGATTCACAAAGCTCGTTCTAGGCTTAGCCTTAGCTCATCGTTGGAATACAAATCATATAAATAAAAAGAAGATAAAAAGATGTTTATGATGGTGGGAAAACGCAGCGAGGGCGCCCCCAAGGGGCCTGGGGCGGCCAGGGGTGAATTGTGGTCTTTCTAGGGTTGAAAAACGTGACTATAAATAGGTTTTTAAGTCGGCTACGCTGAAGTCGGCGGACTGGACGCCCGTTTAAAGGGGTGAACGCCCGTCTGGATTGTCGGACGCCCGTCCACTGTGCTGGATTTCTTCGAGTCGGGCCGAGCTGGATCAGACGCCCATCCTATTACTTTTTGGACGCTCGTTCACCAAATATCTGTCAATCCTGAATCCATTGGCTCTTCCTGGACGCCAGTCCAAGCTGAATGGAGATCAACGCGCGTTTAGTTCTTCAAAGCTTCCTTATCTTCACTCCAAGTTCAATATGCATCTTTCTCCTTCTATTTAATCTTCAACAGAACATCGTTTAAGCTCCTTCATTGCCATGCAAGCGTACCTACAAGATAATCAAAGCGTGCAAAATGTATAACCATATATATTGATAGAAAATCGCTAATAAAATCACGTAATAAGCTCGATTATGCACTTTAATGATTTCCATACGCATTCTTTCAAAAAATCCATTAAACACCTAATTTTCTATAAAAATTAGTAAAACACGAAGGAAATTGCTATGAAATAATATCATATATATCGTAAAAATCACCGTTAACAACTCCCCCACACTTAGCTTTTGCTCGTCCCGAACAAAACAAAACAAAATCAAGGCTCGGAAAAAGATAGACATTTCAGCAAATATAACGCATATTTAATAAATCAGAAGTTCACCCCTGTGTGTGTGCAAAGCCATAGTAAACTTCCACTAAGTCCAAACTTGAAATTTATTCAAAGCAACCAGCAAATACCCCATTCAAACTAGAAATGAATGATACTTATAACATGCACCCTACAAAACGTAACATATCCCGAAAAGGATGATAGAATACATTTAGGACCTTTCTGACATACTTAGAGGATAATCCCTACAACATATCTGTTGGTTTATAATGGGGATAAGGTAGACGATAACTAGGTCTTTTACTACTACTATAGCAACTAATACCGGGTCGATCTCACAGGGAATCGGGGTTGTTTATTCTAGTTTTTATTAACTAACCTAAGTATGTCACGATTACTACTACTAAAAAGATTATAACAAAATAAAACAATCAACAAGTAACAAAGCTAAAAACAATAATACGAAAGTAAACTGGACAGAAGATCGAGATCTAAAGCCAGGAAAAGATGGTTGCGAACAAGATAACTAAACTAAGTTTATTCTAAATCTATTATGAAATAAATATTGTAAATCTACTAAGCAATTCAAGTTCAAGTGAGTTAATCAATAATTTACGAACGAACAAGCTATTGATCCACCTATCCTACAACAATCAATTTCTATCTCGATTATCTCGTGATTTCTAACCAAGTTGTGATTCACCTAGCCATGGTATGAACTCCTAATTTCTTAGACAAGTTCGCCTATTAATCTTCTATCTTTCGATCCTAAAGATTAACGCTTTCTAACCCAAGGTGTGAAATTTATAAGTTTCTAACCTAGAAATCTAACCTAATAACTCTCGTTATTTAGATCAAAGATCTATTCTTTATCATGGCGATCTAGGGTTTAACATGATTCTCATCAATATAAACAATCAACATGCAAAGATCTTTCGATATAAATTGCGTAAATAACATGATAAAGAGACAACTTGAAATAAATACTCACAAGACAATCGAGAAACGAAACTGAATTGTTGATCGGATGGCTTCACAACGCTTGTTCAATAGAGGTCTAGCCTCTTAACATCACCTTTGAGCTCGAATTACTTGAATAAAATTACATAAAAGTGTTTGATCTAAACTAGAGATTTAAAGGCATAAACTTTGAGTAAAAACTAATAAAAAAATCGCAGCTAGGCCGCCCCTAGGGTTTAGGGTTCGAATAATGATGTTATTGGGGTCTAAATACGCTGCCTTTATATAGATTTCAGAGGCGGTTTGGCTAAGTCGGTTTATGGACGGGCGTTCACTCGCCGGACGCTCGTTCGGTCTTCAGTATCAACTTCGAATCGGGCCGAGTCATGATCGACGCCCGTCCTTCTTTAATTTGGACGCTCGTTCATTAAATATCTCAAAACTCTGAATCAAACTCTTCAGCCTGGACGCTCGTCCAATATGCCAGACGCCCGTCCAACTGGACGGGACTTGAACGCTCGTTCAGTGGACTTGAAATTCGATTTCTCCATCTTTATCTCTTTTCTTCTATTCAAATCTTCCTTATCTCTTTTTCATCAATTAAATCCGACATTTATCTTCACTTAATCATCTTTTGAGCCGCAATTATGCATCTACAAGTTATTAAAAACATCGCAAAATGTAATAATATCCAAATAAACATAAAATCATCAATAAAGCACATAAATTAACCAATTTTGCGATTAAACCGTTTAATAACTCATTTGCTCAATAAATCAATTAAACACTTAATTTCTATGCGAATTATACGAATATGGAGAGAATTGTTACAAAATATAACGATATAAATCATATAAAATCACCCTTAACAACGACCGTATCCTATAATCTGGATATCATGCTTTCTCGAAGTAACTCATTTACTTCCACTTTACAAAGATTCACGAGAGTAAGACATTCTTTATAAGAAGGCCCTTTTGGATATTCACCCCTATTTATAGGGTACGCGATTCCCAGACGACCTAACATGTATACTCCGCATGCTTCAGTATTGATGTGAGTCAAATTGGCTATCATTTCCTATGTAATTATACCCCGTTTATACCTCGTTTTATATGTTTTTTTGAGATATTTGGTTGTATTTTGATGTATTTACACCTTGGTTATCATTTCGGGACCTAGGACGTAAAGTCCGGGATTCTCGGTCTTTTTCGGTGTAATTTACTATACTCTTGGTCACCCTAGTGTCCTGTAGGGATTATGTGTGGTATTTTTTGTGATTTTGTACAGGAATTAGGTGTTCGAGAAGGCCAGAATGCGAGTTACGAGGATTGGAACGTGTGCCCGAAGCTTAAACGTTCAAACGGATCAAAACGCGGTGGTACTACAACCATACCTTCCATTTATCTGCATTTTTATCCCCCTTAGAGGAATTTTCTGGGCTGGACATATTCATTAAAGTTGTAGAAAATTGAATGAGCTTTCCAACGCATCTTGAATCCCTCAAATCGGAGGTCTACAGACAAAGTTATAGCTGTTTTTCTGAGGGTGTGTCAGCTAGGCGCGCGCTCGAGAAATGCTAGGCGCACGCCTAGCAGTCAATTTTGGCCAGAAGTTTCAGTACGTGTTTTTATCATCATAGGCGTGCGCCTACACTTTCCTAGGCGCACGCCTAGCATCCAGAACTCATAAAACACTATAAATACCCTCATTTTGGATCTAGATCCACACTTCCTCTTCCCCAACTCGTTTTTTCACCATTTTCTGCAATTTTCATTAGTTTAGCGTAGTTTTTAGGTAGATTAGATTAGATTAGTTGTAGATTGTTGTAATCCGTTGATTCTCGAAGATAGCTTGACGCGTTATTGACGGGATTTCATTCGGTGAACCGATTTTCTACGGCATAATATATTTGGTATTTCTTTTTCATTTCTTGTTTTTGCTTTCAATCTTTATTTTCGTTATGTTTATTGTTGATTTCTTGTTGTTTTTGTTAATATAATGAGTAGCTAATAGCCGATAGTCGAGTTATGTGATAGTCTTTGAAATTGAAACTTAGCATGTTCATGTGGTGTTCTTGATGTTTGATTGTTGATTCTCGATGTTTCCATAGTTCTAGAACTTATTCTTATCACGTTTGTTGAATTAGCTACTTAATAAACGTATCACACGTATCGCCTTTACATATGTATTTTGCGAGAGGATACGGGAGCCGGGGTTTTAGGATCACTGTGTAAAACCGACTGAGTTGTTCAGACTCGGTTTCGTTGTGAGGTTTTGTATCGACTTGTCGAGCGTTTCATGAATCGTAGACCGTGTGAGGTCAGTTAAATCCGGTCAGCGGACTGTTGAACCTGACATAGAAGGGTAGATTATTGAAATAATGTCTATTCTCAGAGCCAGGAAATGACACCCTACTTGACATTGAGAACGTTTAGGTGAATCAACAATATCTTCGGACTTAGCTAGAGTTTGGTACGTAGTTGATTGGATCATAGCTCGGCTATCGCCTTTAATTGTTTGCAACTCCTATTTTAATTAGTCATTACGAACGTAGCAAATTAGAATTCAGTAACCTTATCAAAAATCTTATTGACCTAAACTAGAGATGACACTTGCCGGGGAGTCCAGTTTTTTATGTATAGTTTGTTTTTGTTGTTGTTGTTGAGATCACACCATCTACTTTGGTAGTGGTAGTGACAAGATACTGTGATTGTGTTCGTGTTTTTTCCTTGATTTGCAGATAATGAATCCATACTACAATTACGGCTCCTATCCCTACCCATTCGGATATTACAATTACGGTGCTATGGGATACCAAACACAACCATTTTATCAGTTCAACCCATACGCCGCATCTTATGGAAATGAGTGGGATAATGCCCCGAGTTACTTTGATCAACAACTCGATACTTCTCCATCTCCGGAATCAGAGATCTCAACGGAGCAACGGATGGCTCTTGAGAAAGGTTGAACAGTTGAGTAAATTGGTCCAAGATCATGTTGAAGAGTTTCGTAATGACTTCGCAACAATACAAACATCCATACAAAACTTGGAGCTTAAAGTGCAACAACTGTTCGAGGAGTTTGAGAGGAGAGAACATGAGACTTTGCTTGAAGTCGCCCCTGAGGAATGTTACGAAGAGGGTAATCATCTATTCCTTTTTCTTCTAGCACTACTGTTATTCCTACGGGGTCGCACTCTATCGAGTTTATTGTTGATGTTGAGCCTAAATGTTCGTACTTGGTGCTTGAGTCGTTGTTGGTTGGTATATGTCTTAGTTCGGGGAAAGTGAGTTCGCTGTTCTGTGCAACGAACTCATCGAACAAATCGTGGTGGTGGGGATTGAGCCCCATATTTCTTTTGTTTCATTTTCAAGGGATGCTCAATTCCTACGATTTTTGTAGGGAGAAGCAACGGGTTGCTCTCCTTTGGTATAGCTATCCTTGACATAGTTGAGGGTAGAAAGTCGAGCTGAGGACTATAACTCAGAATGTATTTTTAATGCTTTTCTTTCCCCTCGTGTTTCACTGTATTTCTTTAGTTTGTATTATGATACTTCGGGTAAGTTTTGTTGTTATATAACCCGAAGAAGTGTGTTTTGGGGGGGGGGGGGGGGGGGGGGGGGTTAGTGTGGTGTTTTTGGTTTTGATGAGTTGTGGTAATCCGGGGAGTTTCATTGTGTTATACACCATACTTGTACACCTTTGGTGTTGGTTGTGTATATTTTATAAGTACAGGTACCCTAGGAGTTCATATTACGGATGCCACATGATCGTACTCGTGCCTTTTTCCGGTTGTAAGCTAACTTTTCTACCCTTATCATTCGTGTTTCGTTTTAAAGTAGGGTGTGGTTGGATTAGCTTTAATGTTTCATTTTCATGTTGAACGAGTTATACTTAGTGATTGTTATCCCTTTGGTGTAAATGAGTCGTTTTTAGGAATTTTGATGCCTTTGACATTGTTTGTGATACATTGAGCCTTTTGTATTGTTTTGTTAAACATATAGTGATTGTATAGATGCATTTGGTTTGAGTTGGGATCATGTATTGAGAATGGAATAGTTCTATCATGTTAGCTTCGACTTCACGAATCACCTTGACTAGTGAACGATTATGGTAGCTACTAATGACCCGGTTACCTAGAACTTATATTAGTAACTTCGAGGCGAAATAGAAAGGTCGTCGTTGTTAGGTTCGGGATGACAGTTTTGGCATTTATTTTGACCCGATCAGAGCCAAAGGACAACCTAAACGATTAATCCACTGTTACCCCTGTAAGCCTTTTGTAGGGTGGTTAGACTGCTGCCCGAACTAGCCTTTCGTGTTACTAACCCGTGAAAATCGATGTCCCTAACTTTATTTCAGTCTACGTACCCTTGACTACCTTGCAATTGAGCTTGTTCATTCCGCACATTTTTACGATGTTGCGAGGTATTGTTGAGACGTAAGTAATGGTATGGAATCGTGATTTACGAGTTATTCGGAACGAGGAGTGTGACAATGTGTCGGTTTCAGTTTTGTTCGGAATGTTGATGTATATAAGAAGAAGAAAAAAAGAAAAGAAAAAGAAACAAAAAGAAAAGAAAAGAAAAGAAACAGAAGTGGTAAATGTACATATTTATAGTTTGTTATAAGTCCAAAAAGTGGACTAAAGTGTTGTGTAGTAATGTATATTATGAAGTTGAGGTTAGGGTTTGGGCTACGGAGATGTAAATATTTGGAAAGATTGAAGGCGAAGTGATAACCGAGTTTTGTGTATATATCTCGGTTAAAGCTCTTTTGCACCCTCTCTTTTCTATTTTATCGTAAATATCCTTACGTTGCCCGTACCCTAGCCTAACGGTATAACCCTTCAAGTCCTGCTCGACCGTACTAGACTTTGATTAACCTCGATTAGTGGAGATGTTTATGAAGTATAAGCCTATGGTGTAACCTCGGTACATTGTACGTCTATAATCTAAACCGGTCATTGGTGATAAAAGTTGGAGAAGCTATACACACACACACACACATTCTTTTCTCAATGCAATGTAGAACTTAAATCATATGCATTTGTGTCAATTACTTGTGTTTTACCATTTCAATTCTTATAGACTAAATGTATGATTTCAATGTTGACTCCATCTTTATTTTTGAATCGCTCATCTTTGCTCGAGGGCGAGCAAAAGCTAAGTAGGGGGTAGTTGATGTGAGTCAAATTGGCTATCATTTTCTATGTAATTATACCCCGTTTATACCTCGTTTTATATGTTTTCTGAGACATTTGGTTGTATTTTGATGTATTTACACCTTGGTTATCATTTCGGGACCTAGGACGTAAAGCCCGGGATTCTCGGTCTTTTTCGGTGTAATTTACTATACTCTCGGTCACCCTAGTGTCCTGTAGGGATTATGTGTGGTATTTGTTGTGATTTTGTACAGGAATTAGGTGTTCGAGAAGGCCGGAATGCGAGTTACAAGGATTGGAATGTGTGACAGAAGCTTAAACGTTCAAACGGATCAAAACGCGGTGGTACTACAACCATACCTTCCATTTATCTGCATTTTGATCCCCCTTATAGGCATTTTTCTGGGTTGGACATCTCATAAAAGTTGTATACAATTGAATGAGATTTCCAACGCATCTTGAATCACTCAAATCGGAGGTCTACAGACAAAGTTATGGCTGTTTTTCTGAGGGTGTGTCAGCTAGGGCGCGCCTGAGAAATGCTAGGCGCACGCCTAGCAGTCAATTTTGGCCAGAAGTTTCAGTACGTGTTTTTATCATCATAGGTGTGCGCCTACACTTTCCTAGGCGCACGCCTAGCGTAGCGTCCAGAACTCATAAAACACTATAAATACCCCCATTTTGGATCTAGATCCACACTTCCTCTTCCCCAACTCGTTTTTTCACCATTTTCTGCAATTTTCATTAGTTTAGCTTAGTTTTTAGGTAGATTAGATTAGATTAGTTGTAGATTGTTGTAATCCGTTGATTCTCGAAGATAGATTGACGCGTTATTGACGGGATTTCATTCGGTGAACCGATCTACGGCATAATATATTTGGTATTTCTTTTTCATTTCTTGTTTTTGCTTTCAATCTTTATTTTCGTTATGTGTATTGTTGATTTCTTGTTGTTTTTGTTAATATAATGAGTAGCTAATAGCCGATAGTCGAGTTATGTGATAGTCTTTGAAATCGAACCTTAGCTGTTCATGTGGTGTTCTTGATGTTTGAATGTTGATTCTCGATGTTACCATAGTTCTAGAACTTATTCTTATCACGTTTGTTGAATTAGCTACTTAATAAACGTATCACACGTATCGTCTTTACATATGTATTTTGCGAGAGGATACGGGAGCCGGGGTTCTAGGATCACTGTGTAAAACCGACTGAGTTGTTCAGACTCGGTTTCGTTGTGAGGTTTTGTATCGACTTGTCGAGCGTTTCATGAATCGTAGACCGTGTGAGGTCAGTTAAATCCGGTCAGCGGACTGTTGAACCTGAAATAGAAGGGTAGATTATTGAAATAATGTCTATTTTCAGAGCCAGGAAACGACACCCTACTTGACATCGAGAACGTTTAGGTGAATCAAGAATACCTCGGTACTTAGCTAGGGTTTGTGAGTAGTAGATTGGATCATAGCTCGGCTATCTCTTTTATATAGTTTTAGATATTTCATTTTGTGTATATTTAGTTTGTAGAACCGGTGATCTGACAAGTCACCGTCTTCAATTATTCGTGTTGACCTAAACTAGGGACGAGACCGACTTTGGTACTCGACCAGATTCCCTGTGGGATACGACCTTGACTCACCAATTCTAGGCTACAGTTGACCCGGTACACTGCCGGTGAGATTGGACACTTAGAAAAGGCCGATCAAGTATCACACACAATCACTACCGCATGATCGCCCCATGGTTAGGGGAAACCTCAATAGTGTCAAAGCATGACAATCCACACCGTGATTCCATGTAGACTCCGGTCCTAAGGATAATTACACAACCGTCACATTGTGTGACACTTATCAGTGTAAGTAGGTCAGTCCAACGTACACATTCTCTAATACACGTCCACGTACAGTCCAAGTTCTTTACACTTCGACATACGAGATCTATCCCTGCCCTTAAAGATAGAAGACATCTAATACGTGCTAGTCTGTACGTACTATCAATGCCATCTTTAATAGTACATCAGCTTAGAGACATTTAAGTATCAAACTTATTAAAGTGATTTGAGATCTCATCAACCATAATCTCCTTTCACGGTTTCTCTATCACAGTTTAATACTAAGGACGCTATCATATAACAATTCATAATTGGTTCTTTAAAAGGAACAAATATATGACAACAGAAAAGCCATTTATTATATATGTATAATCATAAAGAAATAGTAGAAATGATCCAACCTGGTCGGATCCGGTCCAACCCGATTGGGTTTAGGACACTATTTCAACAATCTCTCACTTGGACTAAAACCAATCACTCGTACACACAAGACCAAGTTGAAACACAATAATCTCATGCAATACTCGCAATCAGCCCTAGCCATGAATCGATCGCTATCTGTGGGGACTCGGACTATCTTCATATCATGCTCTAAATGACCAAGTCAAAGGAACCGCCTCAACACACATGAACCTCTGATGAGACCCTGGTCCTTGCTCCAAGCAATGAATCCACAACTATATTAGCTATATAGAAAATATGGAAGAACTGTACAAGGTTCAGGAATGAACCTTCTAGATTCATGTACATACTGTGTTTTGGCATAGCTGTAGTGTCCACAGTGATCTCCAGCTAAGAACGTTTCCAGCTCACCGCTTCACTTAATCAAAGTGATCGCAAATCCAGACTGTAGCTCCCACTCGCCTTCATAAGACTGAGGATACACATCTGTATATATACATCTATCCGATTCCAAGTTTAGATAAACTATGAAACCATCCTTAACTTGTTTAAGGATATTCTCGACATTCACTAGATTTACTTTCATACTTGCTCATGACTCTTCACGGACTATGAACATCTGGCATCATCTTTCACCTTATCTTTAAGACTAACATCCTAACATAGATAGATCTTGAGAACACCAGCTACCAGTATCTCCTGTCATGATCTATGCTAAACTCTTTTTGCATTACATCTATATAGGTAAAATATAAACTAACATCAGTTAAATCTATCACTATAGATTCTTATTTCTAAAAATAAGAGCTGCTAATCCAAGTGCTTTCGTAAAGACCTTGAACTACCAAACATTAATTGACTGTGACATGGGATGATAATTCTCGAGAGAAATATCCAATACCTTACTCAAAAATCATAACACACTCCCACTACATTGGGCATATCCCTTCTTTTGACTAAGTCAAACTCCTTTGATTATCAAGCAAAGAAATTGTCTAGAGAAACTTGTTTCAGTCCATAAATGGATCTCATGGGCTCGCATATCATGTTATTGTCTATGAATATCAAGTTGTTTGCCCAATGTCTTCAACACTATCATATAGCCATAATACGAAGTTATAACTAGCATAGTCTGAATAAATCTGGGCTCAGCTAGCAGCATAAAGATAATTACAAGGTTTACACCCCGTACCCTTCACCGTCCCTATAGCCTTATGGTAATCATATTACAATCCATGTCAGCCTTTCAGGGACATTCCCCTTTAGGTAAGACATACTAGGTTCACAACCCGGTTGTCACTGATGGAATCTAAGTCAAATATTATGGCTCCTGGCCATATCTCTCAATCTTGCCTTTCAAACATTCCTTTATAAGTCGTGAGATATTTATTCTTCAAGATGAACACACCAGGAGCCTTTTCAGGCCATAGACTTACAGAACATGTGTGTACACTGAGCAGTGTTCTACACATCTTTACTATGTGGCGTCTGCTCACGTTCCAATGGTTGAATATCTCTCTTTGGTCCTCAAACTCTTTTGAGATTTAATTTACTCCCACTGTTTCTATTGGAAGAAACACTTCCTTTAGAAGACAAACACCTTTTGCTCCGCGGACAAATACATAATATTTAGCGTACTTGCTAAGATATTCCACAAAGTTGCATATGTCATACTAGGCTCCAAGCCTTTCTGACTTTTCCTATGACAACTTCAAATCATCGGTTGAGATAGATTCGACATTATCCCCTTCCATATCTAATATGGAATTTATTCAACCTTATTCTTTGGAACTCGGTTAAGTACATGTATTGTATAAGGGCACTACCCAAAACGTGTAAGGGATATTTTGCATGGCTTACTTCACAACTTTATCGTATAAAGTGTTGTTTCCATTTTAGAAACACAATCTAATTGCGTATCCAAGAATGGTATCCTTAAAAGGGGAATCTTATTCCTTTTCAGACAGCTTCTGAAACACCCTCCAGTTATTAATTGCTTCAATCCAATTGAAGATTAACTCCTAAGTTTCATCTATCTCATATTCGTACTTGCTCAAACTTTTCGGGCTTTCAGAAAATTCAACTATTTCTAAAATAGTCCAAGAGAGAGACAACCGATTATTTATGGTATAAATTGTCATAAGCCAACAAACATCAATATGTTCAGGCTCTAGTAAATTTTCTAGATTTTGTAACCATTTTCACAAAAGGGTATTTTAGTCCTCTTTGGTTAATATACGTGTAACCCACATGATTCATAATCACATAGTTCAGGCGTCATCAGAATGGCATCTAATCACACGATTCTCCTCCATAGAGACTATGTCTAGAACAACTACAAGCATTAAGGATAACAGCCATACAAATACTTAGTTGAGATCTCATCACTTATATCAACTATATAGTGACAATAATCTAGTATGTTAGATTCAGTGACCGTTCAACTTTAGCGGAACAACATTTATTCCTTACAATTGAAAATGTCTACTAAGTCCTAACAAGTAACTGAAAGTGGTGTTCTTCATAAGAACCAGAACATAATAACATTTATTTAGTTTCCTTATCAGTTTACTAGATCCAGAATATGGTAAGAGTTACAACGTTTACTTCACCTTCTAAATCTGTATTTAATCTTTCTAATTTAATCACACTCGTTGGATATCATATATCCGAGAGTTGACTTGAGTTTAGATAGATTTATCTCAACTTACTTGCTTAGGGTAGAGACTTCGATAAGCTCTCTTACTCAAGCACTTGCCCTAACTTTCCATTTTAATCATTCAAGCTTTTGTAAATATTTCCTAATTTAGTCTTTATAAGACTTTAGAAAAATCACAAGAGTTGTGTCTTCAATTTTCTTCCATAAAAAAAATCCAACGTTTGTTAAATAGTTTATTTAACCTTTTGAATCATATTCAAAACATGAACTATTTAATTTACTTTCAAGCAATGATTAAGAATTAAGTCGATACTTAAATCTTACAATTTTGAAAACAACCTTTCCAAAATTCGACGTGGTCTCCTTATCCAATCCATCTAATGTTTGAATAACCATCATCGTATGACGGAGTGACCCATTCGATATCGTTATGTCCAATACGTGAGCTTCCGTTAATAATTAAAGTCTTCGATGACTTCATCAAATATGTAGCCTCCTTGTCTTCAACTACAAAAACGCGATTGCTCATGTCATTGCTTATTTTAAAAGGATTAAAATCACTTAGCCAACTTGAGAACGTTTCTCAAAAGGTAACAATCATAATTTGGTTTTACTAATCGAGAATTAAAACATAAATATAATTTGCTAAAACTACAACATAAAATAAATATAAAAGAGTGTTGTTGATTATACATGCAAAATCAAAGATGGTCTTTGGGATTATGATTTTGCTCCCACTAATCAACTACTCCCAATTGACTTTCAAGAATTTACCAAAATTCTTTAGTGGCTAGAATCCTATCTGATTGACTCGATCCCCGACATGGGCCGATCAACCGGGTCAATTTCGACGGGTAGGTACGTCTTACCAATCGCGTCCAACACGACTTTCAGTGGTTTGACTAGTCAACTCTTTGGCAATTCACATCGTTTATGTGAAAGTCAACCTCATGTCTCTAAAATCAGACGGTCCTGACGTGGGTCAATCACCGCAAGATTCTTAGTCGAATCATAACACAAGTATTCATGAGATCTCATAACGATCATATCTCGATAATGACGATATACCCGAGGTAGGTCAACTCCCGACGTGGGCCGATCAGTTGGATCCGAACAATGGCTCTTCACCGTCACTATAATATTGGGAGACATATTATAAATCGATGTTTGTTGTGGGAGTAAGTATAAATTAATTCACTTAATTAATTTTATTTAATTACGGTCTCATCTATTACGTGCATATTACTACAATATCATATAAAGTAAAACATACACAACATTCCGCGCACAATATAACCGGTATGATCATGGACTTTTCCTAGGTGCGGTTTCGAATACAAATTGACGAAACAGTGGGCCACAACTAAGGGTAGCCGCAACCACCAATGGATCTTTGATATGCACCATCTCCATGGATATTTTATTTTTCTCTCTTTCTTTGGATCTTCGTCTTTGTCTTCAATGCATCATTACATAAAATATAACTATTAAATTTTACACCCGCCGCACACGGGGGGGGGGGGGGGAGCTAACGGGATTGAGATAATGCAAAAATAAAACTAGGTCACGTTCTTCATAATGACCTAGGACAACAATAAAATCCAACAGAAAAATAAATCATTCACATCTATCCCATTGGTTGAGTCCATGATCAATCGGGGTCCATATAACTGAATTATATCTACTATCTAATCCATACAATCAACATTTTATGAAAAAAATAAAACAAAATTTTAACTACTTGCGTCTTATAGCATCTAATCAATTAATTAATCAATGTTTAATTAATTAATAGTTTTAATCAAAATAATATTAACCATTAATAATAAATCGATTTTAATTTTAATTTTCTAATTTAAAACTATTTTAAATAAAGTTAAAATCAAGTGGGTCTCTTTTGTTTATTTCCTTTTAATTTTTAATTAAAAGTATGTCTTCGGTTTGGTCTAAACCAAATTTAAAGGCATCTTGGGCCTTTTCCAAAAATCAAATATTTTTAGAGAAGGCCTAGGCCCGTAGGCCTTTTCCAAAATAAAAAATTTTGGAAGAGGCCTAAGCATATTCCAAAAATTTGGAATGGCCTAGATTTGGTTCATAACCAAAACATATTACTTCCCAACAAATTGGGTGATGCCACATGGCTTCCCAATGACCAAACTATTTGAACCATTAGTTAGTCACATGGCATCAACAAAACAAAAGAGAAATTACCAATCATGGACCATATTGAAAAATAAAGATGCACAAAACAAAACAAGAAGGGAAGGGGGACGGTGGTGCCGCCGCCGCCTCCGCCTCTCCTCTTTTTTTTTTCTTTTTTTTTTTCTATGCACTAATTACGAATCAATATCAAACATGATTTAATATATTGGATCTAATTTACTCCGCGAATAAAATATGCTTATTGCTTAAGCTCGAAGACCGCTCTGATACCACTGTTAGGAAATCAATCGATCTAGGATCGTCTCCGTTTAAACAATAAACATATAAGAGAGGGGGCGGTACTATTACCTTGGTTGATCTAAAAGATCGACGTTTTGACCGTCCGGTAAGAGTAGATGTGCGCGAGCCGTCCAAGCGTCCGGCATCTACCAGTTATCCACAAGAGCACCTCGCCGGTATCCCGCCAAGGATTGCTATTAGAAAAACCCAACTGCTAGGTCGGCCTTTTCTTTCTCCACATTCTCTCTCTAAGAAACTCTCTTATTTTTCACAAGAACAATTAGCTCTTGGAATTATGTGTACTATACAAGAGCTTGGCAACCCCTTGCTTATATAGGCATATGGGGCGCCCCTTGTATTCCCAAAATCCTTGGGGAACAAGTCTAGAGTAGAGTGGAGAGAAATAAAACATTTTTCTAATAAAATAAGGAAAATCCTTAGATTGATTTATCTCATTAAATTTAATATCTTATATCAAATATTTCCAAGATATTGTCAATATCTAATATTTACTATCTTTATCTTATTACCATAAATCTATTTTTTCAAAATCAATTAATATCCAATATGAATATTATGGTAATCTTATTAATTAAATTGCACAATTCAAATGTATCATATACAAAAGATGGCGCCAATAATTAGCCAAATTCACGTGTTGGCCAATATATATTTATTTAATTAATATAATTAATAACTTTTATTATATTTATTCATAATAAATAAATACCACCATATTAATTTACCACTATAACATTTATAGTCTTGAGATAAACTTTCCTTATTTGGTCATCAACTATAACCACATTTTAATCCGACTCGATGTTCATATGTGTGTGACCCGATAGGCTTCCGAATATGTTGGCCGTAGACATAAGGCACAATTACGAAAATGCCCTTACCTCTAACGATCATGGATAGCATCTATCAACACGTCCATGACCCCCAATCATCGGAAGAGTCAATACGCAATGACTACTACCTTTCATGTGCTCGGTTAGCGTGTAAATAGAATCATATCGCTGTAATAATATCCATACGGTCGTACATCGAGGGTCAAGCATTGACGACCGTATCTTATAATCTGGATATCATGCTCTCTCGAAATAACTCATTTACTTCCACTTTGCAAAGATTCACGAGAGTAAGACATTCCTTATAAGAAGGCCCTTTCAGATATTCACCCCTATTCGTAGGGTACGCGATTCCCAGACGACCTAACATGTATACTCCGCATGCTTCAGTATCACACCCAATCACTACCGCATGATCGCCCCATGGTTGGGGGAAACCTCAATAGTGTCAAAGCATGACAATCCACACCATGATGCCATGTAGACTCCGGTCCTAAGGATAATTACACAACCGTCACATAGTGTGACACTTATCAATGTAAGTGGGTCAGTCTAACGTACGTATTCTCTAATACACGTCCACGTATAGTCCGAGTGTCTCTACACTTCGATAGACGAGATCTATCCCTGCCCTTAAAGACAGAAGACATCTAATACGTGCTAGTCTGTACATACTATCAATGCCCTGTTTAATAGTACATCATCCTAGAGACATTTAAGTATCAAACTTGTTACAGTGATTAGAGATCTCATTAACCATAATCGCCTCTCATGGTTTCTCTATCACAGTTTAATTTTAAGGATGCTATCATATATAAATTCACAATTAATTTTTTAAAAGGAACAAATATAGGACAACAGAAAAGCCATTTATTATATATATATAATCATAAAGAAATAGTAGAAATGATCCGACCCGGTCGGATCCGGTCCAATCCGATTGGGTTTAGGACACTATTTCAACAATTCATGTCCTCATACCTCTGAACAAAACGGTGCCATTGAGAGACGTCACCGCCAAATCGTTGAAGTTGGCATTTCCCTTCTCGCTCATTCTCACCTTCCTCTTCCCTATTGGGAAGATGCTTTCCTCACAGCCACGTATCTTATCAACCGTCTCCCCACTCGTGTTCTTAATAATCGGTCTCCTTATGAACTCGTTCATCACCGACCTCCTGATTACTCATTTCTTCGCGTATTCGGTTGTGCATGTTGGCCTCACCTTCGTCCTTATAATAGTCATAAAACCGACTTCCGTTCTAAAACATGTATCTTCCTTGGCTATAGCCCTCATCATCATGGTTACAAGTGCCTCGACCTTAGTACTGGTCGTATATATATCTCACATCATGTCGTCTTTGACGAACAATATTTCCTGTATAGTTCTTCCTCCACTTCTTCTTCTGTAACAGCGGACTCTATTCTCTTACCTTCCTCTATTACTCTTCCACGCCAGCCGAACCTTTACCTTCCCCGTTGGCCCAATCTCCACATGTCCACTCTCAACCATTTCCTCCCTCCCCATCTCCATCTCCTCCCTCATCCACCTCATCATCATCATCAGACTCGGCCTCTCCATCCTCGGCCTCTCCTCACCATCCTTACCAAATGATCACTCACTCTAAAACTAACTCTCTCAAACCTAAACAATTACCCTCTGACTTTGTTCGTTATCCACTTCCCAAGGCCTATACTACTACTCTTGAACCCTCGGAACCCACCACCCCCTTTGAAGCCCTTAAATCCCATGAATGGAGAGATGCCATGCGAGATGAGTTCAATGCTTTCGTCCAGAATGATACCTGGGATCTTGTTCAGTTTTCTCCATGAATGAATGTTCTTGGTAATAAATGGGTTTTTTCATATAAAACGTCATGCAGATGGTCACATTGAGTGCTATAAGGCGCGTCTTATTGCTAAGGGTTTTCATCAAGAAGCAGGTGTTGATTTTTCGGAGACTTTCAGTCCGGTTGTTCAACCGGTCACCATTCGTATATCAATCTCTCTTAGAGTCTCTCAGAATTGGGTTATTCGCCAGGTTGATGTTCAAAATGCATTTCTTCAAGGTTCTCTAACAGTGGATGTTTATATGCAGCAGCCTCAGGGATTCCGGCACCCTGACTTTCCTTCTCATGTCTGCAAGATTAAACACAGCTTATAAGGTCTTCGTCATGCCTCTCGGGCTTGGTTCGCTCAGTTTACGGATGTTCTCTGCTCCTATGGTTTCTCGGCCTCTAAGGCCAACACTTCCTTATATATTTACAAGCAGGGATCTCACTTTTTTTTGTGTTGATTTATGTGGATAATGTTCCTATTATAGGTACTTCTCCGGCACTACTAGTCGATGCCACAATTTCGCATCTTTTTACTCAGTTTCCTGTCAAGAAGCTTGGTCCATTATCTTATTTCTTGGGTGTTGAGGCTCTCCGCACTAATGATGGCCTCATTCTAAGTCAGCAAAAATATATTAATACATTATTATGTCGAGCCAACATGCAATCATCTAAGCCTTGCACCACCCCTATGGCCTCGAATCTCTGCCTTAGACGTACGGATGGTGAGCCGTTTGAGGATGTTACTTTATATCGCAGTACTGTTGAGGGGCTACAGTACCTCAGTTTTACTCGCCCGGATATTGCTTTTGCGGTCCATAAAGTTTGTAAGTTTATGCATGCTCCCCGCACTACTCACTGGATCGTTGTGAAGTGCATTTTACGCTACCTTAAGCATGCTATTGACGATGGTCTTTTATTCCGGTCCTCTCCCTCCCGCCACCTTTAGGCTATCTCAGATGCGGACTGGGCGTCGGATCCCGATGATCGCCGCTCCATTGGCGCCTTCTCTATCTTCCTTGGTGCTAACCTTTTTAGTTGGCGCTCCAAACAGCAACTTATTGTTGCCAAAAGTAGTATATAAGGCGCTCTCTCATGCTGCACCCGAGCTCCAGTGGATTACTTCCCTCCTGCATGAAATGCGTGTGTCTCTCCCTCAAGCGCCCACCTTGTGGTGCGATAACATTGGTGCCACTTATCTTCCGGCTAATCCGGTGTTTCATGCACGCACCCAACATATCAAGATTGATTGTCACCATGTTTATGAGTTGGTGGCTTCTTGCAAGCTTCAAGTCGCCTTTATCTTCTCCAAAGACCAACTTGCCGATCTCCTTACTAAACCGCTTGGCCATGTTCGATTCAATGATCTCAAGTCCAATCCGTTCCAATGGGATTGATGGGGCGTATTGAAGCAAATTCAGTCGGCCCAAGTGCCTTGGCCAACAAGATAAAAAACTAGGGTTTTATAATATTTGTTCCACCGTTTTACCCTTCTTGTAATTCTATATAATACTACTTGTACTTGAGATTAAATCAATGAAATCATAGTTATTACGTTTAATATTTAACGTCACTGACAGTGATAATATTTTTCGCAAAAAGCAATTGTTGTTCTCAAATCAATTTTTGAAATGTCCGAAATGTTCATGGTGAAAAGTTATATCATACCATATGATGTATTAGTTCACTCGTATATGATTGTAAATAGTGATATTGTTTTATCTTTCAATTGTAATATAAAAAAATAATAATATAGGGCCTTAAATGTGTTTAACTTGCAAAAATAATAATAATATTATGTATATAGGGCCTTAAATGCGTTAAATTTGTCCGAATAACTCTTTGCAGAACTGGATGAGGTTCACGTAGATGATGATGTACACCACCATTTTCTGAATTGAAACTACCATACATGGCTGCCATAGCAGCACCCTCTGCTTTCTATATCTCTCAACCCAATAAACGTTACTGTTATCATCATTATCACCAGTGCCTCAGTTCTTTATCTTCATTTCCAGCAACAAAGACAAGGTTAAAAGCACAGACCTTTCAGCTCGAGAATTCTCCTTTTCCTTCTTCTGATGAAAACCCTCTTGGAGTTTGTTTCCGAAATGAAGAACTAGAAGTGGGTTCAGCTTCGTTTTCGGGAATAATCAGGAAGAAGATGAAAGTGGATAAGAATCGTTTGATCCACAAAGGAATTACTCCAATCTTGCTTTCTTATGTAGTGGTAATCCTTCTTCATTCTCCATAGACATTCATAATTTTTTGCGTATAATTAGTCCTGTAGAATAGATTTTGTGCAAGCAACCGTTGAATTTTGAGTGTTTGAGCTTGTTATTTAAGCTTGGAATTGTTGGTTTGTTTTTTTTTTTTTTTTTTTTTTTTTTTTTTTTCCCTTTTCCTTTTGCGTTTTTGAAAATCCTTGTTAATGGATTCAAACGGATGAGGATAATCCTTTCATGTTTAGGCCTGAGGCTATTTACTAAGAGATCACAATTGCCTCAATGCTTTCATGTTTTGATTGACAGGACCTATACGTCTAATCCATAAGAATAGTGTGTGGTCTGAATAGTTTTGGACACTGTTAATGGCATCACGATCAATTTACTCGGGCACCACACCTCGTGAAAATTTCGACTTTGTAGAGGTTGAAATCTGTTTTCAACCTCTCCAGAGTCGAATTTTGTGCATAATTTCGACTCTGGAAGGGTTGAAAACAAATTTCAACCTCTACAAAGTCGAAATATGCACGGGGTGTGGTGTCCGAGTAAAACAATGCCCATAAATTTTTATCATTTTCAATCTGATAGTTTGTTTTACTGGGAGTAAGCTGCAGTCAGTTAAAGCTAGAAAAACTAGCTTTTTATGCTTTGGATGGATCTATTAGTATCAGATGCTTCTATTCATTTCTTCCCTGTAAATTGTGGTGTCAGATCGAGTGGAAAGAAAATCATTATCTGATGTAGTGGATTATGAACATGAGAAGAAATTAGTCGAATATTATGTAATCTATATCGTTTCACAAATCGTTTTCCAGCCATACTATAACAGGAACTTGTATTCCTTCTTCACTCTTTCATCTCGTATGTATGGGAACAGGGTCTAGGAGCAAAAATGGGAAATCTTTCACTTTTGAGGGATGCAAGACTGGCTGGTAAATTACTATCTCTACTGTTGCTTGTTCCCCGTCATTGTTTGATATGATAGGAGTTGTTAAATGAACATTTTCATTCTGTTGTAGACATTACAGCGAATCCACGGGGCATTGAAGGATACGTGGGAAGCCCATCAATCTGCATTTGGGCCATTTCTTGTGTCCCAGTCTCTTGGTTCTTAACTGCTCAAACAGCATACGCACGTGAAATTGTTGGAATAAATGCAGTTTATGAAATCGGGGAATTGTTCGAGTTGGGAATCCAGCTAACTTACTTGCTTTTGCTATTATTGTTGCTTGGAGTTGGTAGTTTCTTTGTAATCCGCCAAGTCCTAGTACGAAGAGAGCTTGATCTTTCTGCAAAAGAATTGCAAGTAAAGTGACATGTAATTTCTTGTTATTTAGTACAACATTACAACTCTTCAATACTTGTAACATTTTCTTGATTATAAATCTTAGGAGCAAGTCAGAAGCGGCGATGCTAACGCGATGGGTCTATTTGAACTCGGAGCGGTGATGCCGAGACGGAAATTTTATCCAATTTGCTATAAAGTACCTACTTCAAGCTATTGAAAAATGGGATGGAGACCAGCGGGATCTTGCCCAGGTATGGCCCCATTTTTCTTTACCTTGTGCTCACACTCATACCATCTCCATACGGGTTTATTTTCTTAAGCAGAGAGTCTTTATTGCACCGGATCATTAGACGAGTGCCATTTGAGAAGAACACGTGTCGTTCATCCAATCAGTGTTCTAAAAGACGCTAGGCGGTAGTCGGGCTGTCATAGGGCGCCTAGACGGTGCCTGGGTGTTTTTTTTTTGTTTTTTTTATTTTTTAAATAATACAATGGTTGTCCAACATAAATCCTTACATCATAAAGCATAAACAAGTAAATGTGTCAAAAGACTAATTAAAGTACAAAAGCACATGAGTTTATGTCAAAACAAGTCTAAGAAGTAAGAAATCATGTCAAGACT
This sequence comes from Gentiana straminea, assembly GCA_036785695.1. Classification (NCBI taxonomy): domain Eukaryota; kingdom Viridiplantae; phylum Streptophyta; class Magnoliopsida; order Gentianales; family Gentianaceae; genus Gentiana; species Gentiana straminea. The sequence continues at coordinate 4,061,714 of JAVUPR010000298.1, forward strand.
CTCAAGTACAATCTTCAATCTCATTCCCCTAAGTTTTCTATTTGTCCAACTCCAATATCATGCTCTTTGTCCGACTCAAAGTCAAAGTCAAATGAACACACTTTATTATACTGGATGCCCTAGACGCCTGGACCGTCTGACCGCCTGGAAACCCGCCTAGGAGCAAACCGCCTGGGGTAAAATCGAGACGGCCAGGCACCGCCTAGCGCCTAGACGCCGCCTAGACTGATTTTTAGAACACTGCATCCAATGATGTATTGCATTAAAGATCGAGACTATTCATACAAGAACAGAGGATCATGTCATTTAAATTCTTGGTTTACATCTCTATGTTTGCAATAGGTTTACAACGCACTTGGTGTGAGTTACGTGCTAGATGGAAAAGTAGACAAGGGAATAGTGCAGTTCGAGAATGCAGTTAAACTTCAACCGGGCTATGTAACAGCGTGGAACAACCTCGGTGATGCCTATGAGAAGAAGAAAGAAATCACGTTAGCTCTCAAGGCATTTGAGGAGGCACTTCTTTTCGATCCTAACAACAAAGTGGCGCGTCCCAGAAGAGATGCGTTGAGCGATAAAGTAAAGCTCTACAAAGGTGTTCCATTGAAGTCCAAGAAGACTTCTTCTTGACTTAATTTAATTCATTGTAACTTCAGAATCTAATTTTTCTTTTTGCCCAGGTACCTTTGCATAGTTTTCGCATTGCGAATTTTAAGTGCTTATTATACATGGGATTTCATCCATCATGTGTGAGAACAACCAAAAAAAATGACTTTCAAAATCCTTGAGGTGTGGCCTCTTATGAAATTTTTGTAATGTAATATTTATATGCATTGGTCTGTGAGAGAAATGTTGCTATGTTCTTTTTCTCCCTTTTAGAAAGCATATCAGTTTTCATTAGATTAGTTGAAACCCTTAGTGTAACACCTCGTTCAAGAAATCGAGATGTGACAATCAACCTTCTTCATTGATTACCACCAAGGGCGGATCTACGTGATGCAAGGTGGCATGGGCCCCACTAAAATCCTCAAATATTACCTCAATCTCAAAATATAAATTCATTTAGTTTTTTGGTTTTGTTCCGTAATGTAAGTCAATTCAGAATACTAATGGAACATTTATTACATCTTTTCTCATTTTACCCCATCATTTATTGTATACTCTTCCACTTCTCACTACTTTGCATTAATCATAGTCAAAGATCAGTTTAGACTTATTTCATTAAAATTAATGACACATAACTCATTAACCAACTTTCTTAATCTGTATGAAAAAGTCTCAACGGACTTACATTTTGGGACGTATGTTGTATTTTATTTTGTATTAAAACGATGTTGTTTTGTTGAAAATTTGTAGTTTTACTGATGAAAAATGTAAAAATACCATTTGTGCCTCTGGTGGATCTTCAAATTTGCTCATGTGCCCATCACTAGATCAAATTCCTGGATCGGCCATTGATTATCACATGAGCCGACATACATAAATCAGACTACTAAAATTACGAAAGCATTAAAACATGATAATTTAGCTCGAACGGAAGTCCTTTGTACTCTGCTACTGCCGCAAACTCGGCATGGACAACATCTCGAAAACACCAAAACACATCATCAACGACACTATTGCGTTTTCAAAAATCACAATGAAGTACCAAATTCCCAACAATATTGTATTACATAATGAAATTGAGCAACTTCTAATACAAGAACTTGAGGTTTCGGGTTTGGGTTCAAGGTTTATATTTCAACTCAATATTTTATTCACTCTATTATCTTAATACCATTATTTTATTAATTCTAATATTTTATTATAATTTCTCTCACCAAACAACAAATAAAATAATATTAGTCAATTCACTTTATTCACCCACTAATTTAACAATTAGTTTATCAATATAATATTTTATTAAAAATTCTCTCATGAATCATTTATTCATCTACACAAATTTCAATACAAGATTTCAACTTTATAATCATTATTTCACTTTAATTAAAATTTATCTCACCAATCATTTTTTCTTCTACATAAATTTCAATACAATATTTCAACTTTAGAATGATTATTTTACTTTATTGTATTTCAATTTCTCTCTCCTGAAACCTTAAACCCCAACATAACCCGAAACCAAACAGAGCCCAAGATTCTTGAATTAGGGCAAAAGCCATACCTTTTCGAAACTCCAAATTATTGGTGTCAAAACGAAGCCCTCTTCACGCTGATTCTGAAACTTTACTCGAATGTGCAATTGGAGTCTTGAATCAAAACTTAGGTTGAAGATTCTATTGGCATTGTTTTTCTTTTCCTGAAGTTAAATGTTCGAACTTTGTTTCCTACATAATGGGAGGTTTTATTTGCAATAAAAACCTACAGCCTTAATTTTTTTTTGGAAAAATCCACTGAACGAAGTAAACATAATGAAATGATTTTGGCAAATGACCTTTTTGCCCTTATTAAAAATCCAGGATGTTACATTCAAAGAAGTTTCATCCTCTAAAACCTACTCATTAATCTTAGATATCAGATTATCAGAGCCGATTACCGGACATAATTAAGTGTTGGGCACCACTAAAGTCCTCTGGTGGGGACGAGTCTGAGACAAATCCTAACAAAGATGTCAGTTGCTTATAAGGGGGAGAATGTGATATCCCACATTGGGAATGTGGAAAAAGCATTATCTTCCTAGAAACTGCTTATTGTTCGGGGTTCGGGAACGTTACAACACTTCTCCGGTTCTCCCACATTTTCCTTTAGTAAATTAAGAGGAAAAAAAAAATTACATCGAAATTTTCACAAACGTTTGGGAAAAATGAATTGAAACTACACTTTTTCTCGTTTATCAGGCAGAGACAACAAAATATACTATATAGAATTAGGCATTCAGAAAGGAATACACAGTTCCCCTGTGCTCTTTCTTTAATAGACAAGGAACCTTAGAAACTGCTTATTGTTCTTTTTTGACCTTTGCTATTTATGTATATTCATTATATAAATCAGTAATAAAAAAAAAAAAAGCTATAGATACACTTTCAGATACAACAATGAACAATATCATCTGTGGCAAACGCACTTTTACGTAAACATAGTATTATTAGTTGTCTTTGCAATTTCTTGAATAACTTGAAGATAATCGTGACTGTGATTGAAAGAAATCAAATGGAGTCCCTGGTCCGAAAGATCGCCTTATGCTATTTGGAGAATCTGAGAGCAAAGGTTCGCGCACCGGACTCCGAAGCTTGGGTTGTGTGATTGACAATGGAGAAAGGTCTTTCTCCAAGGATCTTGTTTGTGTCTCTATGTTTCCTAGTGTCAAAATTGGCCCTCCTAGACGTTCAGCTTGTTGAAGCAGGTTGATTTTACTTGGTGTATATGTGTACCTCAAGTATTTCAAAGCCAGCACCGGACCCATACCAGCGATAACAATGAGCTGAAATTTTCGAATTACTACTGTTAGTTCACAAGTAAATAATGGGAAAAAAAATGTTGAAGAAGAAGCCCACCCCCCCACAAAAAAACAAAAACGCAAACCAACACATTTCAGGGCTTTTGCATGGTGACTAGTGAAAACTCTTGTACATTCAGTAGCAAGTTCCAGCTTGATGTTTTGAGGCTCGTTTTTTCTGTCGTTTATGTACATGGCTTGGAGAGAAAGAAATAAAAAGTTGTTTCAGGATAAGGCTTCCTAAGGCCTATAACATTGACATGATGTGTGTTTCCAAGTGGAGGGAAGTGGTGAAAAGCAAGATTACTTAGAAAGATAGCTATTCAAATGTGTTTTGAACTTTGGCTTCATAGGAAGATTGGGTATCAGTCAAACCTTCCTTATTTATCTTGCTCAAGTTTAGGGTAGTTTTATTGTTGATTGTATCTTTATTGGATGATTTCCTTTCCTTATTATAAGGTGTAATTACTGCCTTATGCGGTTGCATTACTGCCTTAACTCTACCAACTAATTATCTTGTGGATGAAGTCACTCGTCCTAATCATTTAAGTCAAGTTACGTCGGAAAAAATTCATCTAAACCTCACAACCTAATAGTGAAGATTTTAAATCTTACACAAAATAAAATCAGAACAGTTAAGTATGGATGTGGATAACCCAAAATCTCCCCTCACTGATCAGGCAATAAAAGTAGATCTACATGAACTCCATTACCCTGTGAACCTGTGGGCCGAACTGTTGAACTGAACTCAAATATCAGTATAGTGCTATTGATGTGGGATAAAACCCCCCATACATTGATCAGGCAATAAAAGTAGATCTACATGAACTCCATTACCCTGTGAACCTGTGGGCCGAACTGTTGAACTGAACTCAAATATCAGTATAGTGCTATTGATGTGGGATAAAACCCCCCATACATTCAAGATCTTTAGAAAGAAATCTTATTACCGTAACGTCCATCGAGAACATTAAGCTATAGTATAATAAAGAAGGCATGTTTCCTTAAAAGACTTGTCTTTCAAAATGGAGGAGATACACCAACCATCTCTCATGCTATATAGCTACTCCCTCCGTCTCTTAATGAGTGTCACAACTTTAAAAAAGAATTGTTCCAAACTAAGTGTCATTTTAGAATAACAATTGTAGATTCTAGGCCCAGATAAGAAGAGAACCTCATCCCCAAAACCTAGGTTAGAACAGATGAGCTCTAGGCTTCATAGCTTATTCTCCATTTTAATAGACTTAGAAGCAATGTACTCCGACGAAGAAAGAGATCAAGTTGCAGGACCTAATCCCATCAGTAATTGAAGTCGTGGTGAACGACGAGGGGCTGCATTTTTTTTTAATTCGATCTGAACAACGAAGGCTATGTGGTTCAAGTTGCACTGGCTTGGTTGCCTTTTTTTTTACTGGCCGCCTTTTCGGCTCTCTTTCCACATATCTTTCTATGCCATTTCTGGCTCCATTTCAACTGTCTCATCAATACTATTGACCTGCGGGACAACAACAGACTCATCAATACTCGTTCTTTCCTGCGGGGCACCAGTCGCTTCCACAATCTCCTCAGAGAAAGTGTGAAAATTTTGCACACCTATCTCTTCGTCATCATCCACAAGTTCATGCACGATAACATCAATAGTATTGCCCTCAGATATGTCTCCATGCTGCCTTTGATCCTCTAAATACCCTCCATTTTGTTGGTCCCGAGACCGAACATCCATGTTTTCTTCTATCTCATCTTCTAACCCGATAAGGCCCTCAGTCCGCTGTATACTAGGGATGTCAGATTTCTGGGAGGCCCAGTTAACAAGCAAATTTATCTGATTACGCATCGGTAAAAGATACTCCAAGATCTATGGCTCAATACCTGATATGCAATCAACGGATTGAGCATCTGGCACATCAGCCTGTGATGATGTACGATCAGGGTCGACATCAGGTATCACATCGAAGAACCCCCTCTCACTCGCTATTCTAGCCTAATCTGCAGCCTCTTGTGCAGTCTGATCTCCAGCCATACCCACAATATCTGGGACTTGTCTAACGTATACTGACTAACAATCTTGACAGAACATTTCATGGTCCGCACAAATTCACGCTCACGCTCGGACTGTTCCTCAGGTGAAAGGAATGGCATTACGATTGGATTTGCATTCAAGAATTTATCAGCATCCTTAAGCGAGGTATATTAGTGGATACCCATTTCCACATCCTAGGAAACTCTTAAATTTGACCAACTTTTTGGCCAAATTTGTTTCCAAACCCATGAATAGATTCATAGGCCCAGTATTGTAGTGAGGCTGCAAAACCATAAACCGTTTATTTGGTCTGCTGCACATTGCATTTCTGAAAAATGTACAAAGCCTTTTTGAAAGACTCGCGGCCTAGGGATATTTAATGAAATTATCATTATCATCTGCCAAACCAAGCAAGTACGGAAACAATAAAGAACCTTGCTTAAGCCAAGCTTATACACATCATCTTTTTCCCCGCACTCAATGAAGCTTACACTCTCGAAAGTATTTCTTTAACAGCCCTTGCCGCGGAAGGTTTACATCTCCGTTAGCTCGTGTCTGCGGATCATTGAAATACAAGCCAGGAACGAGGGCAAACTCCAATCACCCCAGAATGGCACACATTTGATTCAACCAAAAACCGTAACTCCTCATCAATATCCGACATAATAATCCGTCGTAGCAGCATGGCATGTATAATCACTCCAGAAAATTGAAGACTCGGTGCATTAAAAATTTGTTTGAACTGCGGTATTTGGTTGAGTGTTTCCAACAGACCGTACTCTTCGAGCCTTTTGCGCACATTTTCAAGTACTTGACCGATTTTCCACAACACTTTCTCACTAGGATGCATTTCTAAAGGCACAAGCATGCAGCCTAGACAAGTCAGACATCTGAGAATCTGAGATGTTAGGGAAGAAAGGTTTGAATTGAAAAAGGTAGAAAAAGATAAGTTAGACAACTGTGAACCACATAACCTCCGTCGTTCAGATCGAATTAAAAAAATGCAGCCCCCTCATCGTTCACCACGACTTCAACTACTGATGGGATCAGGTCCTGCAACTTGATCTCTTTCTTCATCGGAGTACATTGCTTCTAAGTCAATTAAAAAGGAGGATAAGCTATGAAGCAAAGAGCTCATTTGTTCTAACCTAGGTTTTGGGATGAGGCCCCTCATCTTCTATGGTTTGGGCCCAAGAGTTTCTACATGGTGTCAGAGCCAGGTTCATGTACGATATCATCAATAGTATTGCCCACAGATATGTCTCCCTGCTGCCTTTGATCCTTTAAATGCCCTTCATTCTGCTGGTCTTGAGACCGGACATCCATTGATGTGATTCCCATTGGAGAAGAAACTTATTAATATTTGGAGTCTTTTATTTATTTGTTTCTAGTTATCTTTTATTGTCCCGCATTGATTAATTAGTCTTTTATTTTTGTTATTATTTTTATTTAGTGTATTTTGTCCCACATTGCTAAATTAGCAATTGGTTTTGGAGTCTGTAGCCTATATAAAGGCATTTAGAGTCATTGTAATCATCAGACAAAAATTTTGATATATTATATTTGAAGCTTTTAAGCTTTGGTGAGTTTTCTCACGTTGGTTTTGGTGGATTCCAAACCGTTGTTTGGTGGATTCCAAACGGAACTTATCAAGGTTACGAGCGGACCTTGTGGCGTTCGTATACCAAGGTTCTTAGATACGGGTTATCTAAGGGTTGAGGTCATACCAAGGTTCTTAGTTACGAGTTAGCTAGGGGTCGCGGTGCTCGATTTATTGGTGCCTTCAGTCGGTCCTTCGGCAATTTCGGATCTGATTCGGTCACGGATCACATCAGTTGGTATCAGAGAGCTAGTCACTGACGGTATCCAAATATCCCTTTTATTTATTTATTTTTTTTCTTTTTCCTTTTCCTGTTTCGTTCTTGCATATTTCTTTTCCTTTCAACATCCAAATCAAATTCCCAACATCCCTGCGTCCCTTGCATCTTGAATTATAAAAAAAAAAAAAAATAATCAATCCCTGTTGCTTATTTTTCCTTCCATCGTAACAAATACACCAGGCAATTACAGCCGCCTTTGGCATTTCCTTAAGCCGCCGTTATTGACCTAAATTGGTCTTGACATATTAGAATTAATTTAAGTTGTCCAATTTTTTTTTTAGTCGGTCGCCCCAATTTGGTGAAAAAAAAAAAAAAACAAAGGATCAATTGGGTGATGGTGGTACTTGTTGCAATTTTGTGTTGAGAATTATTATTGTTGTTGGATTATTGGTGATTTTCGATCTTGAGTAATGGAGAGTCCTATGGATGCCTATATTCGGAATTTTAATAATGTGATGGATCGACACTTAGAAATAGAACAACGTTTTGATGATATGATGAATGAGATGAAGAATATGTTAAAGGGAGTAACTGAGCAATTTAACCGTGGTGGTAGAGATAACCGCAGTGGTAGAGGTGATCGTGGTGGTAGAGGTAACCGTGTTGGTCAAGGTAACAACTTGTTTTACACATCATGTTTTATTGGAGATTATGAATATGAGTTGTGTATTGATCACGATGAAGAAGAAAATTTAATTAGTAAAGATGTGGTTAAGGAGTTAAACATGCGGACGGAAAGACTTCATCATCCCTACTACATTGTTGTGGGAAACCATCGGGTTAAAGTTACACGGTATGCACGGGTTCCAATGTCCATTGGAAGTTATAAAGCTGTTGTCTCATGTGATGTGGTGCCACCGAGTGATGTACATTTGATATTTGGGAGATCATGGTTATCTTTGCATAATGTACGTCATAATGCATCCCGGACTCGCTATTCTTTTTCCTTTTGTGGCAAGAAACATGTTTTTGAATCTCTACCCTCTAGGCAACAAAGTAATATTCGGATTGAGAGTCTCGGGCACCGAAAATGTAAACGAGGTTGTAGTGGAAGACAGATTGGAGGAGGTTGTTGGAGCAAAATTGGTGGATGTAGTCCAAGAGTCGATTGTGGCAGAGGCAATCACCGAGGAGAATAAAGAAGTGGTGGAGATACATGTTGCAAAAGTAGATGAGGATATTGCATTAGTTGTGGATAAAATTGAGGCATATGCGACTGTTGGTCCCACTTCACCGACCACTTGTTCGAGTTCTATTTCGTCTTCTTTACAGGTACATGACGATCATCTGCTTGAGGAGCGAATCGGGCCATCTCGATATACCCAATCCAACCAATATATTGCCTCGGATGTTCTTGTCCCGAGTTGACATTGATGGAAAACCGAAGCACACTTTCATTGATCCTTTTGCGGTGTATTGTGTCGTTATTCCGGCTTCTAATCCCTATGATTATGTTCGCTTCCGAGAGAAAATAATTTGCATTGAGCACTCACGACATTCCTATGCATTGGTTTCTTTGGTGAGGTATTCGTCATCACCTCGAGGTTCTAGTTCTTTGAAGCCATATTTACTCCTTGCATTTGATCCGGGCATATCATTGATGTTCGTTGTTGGTTCGACCTATTTTGTCCATGATGGTGCATTTTACGACATCCTTTTGATTCGAGGACGAATCCTTTTGGAGCCGGGAGGGAATGATGTGATTCCCATTGGAGAAGAAACTTATTAATATTTGGAGTCTTTTATTTATTTGTTTCTAGTTATCTTTTATTGTCCCGCATTGATTAATTAGTCTTTTATTTTTGTTATTATTTTTATTTAGTGTATTTTGTCCCACATTGCTAAATTAGCAATTGGTTTTGGAGTCTGTAGCCTATATAAAGGCATTTAGAGTCATTGTAATCATCAGACAAAAATTTTGATATATTATATTTGAAGCTTTTAAGCTTTGGTGAGTTTTCTCACGTTGGTTTTGGTGGATTCCAAACCGTTGTTTGGTGGATTCCAAACGGAACTTATCAAGGTTCTGAGCAGACCTTGTGGCGTTCGTATACCAAGGTTCTTAGATACGGGTTATCTAAGGGTTGAGGTCATACCAAGGTTCTTAGTTACGAGTTAGCTAGGGGTCGCGGTGCTCGATTTATTGGTGCCTTCAGTCGGTCCTTCGGCAATTTCGGATCTGATTCGGTCACGGATCACATCATCCATGTTTTCTTCTATCTCAACTTCCAACCCGATAAGGCCCTCAGTTCGCTGTGTACTTAGGGAGGTCAGATTTCTAGGAGGCGCAGTTAACAAGAAAATTTATCTGATTATGCATCAGTAAAAGATACTCAAGATCTTTGGCTCAATACCAGATGTGCGATCAACGGATAGAGCATCAGCATGTGATGATGTGCAATCATGTATCACATTGAAGAACCCCTCTCACTTGCTATTCTAGCCCGATCTGCAGCCTCCTGTGCAGCCCGATCTCCAGCCATACCCCCAATAACTGGGACTTGTCTAACTTATACTGACTAAGTCAGATGTCTCATGTCATGCTGCTACGGCGGATTATCTCGGATATTGATGAGGTGTTACGGTTTTGGTTTGGATATGCCGTTTTCGGGGTGATGGAGTTTGCCCTCGTTACTGGCTTGTGTTTCAATGATCCGCAGACACGAGCTAACAGAGATGTAAACCTGCCGCGGCAAGGGCTGTTAGAGAAATACTTTCAAGAGTGTATGAAAATACATTTAAGGGACTTGTACAGCATTCATTGAGTGCAGCGAAAAAGATGATAGATATAAGCTTGGCTTAAGCAAGATTATTTATTGTTTCCGGACTTGCTTGGTTTGGCCGATGATATTGATAATATCATTAATATCCTTAGTCAGTCAGTATACATAGACAAGTCCCAGATATTAGGGGTATGGCTGGAGATCGGGCTACACAAGAGGCTGCAGATCGGGTTGCAAAGGAGGCTGCAGATCGGGCTAGAATAGCAAGTGAGAGGGGTTCTTTAATGTGACACCTGATGTCGACCCTGTCGCACATCATCACAGGTTGATGTGCTAGATGCTCCATCCGTTGATCGCACAACAGGTATTGAGCCAAAGATCTTAGAGTATCTTTTACCGATGCATAATATGATGAATTTGCTTGTTAAGTGGGCCTCCCAAGAAATCTGATTTCCCTAGTACACAGCGGACTGAGGGCCTTATCTGGTTGGAAGATAAGATGGAAGAAAACATGGATGTCCGGTCTCAAGATCAGCAGAATTGAGGGCATTTAGAGGATCAAAGGCAGCATGAAGACATATATGAGGGCAATACTACTGATGATATCGTGCATGAACCTATGGATGATAACGAAGAGATAGGTGTGCAAAATTTTCACACTTTCTCTGACGGGATTGTGGAAGCGGTTGGTGCTCCGTAGGAAATAATGAGTATTGACGAGCCTGTTGTTGTCCTGCAGGACAATAGTATTGACGAGACAGTTGAAATGTAGCCGGAAATGGCGTAGGACAGATAAGTGGAAAGAGAGCCAAAAAGGCGGCCATTAAAAAAGAGGGCAACCAAGTCAGTGCAACTTGAACCACATAACGTTCGTTGTTCAGATCGAATTAAAAAAATGCAGCCCCTCGTCGTTCACCACAACTTCAACTACTGATGGGATCAGGTCCTGCAACTTGATCACTTTCTTCGTCAGAGTACATTGCTTCTAAGTCAATTAAAAATGAGATATGAAGCCCGGAGCTCATGTGTTCTAACCTAGGTTATGCTTATACACATTATCTTTTTCCCTCACTCAATGAAAGCTTTGTACAAGTCTTAAATGTATTTTCTTACACTCTCGAAAGTATTTCTCTAATAGCCCTTGCCGCGGGAGGTTTACATCTTTGTTAGCTCGTGTTTGCGGATCATTTAAATACAAGCCAATAACGAGGGCAAACTCCATCACCAACGTCACACAGTTGCTCCAACCAAAAACCGTAACTCCTCATCAATATCCGACATAATGTATATCATTAACCTCATTTACTGCTCATTTTTCCTTCACCTTGAAAAAAAGCATTGAATAAAGGGTATATATGTCCATACAATAACAAAAGACCACATTTATTAAGTTTCTAGATAAAAAAAGTGACACTATTTCAAGGACGGAGGGATATTAAGGCGCTCGCCTAAGCGCTTAGGCAACGCCTAGGCGAGAGTCGAGGTCTTATCGCTTAGAAGGTATGCAACTGTGTCGCCAAGACAAGATGTTGTACTAAAAGGGGGTTGTGTGTGTGTACATTATGAAACTTTTGAGACTTAGTACTCTTGTTTGAGTTTGTGTTTGTGCATGTATGACTACTTTAATTGATATCATTGGGTAAGTAAGACATACTACACATGCTAACACCTGCCATTGGTTTGATGTGGTAGGGGCTTACGGTGCTTACAGGGCACGTTTGAATATTTGTTTGATATATGAATTGGCCTTTTGTGGACTTTTAATGAGTTTCTCATCAATTGACTTCTATTTTTCAACTTTTTTCACGATCGCATAGCAAGGCTAGGTGAGCCTGGGCAACGCCTAGGCGACCTACGCAGTAAAGCGATCCAAGCTCGCCTAGGTTTCGCCTAGCACCTTAACAGGAGTACTATAGCCACAAATCAGATCTCCACAAGCAGACGGTCCCAAGCACTGTTTCTATTTAATTTTATTTTTTTCATCAAAAAAATTGGTATAACAGTTATGGATGAAAAGGAGACAAAGAAGAGAAAAGAACTTACAAACATGGTAATCCAGTAAGATGGCTGCCTGCATATCCGAAACATTATTGTATGCATCCCAGATGATGGCAAAGCACTAACAATCCAGTTGATGACATAAAATGCAACAAGATTTCCCCAAATGGCAAGATGTTGCAATATTGTGAACGAACTGAAAATATGAATTTAAGTCATACTTAGGTGATCATCAGTAAAAAAAACTCCTGGCAAACAATGAAAGGGAATTACAAGATTACATTTTATTTGGTATTTGAAGTTTATGCTTAGGTGCTTGAATGGTAAACTCAACCCACAAACATATGTGAAATGGATATTGCAGAAATGAAGCAGATATATTAATTTGCATGAATCTTAAGAAAAAATAGCCGTTTCCCTTTGGATCGCCTGATAATTATTTGCACTAAAGATTTATTCACATTATCATGTCTGTGGTGTGTGTACTATGGTTAGTATACACCTATAACCTACAAAAATGCCTGATAAAAGAAAAACAAAATATCATATGCTAAATGGGAAGGCAAATGTGCTTAGAGGATGGGGTTCCGTGGAAAGCTCAGAAGAGGCTATCCGCATAAGCATTCAAGTAGATGCAACATAATAACATCTAAAGCATGTTTTTTCTCAATAAGAAAAATATGGTGGCAAGTACCAGATCACAATGCATGACCTGAAGAATCTACCAATTCAAATGAAGAAATATTTACGCTTTTCTTGGAGATTTTATGCGATACTAGTTGTTAGTTCTATTCAGTTGTATATATTTAAGAAACCTAGGGTAACCCGTGAAATCAAAAGACCCTGGGTAGAGCATCGTAACTCTACCCAGACGTGCGGATATATGATATCGACTTACCTTGTCTCTAGTGCAACAACGAATGCCTGCAACCAAATGCATCCGGAAAGAACAACCATTGACAGCTCTTCCATCTCACTCTTCTCGAAAGCATATGCGTGTATGCTGATAGCAAACACAACGATTGCCTAAAAGAAACAATCAAATGTGAAGAATAAAAAAAAAGCTACTATAAATGACCTACATCAGCAAGAAGGAGATAAAGAGCAGGGACGGCTGTAGATTGCACTCTGTTGTGCCTGATTTTAGCAGAACACTAACTGAAGTTGTGTACAAGAAGTTTGCAAGCCACTCAATTCATCTGCAGCTCTAATTGATAGTAGGTGACACTAGAGAGTAGAGAAGGTTTAACGATGGACACTAAAGAAGTTGCAGGTCCAACAACAAACACCGGCAAAGCTCCATAAGTAGTTCTGGCTATGCAGCACTGGTCAAAGGAGTGGAGAGTCCACCAGAGTAAAAGATATAGATCGATTCTTTTTTGAAGCAGACTGACTTTGACAACAAAAGCATGGTGAAAAGACCAAGAACAAAGAGGTAGATCAACAAGTGAGGAGCACATCAGCCCATATCGTAAGGATATGGAAACACGGAAATAAAATCAGTATGGAGAAGAACAGGGAAGGAAGACAGATAAGGACATTGAATAAGAAATTTGTTTTCTCCAGCTCTTGGTTCTTTCTCCTATTTCTTAAAACTTTTACATGGTATCACAACTCTGATTTTTTTTCCAATATCCTTTTAAGTTTTAAATGGCAACTGAGTACTCTCCAGAAGCGACTTCAAGAGAAGAAACCTTTATGAACTCCTATTCTTCATGGAGACTGAACACTCAAATATACCTATCTCAACTCACAAACTCAATGGTGACAATTTTCTCCAGTGGTTCCGTTCTGTCAGGTTGTATATTACTGGCAGAGGCAAAAAGGAGTACTTAACTGGAGAAACTAAAGCACCATAATGCATCCTGCAATAAGTGGAGGGTGGAAAACAGTCTAGTGATGCCTGGCTGCTGGGGTCCATGATAAAATTTCTACTTCGAGGATAATAGTTTTCTTGACTTCAAAATTATAAAGGTCCTCAATCCTTCTTAGACCATTTCATATACACAATGCCGTAACTCCGAGACGAGCCTTAACATAAAACGCTTGAATTTCTTTGTTTTTGTAGAAATGCTAACAAAAATAGATAGAAACTTACTTCTTTCATTAGTTCTAGTTCTACCACTCTTAGAAGAGTTGCTTAAATAGAGTACAAGAACTAGCCGTTGACAAGACAGCCCTCCACTACATCAATTTAGGATTCTAGGCGTTACAAGGAGATTGGGAGGGAGAAAACGAATCAGTCCATAATCTAATTACTTAGGGAGTAATTTAGGATTTTTAGGACAACAATAAATTAATAAAATTACATAAGGAAATCTGATGAAATTCTGATGGATCCTGATGACATCCAACAGTTTTACTTTCTCAAAAAGAATTCCAAGGGAAAGATTAGAAAGGTTTACGTCTAACAGTCATATTGCAATAGGTTAAGAAATACATGCAAAAAGTCCAAACCACTCACATGAAAGAGAGACCGTCCGAACCATCCAGCAAAGGTGCTAGGATTAAGAAGCCTGTTTCAAGAAAATGCAAATCATAGTTAACAAAGAAGAGGTAGCACCTTATGGAAAAAAAGAAAAAAAAAGTAGTAGAAGAAGATGCATCAAAGCCAAGGGGGGTAACATAAAGAGAAAGACATACTAAGTAAATTTCTAACCTTCCTGCTTGGCAGTAAAACAGTATTTGGGGATGCTGCATCACGGTTCCTTCGCTAAGATCTTTGTCAAGAACACTTACTAAAACAGGGACGCTGGTGTAGAAAACATTGTATGCCATCAAACTAACAGAATTGAAAAGGCTGGTTCCAGAGACACCTGAAATCAGAGAGAAGCTGGAAAATTTCATGGCATTAGCACAAAACGACATATACCATTAAATAGTTTGAAATTGAAAAATTAAAAAGGAAATTAAGGATGTTTACACTAAGAGAACTTACAAGATCTGAATGAAACAGATAAGCAGGGACTTATAGAAGGAGTATTGAGAAAGAAATGCAGTTCGGTTATAGGAGTACCGCCCATGAACAAGTATTAGTCTTTTCAGGAACCTAAATTCTGCAAGTGAGGCAAGGATGCAACTGTTATGATGGTAAATGGTCGAATCAGAAGTACCAGCATCGGGGTGAAACATGAGGAGAACATATCATACGATAAATGCAAATCAAACATGAAATTACCACTACAAACATGTAAGGAAGGTTGAAGATAATCAAACTCAAATATACTTTTATATAACCAAATTAAGGTATAATAAATTTTTGACATATGGATATAACAATATAGATGACAAAGGGTCACATGGATTCAGGATACAGGCATTCCATAATGAGGTCTGCATAGAAAGAAGATATGAAGATAAGAGATGAATTAAGGGGAGAACGATTTTCAAGTCTAGCTACTATACAAAGCTAAGACACTAAATGGAAGGATCAAAAACCAAAATTCTAATCATGTGTGTGAAACATTCGCATATATGGAATAACTAATCAAGAACAAGATAAGGAACAGAAGCTTAATGATTAATCATAGGCAGAACAATAGAAAGACACCCTCGGGTGTCTTTCTATAAATACTAGAAAACGATGTATCAAAGATTCTTCAGTTTGATGGTATGTCAGCATATGACAACTAGATTTATGCTACATCTACGCAGATGTGCTCAGCAATACTCACCCACATTAAAATTTTGAAATAAACATCAAATATAACAATCAACAAATCAGTGAGCATGAGATTCAATTCTAAAAACATATGATTTAAAAGGAAACATATAACATTCAAGGCCCATGCTTAACATAGAAGAATCACACGAAAAAAAATAAAATAAATAAATAACCCACTTCCAATACTATAATCAGCTGCCCTAGCTGCCTGCAGTCCTTCTCTTCCACTGATGCCTACCCCGATATCGGCCTGTTGGATCATCCTCACATCATTTCCACCATCCCCAATGGCCAAAGTTCTATATTCGCATGATTTTAAGATCTCAACAAGCTGAAAAAAAGAAAGAAAGTTATGTTTATGAGAATTTACTAACGTCCCTATGTCTACAGATTTATAAAACTCAACAGCTAGCAACAGGATGATGTCATTATACTTCTCAATATCAATTGCTTAATCTGTCTTTTAAATATCCAATGTTCCATTATTTTTCTTACTTTTGCTGTGCTTAATGTTGTAAGATATAAAATAAGTTTTTTTTGTTAATTTGCTGTTTCTACAGTTGTTTTGGTTGTACATTACTTGTCATATTCCTCGATTAGAACTAATCTTTTATAGGTCATTAATTGATAGGAATCTAATCTTTATTTGTGTAGATTTGGCTATTCATATATGCATTATTAAGGTTGATCATGTTCAAGTTAATTGTTTTAAATTAGAGAATCTAAGGTAGTTTCTATATTACATTTTTCTTTCTCTTACCCCTAATTTATTATCAATTCAACTACTTTTCATTACTTTACAACTATTGTATTAACGATAGTTGAAGGGTATTTTAGACTTTTGTCATTAGAAATTTATGACATTCTTACAATTTCGTAAAATGTGTGAAGATTAAAAAACTTATAATTTGGTACAGAGGGTTTATTTTTTCATCTCTACCTCACCGATTTTCTTAAAATTAGTCTCCATTTATTATTAGGAAAAAATCAAAATAAAACTGAACAATCTGGGCACCTGAGCTTTTTGAGAAGGTGTAACACGACAACAAATAGCTGTTTTTGACAGTATAGCCAATTCCGTAAATGCTTTTCGATCATGCTTTAAGGCAATTTCAAGAGCCCAACCATCAATAACAAATGCAAGATCCTGGCATAGAAACATATTTATCACGAAATCCAGAAGGGTGAAGCTGGCATGACATAATGGTGATAAATGGCCTACAGTAATTTACACCAGAATAGTCAGAGAAACACAACCAAAGAAGAAGAAGATGTGAAGAAATCTGAAATATACTCGAATATAGCACAACAAAAAGGCTTCTGCAAATTTAAGAGATCCTTTAGAGCATTAAAAAGGCAATAACGAATCCAGACGAATAAAAAGGGTAGGTCTACTTTACACAATCTTCATATATTCCTACAAGATTTCCACGGCTCGAAAAATGACCTCTAGTCACACGGAAACATCTTTTACAGTTGCACCAAGGCTCCCCTTGATGAAGCTGGTCAAACAGACTACCTAAGTTAATACGACTGTCCACTGAATTTGGAAGAAGAATAAAGTTTGATCTGCAAGTACATCATTTAAAAGTTGCCTTAAACTTCAGCAAACAACAGCAATACTCCAAACTCATTCTCGGCAAATGCAAACTGCAACCAAATTCATAGTACAAAAAGAAAAAGCACAAGGAAAAAAAAAAACGTGTCACTGGATCAGAGGATAAAGGACAAATTTAGCAGCTATACCTTAGGTTCTGAGCTTGTGTTTCTCATGGTCATTAGAACTCTCTCTAAACTGCGGTATACTTCATCTTCAGTTTTCCCATTAATCAACAGAAGCTGGCCTTTAGGCTCTGTGAGAGAGAAAATAAAAAGTCAATTTAGAATGGAAAATGAAGAGACTACAGTAAGAATTGCCGGAGAAGTGATGCGCATTAGCAGTTTGGTATTAAGAGTTTTGAACTCCCTCCGTCCCTTAAAAGGTGTCACTCTTTTGCTTTTCACACATATTAAGAAACTTAATAAGTGTGTTGTGATTTGCTATTATAGGAACATATATGTCCTTTATTCAATGCTTTCTTTTGGAAGGTGAAAGTATTATGGGTAATTAACGGGTAGAAAATTAGGGGTATGTTTGAAAAAGAGTAATACATGATGCCTTGGTCTTGTAAAATGACACTTATTATGGGACAAATCTTTTAAAAAAAGAGTGGCACTTTTTTAAGTACGGAGGGAGTATAATAGGACTCCTGGTCCAGCTGAATTTGTGTGGAAGTAGATAAACTAAAGGAGGTCTAGTAGTTACCAGAATAGGAGATAACTGTGTTGTAAAACCATGTCGTATCATTATAAAGAAATGATAGGCAATGTGTAAGTCTTTTTAAAGGGGCTTGTAGTAACATACAATAAATACAAACCTATTTTCCTCATTACTGTTCTCAAAGTTTGTAGAAATATTGAATTATTAAGCATGTTATTTATTTTGTATATTCTGTTTATGTAACGTTTAATATCTGTTTTTTAGGATAATCTTAATCCTTAGTAGTTGGCTAGTTAAATAGCCGTTAGACAGCTTTAGAGATGGCCAAAAGTAGTAAGAGGCATCTCCATGAAGTAGCTCGAGCTCTAACGTTTACCTACTTGATCAATATGATGCGTCAAGAATTCTACAATTTCAAGCTCATATCAAACACTATTAACCTTATTTCCTAACACACAAATTCTATCAAATCAGTGCACTAAAAATCCGTCTAGGCGGCCAGCTAGGAGCTAGGCAGGTTGGGCTAGGCAGGTAGAGTCCTGGACGGGTCTGGATGGGTCTTGGACGGGTCTGGACGGGTCCTGGATGGTCTTATGTATTTTGTACTTTTGACTCTTTGCCTAATGCTTATGCCTTATTTTATTATTTAATATTTATATGTTTGAGTCTCTTTGCTTATGCTTATTTATATGTTCTTTCTTAAAATAAAATAAAGATTGCAAATGAATCAATTTCCTTTGTGACTGGCAATGGTCATATTAAACTATCTAAGATCTCCCAACTAAAGGATGTCCTTTATGTTCCTAATCAAGATTGCAATCTTATTTTTGTTAGTAAACTGACTCATGACCATAATTGGGATTTCTATTTGAATCTGATAAATGCTACTTTCTAGATCATGCTGTTTTGGGATTGGATGGATATCTTGAAACAATTGAATATTGTGTAGTTTATATTCGTTTAATAATAAAAAGGGTAAAAAGGGTAATATTATAATATTAAGTCTGTTATGTTACTAGGGTTTAGTATGGCGGCTGGCGGCTCCTTTGATTAAGGAATTTACTTGGGAAAGGGTTCTGTCCTTTCACAGTATTTAAGTAGGAGGGATTTCACAGTTGTAACACACAATTTAGTATCAATAAAATATTCCTCTTTTATTCTTTTTCTTACATGGTATCAGAGCATGGTTGCATAATCCTTGGGCAATCATGAATTACCGGGCAGCCTTAAACACTGCCACATCGTGCACCTCTTCCACTACAACGACCGGTTCGCCACTACAACCGCCGATCAAAGCATACCGGAGGAGATTCCAATGTTAATTCTTCCTCGCCCATACTCACCCTACAAAGGCCGAACGGAAAGAATTATTTAGAGTGGTCTCAAACGGTCAAATTGGTCATTGATGGAAGGGGCAAACTCGGGTACATCACCGGAGAAAGCGTTAAACCACCGAAGGTGACCCCAGATCGGCAACATGGAGATCCGAGAACTCCATGGTAAGGGCATGGCTTATAAACTCAATGGAGCCTCGCAATCGCCAAGCCTCACATGTTCCTACCTACGGCCCGAGAGACATGTGGAACGCCGTGGAGGAGATGTATTCGATTTGGAGAATACATCTCGGATCTATGAACTTAAAACCAAGCTTTGGTCTTACAAACAAGAAAATCGGGATGTTACTTCCTACTATAACACCATGGTTGGTCTATGGCGGGGAGTTGGACATGTCCTACAACATCTCGTGGGACCGCCCGGGTGATGGGGTCAAATTCCGGAAAAAAAAAAAAGAAACCGATAGAGTTTATATATTTTTCGGCAGGATTGAATCAAGAATTGGATGAAGTAAGAGGAAGGATTCGGGTAAGAATCCATTGCCTACACTTAGGGAAGTCTTCTCTCGAAGTCGAAGGGAGGAACTAAGAAGGAAAGTGATGAAAACAGGGATCGTTGTCGCTGCTCCTATTGCTGAAAATTCGGCTCTTGTGGCCGCAAAAGGAGAGGTTGATAGGAAGGCGGAAAACAAAGACTCGGTGTGACCATTGCAAGAAACGGGGGCACACCCGAGAAACTTGTCGGGGCATTCATGGAAAACCCGCAAATTGGAAGCCAAGAAGTGCGGTGGGAATTCGGACGAGAAGACAAGCAAATCGGGTGTCATCGATCAAGGTCCGAACTCGCCGGGGGCCGTCACTCACTCGGGAACGGATAGAACAGATCGTAAGCTTGTCCTTGCCCAAACGGCCAAATCACCACCCACAGGTGAGTCCTCATGCTCACTAGTGGAAACAGGTAATCATCCATCCCTCTCTTTTTTGGGAATCCACCAACCTGCCTCTTGGGTCATTGACTCGGGGGCAACAGATCACATGTCTAGTTTTTCCCACCTTTTTTCCTCCTACATTCCATGTGTTGGGAATCAAAAGGTAAAAATAGCTGATGGCTCATTCTCTACTATAGCTGGAACCGGCACAATCATAGTTTCCAAAAATTGTGTCCTTAAAAATGTACTACATGTCCCTAGTTTATCCTGTAACCTTTTATCTGTCAGCAAATTTATTTCTGATTCTCAGTGTAATGTTGTGTTCTCTGTGGATGGGTGTGTTTTTCGGGATACTCACACGGGGAAGGAGATTGGCGTGCTAAGTTGAAAGGAGGACTATATCTCGCTTAAGAGGAGAAGAGGAGACTTCCGCCTAGAATAAAGATTTTCCTAGGAATATTGTTTTCGCCTACTTATTATGATAAAAATAATGTTCTAAGGTGGCACCTCAAATTAGGGCACCCTAGTTTTTTATATTTGAAAAGGCTTATGCCTGAACTTTTTTTTAATAAGAAGTTTGAAGTGTTTCAATGTGAGATATGTGAATTAGCCAAACACTGTAGATCTACTTTCCCTGCCCAACCTTACAAGCCAACAAAACCTTTCACTATGATTCATAGTGATATTTGGGGGCCTGCAAGGGTAAGCACTCTATCTGGAAAAAGATGGTTTATATCCTTTATTGATGACCATACTAGGTTAACTTGGGTGTACCTCCTAAAGCACAAAAGTGATGCCAAACAAACTTTTAAAGATTTTTATAATATGATTTTCACTCAATTTCACTCAAAAGTAGAGATCTTTAGAAGTGATAATGGCACTGAATATTTTAACTCCATCTTGGGGACCTTTTTTCAAGAAACTGGTATAGTCCATCAAAGTTCTTGCCCAGACACACCCCAACAAAATGGGGTGGCAGAGAGGAAGAACAGACATATCATGGAAGTTGTAAGATCATTGATGATCACTTCCAGATGCCCTAAATATCTTTGGGGAGAAGTTGTTCTAACAGCTATCTACCTCATAAATAGATTGCCCTCTAGAGTCCTAAACTTCCATAGTCCTTTAAGTCAACTAAAAGTTTTTTATCCCACATCTAGACTGATTCAGGACCTACCCCTTAGAGTGTTTGGATGTACAGCTTTTATACACTTACATAATGCGGGGAAATTAGACCCAAAATCTAGAAAATGCATATTCCTAGGGTACTCATCAACTCAAAAAGGATACAAGTGCTTTGACCCCTTGAACCAAAAAATGTATATCTCTAGTGATGTGACCTTCTTTGAAGACAAGATGTTTTATGAGACTCATATTCGGGGGGGGTATTCCAATGAACATGAGTCCAAGTCTCCCCTGCATTTTTTACTTGACACAGAGGTACCACAGTCTAGTGTGCTTAACCCTAAGGATCTTGTGCATCATAGTAAGGAAAACAGTGACAATATCACTAAATTGTCCTCTCCTATCAGAGATAATCAGGGAGGTAGTTTAGAGATTAGTCCTATGACTAGAATACTGAAATTCCCAGGGAAAACTTATTCTAGAAGGGAAACTTCTCTCAAGGATAATGTACTCCAAGACAACACTGGCCAAGATCCTGCCTCGGGTGAAGATACTGAAAGTGACTCAGAAACAGGTAATCCTCTTGAAAACTGAAACTTCGATCTCTGAAAAATCTGATTCCCATACCACATCTGATAAAATAGATCCGAATGACCCTATTCTTCAAGTCCCTATTGCTCTCAGAAAGCCAGTCAGAGAATGCACCAAACATCCTTTATATCCCCTCACCAAATATGTGTCATATGACAAACTATCACCCCAAAGATCGTGCCTTCATATCAACTCTATCCAAGTATAAAGATTCCAAAAAATATTCAAGAAGCCCTATCTGAACCTGAGTGGAGGGCAGCTGTCCATGAAGAGATGAAGGCCCTTGAGAAAAATGACACTTGGGATGTTGTTAGTCTACCAGAAGGAAAAGTCCCAGTTGGGTGCAGATGGGTGTTTACTGTGAAGTATAATTCTGATGGAACATTGCAAAGATATAAGGCCGGGCTTGTAGCTAAGGGATATACCCAAACTTATGGGTTAGATTACTCTGAAACCTTCTCTCCTGTGGCAAAGCTAAACACCGTGAGAATTTTGTTGTCCGTGGTCGTGAACGTGGACCGGCCTTTGGAGCAACCGGATGTGAAGAATGCATTTCTCCATGGCAACCTAAAAGAGGAGGTGTACATGGATATTCCCCCGGTTTTGCGGGTGGTTCGGGTAGCAAGGTGTGTAAATTGAAGAAATCACTCTATGGACTCAAGCAAAGTCCTAGGGCATGGTTTGAGAGGTTTATGAAGTTCCTAAAAAATGAAGGGTTCAAGCAAGGGCATTCGACCACACCCTATTTGTTAAAAGATCCCGGGATGGAAAATTGACAATTTCGGTTGTCTATGTGGATGACATCATCCTAACTCGGTGATGATCAAGTAGGAAGGATCCATATCAAGAACATTGGCCAAGGAGTTTGAGATCAAGGAACTAGGGAGTTTGAAATACTTTTCGGGTATGGAATTTGCAAGGTCAAATAAGGGCCTGGTGGTATCTCGAGGAAATATGTACCGGATCTATTGGAAGAGACTCGGTATGTCGAGTGTAAGCTACCGCAACTCCTATGGAGTCGACACGAAATTCGGGAAAAAATTGAAGGTGTGCCATTGATAAAAGGTGTATCGAGGTTGGTGGGCAAACTAATATATCTAGCCCATACAAGGCCCGACATCTCCTTTGCAGTAGGAGTGGTGAGCCAATTCATGCATGACCCCTGTGAACATCATCTGGAAGCTGTGATGAGGATCCTGAGGTATTTGAAGGGTACTGTAGGAGAAGGTCTATGGTTCAGGAAGAGCACTTCTAGGACAATAGAGGTATACACTGATTCTGACTGGGCAGGTTCCAAAGAGAGGAGGTCTACATCTGGATATTGTAGCTATGTTTGGGGTAATTTGGTCACTTGGAGGAGCAAGAAGCAAGGAGTGGTGGCCAGAAGCATAGCAGAGGCAGAGTTTAGAGCTATGGCTCAGGGGGTGTGTGAAGAATTGTGGATCAAGAGGGTACTTGAAGATCTTGAGATTCAACCTAGCCTTCCTATGAAGCTGTTCTGTGACAATAAGGCTGCTATTGACATTGCTAATGATCTAGTACAACATGACCGGACCAAACACATTGAGATAGACAGACACTTCATCCGGGAAAAGCTTGACAGTGGGGTCATTTGCATCCCTTTCTTACCATCTGCCCAACAAGTGGCTGATGGGTTGACCAAGCCTCTAGTGAAGCTGGGATTTGATCAGTTTGTAAGCAAGTTGGGCATGTTGAATATCCATGCTCAACTTGAGGGGGGGTGTTGAATATTGTGTAATTTATATTCGTTTAATAATAAAAAGGGTAAAAAGGGTAATATTATAATATTAAGTCCGTTATGTTACTAGGGTTTAGTATGGCGGCCGGCGGCTCCGGTATTTTTGATTAAGGAATTTTACTTGGGAAAGGGGGCGCCTAAGTCCTTTCAAAATATTTAAGTAGGAGGGATTTCACAGTAACATGTATTGTAACACTACAATTTAGTATCAATAAAATATGTCCTCTTTTATTCTTTTTCTTACAAACCATAGCTTTCTCCTCCCTTTTGGTACAAGTCACCCACATTTTCTTATGAAGTCAATGCCTATTGGACAACACTTGCGAATAGGTAACCTTTTAATGAATGAGAGAACAACTTCCACCAATTGACTGGTATTCTCCACAAGGTTTGCTAGTATTCAGGAAAAGTATTTACGTAACGAATCAAGGCATGGGTGACCACATTAACGCCTCAACAACTCAAGAATACAAGAAAATCAACAGAAACAGCGCTAACAGCCTAGAATTAGAAAACATCAAAATGTCAAGAACCTGGGGACACAAAATTGCAAGAGAGGGCAATCTGTATGGCAGTGTTTTGCTTGTCGCCAGTAAGCATCCAGAAGTTTATTCCAGCTTTCCGGAGAGTGTCAATAGCTTCAGGCACACCATCCTGCAGTAAATGTAGACATAAAATAAAAAGTATAAGAGGCACTGGAGTAAAACTTAACACTGAAGTGAATAAATAAAATAAAAACACATGCTAAAACATCGTCAAATATGAACGCTAGACATTTCAAGCAAATTTTTGAAAATCTAAAGTGCTGAAAACATGTACTCTTCCCCTTTGATTTGTAAAAAGGGTAAGTATCACATGATATATCTAAGGGTTTCTATTGGCACCACGAAGTTTCTTTGGGCACCACAATTACTCATAGCACCACATAGATTATTACATGGCACCATACTTTTATATGATTATTTTTCGCGAGAATGTTGCTTATAATGATGTTTCCTACCTTTCATAAATGTCACTCACAGAGACATGGTGGGTAACTAACGTCAATGTCACTGACGTTAGTTTTTGTACGGAACGTCAGTTGGGGTGACTGACAGATAATTTTTAGTCTTGAAGTGTGCTAAAAGTAATTATGTAGTGCGTGTAGAGAAAAAGAATAATAAATAATTATGGTGTCCCGAGCAATTTCGTGGTGCCAATAGAAGCCCTATATCTATAGTTGATGCTCTTTTTTCATGCTTTTCAGCACGTAAAGATAGTTAATCAAAACTAAAGGCTCTTAACCAATAACGTGTTCAAATAAATACATGAACTTCATGTGACTATCAAAACAGAGCTAAAAGAGTTCATGCTCAGCCTTCATGGAAGCAAATATACAAGTTCCGGAAGTTGTTTGAAAGATAAGAAGTTCCAAGAGATGGTATCACCTGTAGACGATCCTCAATCGCAGCAACTCCAAGAACCTGAAGGTCATACTCTAGTCTTTGACAGACCTCCGCCACCCTCCACTAAAATTTCAAACAGAAATGTCAATGTCTGCCGTAGTTTCCAATTTTCAGGGGGTAACATAAACAGGAACATAAAAGGTAAGCCAGATTTTACACATAACCTCTCTATCAACCAGTGCACTATTAGCATCTTTAAACATCAAAGACCACTCTCTGTATTCATCTTCACTCAGACTACGCCAAGCCAGGCAAAGAGTTCGCAACCCAAGTTGAGAATAATGCTCGACAGCATCAGCAAAGGTCTTTGTTTGCTGCCCTGAAATTGAACAATTATTAAAAAGCCCAAGCCGGGTAAAAATCACATACGAATGTGCATCTTAAAACATTAGAAGAAAATATAGAGAAGAATTGGATAATTCTACAAGGAGAGATTTATGGTACAACCGTTATACCAAGTGAAATGCATTGTGACCACATATTTCTACTCTCTTTCACCATACACACCCCTACTATGTGAAAAGAGATTGGGAATTTGTGGATATAATTGTAGAATAAGAGAGAAAAGAAACAATCTTTATTCATGACATTACTGAGATATTACATCCGTATTTATAATTACGCAAAACTTGACCTGCAAAAAATAGGCTAAAAAGCCGCCTCAACTTGACTAATACCCTATTACTCGCTAATACCAGTAATACCCTTTATAAAACACAAAATTAAATAACACCAAAACAACTATGATCTATCTTCGGTTCTCAACAATCCTCTCAAGTTAGTGCATAGATATTCAACATGCCCAATTTGCTCGCAAACCTTTCGAAGTCTACTCTTCCAAGTGCCTTGGTCAACCCATCTGCCACATGTTCAACCGAAGGTAAAAACTGTATACAAATCAGCCCATTTTCTAGCTTCACTTTAATAAAATGTCTATCAATCTCCTCATGCTTAGTCCTATCATTGTGGACTAGATTATTAGCATTATTAAATCTTCCAAGACTCGCTTTAGCCACAGACCTTCACACACACCTAAGGCCATGAACTAAAGTCGGCTTCAGCACTACTACCAGCCAATACACTTTGCTTCTTATTCCTCCACGTAACAAAGTTCCCCCACATGAATGCACAACGTCCAGATACCGACTTATGATCTTTAAGATTTGCTCCCCAGTCTGCATCAGTAAATAATTCGATCCCGCTCTTGTTTGTCATTTTGAAGTGCAAACCTTTGTCTGGAATAGCCATAAGAAACCTCAGGATTCTATACACCGCATCCATGTGTCTTTGAGTAGGAAAATGCATAAACCGACTAACAACACACAAAACAAAAGATATATCTGGTCGCGTAGATAGATAGATCAATCTACCTACCAACCCGGGTACCTCGCCATAATCATCGGGAAAGTCATCCGCAATTTCACCAAGCTTGGAGTTTTGCTCCATTCGAGTCCCAACTGGCTTAGCTCCACTCAGCCCAGTTTCGGTTAAGAGATCCAAAACATACTTCCTCTGCAACACAACAATGCCATCTTTGGATCTCGCCACTTTCATTCCCAATAAGTATTTGAGAGGAACCAAGCCCTTGATCTCAAACTCCTCAGCCAACTTCCTTTTAACTTCATCAGCTCCTACCAAATCGTCACATGTGATAATTATATCATCCACATATACAATCAGAACAGTTAATTTATTACCATAATCAGAAGTTATCACAAATAAAGTGCAATCTTACTGTCCTTGAACAAACCCCAGGGTCTTTACAAATTTCATAAACCGACCAGACCAAGCCTTCGAGCTTTGCTTCAAGCCACTTCCTCAACAAACCTATCTTTAAACCCAAGGGGAGCCAACATATAAATCTCCTCCTTCGAATTTCCATGAAGTAAGGCATTCTGGACATCAAGTTGATTCAAATGCCAGTCCAAGTTCACAACCAGTGGCCAAAATCACCCTAACCGAATTTCATCTTTCCTACTGGAGAATTGTCTCAGCATAATCTACCTCATAGGCTTGAGAAAACCCCTTAGCCACCAACCCGCTTTATATCTTTGTAAACTGCCATCAGCATTATGTTTTATGGTAAACACCCACTCACAACCCACAGGTTTCCTCCCCAAAGGCAAGTCTGACACCTCCACGTTCCATACTTCTTTAGAGCCCTCACTTCCTCCAAGATTGCTTCCTTCCAGTTAGGATCATTAAGAGCTTCTTGGATAGTACTAGGGACAGTTTCTTTGGATAAGGTAGAAAGAAAGGCTTTATGCGAGGTGGAAATTTTGGAATAACTGAGGTAGTTGGACAAATGATACAAAGGACGTTTGATGCACTCTCTTGGAGGTTTTCTGATAGCAATTGGTACATCAAAAAGGGGATCTTTAAAAGGCTTAAGATTTTGTGGGTTTTGAGGCTAGCAGAAGCTTCTAGGTCAGTGTCATGACTAACTTCTTCATGAACTTCAGCAAATTCAGTCTCAGTTCGGGTAGGAGATTGTGGTTTAGGATCAGTCATGGTCTCAACCCTTTTCTTTACTCTCTGACTCTGATATGTCTTTTCCCAAAGTACATCTATCTGTTCATTATTAACAGGCTCAGCTGTGTCATGCACCGACTCAGATATCTCATGTTGCTCAGAATCTACATCTCTAGTTTGGCCTACATCATCCAAGCCTAACCCGAGCAAGTTAAACGTGTCTCCTAATATTTTTAATACTCTCCCCATGATCTGATTTAAAAAACATTTTTTTTTCAAAAAAGTTAAGGCCCATAGTACCAACACTTTTCTAGATGTAACATCTAAGCACCAATAACCATTACTAGTAGCAGAGTTGCAATAAAGACACATTATTAGCTCCAGGTTCGATTTTCCCACTATGTTTGTAAACAAAGACACTACAACCAAAGATCCTAAGAGGAAGGTCACTGACAATTCATGTTTGTGGGTATGACCTTAAAAATGCACTCAGGGGAGTCTGATATTTCAACACCCTTAGAGGAAAGCCTATTTATGAGATAAGTGGCTGTTGAAAACCGCCTCACCCCATGAATATGCTGAACACCCTGAGTTAATCATTAAGGCTCTCACCACTTCAAGTAAATGCATGTTCTTTCTCTCCGCCACTCCATTTTCTTTGGAGTTTCGACATTAGAGCATTGGTGTACTATCCTATATTTCTAGAAAAAAAATTCCCAAGAAGTTTTTTAAATATTCAGTCCTATGATCACTTCTTACAATTTGAATTTTTTACTGATACCAAGTACTCCCTACGTTCTTTTTTAACCGTCACTTTTCAATATTTACTTTGTTTTTATTTATCTATCATTTTACAATACAAATGCAACATTTATTGTTTGTTTTTCCACCTTTACCCTTCATTTTAATAACCCAAATTATGGTACAATTTTCCATGCACAAGAAGTGAAGGATAATTTTGTTATTTTACCTCTTTTTCAGACACATCAATCACTTTCTTAATCTGTGTGAATCTTCTCTCTACAACAAATAAAAAAAAACGGAGGGAGTATTAATTTCTTCAAAAAAAAAATTGAATACTTGTTCAACTTCATATTTTTCTTTTAACAAATATACCCAAGACAATCTAGAGTGATCATCAATAAAAGTGACGAACCAACTTTTATTAGTTAATGTTCTGAATCCAGATGACCCCCAAACATCACTGTGAATCAAAGTAAAAGGCTAAAATGCTTTAACTCTTGAGGAAAACATCGAAATCTTTATGTTGCTTAGCTAGTTCATAAACTTCACAATGGAAAACATCGAAATCTTTATTTCTGAATAAATTAGGAGACAATTTTTGCATATAGATCAAACTTAGATGTCCAAATCTTTTATGCCAATCTAGGACTTTATTCTGAACAACAAGAATTCTGAGTTGAGACAGCTACTGTAGGAAAGAGACACATCATAACTGGATTTCTCCTCTGGAATGTAGGGACCACCAACCAAGTTAGACTTGCCAATCATCTTCCCCGATACCGAGTCCTGAAAAACACATCCATTCAAGTTAAATTTAACCATACACATGAAAGACACTTTTCAAGGATAAGCTCGGACCAATGTTGATGAATCCTTCTCCTACAAATATGGATTGGGAACCGTAGGCAATTTTGACTTTTTGATTGCCGGCACAAGGTGTATAAGTGACAAATAATTCTGAGACACCAGTCATATGATTTGCTGCCCCAGAATCAACAATCCAAGAATATTTTTGGCTAAGCTCACTCGTGGAGATAAGAGAACGTATATCTGAGTCAGCAAGGGTACAAGTAGAATTGGTTTTCTGAGAGTTAATGAATTTACTAATTGGCTTTAACTGGTATCTGCTGAAAGGAAGAGATCCAGAAGGATTTGACTGCCCTGAATCAGAACTGACTTTTTTACCTCTTCCTTGCTCTCCCTCTGACGACGGCCTTGGATTCCATGTTGGTTTCCCATGAAAACTCCAGCAGTTCTCATTTGTAATTTTGTATTCCCCAGTTTCTTGCAATGATCACACTTAACCTTTGGCTTATCATTCTTTTTCCAAGTCTCGGGTTTTCCAATTGCAAGGGCCGACCCCGCTATCTCTAAATGTGGCCCTTTCTGCATCACCCACTTCCCAGCTTCCTCTCTGATGACCTTAGAAAAGACATCCCTAGAATTCATATCAAAAATTCTAGGGATTAATGGATCATGGCTCTGATACCATGTAGAATTTTAGAGAGATAAAACAATCTTTATTCATGACATAACTGGGACATTACATCCTTATATATAATTAGACAAACCTTGACTCACAAGAAATAGGCTAAACAACCGCCTCAACTTGACTAATACCATATTACTTGATAACACCAATTATACCCTTATAAAAACATAAAATTAAATAACACAAAAGCAACTCTGATCTATCTTCGGTTCGTAACAATAATATATGCCACTGGATATAACTCACTTACAATGGTTGTAGGATAAAATTTTCCGCCCACATAAAGAAGCAAGGAGCTCTTGCAACTCTTTAGTTCATGTTATAAATACTATCGTCAATCTAAGATTTTCAGCTTGTCGACAACACTTTTATGATTCTGTTTTAAAATAAAAACCACTTTCTCAAGTTCCCCTACATTAATTCCCCTTGGAGAAAGATATCATCCCGGGTATGAAATATCTTATCAACTGCATTGAGGGTCAGAGAGGTTATGAAAGCTACACCTTTCGAAAGTAAATTACAGGGCATTTTTT
The DNA here is from genome assembly GCA_036785695.1 of Gentiana straminea. Lineage (NCBI taxonomy): Eukaryota > Viridiplantae > Streptophyta > Magnoliopsida > Gentianales > Gentianaceae > Gentiana > Gentiana straminea. Next base: position 4,092,119 of record JAVUPR010000298.1, read on the forward strand.
CCTTCTTTTTTCATTAGTCCTTCTTTAACCTAGGTTTTTGTAATGCATCATAGTACTAGATTAAAAAACAAATTCACCGCCATGAGCATTTTGACTAATTCTCTCTCTAGTCTTAAGTGCAGTGTTTTATTAAACACCAAAAGCATTTTACTTTTATCTCTTCTTGATTTCTCTCTAATTTCTCATAAACTTAAAGACAAAATCTTGCAATACTTGACCTTGCTATGATAATCCAACTAAACAAGCTCAGTAGTTCGTTAAAGTCAACTTTACCCGAAATGCAACAATACTTCGAGACTTTTTTAGCCTCAAGTGGCCTACTAGCTTTGGCTAGACATTCAACAATCAGTGCAGTTCTACTTATGGCAGCATTATTCAAGACTAGCATATCTTCAAATTATGTAGCTTGTGCACGTATAATTAGCCATACAATCCTCCAGGAGATATTTGTCCGTGTTCTGCAAGCAAGATACATACGATCCATTTCACAGAAACAGATTTTCTACACAAATTTACACACACACACGCACATACAAAAAAATGAACTCATGGCATACCCAGACAATCTACACGCACAAAACAACATCTAAGAAAGAAATTGTGAGAGAAACAACAAAGTTTTTGGAAAGCCTTCTGTCGTGCCAACATAGAAGAGATTTTTTTTTAAAATTGTTCATTAAAAGAGTAAACTTACCTCTTGGAATTCCCAATATCTACCCTAAGGTGCTGTTTGTTAATAAGATTAAGCACTTATTCTGAAAATTATAAGTGGTAGTTAATCTAAGAGGTGTTTGATAATATTTTTAACACCACTTATCTGTTTCAGAACATCTAAATGCAACAGCGTAATTACTGCTTAAATTTTCAGCGATCCTCAAGCTACTTATCTGTTTCAGCCGCTTCTTTCTCTTCAACCCCACTAGTTTGCTCCCACTATCACCCACATTACCTTTTCCTTTCGGCATTATAATCTTCATTTGCTTCTATATATATATATATATATATATATATATACTGAATGTGTCGAATGTTTTAAAAAAAATTGAATGACTATTATTGTTGAAGAGTGCGTTGTTATTTATGTTATTTATTATGTATTTGCCTTTTTTATAATAAGGGTAGAAGGGTAATTCCTCTATCATTAAAGTTTTTAGGTTTTGTCTTGACCTAGGGTTTAAGGAGGACGGCTCCTTATTTTCAGGAGTGATTGATTCTAGATTTGTCTGTTTTTGTATTTAAGAGGACCAAGTGCTCCTTTCTGTAATGAATCAAATACTCAATAAAACAGAAAGTTTTCTCCTTTCTTTTTCTACATGGTATCAGAGCATGGTTGAATGATCCAAAAATCGACCATGAATTTCCAAGCAGCTATGACGGGAGAGTTTAAGGAGGACGGCTCCTTATTTTCAGGAGTGATTGATTCTAGATTTGTCTGTTTTTGTATTTAAGAGGACCAAGTGCTCCTTTCTGTAATGAATCAAATACTCAATAAAACGAGAAAGTTTTCTCCTTTCTTTTTCTACATGGTATCAGAGCATGGTTGAATGATCCAAAAATCGACCATGAATTTCCAAGCAGCTATGACGGGAGAGCTGAGGAATACATCTTCTGATTCCTTAGCCACTTCCGGTCCTGAATCCACAGTGGAAAGGACTGATCAATCCCTTGGAAGAGAAGGCAGCCCGAGTACCACATACGTTCGCTCACAACACAAAAACTCAATGGTAAACCCGCAAATCGGAAGCCAAGGAATTCGAAATCATGTCGGAAGGGAAACATGCAAGTCGGGTATCTTCTGATCGGGCGTTAATCCCTCGGGACCATCTCGCATTCACTCGGGAACAGTTGGAACAAGTGACCAAGCGATCCGAGCTAAAACCATGGCTCACCAACCCTCAAATGATGCCTCATGTTCTCTTGTTGAGAAAGGTAATCCATCCAATCCTCTCTGTTTTTTTCCTTTCTTGGGGTAAATCAGCCTACCTATTGGGTCATAGATTCTGGAGCCACAGACCATATGACCCATTGTTCACAAATTTTTTCTTCCTATCTCCCTTGTGCTGGAAATCAAAAGGTGAGGGTAGCAGATGGAACATTTTCCACCATTGCTGGAAAAGGGACCATTGTTATCTCTCCAAAGCTGATCCTTAAAAATGTTCTCCATGTCCCTACTCTATCATGCAACCTTCTATCAGTCAATAAATTAATTTGTGACTATAAGTGCACTGTGTCTTTTTCTGTTGATGGTTGTATTTTTCAGGATATTCATATGGGGAAGGAGATTGGCAGTGCCAAACTTATGGGAGGGCTGTATGTTCTTGAGGAAGATGAAGAATTCAAGAATAAAATGTTCTCTAGAAACTTATGTTTTCAAACTTCTCATGTTGATAGGAATAATGTCATGTTGTGGCACTATAGATTGGGCCACTCCAACCCTGGTTATTTAAAAAAAACTGTTACCAGATGTGTTTAGTGAGCCTTTTTTCAATGTGAGATATGTGAATTGTCTAAACATACCCGTAGCTCTTTTTATCCTCAACCTTACAAGCCTACTAAACCCTTCACTATGATTCATAGCGATGTTTGGGGGCCTACAAGGCAGAGTACTTTGCTTGGTAAACGTTGGTTTGTAACATTCATTGATGACCACTCAAGGGTCTCATGGGTGTACCTTTTAAAACACAAGTCAGATGTTAAACAAGTCTTTGAGAACTTCTACAACATGATTTTAACCCAATTTCAAACTAAAATTGAGATTTTCAGAAGTGATAATGGCAGAGAGTACTTCAACTCTGTCCTTGGACCCTTTTTCTTAAAAAATGGTATGATCCATCAGAGTTCTTGTCCGGACACACCCCAACAAAATGGGGTGGTGAAAGGAAAAACAGACATATACTTGAGGTAGTGAGGTCCTTAATGATGACCTCTAGAACACCCAAGTATCTGTGGGGAGAGGCTGTCCTAACAGCCATCTACCTAATCAACAGACTTCCCTCTAGAGTTCTAGGATTTCAAAGTCCCCTAAATAAGTTAAGGCACTTTTATCCCAATACCAGGCTCATTCAGGACCTACCTCTTAAAGTGTTTGGGTGCACAGCCTTTATACATGTCCACAACCAAGGGAAATTGGATCCCAGATCAAAAAAATGTGTGTTTATTGGCTATTCACCCACCCAAAAGGGGTATAAAGTGTTTGATCCTGAAACTCGGCACTCTTTTGTCAGCAAAGATGTAACGTTTTTTGAAGATAAAATGTTTTTTAAGACTCATGTTCAGGGGGAGATTTTCAATGAATATGAGTCCATATCCCAAATTTTACTTGAAGGGGTGGCTGAGTCTAGAAATCCACCTAGTGATGGTTATTCTTATCAGCATGAAAAAGGTGAGGACAACACTACTGATTCACAAACTTTGGGTCAAAACAATGATGAATCAGAAGTTAGTCCCCAAACTAGGATTCAAAAGTTCCCAGGAAACATTTATTCTAGAAAGAAAGTCTTAATCAAGAACAATGCAGGCTCTCATATGGCTCCCAGCACTGATCAACCTCCTCCCTCACATGAAGATCTGGAAACAGTCCCAGAAACAAGTGAAGAGACAGTGGCATCCTTGTATGAATCTGATGATTCTGATGATAAGACCTCTACTAAACAAACCACTAATATCATACCACCTGACCCTCTTTTGGATGTTCCTATAGCTATAAGAAAACCTCCAAGAGAATGCACAAAACATCCTCTTTATCCCCTCAGCAAATATGTGTCCTATCACAATCTGTCACCCAAATATTGTACCTTTCTATCCAATCTATCTAGCATACAAATTCCCAAATCCATCCAAGAAGCCCTACTGTCACCTGAGTGGAAAGCAGCAGTCTATGAGGAGATTCATGGCCTTGAGAAGAATCATACATGGGATGTGGTGGATTTGCCTGCTGGGAAAACTCCAGTGGGGTGTAGATGGGTGTTTACAGTGAAGTATAATTCAGATGGGTCACTACAGAGATACAAGGCCAGATTGGTGGCTAAGGGGTACACCCAAACATATGGGTTAGACTACTCTGAAACCTTCTCCCCTGTAGCAAAGCTAAATACAGTGAGAATTATTCTATCTGTTGCTGTGAATATGGATTGGCCACTTGAACAACTGGATGTGAAGAATGCTTTCCTTCATGGAAATTTGAAGGAGGAGGTCTATATGGAACCACCACCTGGTTTCTCTGGGAAGAATGGAGGTAAAGTTTCCAGGTTGAACAAGTCTTTGTATGGGCTGAAACAAAGCCCAAGGGCATGGTTTGAGAGGTTTATAAAGTTCTTGAAGAAAGAAGGGTTCAAACAAGGTCAAGCAGACCACACTTTATTTGTTAAAAGATCAACAACTGGAAAACTGACCATCTTAGTGGTGTATGTGGATGATATCATCCTGGCAGGCAGTGATAGTTTGGGGATCAGTGAGATCAAGAAAAGTTTGGCCAAAGAATTTGAGATCAAAGAGTTGGGAAATCTGAGATATTTCTTAGGAATGGAATTTGCCAGGTCAGAGAAAGGAATGCTAGCGTCACAGAGAAAATATGTTCTGGATCTTTTGGAAGAAACAGGCATGAGTGGGTGCAAACCTGCTAGCACCCCCATGGAGGCAAATTTGAAATTGTGGGAGAAAAGTACTGAAGTCCCAGTGGATAAAGGAAGATATCAGAGGCTGGTGGGTAGGCTGATTTATCTAGCTCATACCAGGCCAGATATCTCCTTTGCAGTAGGGGTAGTGAGCCAGTTTATGCATGCTCCATGTGAACCACACTTAGAGGCAGTGATCAGGATTCTGAGGTACCTTAAAGGTACAATAGGGGCAGGTTTGTGGTTCAGAAAGAGTTCCGACAGAGGAGTGGAAGTATATACCGATGCTGATTGGGCTGGTTCCAAGGAAAGAAGGTCAACATCAGGATATTGCAGCTTTGTGTGGGGCAACTTGGTCACTTGGAGGAGCAAGAAACAGGGGGTAGTGGCCAGAAGTACAGCAGAATCTGAATATAGGGCAACGGCTCAAGGTGTGTGTGAAGAGCTATGGATTAAAAGGGTGTTAGAAGATATTTATGTTCCAGTGGGGTTACCTATGAAGCTCTATTGTGACAACAAAGCAGCCATCAATATTGCAAATGATCCCGTCCAACACGACAGGACCAAACATATTGAAATTGACAGACATTTTATTAGAGAAAAGTTGGGGATGGTGTGATTTGCATACCATTCTTGCCTTCGGTGCAGCAAGTTGCAGATGGGCTGACAAAGCCTTTGGTCAAGCAAGGATTTGATAATTATGTGAGCAAGTTGGGCATGTTGAATATCCATGCTCAACTTGAGGGGGCGTGTTGAAGAGTGCGTTGTTATTTATGTTATTTATTATGTATTTGCCTTTTTTTATAATAAGGGTAGAAGGGTAATTCCTCTATCATTAAAGTTTTTAGGTTTTGTCTTGACCTAGGGTTTAAGGAGGACGGCTCATTATTTTCCGGAGTGATTGATTCTAGATTTGTCTGTTTTTGTATTTAAGAGGACCAAGTGCTCCTTTCTGAAGCGAATCGAATACTCAATAAAACAGAAAGTTTTCTCCTTTCTTTTTCTACAATTATAATATTTAACTTTATTTTACCCATCAGAAAATGGTTTATTTACCATATTTTCTGGTTTTGAAATGCTAATAACCGTGTCAAAACTATATATGAAAAAAAATATTGTTGTATTGAATAATCTGATTTGAATATGTGAAAATATGTACGGGAAAATTTATTAATTAAATCTATTATATATTACAAATACATGATTTTATCAAACTATTTTGCATAAAAATAGTCTTTAAAAACATATATGTGAAAACAACCATAAAAATTGAAGCATAGATGTTGAAAGATGGTGTCTATAGTGTTAGATAATATTTATTTATCGTTTTTCCTAGTGCTAATTCCTGTCCTTTTTTGCTCTAGTTCTCTAGTTTTTCGTCTAAGCATGAATAATGAACGAGTAAAGCGCTTCTACCGTTCATAGCCGTTGCTTCTTGTTTATAGCCGTTGGAGGCCGTTCTATATATTGTATTCGGCTCCTTTCTACCCGATAAGGAGTTTTTATCTATTGAAAGAGTTTTTCCTTTCTTTCCTCTCCCTTTTCTCTATTTCTATATGGTATCAGAGCGACTGTTCATACAAAAACTCTTTAATCTCTTACTCCTAAAATGACTACTGAGAATTCTTCAGAGGTGAACTCAAGGGAAGAAGTATCAAATTCTTCTTCCTGGACCTCTGACCCCTCTATGATGTCTTTTTCCACTCAAAAACTCAATGGCGACAACTTTCTCCAGTGGTCTAGATCCATCGGGCTTCATTCGTGCGAGAAGGACAAGGAAGAATTCCTTACTAGAGAAAGCAAAGCACCAGAAAAAGGCCAACCTAACTACAAGAAGTGGAGGGATGACAACAGCCAAGTTATGGCGATCCTTTTAGGGTCTATGACCTCAGATACCGCTGAGAACTTCATTCTCATGGACACTGCTGAGGAGATTTGGAACGGGGCTGCTGAGTTATATTCAAAAAGTGAGAATATCTCTGTTGCCTATGAGATTGAAGCTAAAGTGCAAGAGATGAAGCAAGGTGATCTCAGTATCACCCTGTTCTACAACATGCTGTCTAAGTCTTGGCAACAGCTTGACAGCCTGGAAAACATTTCTGGCAGTCTGCTGAAGATGCAAAGACTTATAAGTCTCTGAAAAATCAAAGAAGAATCTTCATGTTCTTGATGGGACTTAACTCCAACCTTGATGATGTGAGGGGGAGAATTTTAAGTAAAAAACCTCTCCCTCTATCAAAGAGGTCTTTCGATGTTAAACATGAAGAGAGTAGGAGGAAGCTCATGTTGAGTAATAATACTCCTCCTACACCTCGGAAAACGATTAAGTGCTCTTTTTACTAAGATTACTTCACTATCTCAGTCCAATCAAAATCAGAAACAAAAGAACCCAAGACCTGTCTGTGATCATTGTAAAAAGACTGGTCATACAAGGGAGACTTGCTGGAAACTCCATGGCAAGCCTCCTAATTGGAAACCTAAGAATTATGAAAATTCTGCCAAGCTTGCTACCATTGAGGAACATAGGTCCGGCGAGTTTAGTAAAGAGCAAATTGAGGCTCTAAAAAGGCTTCTATCTCGCTCAAACTCCTCGGACCCTTTGCTCTCAGGACCGCAACAATGGCTAATGCAGTGTGTGCTTTAATGCTTATACCGAGTAATCATGTGATTAAAAATATATGGCTTGTTGATTAAGGGGCCTCCAGTCATATGACTGGGAACCCTGAACTCTTTATCAAAATCACCAAGTGTGAATCTCCACACACTGTTAAAATTGATGATGGGACTTCTTCCCAAGTCTACGGCACGGGGGATGTGGCCACTAGTGAACAAATAACACTAAAGAATGTCCTTTATGTTCCTAACTTGCAATGTAATCTGTTGTCTGTTAGTAAACTTGTAAAGGACTCAAAATGTGCTGTTTTGTTTCACTCTAATGGCTGCCAGTTTCAGGATTTTTGCTCCAAGAGGGTGATTGGCAGTGCTAAGGCTTATTCTGGGCTGTTTGTTTTCACGACTCACTTCACTGACAAGTTTTTTGAGGAGATTCCTAGAGGCCTAGCTAGTTTTAACATTTCTGTTTCCAATTGTAATCAGATTATGTTACTTCATTATAGGCTTGGTCATCCTAATTTTGCTTATATGAAAAATTTGTATCATGATCTGTTTAATGGAAAGAAAATTTCTGATCTTCATTGTGAAGTATGTCAACTTGCTAAACATACTAGGTCTATCTTTCCTTGTGGAGGTTTATACTCCTTCTAAACCTGTCTCCATGATACATAGTGACATTTGGGGTCCTTCTAAGAAGACTACAACATCTGGAAAGAGATGGTTTGTAAGCTTCATAGATGACTACAGCAGAGTCACTTGGCTATTTCTCTTAAAGGAAAAGTCTAAAGTGGGTGGTATCTACAAGGAATTCTGTGCCATGATCAGAAATCAGTTTGACACCAGTGTTCAAATACTAAAAACTGATAATGGTACAGAATACTTTGAAAGATCCCTCACTCAGTTCTTCTCTGAACAAGGGATAGTTCACCTAAGTACTTGTGTTGATACACCCCAACAAAATGGGGTAGCAGAAAGAAAAAACAGGCACCTGTTGGATGTGGCCAGAAGCCTTATGTTCACTATGCATGTTCCTAAATATCTATGGGGAGAAGCTGTTCTAACAGCTACTTACTTGATTAACAGGATGCCCTCAAGGGTCCTAAAATTCAAAACTCCAATAGGGGTGCTCAAAGAAAGCTACCCTACGTCTCAACTATTTGGCAGTCTCCCCATGAAAGTGTTTGGAAGTGCATGTTTTGTACATGTCCACTCACAACACAGGGGTAAACTTGATCCCAGATCATTGAAATGTGTCTTTGTTGGGTACTCTTCCACAAAAAGGGGGTACAAATGCTACTGCCCCACTACAAGGAAAATGTACACCACCATGGATGTTACATTCTCTGAAAATGTGCCTTACTATAACACTTTGATTCAGGGGGAGAGATTTGATGAATATCACAACTCTTGGAACATGGCTGTTCCAGGAGATGGTGATAATCAAAATCCAAACCCTATAAACCAAGAGAATGAAACTACTGCCCCTGAAACAGGGAACATGGAACAGAGGGACTCGGTCCTACCAATCACATAAGTGAACCTAATATCATTGTGTATACTAGAAAAAGGAAAGCTGCTCACCAGAATCCTGAGATCTCTGAAAATGATTTTAGGTCTGAGGATAGTTCTCCTAAGGTTCAATCTGATAATGAATCTATCACTGAAGGATCCTCAGATACTGACAAGTCTGAGGGTTCCACTGAATGTGATGAAAGACCTATAGCACAAAGGAAGGGTACAAGGAAGTGTCGCTCATCCTTTGTACATCTTCATGTCCTATGATCAACTTTCACCTTAGTTCCATGGTTTCACTTGCAGCCTGGACAAGATTAACATTCCTAAGAATGTGTATGATGCTATGAAAGTCCCTGAATGGAGGGATGCACTTAAAGAAGAAATGGATGCTCTCATAAAGAATAAAACCGGAGCATCACCTTTGCTTTACCAAAGGAAAACATCCAAAGGGGTGTAAGTGGATTTTCACCGTTAAATATAATGCGATGGAACTCGAATAGGTATAAAGCTAGGCTAGCGGCCAAGGGTTTCACTCAATCCTATGGGATTGATTATCATGAAACCTTTGCCCCCGTTGCCAAGCTAAATACCATCAGAATCCTCATGAGCATTGTAGTTAACCTTGACTGGTCTCTCACCCAACTGGATGTAAAAAATGCTTTCTTTTATGGGGTCATCCAAGAGGAAGTCTACATGTCTCCCCCAACCCCCCCCGGATTTGAGGACCTAGGGGAGAAAGGGGATGTGTGCAAATTACAAAGGTCTCTTTATGGACTAAAACGGTCCCAAGAGCATGGTTTGGCCGGTTCACTACTTTTATGAAGAAGAATGGTTTTAATCAATGCCATTCGGATCATACTTTGTTCACAAAGTTCAAATGCGGGAAAACTACCGTGTTAGTAGTATATGTTGACGATATCATCTTAACGGGAGATGATAATGATGAGATCAAGAACATTAAAACTGTTCTAACCTCTGAGTTTGAAATAAAGAACTTAGGCAATCTGAAGTACTTCCTTGGCATGGAAATTGCTAGAAATTCTGAGGGCATTTCAATACCCCAAAGAAAGTATACCCTTGACCTCCTAAAGGAGGCGGTATGATGGGATGCAAACCTGCGAAACCCCCGTTGAACTGGCCTAAAACTCGGGAATGAACACGATAGTCCTCTTGTGGACAAAGGAAGATATCAAAGGCTTGTTGGAAGGCTTATTTACCTATCACATACAAGACCCGACATCCGTTTTTCTTGTAGGTTTGATCGCCAATTTATGCATGCACCTACTGAAAGACATATGCAGGTGGCTGAGAGAGTCCTCAGATTTCTCAAGAAGAATCCTGGACAAGGCCTTCTCTTCAAAAAGGATGCATCAAGGGGGGTAAGGATCTACGCTGATGCTGACTATGCTGGGGATCAAACCAATGGAAGGTCAACTACAGGGTACTGCACTTATGTTTGGGGCAATCTTACTACATGGAGGAGCAAGAAACATGTTGTTTCTAGGAGCGATGCGGGGAATCAGAATTAAGGGCTTTGGCTCTTGGTGTTTGTGAAGGGATCTGGGTGCAAAGGGTGCTTAATGAACTAGGTTTCAAAAATCCCGAACCCATTCAAATCCTTTGTGACAACACCTCTGCCCTAAGTATTGCAGAGAATCCTACTCACCATGACAAGACCAAACATGTTGAAGTGGATAGACATTTCCTAAGGAAAAAGGTTGACAATGGGGACATAACTCTCATTCATGTGAAGACCCAAGATCAAGTTGCTGATGTTCTTACAAAAGTTGTGTCTACACAAGTGTTTAACCATCTTCACTCCAAGTTTGGCTGCATCAATATCTACAACCAAACTTGCAGGGGAGTGTTGAAAGATGGTGTCTATAGTGTAAGATAAAATTTATTTATCGTTTTTCCTAGTGCTAATTCCTGTCCTTTTTTGCCCTAGTTCTCTAGTTTTCTGTCTAAGCAAGAATAATGAACAGTAAACTGTTTTTACTGTTCATAGCCGTTGCTTCTTGTTTATAGCCGTTGGAGGCCTTTCTATATATTGTATTCAGCTCCTTTCCTACCCGATAAGGATTTTTTATATATTGAAAGAGTTTTTCCTTTCTTTCCTCTCCCTTTTCTCTATTTCTACAATAGATTTTTTATATACCAAAATATGTACTGTACCTGATAAATTTGTAAAAACATGTCATTTTTTAGATTACACGTTGATAGTGTTACCAAACAGTCTAGAAAAATTCAGCACTTAAATAATTTGGTTACTTGATAGAATCAGATTTCAGATTTCAGACTTCAGACTTAATTAAGACTTCCGATTTCAGATTTAACAAACGGGCCCTATGTCAATGACATGGTAGCTTAATGTTTTTCATTGATGGAGTGAATTCCTGAATGATGATTGTGGCGTTCTTAAATAAAACCAACCCTTTATTATCTACCAAAAGAAGGCTAATGTTATCACTTATCCCAGAATTAACCTTGCAAAGAATGCATACTTATTATCGTCATCGCATGATGCCTGAGAAGTTCACTAAAAAAACTGTACCTCTTATTGCATATGGAAGTATTGCCTCATCCGCTCCTTTGGACAAAAGGAAAATGTTCCCACTTTGGCAGTCCTTTACCACAACAGACATCCTTTTCCTATCAGAAGTGAACTCCAGCGTATCCAAAAGTTCATACCGCAGCATAGAACCATTAACATTGACTTCTGCAGTAACACGATTGAAGAAATGGCTGCTTTAAACTTGTAAAAGAGCTATAATCATCAAACTAATCACCCCTCATAAGAAAATTCATACCAAGGAAGCTAGCAGCTTTGTTAACTAAAACCATATGCAATCTAGCGGCAGCAAGTACAAGAGCTTCCTCATCTTGGGAATTCGCCTTGTATAGTACATTTCCATTTTTCCTGTACACATTTTCAGAGAAATAGAACGAGCATATTCAAAAATTTCAAACACTCAAAAATGTAACATGAGAAAGACCAACCCACATTAAACTTGAAAAGAGTATAATGAAAATTAAGAAATTATTGCTTTGAATTTCCTTTAAATCTAAAACAGAGCTTCCGGAAGTCTACTTACCCTTTTACGGGAATCACAGTATTACATAAAGCCATCACAGTAACAAACCGCAGAACATCAGGAGCTCCATTGGCAGCAGCATCATTAATAAACTCCTGATCTGGATATCATTAATGAAAGATCTTACATTGTTTGGACATTCAACTCATAATGTCCAATAGAGCGTGTAAAATCTACCACACAATACATAAACATTTCCTTAGTATACTGAAATCCAGTTTAATAGCTTTTGACAGTGTTAAAGCTTAAATCCATTAGTAACTTAATGTGTTGATGCAAAACTTTGAGCATGAAATAGAGTACAAGTATTTGAAATAATTTGGCAAGGATTGTAACCATAAATACGAATGAATGTCTGCCAACACAGCTGTTTTCAGTGTGCAAACTTCTATTAACCTTACAAGCATCAACTTATGAAATGTGACCGAAAAAAATCCTCATTCTACTAGTTGTTCAAATAAATAGCCAGAAGGGAACCCGAAACAGCCACCTTCTATCTTCACCGGTACCATTTCATAGGCACTACTCAGACTAAACCAAATACACATAACTTGATCTTGAATTACCAAGATCAACCAGAGAACATAACTTATGTCCATGATGATCATAGAATATCAACCCAAGGTACAGATAGTCCACGTTCAATCCATTTTCAATGTCATTTCCTCTCTTTTTTATTTTTCTTCATTCTATTTTTCTTTTTTGTACTCCCTCCATTTCTATTTAACAAAGGGAGTTGCAAAACTTTTGGGTTCCAATTTAACAATTGTAGGACATTTTTTGATACATAATTTAATGACTGTTTCCCATTTTGCCTTTTCCTAAATTTTTTTACCCACTTCATACAATGCTCCTGTCTTAAAAAAAACAAATTTTGTATATATTGTAGGAATATTATGGATCTTATTACTTAATTAGTGTTATTGTAAAGTCTTTTCTGTAATTTCCTAGATTATAACAGCAACTTACTAGCTGCGGCTACTAGCTGTGGCATTTATTGTTCTTGTTGGCAGGCTGTCAGTTACAGCTGTCATTAGTTTAATGTGTTGTCTGCTAGCCATGTTTCTCTCACTTGGTCCTATTTAAGCCAAGTTTGTATCTTGTAAAGTTCAATAGAAGAGTTATCTTTCTCTTGAATTTGGTTTCTTAAACTATTCATGGTATAAAAACCAAATCTCTATTCTTCCGCTTAAATTCAAATTTCTCAATCTAAATTATGTCTACCCTTTCATCTGCCACATTTGAAGTTAACTCAAGAGGAAGTGGGTCATTACCGCCTGTTGGAAACTCAGAATATGGCTCTACTTTGATAGCAGTCAACAAGTTGAATGGGAGCAATTATCTCATCTGGTCTCGATCTGTTAAAATGTTTATTGGCTGACAAGGGCAGATGGAGATCCTCAATGGCAGCATTGCTGCACCAAATCCTACTGATGATGAGTTCAAACAGTGGGAGACTGACAACAACTTGGTCATGTCATGGCTCATCAGATCCATGACCCCTGACCTATGCAGAAATTTTATTTTTTGTGACACAGCCCATGAGATTTGGGCAGCTGCTAAGGAGCTATACTCCAAAGCTGATAATACCTCAGAGATATACGCAATCAAAGCTGAACTCCATGGGTTAGTTCCGGGAAATGTGGATACTATCCAGTACTATAATCTTCTACCCAGGTCTTGGCAGCAGCTTGACCTGGTGGATGAGATCCAATGGAGCTGTCCAGAGGATGCCAAACGCCACAAAGATGCCACTGAAAAGGACAGAGTGTTCCAATTTCTCATGGGTTTAAACCAGGAACTTGATGATGTAAGGGGCAGGATCATTGCCACCAAGCCCCTTCCCTTACTCAAAACAACTGTCTCTGAGATCAGACATGAGGAGAGCCGTAGAAAACTTGTGGTAAGAAACCCAGTACCTGATTATGAGGGATCTGCTATGGTCTCAAAGTCTGGTAAAAAATGGGGTACCAACCAAAAGAAAAGGACGAAATTTGGTGTGATTTCTGCAAGAAAACAGGACACATTAAGGACAATTGCTGGAAACTCCATGGCAAGCCTGACAATTGCAAGCCCCAGGAAAAGGTAATAAGGAAAGTCATGGCAAACATGTTGGAGAGGAACAATCTCAATATGGTGGGTTCACAAAGGAGCAGGTTGAGACCTTGAAGAAACTTTTCTCACAACCTGAACCAAATCCCTCAATTGATGATTCTGCTATTCTGGCTAAGACTGGTAAGTCTTTTGCTCTAATGGCCTGTAATCTTGAAAGGAACACCTGGATCATAGATTCAGGGGCTTCAAGTCACATGAAAGGAAGCCTAAAATGCCTTCAAGATTACAAACCTTTAAAAAAATTACCATGCTGTTAAGATTGTTGATGGGTTATCCGCTAAGGTTGTCAGAACTAGAACAACAATCTTGCCCAATGGTCTTTCTCTCAAAAATGTGTTGTATGTGCCTAACCTAAATTGCAACCTCTTATCTGTTAAAAATTTGATTATAGATTATAACTGTAAGGTTACCTTTACTAGCAAAATTTGTGAATTTCAGGCTTTAACCTTGAGGATGAAGATCGGCAGTGCTGATCCTAGTTCTGGACTATTCATCTTAACCGAGTCCTCTAGAATTAGTGAACATGCTTTTTCTACTTCTATTTTTCATGATAAATGTAATTTGCCTTGTATGGATGATGTAATCAAATGGCACTTTAGATCAGGTCATCCAAGTTTTGTTTACCTTTCAAGGCTTTTACCCAGTTTGTTTAAAGGAAAGAATCCTAAAAGTTTTGTTTGTGAAATTTGTCAGTTGTCCAAACACTCTCGAACTCCATATCCCAAACTTCCCTATCAAAGGTCCTCACCTTTCACACTTATTCACAGTGATGTATGGGGACCATCAAAGGTTAAAAATGCTAGTGGACACAGATGGTTTGTATCATTTATTGATGATCATAGTAGGATAACATGGATTTTCTTGATGAAAGATAAATCAGAAGTTGGGAGCATTTTCCAGAACTTCTACTAGATCCATACTGTTTTCCATGAATGTACCACAGTATCTTTGGGGAGAAGCAGTCTTGTTACTCACTTGTTATTCCAACCTTCAATGCGCGCCAGTAGAAGATTTCTCGATTGAAGCTGCTGAAAGATGTCCTAAATTTTCTCTTTCCAGCCTTTAGTGCTTCAATAATAGATTCCTTTTTCTCTCAAAAAAAAAATCAATACTCAACTCTTTTTAAACAATGGTCGTTTTAGTTTTGATATCACAAAAGTCAAAGCAATAAATCACTTACTTAATATGTGTGTTTCTAGCAACTCAAGAAGAAATTTCAGGTTAGGATAAGCAGGAATGCCACTAAGAGCGGAGGGCTTTTATGTCTTTTCTTATGTTTAATGTTATACGGTTTTGTTGTCCTTGATTTTAGGAGTTTCTACTTGTCAAGGCTCTAGTTTATGTTTCTGTTTAAAGGCTTCATTAGCCTTAGTACGTTATCGAATAAAGAAATAAATATTTTTCTTCATATCTTTCTTTCACAACTTTCGTTATGTAACTTCAGAAAATGGGTTAACGGTCGATGTACTCAAAATCATCAACATAACATGCAATACTGTGAAGTAGCTCAAAGTATGCTCTTCTCTCCCTCAAGTTCTCTTGTTCAGAATCTTCAAGACCCGTTAGTGAAGAATTTAAGGTAAAACAAGATAAGAGAGAGTTGTATTAAGATAGCTTATCGGCAAGATAAGGAGTGAATTACAATACATACGAGAGCCACCAACGGGCATAAAAGCAAGTTGCTAGATGCAACGGCTGTGAACACTAAATTCTAGCAAAACAGAACAGGATTACACAAAGGGAATTAAAGCCTAAACTAAACAGATTTAGGGCACCTAATTAAGAAAGAAAAAGACTAAAACCAGATATTTTTACACCCCTCCTCAAGGTTTATAGTGGATAGAGTAGTAACCAAGCTTGCTTCTCATCTTGATATACAAAGGTATAGCAGAACCCTTTTTGTGAGTATGTGTGCAATCTAATCTTGAGAATGTAAGCAATGGATATTTCCTTGTTTTCTGACTTTTCCTTGATGAAATGCCTATCAATGTTGATATGTTTTGACTTGTCATGATGGATGGGATTCTTTGACATGTTGATAGCAGAGACTTGTCACAGAACAGTTGAATAGGTTGATTATTTGATATTTTGAGTTCATTTAGGATCCACTTTAGCCATAAACCCTCACATATGCCAAGAGCAAGGGCTCTGAGTTCTGCTTCTGCACTGCTACATGATACAACAGGTTGTTTCCTGCTTCTTTGAGTTACGAGATTCCCCCATATGAAAGAACAGTATGCAGTGGTAGACCTTCTATAACTCACTGAGCTAGCCCAGTCAGCAATCAGCATCAGTGAAGATTTGAATTCCTCTATCTTCAGATTTCTTGAATAACGGACCCTGCCCATGTGTGCCTTTGAGGTACCTCAAGGTTCTGATGACAATATTTTGATGTTCCTGCCAAATTTTATACATGAACTGGCTTACCAGACTAACTGCATAATAGATGTCATCCAGATCTGGGTTCAGACCAAAAACTCAGCCATTTTCAATGATGCATTTGTGGTTTTTAGCATCTTAAGTGCATCTCCGTTTATGCTCACTGAACAATTCCAGTTGTTGCCATATTTTACTCAGTTGGTTGAAGTACTGAGTGACATTGAGGTCAGCCGGCCTCAAGTCTTTCAACTGAGACTTAAGATCATAAATTTCAGAGGTATTATCCCTCTTGGAATACAGGTCATGAGTTGCTTCCCACACCTCAGCAGCAGTGTCAAAAAACATAAATGGAGAGAGGTATTGTTTCAGATGGTTCGAGTGATCCCCAACGGAGGCCTATAGTAAGTTTTATGGTTGTCTCGGATAGTGGGCCAATGTTCATCAAGTCTGTTGATTGTTATGGCGTTATTAAAGACAAACATTTTATAGCAGAAAAATTAGAAGAGGTAATTAATGAAGTAGGTAGTAAGGTTGTTCAACTTATACATACTAGCAATTGAGTCTGGACAATCATCTTCTTCTTGTTACTTGTTCGACGTAAAAGCTACCTTCATACATACTACTCTCATCGGCTCCCACACTTCAGAGGGTAGCTTTTGCGCTACTTGGACAGTCATCTTCTTCTTCTTGTTGTGAACGAAATTGAAGCACTTATTCCTTTCTTCATTCCTTAAGAAGGAACAATTTAACAGCAATGGGAGCTGAAGATTTGGTATTCATACACAACAATCTTAGACTTTTATCACGTAATCGTCCAGAGTATCAAGACAAAGATACGAAAGTGTGGGATGTTGGTGGGGATGATTTCTGGAGTATGGAGGATGTCGGATACCTAGAGATTGCAAATCTTACACTGGATGAACCTAAACTGGAATTACACTTTGTGCAGATGATGTCAATGTTGAGTAATAGGATGTTAAATATATTTAAACAAGTTTGTAGTACTTTTGTTAAGCATAAGCTTTGAAAATATATGATATTTATAAGTTGGTCCTTAAATTATTGATATTTACAATTGTCTTTGTAATTTCATTATTTACAATTCGGTACTTATATTTTCATCGCATGTATCCGTATCCTATATTTTACGAAAATCCTGCACTCGTGTATCATGAATCTACGTATCCGTATCCGTGCATATCCTAGAGGGGGACATATGCCCCCCATCAAATATTCCCATGAAATTACTAAATTACCCCCCATTTATTAATATTTAACAGCAGTTAGATCTTATATAATATTTGTCCTACATTGTCCAAACCTTGATGCAGCAGAAATGGTAAGGTGCAATGCATCATGCTTTTCTCTGAAGTCCGGATCCCCACTTCTATCCTTTTTTCTATGAGAAAACATCTACCCTATTTTTCCTTATGTGTCGCATAGCTTGTAGGCTAAAGTCTAAGAGAATGTCTTAAACAACACTTTTAGTAGTTTTCATTAGATCTTTTGTCTATTACACTGTCTTCTTATACAAATTATACAAAACTTTTAGCATCTTAATTTTTTCTTTTTTTCAAAAAGACCACACTATTAATCATACCTACACTTTTAATAATACAAGTCTATGTTTAACAGGTATATCTCTTTTTTTTTTTTAAATTTTTGAGAGAAATATATATCTCTTACTGATCCTTACTTATTTTTTTATCTTATTTTCTTGTGTAGCTTTACAACATTCTGCATCAAAAATCTTGTGCAACTATACAACATTCTGCTTCAAAAATAAAAAATTATATATATACAACATTCTGGTCGTACAAGTTCATATTTACTTTTTAGCATTTAACTAGCAATATGAAAGATAATGTTCTTTGATATTATTATTCTCTTTTCATCATTTTTAAGTATTTTTTGGTTAGTAACATTCCGGAAAGAAAAGAACAAAAAACAAATGTTGAATGTATATAAATCCAAAGACACAATCATTTTCTACATTTCGAGGTGAATCTCATATGATAAGAAGTCTATATCAACACTCCATCCATCCATAATTGTCGAGGGCATGGCCCCCAATTCTTTTATGAAATTATTAAAATACGTCTATTATTACTTTCAAAAAGATATCAGTAATTTCTCTCAAGAATATAAACTGACAACAGCATTTTATTGTATCGCTGCAACATTTTTTGGGAACACTTTATTTGCAGCATTTTACTTTGGAATATGCACAATCCTCCCCCCCCCCCCCCCCCCCCAAAAAAAATAATAATAAATAAAAATAAAAATAAAAATAAATATCATGGCTCCGCCCCTGATGCTAGTTATACAGTATTACTAGCTAACACAATATAGGGCTTCATGACTAACAGAATGACTGATCAATAGATAAGATCCAAAGCTGCATTACAAGTAGTTCTGAGCATCTACAAGCAACCAAGTAGCTAAGAAAAGATGAGATGATATAATAGTACCTCTCAGGGCGTCTCCACTCTCATTACCATAAAACGTTCCACCTATGCAACATCTTTTGAAAATCATCTTATTCTCGGTAAGAGTTCCGGTTTTATCAGTCAATATATACTCAACTTGCCCCAAATCCTCACTGATTGCTGTGCTGTCACATTGAGTCATTAATGTTACGCATCCTGAAATCCCTACA
This sequence comes from Gentiana straminea, assembly GCA_036785695.1. Classification (NCBI taxonomy): domain Eukaryota; kingdom Viridiplantae; phylum Streptophyta; class Magnoliopsida; order Gentianales; family Gentianaceae; genus Gentiana; species Gentiana straminea. The sequence continues at coordinate 4,111,108 of JAVUPR010000298.1, forward strand.
TGCTCAAACAAGCATACGTTCGAAAGTAGAGATTTTCCTTACTTTGCTGCATGAGCCCGTGTGCCAGTTTCCTGATCAACCATCTCATTGTCCCAGTCAATGAACTTTGCGTACAAGCTTTTCACAAGATCTAGGGAGACCTACCAGAAAGAAACTGTTTATCACATACAGACAGAACAGCAAATGTCGTCACAGCAAGTTAGAATAATCTGAGTAGGAGATGGCCGGGAATCAGAAATTGTCTGAATTCGTGAAATCTTGGGTGAAGTGTTTCTCAAGTTTGACAAAATTACAAGTACGCTAAATTTTTTATTAACATGGTTATGAAAAGCATATAAGAACATAAATCTAATCCAATACACACAAGCTTACCGACCTTTACCTTAGCATTTAATGTTAGTGTTGAATTTAGAGAGAACAGAAGAAAAGTGCTCTTATTATTTAGAAAATATAAAGTTAACACTATTTACACAAAAGGAAAGCGTGACCCTTAGCCTTCCAGCCGTCAAAACCTTTATAAAAGGCAACAGCTAGGAGGATTTAAGCTAAACCTCTAATTACCCATATATTAACTGTAACTAAGACATTAACTAGGATTGCAAACAAGCTGTTTTATCCTAAAAATAAATAACTTATCATTCAACAGTTAGCTCAATTCAATCTCACCCTATTGGCAAAGGAAGATTTTCCCGATGCTTCTTTTTGTGGCAGAGAAAGAAAAAAAAAATAACAAGCCATATATTTTTCGGTGAACAGGTCAAAGAGCAAATGTGCAACAAGTTCCAAGGTATTGAGGTCCAATCCCCATATGCACATGCACTAGAAAAGGGTGAATGAGATAAGGATGATTCAAATGTTGAAGCCTAATACAGGTAGAGACACATCTCACTCAGCGGCTCAGCCATGTGACTAAAATTGTTTACAAAGTTTATTCAACTGTTTACTTTCCAAGAACATCCGCATATGGAGATATTTGCTTCACAACTCAGTTCCTTTTGGAAGAATAACTAATTCTATAACATCATAGTTCTGCACAGAAGAGTAGTAGTCTACCTAGAGAGCGTCAATTTCATGTCTAGACCCGCTCCCTAAAAGACGAGGGGAAGAAAACAACCTATTTCGTATCTAAACTTTATGACGGCCATCCTTCAACTGCAGTTTACTACATCAGATACACCATATAACTACTCATGCTTAGCCCTGACAGACTATTTTGTATGGACCTCATCAATATACAGTTTCTTAAGAAAAGAGCAATCAGCATAACATTTTCTGTATCTTTAACCTTTCTATCCATGTGCAAAAGGCAGCCAACTCTATCTCCAAGTATAAGGATAATCATCTGATCATTAATTAAGTACTAGCAAATACAAGACGTCATAAAAGGGAAAGAAAGCAAACGTGTAAACCTCACCTTAATAGATATGGGAATCATGATTGAGCAAAGAAGCTCAAAACGCAGAGGAATGACCAAAAGTTCATACCATGGGCCTTCAGTAGGGTATTGAACATACCATAGCTACAATCAAATTTTTACATAATCAACCATGAGTTCAGAATACAGCCACTGTAAACAAATTACACAAAAATTAAGTAGATGTAGGGATATAACGACGTAAGAGATAAATCTGGGTGGACCTATCAAATGCACCTCATTTTGAACTTCACAAAGTTTCCTCAAGAAAAAAGATTTACAAAATTAAATTGTGCATCTATAGCATTTGTAGAACAATTGAAATGATATGTTGGGAGACCGTTTGAACCACCTCAATGATGAGAGGTCATGATTAAGATAGCCGCTTTTCACATCAAACAAGGGATTCTCTAAAGGTTATCAACTGTGCTCCACCCACCCACCCACCCACTCCCAAAGCTTTTCCCTATGCCCCCGATCCTACCATAAGAATAGTAGGGTTATAACATTATTATGACAATTGACAAGAAAGCAGAGACTGGGATCAGACAGTGAAAGTTGTTGTTGTAAACCATGGTTTGATCATCAGACAACAAATAAGGTTGTGAACAATTGACAACAAAAAAGAGCTGAAGCAATATTCAGCTTCAAACTTCAGTAGTTTATGCATATTGATATTATAACCTCCATGCTTCCGCAACAGAATTGCAGAAAGTCTATACTTTTAGCAATGATTCTCAAAGCTGTCGATGTCTAGTACAAAATACAGTATCCAATCAAAGATGTAACAATAAGCTTCCACATTTAATTCCAAGCTTTACATCAATGAAGCACAAGATGCCATAAATTACCTTTTTTGCTTCTGTTTCCTTCCATACATTTCCAGCTATTCCCAGAACAACAACGACCACAATCTGGAACACAAATATCGCCCCAGTCAACTTGTCAATCATAGCATCCATTGCAGTAAGCTTTGGCTCAGGCACGCCCCTACTCATACCCAACTTGGTTTCATTGCCTGAGAATATAAGAGAGGGGAAAGAGATTGGTAGAAATAGTTACTCATCAGTGAGCTGTGTTGGATAATCCAAGTTTGCCACAGAAGGCATCACTCAACCAAAGAAGTGGTGTGGAGAAAGCGAGATTCTAAAATGAAAGTACACTAAGAAATGAATCTTTGATCATGTCATTGACAAAGCAAGATGACAGTATCATATATTTCGAATATTTATGTGTCATGCACGAATGAAACAGAATGAGTTACCCCTAGAAAATCTGAGGAGACAGCTGTAACATATTTTCTAAGGACTATACTAGTTCAAACTCAGAATAATCACCCAAGATCACGATACAAAGGGAGCAAAACATAATTAAAATTTTCCAAACGGCATATTCAATAACCCTAAGTGATGTTTTGGATGTTCTTAAGCCAAACTGTAACATGTTATCAGTTAGCAAACTCACTAAAATCTTAATTGTACTACAATTTTTTACTCAGGTTGTGAGTTTCAGGACTTGACTTCCGAGAAGAGGATTGGCAGTGATGATCTGAAAGCTGGTCTTTTACTTCAAAGTTTCCGAAAGGAAGTTGTTGAGAATCAAGGGTGTTTCTGTCATTTGATGGTTAATTAGGGTTATAGAGTCTAATAGCCGACATTTCCTTATTTAAATGATTCTGTTGATTTTCTGTTTCATTTTAAAAATGTAAGATTGATTGTGATTCCTGAAACCAAGGAATCCAAATCAGTCAAGTCTCTAGGCTGCCTTCTTTTCTTATCTAAGTAGATGGTCATACTCATTGTAGTCAAGTCAATTTTACATAATAAAAGGATAGTCTTTTTTCCTAATTCTGTTAACAGAAGTCAAGAAGATTTTCTGCTTTTCGGAGTTGAGTTGTCATGAATGATATGGATGACCTAGTCAAGTGGCCCTATAGACCAGGACATCCACGTTTTGAGTACATGTACAAGTTGTTTCCGACCTTATTCAAAAATAATCTCTAAGGATGTTTCAAAGTCAGATGTCAATTCTCTAAGCACACTAGAAACATACATCCCATACTGCCCTACCAGAAATCTCACCCTTTTGCCTTCATCCATATAGTGATGTATAGGGACCATCTAGCGTAAAACATGTAACTGGACATAGGTGGTTCATCATGTTTATTTATGACCACACCAGAGTTACATGGACTTTTTTAGTGAAAGAGAAATCTAAAGTAGGGACTATTTAAGTCTTTTTATAATAAGCTATTGAATCAGTTTGGTACCAAAATAAAGATTCTAAAAACTGCTAATGCTAAAGATTTTTTTGAAAACAATCTGGAAATTTTCTTGAAAGATCAAGGCATCACCCACATAAGTAGTTGTGTTGAGACCCCTCAACAAAATGGGGTATCAGAAAGGAAGAACCGGCACCTACTTGAAGTTGGATGATCCTTGATGTTTACTATGAAGGTCCCTAAATTCTTGTGGGAAGATGCCATCCTGCAAGTTAATTAATTGTATGCCTAGCAGAACTTTGAACTTCAAAACTCCTAAACCAGCTCTAACGAAATGTTTTCCTGATAACCATTTTAGAAACTCTATTAGAGTGTTGTGTTGTATTGCTTTTGTTCATATCCACTCTCACAAACGAAGTAAATTAGACCCTAAGACTGAAAAATGTGATTTTTGGGATAATTTCACAATCAAAGGGGTACAAGTGTTATTCTCCCATTACTAGAAAATTTTACAACTCTATGGATGTGAATTGGTTCGAAACTAAGCCCTTCTTCAAGTCTACAGGGCTCAGCTATACTCTGAAGTTTTCAGAATTGGGATACTGATTACACAAATATTCTTGCTCCTACTCCCTGCTCTACTAATGAACAGGTACCAGTTAGTCACTATCCTACCAATTTTTTTGGGGAGAAGCTGCCCTTACAACTATTTATTCAATAAATAGACTGCCTTCCACAACACTTAATTACCAAACCCCAATAAGTATCCTGGAAAAGTGTTATCCTGAAAACAAATTATTGGCAATCTTCCATAATAGCTTTTTGGGTGTAATGCTTTCATGTATGTTCATAATCAAGGGAAATTAGAACCCAGATCAAAGTAATGTGTTTTTCTAGGTTATGCTTTTACAATTTACACAAAAAGGTTATAAATGTAATGATGCTGGAACTAACAAGATCATTGTAACCATGAATTTAACCTTTTTTTAGGGGAAAATGTTCTTTGATTCGGTTCAATTTCAGGGGGAGCCGGGGAATAATCAACCTATTGAGTCTGTGTTCTTTGATTATGTGTCTGAATTTGGGTCTTTTGATTTTTTAACAGATCTTACATCTGTTGAACAAAAAATTTAATCTAAATCAGCCAGACATCCGACAAAGGTAGCAAGGACATTAGTAAATCCAAGTCTGGTGTTGAAAAATTGGCCTTACCTGAACTTGCTGAAGCCCTAAAGTTTAAAGGGATAACTTATCTGAAAAAGGGACCAAAGGCTAGAGCAAAAGCTCCTAGTGAAGCTAGACCAACAGTCATCTCCTTAAGCTAGTCAGGAACTAAACTCTCAACCTCAGGAACATGAGAAAAATCCAAGGGCTTGTACTCAAGAACCACGGACCTACATTCTTTCTTATAATAACTTATATGTCACGTATAAAGCCTTTGTTTCAACACTCTCAAACACCACAATTCCTCTTAAGACAACTGGGTAGAGAGAGGCTGTCTTTGAAGTGATGAAGGCTCTGGAGAGGAATGGAACTAGAGAGGCTGTCAGTTTGCCTAAAGGAAGGAGGACTGTGGGATTGATTATTCAAACCTTATTTCCTATAGCAAAACTTAACACAATACGGGCTTTGTTGTTTGTGGCTGCGAATTTAGACTGGCCCCTTAACCAATTGGATGTGAAAAGCGCCTTCCTTCATGGTGAATTGAAAGAGGGAGTGTACATGGATCCCCCACCTGGTTTCAATAACCAGTTTGGTGGAAAGGTTTGCAGGTTGAAGAAAGCTCTTTATGGCTTAAAACAAAGCCCAAGGGCTTGGTTTGATCGTTTTATGAGGTTTTTGACAACCATAGGTTTCAGTCAGGGCAAGTAAGATCACACCTTGTTTACAAAAAAAAAATCAACAGCTGGGAAACCGACTCTTCTTATTATATATGTTGATGATATCATACCTACAGGTAATGATGAGAAGGAAGCGGTTGTCTGTTGAGTTTGAGATTAAAGACCTCGGCCCTTTGAGGAATTTCCTAGGGATAGAGGTGACAAAATCTACTGACGGTTTAGTTATTTCCCAGAGGAAGTTTATCTTGGATTTGTTCAAAGAGACTGGTATGGAAGAAACTCCAATGGAATGCAACTTAAGGCTGAGATTTGAGTGAGGAAGCTTCGGTTGATAAAGAATGTTACCGGAGGCTGGTGGGGAAGCTGATTTACTTGTCCCACGCCAAGCGGTCCAAGCCTGACGTGTCGTTTGCAGTAAGTGATGTGAGTCGATTCCTGCACTCTCCTAATCAGAAGCACTTGAATGTAGTTCGTCGTATTCTAAGTTTTATAAAGGGAACGCCTGGGAGAGTCTTGTGTTTCAGCAACACTGATAAGAGGGATGTATCATTGTTTACAGATGCAGATTGGGGCTCATATACTAAGAACAGACGATCTATGCCCGGTGACGTGGAGAAGCAATAAAACAGAATGTGGTTGCAAGTAGTGCTTAAGCGGAGTTCGGGGCCATGGCTCAAAAGATATGTGAGATTCTATGGGCCAAGCAGGTTCTGGAAGACATTGGAGCTTCATTCAGTTTGCCTATGAAGCTTTATTGTGATAATAAAGCTGACATAAACATAGCAAATGAACCAGTGCAGCATGACCGCACCAAGCACGTGGAAATCGAAAGGCACTTCATTAAAGAAAAGCTTGAGAATGGCTTGGTTTGTGTTCTGTTTCTACCTTCTACAAGTCAGAATGCAGAAGGGATGACTAAGGCCATAGCAAGATCTGAGTTTGCTACCTTCGTGATCAAATTCGTGTGTATCAACATATTCATGCCAACTTGAGGGAGAGTGTTGGAAAGTGTGTGTGTAATGGGCTTTTGTTATAGCCCTGTTTAACTTTTTGTTAGGATTAATTATGTCTTTAGTATTTTTATGTTATTAGGGTTTATGCATTTTAGGTGTATGGAGTCCTTGTTTTTCAAGTTCCTATTTTTAAGGAGGATTTAGGCTTCTGTATTACTTTTAAATATACCCACTGTTGTGGGGTGAAAAGTATGAAATGCGATAAATGTTTTTTTTTTTTTCTTTCAACAGAAACCAGCCTCTCCTTTTTATCATCCAGTATAAAATGTTCAACCAAAATACTTTACAAGCTAATATTGGAGCACTCACTTTGAGGATGGTTTCTAACAAAATTACTACTGTAGATCTACTATTACATAGATCTAAGTCCAATAAACAATACCCGCAAATGCGCTTCAAAATAAAGTAAACGGGTAAGTGTTCCTTGTGGTTTTCATACAATCACTCATGATCCCATTTACACTTCTATACATTGCAAAAGAATTTGCTCCAATGAATAGAGAACACAACAATTTTCCTAGGAAACTCTCACATCAAGCACATGAGTTATATGCTTCATGAAACTACAGAAGATACATTAAAATACTACTAAAGTTTAGCTATTGGGGTTGTCTGATCCCTACAGTGTCGTATTTACGTTTCACCTTGGGTATGGACAAACACAACCTGTCGTCTGAAAATACATGAGCATGCATTTAAGTGAAGGTAAAGGCATACCTGTATATACAGCAACACCACAAGCCCAATCTGTGTTTCTCAAGTAGCATGATTGGAGAAGTGTATTTTTTATTGTAAGGGGGCAGACGTCATTATCAAGAAAAGGAGGAAACAAACGTAAGTTCGCATCGAATCTTCTAATATCTTTATCTGGATTTGGACACTCGACTACCCCCTGCAAAATAAGGATGGAGAACGAATAGGAATAACATAATCTTGAAAATAGTCTAAATCAATCCAGAACTACTACAACACCAAAGCCATTTCTAGGATCTAAACTTTTCTTCACTTAAAAGAAAAGGAATTATCTTGCCTTGATTTTGTGCAGCAAATCAGAATCTATTCCAAAACAAGAGGATGGTATCACCCTAGTCTTAAGATCAGTCTCTCCATCAAGAGCAGCTGTCTGTAAAATAACAAACTCTATTATATCACAGACTACAAGAAAGAAGAATGATACATATATGAGGAAGATACTACTACCATTACATAACACTCCTTACAAACAGAACTTCATTATACCCCAAATACATGAAACACATTTAAGAGGAAGAAGAACCCATTAAAATGAACTCTATTATGTATCTAAATGATTATGGTTATCTGTAGAGCTTTACTGTGAGAATGTAAGAAAATAGGATACCTGAACATGGGTTGTTAATCAGGCCCGTTTGTGGAAAATTTGCCAGAGTTGAAATGTCTTTTGTTAGTATTATTCTATAAAGGATGGAGATCAATACATGCACCTTTTTACATGGAAAATGAGGTTTTCTATGCCTTACATTCACTTCACGCTATCTCAAAGAATCTATTAAGCAGAAACTTCAGTTTGAAGAAAGAAAACATTTTCAAGGGATGAAAATCATATGCCAAGTAACTAAAGGTGCTGAAATGTTACAAGATGAACAAGGGAAAGGATAGAACACCTGAACATAACAAATTCCTTGGGGATCAGAGGTTCCGATTAGCACAAGATCACAGGGCACTTCATCATTCTCGCGCAGCCAAACAATATTACCCACATGAATGTCTTGCGATTGAATCTGCAAATGAAAGAAGTATTGCAAAGTAAAAAAGGAGATGCGGGCAAGTGAAAGGAACCTGGAACTGAAACAAGAAAAGCCAAATAAAAAGAGTTGAGAAATTTGATGGCACATAACATAAATTATGACCAACTGATGGAACCATACAAAATCAGAGAATTTTCCTCTGTAGAAAGACCTTCCCTTTGAACTTCTGAATACTAGGACTTTCCATTAACTCATCTCTCTGGTCATTCTGACCAACCGAATCCTCTTTCAGCAACGATGAATTAATGGTATCATCTTTTTTTCCATGTGATAAAAAAACCTACTTATGGGTGGAAATCTAGGTTCATCCTCTCATTCTAGCAGTATGTGAGAAACACTTTCATCTTCATGTTTACTCTCATCCTGAATATGATTTTTGAAAAACAGTGTATTTCAAAGGTCACATCTTTAAGGACAAATAAATATTTTTTGTGTGTGAGGGTCAAAGCACTTATCCCTTTCAAGTTGGGGAATAACCAAGAAACATACATTTCTTGGACCTTGGATCAAGTTTTCCTTGGTTTTGAGCATGTGTAAAGGAAATACACCCAAAAGCGTTAAGGGGCACATCTTGGATTAACCGCGTACTTGGAAAAACATTTCAACATACTCAAAGGACTTTCATATTCTAAAATCCTTGAAGGTAATTCAAACTCTAAAATCCTTGAAGGTAATCTATTAATTAAAGAAAAAGCTAGTACAACAGCTTCTCCTAAAGGTATTTGGGGCAATTTGAGGTCAACATCAGAGATCTATCAACCTCTAAGATGTGTCTATTTTTTCTTTCAGCCATCCCATTTTGTTGGGGTGTGTCTGGACCGGAACTTTGGTGTATCATACCAAATAAGAGGTTCAAAATATTCCCTCAATCTATTTATCTTACTATTCGACTCAACTCAGTTCGTTAACTGGCATGAGCCTAGCTATTGTTAACATAACCAAGTCTATAGTGAAGATTAAGCAAGTGACAGAAATGTAACATCAAATAAGTTTTGAATGAATGCCATTAAAATTTGAAAAGTTGTAGATAAGGATATATCAAGAAAACACTCGTACATGCTTTTTAACACCGCGGTTGACAACCCAGACTTCTTTCTCATTTGCTTTCTTGTCAGAAAGATACCTATTGTAATCATCCCACGCCTCTTTTGTGGCTGAAACTGCAAATATCAAGATAAGAGGACCCCAAGTGCTTGCAGGATTGACTGGAGTTATAAGTGACCACAGTTGAAGGCAAGCGATCAACAAGAAGTACTGATTCATGAAGCGGCTGGAAGCAGATAGTTTAAAGTGAGGCTAAAAAGTGGGTACAAACAGATCAAGTATTACAAAAGTAACACAAAATATAAGATACTTAAAAACCAAAAATATGAGCTTCAAATGTAGAACAAGAACATTACAGTAGAAAAGCGCGAAATGTCATAAACAGCAAAGATAACAAACAAAAAGCATACTATGCTTCTACACCAGGACATTTAGCTTATCCATATTTCACCTTATCTTTTGACCACGTAACTTCAACTCCAAAGACTATAAGCATGATTCCAGTAAATTAGCACTAAGTAAGTATGTCAAGAAAGCACTCCTCAGCTAATGCCCTCTTCCGTAGCGGCAACTCAATACAATCTTCTTCTTCTTTTGAAAGGCAAAAAAAATCATACTTTAACATCATCTATTTCATACTCTCAACCTAAAGGTCATCTGTCACTCCTTACTTCCTTTTAGCAGTCACGGGATAAAACATAAAAAAGTATTAAAGACACATTCACAAACACAACATAAGCCGACCTAATTTAACAACAACAACAACAACAAATTGTGGAATCTGGAGTACTTGACATGATAATGATATTAAAAAAAACTATAAATGAAATTTAGGTGTTGTTGATAGTAGAATTACAATAATCTCACTTCAAAAAATGCAAAACATACAGATATTTGACAATGTAAAAGCAGAACCATGATGGTAATGAAGAAGCTAATCAAAAGAAGTCGATTGTTGATTTGAGGACTAGTAATAAATGAACGGGTCCAGAAATCTTTGAATTTGAGCAATGTGAGTGACTTACCTGAACTGTTCCAAAAGATTTTTCGGAAGAAAATTCAGCACAGTATATTTTCTATTCGAAATGCGATTATCGCAGTAAACATCTTGCGACAAATCATCGTCGTTTATGTATACGTAACGCTTCATTTCTTCCAATTCAATATTTCGAAATCCTTCACTCATTTCATCCAGCTCAAATCCATCTGCGAAATGGAGATCACACTTCGAAATCCGCAACAGCTTTACAATTGAATCATCCAAGAAAACAGCTCAAGTGATCAGAAATGTTTGAATATACAACCAGGACCGGAGAAGACAGGAGAGGTATGGGAGAGTCGAGCCGGCGATGAAGAGATCGTTGACTTGTCAACACAGGCGAGAGGAATATTTGGATATACTTTTTTTTTTAATATTTATTTAAAAAATATAGGTTGAAATTGTGTTTGTATCGCTTTTCAGGCGGATGTGATTCATAATGATATGATTGATTCGTTAGGCGCTCGTTACTTTGGATTGATAGAATATTATGAAAATTGAAATATAAGGTTTCTTTTTTTGATACAAAGAAATATAAGGTTTCTGCTTTGCTCGTAATATAAGGTTTTTAAAAGTTAATTTTTATATTTAAGTTTAGGGGTTTTAACACTTTTAGGATCTTATGTTTTAGCATTGTGTCAAAATGGACTCTTATCTTTTGAAATGATAATTTTAGGACCTCATGTTTACGTTTTTTTTCAGTTTTAGGACAATTTTAAAATTTCCGTCCAACTTAACGTTTTATGTCGTTAACTTCCACCTGTACATTTATAATAATAAAAAAAAATCCACCTATTAACTTATTCAGCAGCTACGTTTTATGGTGCTAAAGATAAAAAAAATAAAAAATAAAAAATCACATTTCATTCCAATCTCTCCTCTTCAATCGAAATCGACATCCCCTCTCCCCAATCCCCCTAATTTCTTCCCCTCTTCCCAATCCCTAATTCCTTCCCCAAACACAAAATCTCTCCTTAAAGGTATTCAATTTGCTGCTCAGTTCATGATTTAGTTATTGAGAAATCCATGACGCGCGGGTTGGCCAATCCCATCCGATTTATGGTTAGTAGAGATTCCATTTTATTTGATGAACCTCAAAATTTTGGCGAATTAGTTGTTAATTTTCCGCGATCCGGTTGAAATCGAACCGGATCGGAACTGACAAGCCTTTTTGTTTTTGTTTTTTGTTGGTGGTTGTTTTTGTTGTTGTTGTTCTTGTTCTTGTTTTTGTTGTGTGCGTGCTAGCTAACAATTCTCTGCTCCGAACAGGAATTTGAGGATCAAGGCCTGAAGGATGCTTTACGTATCGTCATTTCAAATGAAAAGGTGGAAGGTTATTCAAATGATAACCATGGTGCGAGGCGCATCGTGATTCAAGTGGAATCTCAAGCAAGACGGTCATGGAAGTGGGTGCATTGGATCATGTTGGTGATGACGTCCACGACATGTCTCGAAAGATTGTTTCGAGTCGAATGATAATTCCGGAGAGGTTAAAGAGCCTCAACCTTATAATTTACAAGCCGACATCAATTTTGGGGATAAACAACGTGTGGAGGAGTCATCGATGGGTTAGGAGGGAATGCCGATTGTGCATCTCACCAACCGAGTTCCAAAAGGTGATCTTGGAGGATAAATCTGTTGCGGGTTCGGATGCACATACGGAATGCGAAATCCTTGCTACCGTCTCGGATGAGTCGGGATCTCATAAAGATAATGCTTTGGCGAGAATTTTGTTGAGGACACTTAATCTTATAGTTTTTTCGGAAAAATGGAAATTGAAATTGTTAAATTTATGGGTTTCCTCTTCTGTGGGTTTACGGTCGATAAAAGTGGCTGATGAATAAGTTAATAGGTGGATTTTTTTTTTTATTATAAATGTACATGTGGATTGGCCAGGTGGAAACTAACGACATAAAACGTTAAGTTGGACGGAAATTTTAAAATTGTCCTAAAACTAAAAAAAAACGTAAACATAAGGTCCTAAAATTATCATTTCAAAAGATAAGGGTCCATTTTGACACAATGCTAAAACATAAGGTCCTAAAAGTGTTAAAACCCCTTTAAGTTTATTCTTAATTCAATCTACCTCCTATCCTAAAAATTGATTCAAAAGTCATATAAATCATTGGCATCTGACAAATTTAGGTCATTATATTTCGTATATCCCATCATCAATCACACGTTACAATATTTATAGCCACTCTCAGGGCTTCTAACCTTACACAGAATACCCAAACTATCTCTACTAAATCAAATACAATATTTATCTAAATATAAACATATCCGTCGTATTACCCCCGCGCCCCCTCCCCAAGTTGGAGCGTGAAGGTCTCTAACGCCCAACTTGCACAGTAAAAACTCGAACTGCTGCCGACCAAGCGCCTTCATAAAAATATCTGCCAACTGATCCTTCGTAGGTACATACGAAGGACTAATCAACCCATCCGTGATGGCATCGCGCACGAAGTGACAATCTGCCTCGATATGCTTCGTGCGTTCATGAAAAACCGGATTATGTGCGATATATAGAGCAGATTGGCTATCACAAAAGAGACGAATTCCAGGGGGGTGACTCACCCCTAGCTCACCAAGTAACTGTTTCAACCATTTCAACTCACATGCCACAGATGCCATAGAACGATATTCTGCTTCGGCTGAGAATCGAGAAACCGTCGTCTGTTTCTTGGATTTCCAAGAGACAAGGGAAAGTCCAAGAAAGATAAACCAACCGCTCAACGAACAACGCGTCAGATGGCAACTTGCCCAGTCAGAGTCACACCAACCCTCAAGAATAAGGGAACTATCATACCGAAGTAAAATCCCCTGGCCGGGATGTTTCTTCAAATAACGAACAAGTCGCAAGGCGGACTCCTAATAATCAACCCGGGGGGTGCCTGCATAAATTAGGACAACACATGAAGAGAATATGCGAAATCAAGTCTGGTAACCCTAAGATAAATAAGACGTCCAATCAATCGCCTATAAGGACCGGGATCATCCAACAAGTCGCAAGTGGCTAGGGCCAACTTGTGATTCTGCTCGATCGGAAAGTCAGCTGGCCTAATCCCTAGTAAGCCGGCTTCATGGATAATGTCCAGCGCATACTTCCTCTGATTCAAGAAAATGCCGTCTCGGTTCCGAGCCACCTCGATGCCAAGAAAATATTTCAAAACGCCAAGATCCTTCATCTTAAAGCATTTGCTCAAATAGTCTTTAAAAATTCTCAGGGCCGCTTTATCGTTTCCGGCGATGACCATATCATCAACGTAGACGAGAACATGTAACTGTATACTGTCATAATGCAAACTAAATAACGAGTAATCAGAATAAGACTACCGAAAGCCATACTCACGTAAAGCCATAGCCAGCTTTGCAAACCAGCACCTCGGTGCCTGTTTCAACCCATATAGGGACTTCCGCATCTTGCAAACCAAATTCGACTTGTTCTGCTCAAACCTAGGAGGAATTTTCATGTAGATTTCCTCCTGTAAATCCCCATGTAAGAGCATGTTGTGCACATCCATCTGATGAATGTCCCACTTCTTCACAGCGGCAACACTTAGAAAAGTCCGAACAGTGACCATCTTGGCCACAGGAGCAAAGGTCTCGGTGTAGTCTATCCCTTCTTCTTGATGATGCCCAAACGCGACTAAACGAGCTTTCAATTGTTGTAGTACCCCATTTTCATCGTATTTCTTGGTATACACCCACTTGCTCCCCAACGCCTTTTTTCCGGGGGGAAGTGGCGCCAACACCCATGTACCCTGATCCTCGAGAGCCCGAATCTCTTCTGTCATGGCCTTATGCCACCCCTCATGTTTCATAGCCTCCTTAAATGATTTAGGAGGATTACCCACAGTAATAGCTACAAGGTACTTGCGATGTTTATCAGAAAACATATCATAATTAATATAATGCATAAGAGGATACGGAGTACCTGAGGAACCTGACTGAGCGGAAGAGCTTGGTGTACTTTTCTGATCAATTAATGTATGGGTCACATAATCTTGAAAGCGAGAACTTGGAATCTTCTGTCTCTTACCCCTGCCTAATTCTTCGGTGCCTCCACCTGAATGTCGAGGTTGTGGTGAAGGCACTATATCTTCCACAGTATCATGTGTTTCACCTTGTGTTTCACTCGGCACGGTTGTCCCTCCCTCAACCGGAGGATCCTGCATTAGTGAGTCCCCGGTAGAGGAATGATCGAACCCTTGATCCACTATGCCAACATCGTCTATAAAAGGGTACGGAACTACAGAGGTATCCCTATTGGTCGGTTGGGAAAACGGGAACACATGTTCGAAAAATTTTACATCCCTAGAAACAAAAATCTCCTCCTTATCTAGGTCGTACAAAGTCCACCCCTTCTTCGCGAAAGGGTAACCAAAGAAAACACACTTACGACTCCGGCTAGCAAACTTATTCGTGTGGCGGCTATGATCATGGGCATAACATAAGCATCCTAATATTTGAAGCATTGAGAGGTCCGGTTTTTGACCAAAAAGAGATTCATAAGGGGTTTTATAATTCAAAACACTAGACGGTGTCCGGTTAATAATATAAGCAGTAGCCATCACACACTCCCCCCAGAACTTAAGTGGCAAATATCCATCAAAACATAGTGCACGGACAACATTAAGTATGTATTGATGTTTCCGTTCTACCCTCCCATTTTGTTGATGTGTACTAAGACAAGATGTTTCAAATATGATACCTTCTTTACGAAAATAAGGAAGCAAAGGTCTAAACTATGTTCCATTGCCACTACGACCCGTTTAATTTGAACCCTAAACTGACGAGAAATTAAGGCAACAAATCCAAGAAAGCTGTCTCAACCTCCATTTTATTCAATAATAAGTAAATCCAAACGGAACGGGAATAGTCATCAACAATAGTCAAAAAATACGAAGCGCCACACGTCGAGGGTACACTATAGGGGCCCCACAAATCACAATGTATTAATTCAAAAATACGACTAGCTTTATTCTCATTGAGGAGAAAAGGTTCACGGGGCTGCTTTGCCCGAAAGCAAATATCACATCCATCTTTATTTAAAGGTTTGGGAATAGAAATATTAGGCACCTGTCGAAGGACCTTTTCCGATGGGTGTCCTAATCGCCGATGCCACAAATCTCCAATATGTCCACTATCAACTGCCATAACCCGAACCTCTGAAACTCCCAAGAATAGAAAAAGTCCATCCACACGCTCACCCAGTCCAATCAGAGTCCTTGTCACTCGGTCCTGCATAATACACAAACGAGTCGTAATCTGCATAACACAACGATAATCATCCAAGAATTGAGAAGCCGAAAGCAAGTTACAATTTAATTTTGGTACATATAAAACATTCGCAAGCCGTAAATTTCCTGACAAGATAACTGTTCCCGTATAAGTTGCAAATGATGAACTCCCATCCGGCAAGCCAATCGAACAATGTTCTATCGGTTGGAAATCAACAAATAAATTTTGGTCACCTGTCACGTGATAAGTGGCCCCGGTATCAATAATCCACGAGTACTTATTACATGTCAATCGATCTTGTGGTTTAGATTTATTTATCATATCTAAAATTGCTTGCCATTGGGCCAATGCTATGTTCGTGAGTCCGGATTCGTTTAAGTTGGGCTGCGAATCTGAACCCTAAGTGGGCCGAACCGAGCTGGATGGACCAGCCTGATTCACCTTTGGTTGTGAAGACATTTGGCCGGGAATGTCTTACACCCTCACTGCACCCAGGGCCGGCCCTATGCTAAGGCCGGCGAGACCCGGGTCTTAAGCCCAATTGTGTCGGAGGGCCCAACGGTACATGTTTCGCTAAAAGAAAAAAAAAATTCGTGTAGATTTAATCCGATCCAACTTAATATAATATGTTAATTTTCATTTTTGATAAAGGCCCAAATTTTATTTTACTCTAATTGATAAAGGCCCTAATAAAAAAATTTACTTGACCCAAAAAAAATAGGTATATACAAACAAGTTTTTTTTTTGTTTTATGACTTTATCTATATTATTAATTTATTATATATATCTATATTATATATAAAAAAAGCACACACAAAAATAAATAAAACAAACAAAAATAGATAGAACTCATTTTTCACTCCTAAGTTCCGGCCCTCCCCTTTAGTCCTGCCTTCGTTTCCCCAGCTCCCCTGCCGCTTGAGCTGTTGATTTTTTTTTATTTTTTGTTTTTTGTTTTCCTTTCTTTCTTTCAATTTCCCATTCATACACCTTTCGGGAAGTATGTTGATGAGTTATTCCAATGCCGACAAGATGCTAAGAAGAATAATAATACTGCGATGTCTTATATATACAAATCTCAAATTCTCAATTGAGAAGAATATGGTTAATGAAATTGACAATTCTATTTTGATTAGTGATTTCGTCTCTAAATGTGTTGCAAGAGCGATCTTGAAAAGACTACTTTGTAGGCATGTCTTGAGACTATCAATAATGTTAGAAAAATGTGATAAAACAAAGAGAATTGAATGATCTCCAAGGCACGTATAAAACGTTTCTTTAAAGAGATGTTTTAAGATCTCTCTCAAGATTCAATGGAGTACTACTTTAGAGACACAATATGTTTGTACAGATGATGCTTCTAAAAAAAACTTCATTATCTTTCACACCGAATACTGATGTCTCTCTATATATAGACAACAAAAAGATAATGTGCCTCTTCACGAAAGACCAAACCAGGTTGAACCCCGTTTCTTTTCGGCGACACCTGTCGCACTCAATGTGCAACAACACATTCAAAACAAAAATAAAAACAGACTTTGTGAATAAAATATCTAACAAATAACTTGAATTTTGTATTTACAGATATTAAAAACGCGATAAGGATATTTTTCAAAAAAAAAAAAAAAAAAAAAAAAAACTTCAACTAAAAGGCCCAATTCGGGGACTTGGTCTTAAGCCCAACAAAGGCGAGGGCCGGCCCTGACAGTCTGCACCAATATGAGGACCGCCCTCAGCCGCTCGTCTCTCACCATGGTCAGCCCGGTGACAATCATCCATCTGCTCGGAGTAACGATTGGTGTAAAATCCGGGGTCCACATCGTCCCCCTCGCCGTTGCCGTGAAAAAAAATCAACAAATAAGGCCGCCGGTTTTTTTCGGGTTCGTCTTTCCGGCTGCACCTCAAACGTCATCTTGGCGTCATGATCTAATTGCTGCAAGCTTTCATCAACAAGCCGCAACCTTACTTCCTGTACGAGAGTCTGATAAGCCGAGAAACGGCCTCTTTGCTCAGCCATGGCAGCCATAGGAGAGCTGTGGAATAAGAACGAAGCTTTTTTTTTTTTCGGTGGCTAATCGTAACCTCGCTCTGATACCATGACAAATTTAGGTCAATATATTTCGTATATCCCATCATCAATCACACGTTACAATATTTATAGCCACATCCACCGCTTCTAACCTTATACAGAATACCCAAACTACCCCTACTAAATCAAATACAATATTCATCTAAATATAAACATATCCATCGTAATAGCATCGTAAAAATATTTTTCTAACAATAGTTTGATGTGATGAGTACGCGATCTTAATAGGGAATATCTTTTCACACAAATTTTTATCTTACCACACAGAATTTTTTTTCCAATTTCGCCCTTATTTTTTTTATTTTACGCGCGTTCATTTTGACCAAAGTTTGGTCAGAATATGACACATTATCCATACTGAAATATGGTCAGAATATACATGTTGAGAGTCCACACTGGTTGATTCTGACCATATTTTAGGTAGAATGTTTGAAGTTTTCCAAACTCATACATAGTCAGAGCATTATTCTGACCAATATTGAGTCCGGAATAATCTACACATTCAGACTAGAATTGGGTCAAGATAACAACAACAATATAAGAGCACCACTATTGATTCTGACTGAATTTCAGACATAATATTAAAAGTTTTTTGTACTTAATTTTAGTCAGAATGTCTTTCTAACCGGTATTGAGTATGAAAAACATTCAAAATTCTGACTAGAATAAAATCAGTATAATGATCGTATCCTGACTCAAATTGGGTCAGAATGGCTGCTGTGTGAATTGACCATAAATTGGCCAGAATAGTATATATTTTCCGGACTCATTTACGGTCAGAATGGCAGGCGTGTCGAATATCCAAACGAAGCCCACTCTCGACTCTTGGTAAGTGTAAAACAAAATTTGTGTGAAAAGATAGTCCCTTTTTTTATCGTTCAAGAACACCTACATTATGAGATATCAGAAAAAGAAAAAAAAAACATCATTCTAATGATAGTCTAACCGTGATTAAACTGATGTTCATATCATACTTTGACTCCTAACTAAATTGGGAATTTATCTGATCATTAACCCTTTGATCTTTACATGACCGACTATTGAAATGTGTTTCGTATTCCTTTGATTATTTTTTGATGAGTTAGGTAAAATATGGAACTTATTCGTCTAATATCAAAGTAAGAATTGCTTATTTATTTTGAGTAAGTAAGGTGTAATATATATATATATATATATATATATATATATATATATATATATATTTTTTTTTTTGATGAGTTAGGTAAAATATGGAACTTATTCGTCTAATATCAAAGTAAGAATTGCTTTTTTTTTTTTTTTTTTTTGATGAGTTAGGTAAAATATGGAACTTATTCGTCTAATATCAAAGTAAGAATTGCTTATTTATTTTGAGTAAGTAAGGTGTATATATATATATATATATATATATATATATATATATATATATATATATATATATATATATATCATAAAAAATCTAATAAAAAGTAACTTAATTCATCAAAATATAATATACATCCGGTCATAAGCATGTAGAAAATTTTGCTCATTTAAATACATAGTAAGAGAAGTTGGAATTAGTCTTTTATGTTGTGTAATGTTTTATGTTTAGATTATGATGGAATAAGGTAAAGGAATGGAGTTTGAGGTGTTCAAATTTTGTTAACTAGATTTAAAAGGTATAGGTAAAAAAAGAAAATATAGAAGTTATAAGGTAATTAAAGAATAATGGAGTTTGTTTTGATGGTGTTTAAATTTTATTATTAGATTCAGATGGTATAGGGTATTAAAAACTGGAGTTTGAAATCTGAAATCTGAAATAACTGAATTGTATAAGTGTTGAAACTGATTAGAGTTTGATAATGTTACTCGTCAGAAATCTTAAAATAGTTAACGGGCCGTTTGTTAAAACTGAAGTCTGAAATCTGAAGTCTGAAATCTAAAATCTGAATACATTATATATCTGAATGATTTAAGTGCTGAAATTGATTAGACCGTTTGGTAACACTATATCTGAAATTAGAAATTGTTTTATTTTTATAGTTTATATACACGAATTATTGTTTCTCTTTATATATATGTATTTGTGTGTGTGAGTGTGTCTATATATATATATATATATATATATATATATATATATATATATATATATATATATATATATATATATATACTAGTAAAATGCACGTGCCTTGCACGTGTTCAACCGCAGAGCTCCGCTTCCACGCTTGTAAGATGTTAATGCTGACCGTATAATGACTTATTTCATTAAATTCATATTCCATCATGAGTTTTACCATAAAGGAAGGAAAGCCGGAATCGAGAGGTTTGGCAAGCAACACGTACGATAAGGAACCCCTACGAGGAAAATGCGCTAACGATCGAGCATTTGGGGTTGATAAATGATTTTAATTAAGATTTTATGTGATTGAATATCAATGATGTTTATATAAATTAATTATAGTGTTCAAGGATGATTATTATAGAAATTGAAAAAACGGATTAACTAATTAAACTGCATCAAACCTGATTGAAAAATGACAAACTACAGTTTTATAATATGTTTTTTTTGTAAACAAATCGAACCGTTAAATCCGTTTGGTGTCCGGTTATAATGAAGTAAATTGGTATCCCCCATATGAAAAACGTCTGATGGTTGAGCTTAAATTTTGATCAGCGACATGCAAATAAATTTTCTCTAGACGTAGCTGCTATAGAAATTCAATCTATAAATGAATTGATAGTGAACTGTGGTAGAAATCAAGTAGAAATGGGTCGAAATTGGGTAGAAATGAGTCCAAAATAGTAGAATATTAATTAAAAAGGAACTTGATATAATTTTACGTAAACATACTAGACATATCAACATTTCACAAAATAAATGTTATCCATTCAAATCAGTGAGGTCGGTCATCAGAGCCAACTGCAGAGCTCAGCTTCTACGTTTGTAAGAGGCTCATGCTGACCGTATAATGACTCATTTCATTAATGCATATTCCTTCATGAGTTTTACCATACTAGAAGGAAATCCGGAATCGTGAGGTTTGGCAAGCAACACGTACGATAAGGAACCCTCGCAAGGTAAATGCGCTAACGATCGAGCATTTATGGTTGATAAATGATTTTAATTAAGATTTAATGTGATTGAATATCAATGATGTTTATTTAAAGGAATTATAGTGTTCAAGGATGGTTATTATAGAAATCGAAAAATCGGATTAACTGATTAAACTGGATCAAACCGGATTGAAAAACGACAAACTACAGTTTCATAATAGGTTTTTAAAAAAAAACTTCAAACCGTAAAATCCGTTTGTTTTCCGGTTATAATGAAGTAAATTTGTATTCCCCGTATGAAAAACGTCTGATGGTTGAGCTTAGCCTTTGATCAACGACATGCAAATAACTTTTCTCTAGACGTAGCTGCTATAAAAATTCAATCTATAAATTAAATGATAGTGAACTGTGGTAGAAATCAGGTAGAAATGGGTCGAAATTGGGTAGAAATGAGTCAAAAATAGTATAATATTCATTAAAAAGGAACTTTGTATAGTTTTACATAAACATATAAGACATATCAACATTTCACACAATAAATGTTATCCAGTCAAATCAGCGAGGTCGGTCATTAGAGCCAACTGCAAAGCTCCACTTCTACGTATGTAAGAGGCTCATGCAGACCGTATAATGACTTATTTCATTAAATGCATATTCCATCATGAGTTTTACCAAACTGGAAATAAAGTTGGAATCGTGAGGTTTGTCAAGCAACACGTACGATCAGGAGCCCTTGCGAGGTAAATATGCTAACGATCGAGCATTTGGGGTCTATAAATGATTTTAATTACGATTTTATGTGATTGAATATCAATGATGTTAATTTAAATTAATTATAGTGTTCAAAGATGATTATTATAGAAATTGAAAAACCAGATTAACTGATTAAACTTGATCAAACCGGATTGAAAAATGACAAACTACAGTTTTATAATAGGTTTTTTTTTTGTTTGTAAAAAATCGAACCGTAAAATCCGTTTGGTTTCCGGTGATAATGAAGTAAATTGGTATTCCCCGTATGAAAAATGTCTGATGGTTGAGCTCAGCCTTTGATCTGTGACATGCAAATAACATTTCTCTGGACCTAGCTGCTATAGAAATTCAATCTATAAATGGAATGATAGTGAACTGTGGTAGAAATCAGGTAGAAATGAGTAGAAATGGGTCGAAATCGGGTAAAAATGAGTCCAAAATAGTAGAATATGGATTAAAAAGGAACTTGGTATAATTTTACGTAAACATACTAGACATATCAACATTTCACAAAATAAATGTTATCCATTCAAATCAGCGAGGTTGGTCATTAGAGCCAATTGCAGTGCTCCGCTTCTATGTTTTTATGAGGCTCATGCTGACCTTATAATGACTTATTTCATCAATTGCATATTCCTTCATGAGTTTTACCATACTAGAAGGAAATCCGGAATCGTGTGGTTTGGCAAGCAACACGTACTATGAGGAGCCCCTGCGAGGTAAATGCGCTAACGATTGAGCATTTAGGGTTGATAAATGATTTTAATTACGATTTTATGTGATTGAATATCAATGATGTTTATTTAAAGTAGTTATAGTGTTCAAAGATGATTATTATAGAAATTGATAAGCAGATTACCTAATTATACTGGATCAAACCGGATTGAAAAATGACAAACTACAGTTTTATAATAGGTTTTTTTTTGTAAAAAAATCGAATTGTAAAATCCGTTTGGTTTCCGGTTATAATGAAGTAAATTGGTATTCCCCGTATGAAAAATGTCTGATGGTTGAGCTTAGCCTTTGATCTGCGACATGCAAATAACTTTTTTCTAGACCTAGCTGGAAATGATAGGGAACTGTGGTAGAAATCAGGTAGAAATGGGTCGAAATTGGGTAGAAATGAGTCAAAAATAGTAGAATATTCATTAAAAAGGAACTTGGTATAGTTTTACGTAAACATACAAGACACATTAACATTTCACAAAATAAATGTTATCCAGTCAAATCAGCGAGGTGGTCATTAGAGCCAACTGCAGAGCTCCGCTTCTACGTTTGTAAGAGGCTCATGCTGACCGTATAATGACTTATTTCATTAAATTCATATTCCATCATGAGTTTTACCATATTGGAAGGAAAGCTGGAATCGTGTGGTTTGTCAAGCAACACGTACGATCAGGAGCCTCTGCGAGGTAAATTCGCTAACGATCGAGCATTTGGGGTTGATAAATGATTTTAATTACGATTTTATGTGATTGAATGTCAATGATGTTAATTTAAATTAATTATAGTGTTCAAAGATGATTATTATAGAAATTGAAAACCAGATTAACTGATTAAACTGGATCAAACCGGATTGAAAAATGACAAACTACAGTTTTATAAAGGTTTTTTTTTTGTAAAAAAATCGAACCGTAAAATCCGTTTGGTTTCCGGTGATAATAAAGTAAATTGGTATTCTCCGTATGAAAAACGTCTGATGGTTGAGCTCAGCCTTTGATCTGTGACATGCAAATAACATTTCTCTAGACCTAGCTGCTATAGAAATTCAATCTATAAATGGAATGATAGTGAACTGTGGTAGAAATCAGGTAGCAATGAGTAGAAATGGGTCGAAATCGGGTAGAAATAAGTCCAAAATAGTAGAATATGGATTAAAAAGGAACTTGGTATAATTTCACGTAAATATACTAGGCATATCAACATTTCACAAAATAAATGTTATACATTCAAATCAGCGAGGTCGGTCATTACGGCCAACTGCAGAGCTCCGCTTCTACATTTTTATGAGGTTCATGCTGACCGTATAATGACTTATTTCATTAAATGCATATTCCATCATGAGTTTTACCATACTAGAAGGAAAGCCGGAATCGTGAGGTTTGTCAAGCAACACGTACGATCAGGAGTCCCTACGAGGTAAATGCGCTAACGATCGAGCATTTGGGGTTGATAAATGATTTTAATTACGGTTTTATGTGATTGAATATCAATGATGTTAATTTAAAGTAATTATAGTGTTCAAAGATGATTATTATTGTAATTGAAAAACAGATTAACTGATTAAACTGGATCAAACCGGATTGAAAAATGACAAGCTACAGTTTTATAATAGTCTTTTTTGGTAAAAAAATCGAACCGTAAAATCCGTTTGGTTTCCGGTGATAATGAAGTAAATTAGTATTCCCCGTATGAAAAACGTCTGATGGTTGAGCTCAGACTTTGATCTGTGACATGCAAATAACATTTCTTTGGACCTAGCTGCTATAGAAATTCAATCTATAAATGGAATGATAGTGAACTGTGGTAGAAATCAGGTAGAAATGAGTAGAAATGGGTCGAAATCGGGTAGAAATGAGTCCAAAATAGTAGAATATGGATTAAAAAGGAACTTGGTATAATTTTACGTAAACGTACTAGACATATCAACATTTCACAAAATAAATGTTATCCATTCAAATCAGCGAGGTCGGTCAGTAGAGCCAACTGCAGAGTTCCGCTTCTATGTTTTTATGAGGCTCATGCTGACCGTATAATGACTTATATCATTAAATGCATATTCTATCATGAGATTTACCATACTGGAAGGAAAGCCGAAATCGGGAGGTTTGGCAAGCAACACGTACGATAAGGAACCCCTACGAGGTAAATGAACTAACCATCGAGCATTTGGGGTTGATAAATGATTTTAATTACGATTTTATGTGATTGTATATAAATGATGTTTATTTAAAGTAATTATAGTGTTCAAGGAGGATTATTATACAAATTGAAAAACCGTATTAACTGATTAAATTGGACCAAACCGGATTGAAAAATGAAAAACTACAGTTTTATAATAGGTTTTTTTTTGAAAAAAAATCGAACCGTAAAATCCGTTTGGTTTCCGGTTATAATGAAGTAAATTGGTATTCTGCATCTGAAAAACATCTGATGGTTGAGCTTAGCCTTTGATCTGCGACATGCTAATAACTTTTCTCCAGACCTAGCTGCTATAGAAATTCAATCTATAAATGGAATGATAGTGAACTGTGTTAGAAATCAAGTAGAAGTGAGTAGAAATGGGTCGAAATCAGGTAGAAATGAGTCCAAAATAGTAGAATTTGGATTAAAAAGGAACTTGGTATAATTTTACGTAAACATACTAGACATATCAACATTTCACAAAATAAATGTTATCTATTCAAATTAGCGAGGTCGGTCATTAGAGCCAACTGCAGAGCTCCGCTTCTCTGTTTGTATGAGGCTCATGCTGACCATATAATGACTTATTTCATTAAATGCATATTCTATCATGAGTTTTACCATACTGGAAGGAAAGCCGGAATCGTGAGGTTCTGCCAGCCACACGTACGATACGGAGCCCCTGCGAGGTAAATGCAACGATTGAGTATTTAGGGTTGATAAATGATTTTAATTACGATTTTAAGTTATTGAATATCAATAATGTTTATTTAAAGTAACTATAGTGTTCAAGGATGATTATTATAGAAATTGAAAACCGGATTAACTGTTTAAATTGGATCATACCGGAATGAAAAATGACCAACTACAGTTTTATAATAGATTTTTTATTGTAAAAAAATTGAACCGTAAAATCCATTTGGTTTCGGGTTATAATGAAGTAAATTAGTATTCCACGTTTGAAAAACGTCTGATGGTTGAGCTTAGTCTTTGATCTACGACAAGCAAGTAACTTTTCTCTAGACCTACCTGCTATGGAAATTCAATCTGTAAATGAAATGATAGTGAACTGTGGTAGAAATCAGGTAGAAATGAGTAGAAATGGGTCGAAATCGGGTAGAAATGAGTCCAAAATAGTAGAATATGGATTAAAAAGGAACTTGGTATTATATTACGTAAACATACTTGACATATCAACATTTCACAAAATAAATGTTATCCATTCAAATCAGCGAAGTTGGCCATTAGAGCCAACTGTAGAGCTCCGCTTCTACGCTTGTATGAGAATCATGCTGACCGTATAATGAATTATTTAATTAAATGCATATTCCATCATGAGTTTTACCATACTCGAAGGAAAGCCGGAATCGGAGGTTTGGCAAGCAACACGTACAATAAGGAACCCATACGAGGTAAATGCGCTAAAGATCGAGCATTTGGGGTTGATAAATGATTTTAATTACGATTTTATATGATTGAATATCAATGATGTTTATTTAATGTAATTATAGTGTTCAAGGATGATTATAATAGAAATTGGAAAACTGGATTAACTCATTAAACTAGATCAAACCGGATTTAAAATTGATAAACTAAAGTTTTATAATAGGTTTTTTTTGGTAAAAAAATTGAACCGTAAAATCTGTTTGGTTTCCGGTTATAATGAAGTAAATTGGTATTCCTCGTATGAAAAACGTCTGATGGTTGAGCTTAGTCTTTGATATGGCACATGCAAATAACTTTTCTCTAGACCTAGCTGCTATGGAAATTCAATCTATAAATGGAATGATAATGAACTATGGTAGAAATCATGTAGAAATGATTAGAAATGGGTCGAAAACAGGTAGAAATGATTCCAAAATAATGGAATATGGATTAAAAGGGAACTTGGTATTATTTTACGTAAACATACTAGACATATCATCATTTCACAAAATAAATGTTATCCATTCAAATCCGTGAGGTCGGTCATTAGAGCCAACCGCAGAGCTCCACTTCTACGCTTGTACGAGGCTCATGCTGACCGTATAATGACTTATTTCATTAAATGCATATTCTATCATGAGTTTTACCATACTGGAAGGAAAGCCGGAATCATGAGGTTTGGCCAGCCACACGTACGATAAGGAGCCCCTGTGAGGAAAATGCGCTAACGATCAAGCATTTGGGGTTGATAAATGATTTTAATTATGATTTTAAGTTATTGAATTTGAATGATGTTCATTTAAAGTAACTATAGTGTTCAAGGATGATTATTATTGAAATTGAAAACCGGATTAACTGTTTAAATTGGATCAAACCGGAATGAAATATGACAAACTACAGTTTTATAATAGAATTTTTATTGTAAAAAAATTGAACCGAAAAATCCGTTTGGTTTCCGGTTATAATGAAGTAAATTGGTATTCCACGTATGAAAAACGTCTGATGATTGAGCTTAGCGTTTGATCTACGACAAGCAAATAGCTTTTTTATAGACCTAGGTGCTATGGAAATTCAATCTATAAATGAAATGATAGTGAACTGTGGTACAAATCAGGTAGAAATGAGTAGAAATGGGTCGAAATCGGGTAGAAATGAGTCCAAAATAGTAGAATATTGATTAAAAAGGAACTTGGTATTATATTACGTAAACATAATAGACATATCAACATTTCACAAAATAAATGTTATCCACTCAAATCAGCGAAGTTGGCCATTAGAGCCAACTGCAGAGCTCCGCTTTTACACTTGTATGAGACTCATGCTGACCGTATAATGACTTATTTAATTAAATGCGTATTCCATCATGAGTTTTACCATACTGGAAGGAAAGCCGGAATCGGGAGGTTTGGCAAGCAACACATACAATAAGTGAAGAGAGTTTGAGAATGTGATAAACACAAGAGTAAACTTCAACTTAACTTATTCATTGAGTAAAAAGATGTATAAATAGATACAATTGAGATAGAGAGACTAGCTAGCTAGCTTGGGCGGCCACTTGAGTATGTAGATGTGGGCGGCAAGCATGCAAAAGTAAAAAGTAAAAGTTATGTCTATGACATAAAGTAAACTAGAGTTTGACATATTAATTGTTTATATGACTCACAATTAATATGTCTTTTACAATTAATTTTACAATTAAATAAGGTGTACAAAATATTATGCACGAAATCCTAAGGGCTCAGCAATCTGCTGAGCACCCTGCTGAAGCCTCAGCAGACTGAGTCTGCTGAGTAATATTTCCACACCCCTCCTCAACCGGGGCCGTATATGTTGATGCAGCCAAGTTTGCTACTTAGTCTCGTCGAACATAAGAGGTGGAATAGCCTTGGTAAGAATATCGCACATTCCGATCCGTCGAGGGAACATACCGGAGTTGAATAATCTTGGCATCAATCTTCTCCTTCGAGAAAGTGTCCGTCAATGTCCACATGCTTGGTTTTATCATGATGGATCGGATCTTCTCGCCATGCATAAGGTTGAATTATTATCACAACAGAGTGTGATAGGTTGTCGATACGGTTGCCGAAGTTCAATCGCACTTTTTAGCCATAGAGCTTCACAAATGCCAAGTACAAGTGCCCTTAGTTCGGCTTCAAAGATCGCTTCTTGACACGAAGAGGTTGTTTCTTGCTCCTCCAAGTAACCGGGTTCCCCCATATATATGAGCAATAGCCTCGTGGTAGACCTCTTGTCAATGTGACATCCAGCCCAATCAAGCATCGGTGTAGACCTTGATTGATCTATCAAGAGACTTGGTGAAGTGTGGCCTTGGCCAGAGTGGATTTTAAATACCTCGCATCCTATTCATCGCATCCCAATGTTGCTCGGTAGGGCAATGCATGAATTGATCGACCAGGACCGACCCCATATGCAATATCGGGTCTTGTGTGAGAAAGGTATATGAGTTTGCCTACAAGCCTTTGATATTGTTCTTTCCCCGACGGCAATGTCACCATGCAAGTAGGGTATGATCGGGGTCTACTTGGAGATACAACAGTTTGCATCCCAAGATGCCGCTTTCTCTTCTTCGGTAGGTCCAGACATACTTCCTTTGGGAGACCGAAATGCCATTGGTGTTTCTAGCTACTTCCATACCAAGAAAGTACTTGAGGTAGCCCGGATCTTTAACTTGGAACACCTTTGCCAAGTAGAGTCTTCAAGTTCTGGATCTCAGTAGAGTCTTCCCCAGTAAGGATGATATCATCCACATATACAATTAGAATGGACCTCCTCTGGTTGGTTGTCTTGACAAACATGGTGTGATCAGAGTTGCATTGATGATATCCAGCAGCTTTAACCACAGTAGTGAGTTTTCCAAACCAGGCTCTTGGGGATTGCTTCAGGCCATATAGAGATTTCCTGAGTTTGCATACCTTGCCCTGAGTGTGGGGATTGACAAAACCAGGAGGTACATTCATATAGACTTCCTCAGTGAGATCACCATTGAGAAAAGCATTTTTGATATCCAATTGGTGTAGAGGCCGGTCCGGTTGGACGCCTAGAGAGATCGAACCCCGACAAGAGGTGTTGAGTTTTGCCACTTTGGTGCAAAAGTTTCCTTATAGTCAATACCATAAGTTTGAGTGAATCCCCTTGCTACCAATCCGGCTTTGTACTTGTCAATTGTACCATCGCATTGTATTTGATAGTGAATAACCATCTCAGCCTAACCGTCTTCTTGCCTTTGGGAAGAGTTGTGAGGTCCCAAGTATGATTATCCGGGAGAGCAAAGTCATCTCGGCTTTAACAAGCGACCTTCCACTTATCATTTTGAAGGGCCTCCCGAATATTTCTAGGGATAGAGTGAGAGTCCGTGTCCCGTGTAAACATGGCAAAGACAGAGACAAGCGATCATAAGATAAATAAGTATGAATAGAATGATCGGTGCATGATCTTTTCCCTTTCCTTAGAGCAATAGGTCCGTCATCAATGTCGCAGACCGCCGAGGATCCGCAGATTGCCGAGTGTCGTGGGCTCGGGATTAGCGGGCTCGAGTCGGTTGGTTGGTTGGGGATCGCAGGCCGCCGTGAGTCGGCAGGCACTTGGGGTTCGATCCCGCCGAGGATCGCAGGTTGCCGAGGGTTAAGAGTTTTGAAGGAAGGGGTTTAGGTCAATTTCTATCGGTTTCCATCGTTGATCGCCTCGGTGGACTTGTTTGTAGTAGGGAGTCCTTTCAAAAAAATTTACATCCATAGAATTGTAAAATCTCTTTTCAGAAGGAGAGTAGCATTTGTAACCTTTCCTGTCCTTTGCATATCCTAGGAAAATGCACTTGTGAGCTTTGGGATCAAGTTTGCTTCTGTGTTGGGCATGGATATAGACAAACACAGTACAACCAAAGATTTTTGGAGGTAACTGGGAAATAAGATGGGGGCAGGAGTGTGTGTCCAGTAGGGTTTTGATAGGAGTTTTGAAGCCTAGAACCCTGCTGGGAAGTCTATTGATTAAGTATGTGGAAGTCAATATGGCTTCACCCCACATATATTTTGGAACATTTGTGGTAAACATAATAGACCTAGCCATTTCAAGCGGATGCCTGTTTTTTCTCAAAGAACCCCATTTTGCCGAGGGGTTTCAACACAACTACCGATATGGACAATCCCTTTATCCATCAAGAAATTACCGAGATGAGACTCATAATATTCAAGAGCATTGTCGGTCTTCAAGATTTTGATCTTAGTGTCAAACCGAGTGGAGACCATGTTGTAAAATTCTTGAAAGATGGGTCCAACTTCGACTTATCCTTCATTAAAAATAACCAAGTGGTTCGGTGTGGTCATCTATGAAGGTAACAAACCACCTCTTTCCCGTTATGCTTTTTACTCTCGAGGGTCCCCATACGTCACCGTGAATTAAGGTGAATGGTGTGGATGGTAAGTAAGGTAATTTTGCATACACAGATTTGGTGAGTTTAGCAACCGACAAATATCACATTGAAGATCATTCAAATTACAACCTTTAAACAATTCGGGATCTATAGACTTTAAATAACTAAAATCGGGATGTCCTAGTCTATAATGCCATAACATGATATTGTCTAGGTTTTGAGTGCGGCCGCCGAGGTAGATTCGTCTTCGTCTTCGTCTTGACAGGTTGACCACAAACAGACCTGAGCAAGGTTTAGCAGTCCCAATCACTGCCTTTGAGGAATGATCCTGGAATGTGCACTGATTCTCATTAAAAACAACAGTCCAGTTCAAATCTTTAGTAAGTTTACTGACAGATATGAGATTGCAATCTAATTTTGGAACAAATAGGACATTCTGCAGGCATATCTTATTAGTAAGCTGCACCTGACCAAAACCTTTTGCACTAGAGATAGATCCATCAGCAGTCTTAATATTGTGAATTTGGGGACATGGCTTAAGTTGAGTAATGAGATTTTTATTACCAAATATATGGGATGAGGCCCCGAGTCAACAATCCAGGTTTCATTACTAATAGATGAGTAGAATTTACCCGTACCGGCATGAGAGGCTATGTCGGTAGAGTGACTACCTCCCTTTTGTTGAGTTAGGAAGGCTTTGAATGCGGCAAGCCGAGCATTCAACCCGTTGTCATCTTCTTCCTCACTTATGTGTCCGCCCGACTTTCCTTGGCGGTGTCCGGAGGTCTTGGAGGAGTTAGGCTTGCCATGTAGCTTCCAAAGCAAGTGTCCTTGGTGTGATTAGTGCGTTTGCGGTGGTCACGAAACGCCTTCCGGTTTATCGGCCAGCTTCCCGTAAGCCTCGTAGCCTCGGCGCAGGTTCCCGACGGTCGGCCGGGATGGCACTTTCGGTAGGGTTGTCGGCGGGGGTTCAAGAAAGCATCACTTTCCTCCTGCTTTCCTCATGTTTGACCTCAAAGCAAACATGGATTTGAGATTTGGAAGAGGTTTAGTAGCAAGAATTCTACCCTCGACATCATCAAGAGTAGGATTCATCCGGTAAGGAATTTGAATACTCTCTTTTTCTCGATAATGTCTTTAAAGAGTGCGCATCTTTAACATCATTCCAGGGTGAGTTTCCAACATATCTAGGTGTTGCCATGCCTTAGATAGTTGATTAAAGTATTGAGTTACAGACATATCCCCTTGTCTGCAATTTTGAATCTGAGCTTCAAGTTCATAGACTTCAGATGTATTGTCCTTTTTTGAGTAAAGGTCTCTGGCATTGTCCCAGATTTCCTTAGCAGTGTCATACATCATGAAGTTCTCACTGATCTCTTTTGTCATAGACCTCGTGAGGATGGTCATGACTTGGTTATTTTCTGTGTCCCATGCTTCAAACTTGGGGTCAGTTTCGAAAGAGGGCAGGTTTGGAACCGGACGGATATCCCATCTTGCCCCGGCCGGAGATATACATTTTCATAGACCTTGACCATAGCAAGTAATTGTTACCATCAAGTTTATGATTTGTAAAAGAAGAGTGTTCGATTATCCCGGTCGCCGAGGCGGTGTGAGTCTCTCGAAGAAGATGAAACTTCGAGATAATGTTGACATTTTTTCGAAAAAGAACCGAGTTTTGCGGCGGATTTTAGAACTCGGCAAGGCGCTCTCGCTACCATGAAGAGAGTTTGAGAATGTGATAAACACAAGAGTAAACTTCAACTTAACTTATTCATTGAGTAAAAAGATGTATAAATAGATACAATTGAGATAGAGAGACTAGCTAGCTAGCTTGGGCGGCCACTTGAGTATGTAGATGTGGGCGGCAAGCATGCAAAAGTAAAAAGTAAAAGTTATGTCTATGACATAAAGTAAACTAGAGTTTGACATATTAATTGTTTATATGACTCACAATTAATATGTCTTTTACAATTAATTTTACAATTAAATAAGGTGTACAAAATATTATGCACGAAATCCTAAGGGCTCAAAGCAACCGCCGAGCACCCCTGTGAAGCCTCGGCAGACCGAGTCCGCTGAGTAATATTTCCACAATAAGGAACCCTTGCGAGGTAAATACACTAAAGATCGAGCATTTGGGGTTGATAAATGATTTTAATTACGATTTTATGTGATTGAATATCAATGATGTTTATTTAATGTAATTATAGTGTTCAAGGATGATTATAATAGAAATTGGAAAACCGGATTAACTGATTAAACTAGATCAAACCGGATTGAAAAATGATAAACTACGGTTTTATAATAGTTTTTTTTGTAAAAAAATCGAACCGTAAAATCCGTTTGGTTTCCGGTTATAATGAAGTAAATTGGTATTCCTTGTATTAAAAACGTCTGATGGTTGAGCTTAGCCTTTGATATGCGACATGAAAATAACTTTTCTCTAGACCTAGCTGCTATAGAAATTCAATCTATATATGGAATGATAGTGAACTGTTGTAGAAATCAGGTAGTAATGAGTAGAAATGGGTCGAAATCCGGTAGAAATGAGTCCAAAATAGTAGAATATGGATTAAAAAGGAACTTGGTATAATTTTATGTTAACAAACTAGACATATCAACATTTCACAAAAGAAATGTTATCCATTCAAATCTATGAGGTCGGTCATTAGAGCCAACGGCCGAGCTCCGCTTCTACGCTTGTACGAGGCTCATGCTGACCGTATAATGACTTATTTTATTAAATGCATATTCCATCATGAGTTTTACATTACTGGAAGGAAAGCCGGAATCGGGAGGTTTGGTAAGCAACACGTACGATAAGGAACCCCCGCGAGGTAAATGCGCTAACGATGAAGCATTTGGGTTTGATAAATTATTTTATTTACAATTTTAAGTGATTGAATATCAATGATGTTTATTTAAAGTAATTATAGTGTTCAAAGATGATTATCATTGAAATTGAAAAACCGGATTAACAATTTAATCTGGATCAAACCGAATTGAAAAATGACAAACTACAGTTTTATATTAGGTTTTTTATTGTAAAAAATCAAACCGTAAAATCCGTTTGGTTTCTGGTTATAATGAAGTAAATTGGTATTACGTGTATGAAAAACGTCTGAGGGTTGAGCTTAGCCTTTGATCTGCGACATGCAAATAACTTTTCTCTAGACCTAGTTGCTATGGCAATTCAATATATAAATGGAATGATAATGAACTGTGGTAGAAATCAGGTAGAAATGAGTAGAAATGAGTCGAAAACAGGTAGAAATGAGTCCAAAATAATGAATATGGATTAAAAAGCAACTTGGTATTATTTTACGTAAACATACAAGACATATCAACATTTCACAAAATAAATGTTATCCATTCAAATCCGTGAGGTCGGTCATTATAGCCAACCGCAGAGCTCCACTTATATGCTTGTACGAGGCTCATGCTGACCGTGTAATGACTTATTTCATTAAATGCATATTCCATCATGAGTTTTACCATACTGGATGGAAAACCGGAATCAGGAGGTTTGGCAAAGAACACGTATGATAAGGAACACCTGCGAGGTAAATGCGCTAACGATCGAGCATTTGCGTTTGATAAATGATATTAATTACGATTTTAAGTGATTGAATATCAATGATGTTTCTTTAAAGTAATTATAGTGTTCAAGGATGATTATTATAGACAAACTACAGTTTTATAATAGGTTTTATATTGTTAAAAAATCGAACTGTAAAATCCGTTTGGTTTCCGGTTATAATGAAGTAAATTGGTATTCCACGTATGAAAAACATCTGATGGTTGAGCTTAGACTTTTATCTGCGACATGCATATAACTTTTCTCTAGACCTAGCTGTTATAGAAATTCAATCTATAAATGGAATGAAAGTGAACTGTGGTAGAAATGAGGTATAAATGAGTAGAAATGGGTCGAAATCATGTAGAAATGAGTCCAAAATAGTAGAATATGGATTTAAAGGGAGCTTGGTATACTTTTACGTAAACATACTAGACATATCAATATTTCACAAAATAAATGTTATCCATTCAAATCAGCGAGGTCGGTCATTAGAGCCAACTGTAGAGCTCCGCTTCTACGCTTCTCATACTGATTTACTTCATTAAATGCATATTCCATCATGAGTTTTACCATACTGGAAGGAAAGCCGGAATTGGGAGGTTTGGCAAGCAAGAAGTACGATAAGGAACCCTGTGAGGTAAATGGGCTAACGATCGAGCATTTGGGGTTGATAAATGATTTTAATTTCGATTTTAAGTGATTGAATATCAATGATGTTTATTTAAATTATTATAGTGTTCAAGGATGTTTATTATAGAAATTGAAATATAGGATTAACTGTTTAAACTGGATCAAACCGGATTGAAAAATGACAAACTACAGTTTTATAATAGGTTTTTTATTGTAACAAAATCGAACCGTAAAATCCGTTTCATTTCCGGTTATAATGAAGTAAATTTGTATTTCACGTATGAAAAACGTCTGATGGTTGAGCTTAGCCTTTGATCTGCGACAAGCAAATAACTTTTCTTTTGACCTAGCTGCTCAGGAAATACAATCTATAAATGGAATGATAATGAACTGTGGTAGAAATCAGGTAGAAATGAGTAGAAATGGGTCGAAATCGGGTAGGAATGAATCCAAAATAGTAAAATATGGATTAAAAAGGAACTTGGTATTATTTTACGTAAACTTACTAGACATATCAACATTTCACAAAATAAATGTTATCCATTCAAATCAACGAGGTCGGTCATTAGAGCCAACTGCAGTGCTTCGCTTCTATGCTTGTATGAGGCTCTTGCTGACCGTATAACGACTTATTTCATTAAATGCATAATCCACCATGAGTTCTACCATACTTGAAGGAAAGCTGGATTCGGGAGGTTTGGCAAGCAACACCTACAATAAGGAACCCCTGCGAGGTAAATGCACTAACGATTGAGCATTTGGGGTTGATAAATGATTTTAATTACGATTTTATGTGATTGAATATGAATGATGTTTATTTAAAATAATTATAGTGTTCAAAGATGATTTTTTTAGAAATTGAAAAAACGGATTAACTGATTAAACTGGATCAAACCGGATTGAAAAATAACAAACTACAGTTTTATAATAGGTATTTTTTTGTAAAAAAATCGAAACGTAAAATCCGTTTGGTTTCCGGTTATAATGAAGTAAATTGGTATTCCCCGTATGAAAAACGTCTGATGGTTGAGCTTAGCCTTTGATCTGCGACTTGCAAATAACTTTTCCCTAGACCTAGCTGCTATAGAAGTTCAATCTATAAATGGAATGAGAGTGAACTTTGGCAGAAATCAGGTAGAAATTAGTAGAAAAGGGTCGAAATCGGGTAGAAATGTGTCCAAAATAGTAGAATATGGATTAAAAAGGAACTTGGTATAATTTTACGTAAACATACTAGACATATCAATATTTCACAGAATAAATGTTATCCATTTAAATCCGCGAGGTCGGTCATTAGAGCCAACCGCAAAGGTCCGCTTCTACGCTTGTATTTGGCTCATGCTAAGCATATAATGAATATTTCATTAAAAGCATATTCCATCATGAGTTTTGCCATACTGGAAGGAAAGCCGGAATCGGGATGTTTGGCATGCCTCACGTACGATAAGGAACCTTTGCGAGGTAAATGCGCTAACGATCGAGCATTTGGGGTTGATAAATGATTTTAATTATGATTTTATGTGATTGAATATCAATGATGTTTATTTAAATAATTATAGTGTTCAAGGATGATTATTATAGAAATTTAAAATCTGGATTAACTATTTAAACTGGATCAAACCGGATTGAAAAATGACAAACTACAGTTTTATAATAGGTTTTTTATTATAAAAAAATCGAACCGTAAAATCCGTTCCATTTCCGGTTATAATGAAGTAAATTG
The DNA here is from genome assembly GCA_036785695.1 of Gentiana straminea. Taxonomy (NCBI): domain Eukaryota; kingdom Viridiplantae; phylum Streptophyta; class Magnoliopsida; order Gentianales; family Gentianaceae; genus Gentiana; species Gentiana straminea. The sequence continues at coordinate 4,147,220 of JAVUPR010000298.1, forward strand.
GTATTCCTGGTATGAAAAAAGTCTGATGGTTGAGCTTCGCCTTTGATCTGCGACATGCAAATAACTTTTCTCTTGACCTAGCTGCTATGGAAATTCAATCTGTAAATGGAATGATAATGAACTGTGGTAGAAATCATGTAGAAATGAGTAGAAATGGGTCGAAATCGGGTAGAAATGAGTCCAAAATAGTAGAATATGGATTAAATAGGAACTTGGTATTATTTTACGTAAACATACTACACATATCAACATTTCACAAAATAAATGTTATCCATTCAAATCAACGAGGTCGGTCATTAGAGCCAATTGCAGAACTCCGCTTCTACGCTTGCATGAGGCTCATGCTGACCGTATAATGACTTATTACATTAAATGCATATTCCATCATGAGTTTTACCATGCTGGAAGGAAAACCGGAATCGGGAGGTTTGGCAAGCAATACGTACAATAAGGAACCCCTGCGAGGTAAATGCGCTAACGATCGAGCATTTGGGGTGGATAAATGATTTTAATTATGATTTTATGTGACTGAATATCAATGATGTTTATTTAAAGTAATTATAGTGTTCAAGGATGATTATTATAGAAATTGAAATAGAGGATTAACTGTTTAAACTGGATCAAACCGGATTAAAAAATGACAAACTACAGTTTTATAATAGATTTTCTTTTGTAAAAAAATCAAACCGTAAAATCCATTTGGTTTTTGGTTATAATGAAGTAAATTGGTATTTGCCGTATGAAAAACGTATGATGGTTGAGCTTAGCCTTTGATCTGCAACATGCAAATAACTTTTCTCTACACCTAGCTGCTATGGAAATTCAATCTATAAATGAAATGATAGTGAACTGTGGTAGAAATCAGGTAGAAATGGGTCGAAATCGGGTATAAATGAGTCCAAAATAGTAGAATATTGATTAAAAAGGAACTTGGTATAATTTTACGTAAACATACTAGACATATCAACATTTCACAAAATAAATATTATCCATTCAAATCAGCAAGGTCGGTCATTAGAGGCAACTGCAGAGCTTCGCTTCTACGCTTGTAAGAGGCTCATGCTGACCGTATAATGACTTATTTCATTAAATGCATATTCCATCATGAGTTTTACCATACTGGAAGGAAAGCCGGAATCGGGAGGTTTGCCAAGAAACACGTACGGTAAGGAGCCCCTGCGAGGTAAATGCGTTAACAATCGAGCATTTGGGGCTGATAAATGATTTTAATTACGAATTTATGTGATTGAATATCAATGATGTTTATTTAAAATAATTATAGTGTTCAAGGTTGATTATTATTGAAATTGAAAAACTGGATCAACTAATTAAACTAGATCAAACCGGATTGAAAAATGACAAACTACAATTTTATAATAGGTTTTTTATTGTAAAAAATTCTTACCGTAATATCCGTTTGGTTTTACGGTTATAATGAAGTAAATTGGTATTCGCCGTATGAAAAACTTCTGATGGTTGAGCTTGGCCTTTGATCTGCGACATGCAAATAAGTTTTCTCTAGACCTAGCTGCTATAGAAATTCAATCTATAAATGGAAAGGTAATGAACTGTGGTAGAAATCAGGTAGAAATGAGTAGAAATTGGTCGAAATCGGGTAGAAATGATTCCAAAATAGTAGAATATGGATTAAAAAGGAACTTGGTATTATTTTACATAAACATACTAGACATATCAACCTTTCACAAAATAAATGTTATCCATTCAAATCCGCGAGGTCGGTCATTAGAGCCAACCGCAGAGCTCCGCTTCCACGCTTGCACGAGGCTCATGCTGACCGTATAATGATTTATTTCATTAAATACATATTCCATCCGGAGTTTTATCATACTGGAAGGAAAGCCGGAATCGGGAGGTTTGGCAAGCAACACGTACGATAAGGAACCCCTGCGAGGTAAATGCGCTAACGATCGAGCATTTGGGGTTGATAAATGATTTTAATTACGATTTTATGTGATTGAATATCAATGATGTTTATTTAAAGTAATTATAGTGTTCGAGGATGATTATTATAGAAATTGAAAAACCGGATTAACTGTTTAAACTGGATCAAACCAGATTGAAAAATGACAAACTACAGTTTTATAATAGGTTTTTTATTGTAAATAAATCGAACCGTAAAATCCGTTTCGTTTCCAGATATAATGAAGTTAATTGGTATTCCACGTATGAAAAACATCTAATGGTTGAGCTTAGCCTTTGATCTACGACATGCAAATAACTTTTCTCTTTACCTAGTTGCTATGGAAATTCAATCTATAAATGGAATGATAATGAACTGTGGTAGAAATCAAGTAGAAATGAGTAGAAATGTGTCGAAATCGGGTAGAAATGAGTCCAAAATAGTAGAATATTGATTAAAAAGGAACTTGTTATTATTTTACGTAAACATACTACACATATCAACATTTCACAAAATAAATGTTATCCATTCAAATCAACGAGGTCGGTCATTAGAGCCATCTGTAGAGCTCCGCTTCTACGCTTGTATGAGGCTCATGCTGACCGTATATTGACTAATTTCATTAAATACATATTCCGTCATGAGTTTTACCATGCTGGAAGGAAAGCCAGAATCGGGAGGTTTGGCAAGCAACACGTACAATAAGGAACCCCTGCGAGGTAAATGCGCTAACGATCGAGCATTTGGGGTTGATAAATGATTTGAATTACGATTTTATGTGACTGAATATCAATGATGTTTATTTAAAGTAATTATAGTGTTCAAGGATGATTATTATAGAAACTGAAAAACCGGATTAACTGATTAATCCGGATCAAACCGGGTTGAAAAAATGTCAAACTACAGTTTTATAATAGGTTTTTTTTTTGGTTAAAAAATCAAACCGTAAAATCTGTTTGGTTTCCGGTTATAATGAAGTAAATTGGTATTCGCCGTATGAAAAACGTCTGATGGTTGAGTTTAGCCTTTGATCTACATCATGCAAATAACTTTTCTCTAGACCTAGATGCTATATAAATTCAATCTATAAATGGAATGATAGTGAACTGTGGTAGAAATCACGTAGAAATGAGTAGAAATGGGTCGAAATCGGGTAGAAATGAGTCCAAAATAGTAGAATCTGGATTAAAAAGGAACTTGGTTTAATTTTACTTAAACATACCAGACATATCAACATTTCACAAAATAAATGTTATCCATTCAAATCCGGGAGGTCTGTCATTAGAGCCAACCGCAGAGCTCCGCTTCTACGCTTGTACGAGGCTCATGCTGACCGTATTATGACTTATTTCATTAAATACATATTCCATCAAGAGTTTTACCATACTGGAATGAAAGCCGGAATCGGGAGGTTGGGCAAGCAACACGTACGATAAGGAACCCCTGCGAGGTTAATGCGCTAACGATCGAGCATTTGGGATTGTTAAAAGATTTTAATTATGATTTTAGGTGATTTAATATCAAGGATGTTTATTTAAAGTAATTATAGTGTTCAAGGATGATTATCATAGAAATTGAATAACCGGATTAACTGTTTTAACAGGATCAAACCGGATTGAAAAATGACAAACTACAGTTTTATATTAGGTTTTTTATAGTAAAAAAATCAAACCGTAAAATTCGTTTCGTTTCCGGTTATAATGAAGTAAATTGGGATACCACGTATGAAAAACGTATGATGGTTGAGCTTAGCCTTTGATCTGCGACATGCAAATAACTTTTCACTTGACGTAGCTGCTATGGAAATTCAATCTATAAATGGAAAGATAATGAACTGTGGTAGAAATCAGGTTGAAATGAGTAGAAATGGGTCGAAATCGGGTAGAAATGAGTCCAAAATAGTAGAATATGGATTAAAAAGGAACTTGGTATTATTTTACGTAAACATACTTGACATATCAACATTTCACAAAATAAATGTTATTCATTCAAATCCACGAGGTCGGTCATTAGAGCCAACCGCAGAGCTCCGCTTCTACGCTTATACGAGGCTCATGCTGACCGTATAATGACTTATTTCATTAAATAAATATTCCATCCTGAGTTTTACCATACTGGAAGGAAAGCCGGAATCGGGAGGTTGGCCAAGCAACACGTACGATAAGGAGCCCCTGCGAGGTAAATGCGCTAACGATCGAGCATTTGGGGTTGATAAATGATTTTAATTACGATTTTATGTGATTGAATATCAATGATGTTTATTTAAAATAATTATAGTGTTCAAGGATGATTATTATAGAAATTAAAAAACCGGATCAAGTAAATAAACTGGATCAAACCGGATTGAAAAATGACAAACTACAGTGTCATAATAGGTTTTTTATTGTAAAAAGTCGTACCGTAAAATCTGTTTGGTTTTACGGTTATAATGAAGTAAATTGGTATTCCCTGTATGTAAAACGTCTGATGGTTGAGCTTGGCCTTTGATCTGCGACATGCAAATAAGTTTTCTCTAGACCTAGCTGCTCCGGAAATTCAATCTATAAATGAAATGATTGTGAAAAGCGGTAGAAATGTGTAGAAATGGGTCGTAATCGGGTAGAAATGAGTCCAAAATAGTAGAATATTGATTAAAAACGAACTTGGTATAATTTTACATAAACATACTAGACATATCAACATTTCACAAAATAAATGTTATTCATACAAATCAGCGAGGTCGGTCATTAGAGCCAACTACAGAACTCCGCTTCTACGCTTGTAAGAGGCTCATGCTGACCGTATAATGATTTATTTTATTAAATGCATATTCCATCATGAGTTTTACCATGCTGGAAGGAAACCCGGAAACAAGAGGTTTGCCAAGCAACACGTACGATAAGGAACACCTGCGAGGTAAATGCGCTAACGATCGAGCATTTGGGTTTGACAAATGATTTTAATTACGATTTTAAGTTATTGAATATCAATGATGTTTATTGAAAGTAATTATAGTATTCAAGGATGATTATATTATTGTAAAAAAATCAAACCGTAAAATCCGTTTGGTTTCCGGTTATAATGAAGTAAATTGGTATTCCACGTATGAAAAACATCTGATGGTTGAGCTTAGCCTTTGATCTGCGACATGCATATAACTTTTCTCTAGACCTAGCTGCTATAGAAATTATATCTATAAATGGAATGAAAGTGAAATGTGGTAGAAATCAGGTATAAATGAGTAGAAATGAGTCCAAAATAGTAGATTATGGATTAAACGGGAGCTTGGTATTATTTTACGTAAACATACTAGACATATCAATATTTCACAAAATAAATGTTATCCATTCAATTCAGCGAGGTCGGTCATTAGAGTCAACTGTCGAGCTCCGCTTATACGCTTGTATGAGGCTCATACTGACCATATAATGACTTACTTTATTAAATGCATATTCCATCATGAGTTTTACCATACTGGAAGGAAAAGCGGAATCGGGAGGTTTGGCAAGCAAGAAGTACGATAAGGAATCCTGCGAGGTAAATACGCTAACGATCGAGCATTTGGGGATGATAAATGATTTTAATTACGATTTTAAGTGATTGAATATCAATGATGTTTATTTAAAGTAATTATAGTGTTCGAGGATGATTATTATAGAAATTGAAAAACCGGATTAACTGATTAAACTGGATCAAACCGGATTGAAAAATGACAAACTAGTTTTATAATAGGTTTTTTTTGTTAAAAAATCGAACCGTAAAATCAGTTTGGTTTCCGGTTATAATGAAGTAAATAGGTATTCGCCGTATGAAAAAAGTCTGATGGCTGAGCTTAGCCTTTGATATGCGACAGGTAAATAACTTTTCTATAGACCTAGCTGCTATATAAATTCAATCTATAAATGGAATGATAGTGAACTGTGGAAGAAATCACGTAGAAATGGGTCGAAATCAAGTAGAAATGAGTCCAAAATAGTAGAATATGGATTAAAAAGGAACTTGGTATAATTTTACGTAAACATACTAGACATATCAACATTTCACAATATAAATGTTATCCATTCATATCCGGGAGGTCGGTCATTAGAGCCAACCGCAGAGCTCCGCTTTTACGCTTGTACGAGGCTCATGCTGACCGTATTATGACTTATTTCATTAAATGCATATTCCATCCTGAGTTTTACCATACTGGAAGGAAAGCCGGAATCGGGAGGTTGGGCAAGCAACACGTACGATAAGGAACCTCTGCGAGGTAAATGTGCTAACGATCGAGCATTTGAGTTTGATAAATGATTTTTATTATGATATTAGGTGATTGAATATCAACGATGTTTATATAAAGTAATTATAGTGTTCAAGGATGATTATCATATAAATCGAATAACCGGATTAACTGTTTAAACTGGATCAAACCGGATTTAAAAATGACAAACTACAGTTTTATATTAGGTTTTTTTTTGTAAAGAAATTGAACCGTAAAATCCGTTTGGTTTCCGGTTAAAATGAAGTAAATTGGGCTACCACGTATCAAAAACGTCTAATGGTTGAGCTTAGCCTTTGATCTACGACATGCAAATAACTTTTTTCTTGACCTAGCTGCTATGGAAATTCTATCTATAAATGGAAAAATAATGAACTGTGGTAGAAATCAGGTTGAAATGTGTAGAAATGGGTCGAAGTCGGGTAGAAATGAATCCAAAATAGTAGAATATGGATTAAAAAGAACTTGGTATTATTTTACGTAAACATACTAGACATATCAACATTTCACAAAATAAATGTTATCCATTCAAATCCGCGAGGTCGGTCATTAGAGCCAACCGCAGAGCTCCGCTTCTACACTTGTACGAGTCTCATGCTGACCGTATAATGACTTATTTCATTAAATACATATTCCATCATGAGTTTTTCCATACTGGAAGGAAAGCCGGAATTGGGAGGTTTGGCAAGCAACACATACGATAAGGAGCACCTGCGAGGTAAATGCGCTAACGATCGAGCATTTGGGGTTGATAAATGATTTTAATTACTATTTTATGTGATTGAATATCAATGATGTTTATTTAAAATAATTATAGTGTTCAAGGATGATTATTATAGAAATTGAAAAACCGGATCAACTAATTAAACTGGATCAAACCGGATTGAAAAATGACAAACTACAGTTTTACAATAGGTTTTTTATTGTAAAAAAATCGTACCGTAAAATCCGTTTGGTTTTACGGTTATAATGAAGTAAATTGGTATTCCCCGTATGAAAAACGTCTGATGGTTGAGCTTGGCCTTTAATCTGCGACATGCAAATAAGTTTTCTCTAGCCCTAGCTGCTCTGGAAATTCAATCTATAAATGAAATGATAGTGAACTGTGGTAGAAATCAGGTAGAAATGTGTAGAAATGGGTCGAAGTCGGGTAGAAATGAGTCCAAAATTATAGAATATTGATTAAAAAGGAACTTGGTATAATTTTACGTAAACATACCAGGCATATGAACATTTAGCAAAATAAATGTTATTCCTTCAAATCCGTGAGGTCGGTCATTAGAGCCAACTGCAGAGCTCCGCTTCTACGCTTGTAAGAGGCTATTGCTGACCGTATAATGACTTATTTTATCAAATGCATATTCCATCATGAGTTTTACCATACTGGAAGGAAAGCCGGAATCGGGAGGTTTGCCAAGCAACATGTACGATAAGGAGCCCCTGTGAGGTAAATGCGCTAACGATCGAGCAGTTGGGGGTGATAAATGATTTTAATTACAATTTTATGTGATTGAATATCAATGATGTTTCTTTAAAATAATTATAATGTTCAAGGATGATTATTATAGAAATTGAAAAACCGGATCAACTTATTAAACTGGATCAAACCGGATTGAAAAATGACAAACTACAGTTTTATAATCGGTTTTTTATTGTAAAAAAATTGTACCCTAAAATCCGTTTCGTTTCTGGGTATAATGAAGTAAATTGGTATTCCACGTATGAAAAACGTTTGATGGTTGAGCTTGGCCTTTGATCAGCGACATGCAAATAAGTTTTCTCTAGACCTAGCTGCTATGGAAATTCAATCTATAAATGGAATGGTAATGAACTGTGGTAGAAATCAGGTAGAAATGGGTCGAAATCGGGTAGAAATGAGTCCAAAATAGTAGAATATGGATAAAAAGGAACTTGGTATTATTTTACGTAAGCATACTAGACATATCAACATTTCACAAAATAAATGTTATCCATTCAAATCCTCGAGGTCGGTCATAGAGCCAACCGTAGAGCTCCCCTTCTACGCTTGTACGAGGCTCATGCTGACCGTATAATGACTTATTTCATTAAATGCATATTCCATCCTGAGATTTACCATACTGGAAGGAAAGCCGGAATCGGGAGGTTTGGCAAGCAACACATACGATAAGGAACCCCTACGAGGTAAATGCGTTAACTATCGAGCAATTGGGGTTGATAAATGATTTTAATTACGATTTTAAGTGATTGAATATCAATGATGTTTATTTAAAGTAATTATAGTGTTCGAGGATGATTATTATAGAAATTGAAAAACCGGATTTACTGTTTAAACTGGATAAAACCGGATTGAAAAATGACAAACTACAGTTTTATAATAGATTTTTTATTGTAAAAGTATCGAACCGTAAATCCGTTTCGTTTCCGGATATAATGAAGTAAATTGGTATTCCACGTATGAAAAACGTTTGATGGTTGAATTAGACTTTGATCTGCGACATGAATAACTTTTCTCTTGACCTAGCTGCTATGAAAATTCAATCTATAAATGGAATGATAATGTACTGTGGTAGAAATCAGGTTGAAATGAGTAAAAATGGGTCAAAATCGGGTAGAAATGAGTCCAAAATAGTAGAATATGGATTAAAAAATAACTTGGTATAATTTTACGTAAACATACTAGACATATCAACATTTCACAAAATAAATGTTATCCATTCAAATCGGCGAGGTCCGTCATTAGATCCAACTGCAGAGCTCCGTTTCTATGCTTGTATTACTGTATAATGACTTATTTCATTAAATGCATATTCCATCATGTGTTTTACCATAATAGAAATCGGGAGGTGTGGCAAGCAACACGTACGATAAGACTCCCCTGCTAGGTAAGTACGTTAACGATCGGGCATTTGGGGACGGAAAATGATTTTAATTACGATTTTAAGTGATTGAATATCAATGATGTTTATTTAAAGTAACTATAGTGTTCAAGGATGATTATTATAGAAATTGAAAAACAATATTAACTGATTAAACTGGATCAAACCGGATTGAAAAATGACAAACTACTGTTTTATAACTTTTTTTAATGTAAAAAATTCAAACCGTAAAATCCGTTTGGTTTCCGGTTATAATGAAGTAAATTGGTATTCACCGTATGAAAAATGTCTGATGGTTGAGTTTAGCCTTTGATCTGCGACATGCCAATTGTTAGGTGTAGTGCCCGAAAGACAATTTGTGTAATTGTTTTTGATAATGGATGACAGAATTTATCTCACCTTATTACTTGCTTTGTGCTTGTAAAGTAATACACTGCTGCAAACCCTAAGTATATCAGTATGTAACCGCTTAACTCAGTGTATGGCATGCACGTGAGGATTGAGTTAGTGGTGATATACTTAAACTGTTAGTCCGTGGTGAACTTATCAAGAGTTTAGGGTCTCTTGATTAAAACACCAATAATGCGCCCGAACACCTTAAGGTGTGATAGTCTTATCCGGAGTTTGTCGGTAGAGGGTACCTACGTGGGGCATTTATATATGATGGCATTCATATAGGAATTTGGACCGATTTAATCGAATTTCTCGATATAATTCCGTAATCGAGGAATCTTATTAAATCATTAGATGATCATATATGGATCAACCTTAATCTTGAGGTGATCACGGGGGTGCTTGTCTCGGGGTAGTGTTTGATGTGTTAGTTACGGTTCACTTAGATATGTGTTCCAAGCCACTTCTCATTGGCACTATCTCCCGATGAGTGAGTAGTTCGATTTTCACAGACATGGAATCCATTCCTTCCTGTGGGAAGTAGAGAGACAGTCCCCTTATTTGTTAGCCCTAAGAAAGTGATCGATCCCGGGAGTTCACATTTGACTAATTAGCTACTAGTCAGATATGTGCACTAATTGATCATCAGGGGGTTAATGGTAAATAAGGATAAGATATTATGAGTCGGGTTCACGGAGACTTCCCACTCAGAATGGACAGTCTATGAAGGGTTAATCCGTATGTAGTGATTATATCAATGGACGCTTATTCACTCTTTGGGTTGAGTATAAGTATACATCTATAATCGGTAGAGTTCAGTTTCGGGTTTATGGTGGCGTAATCCCAGAATTAATAATTAATGTACTTATTTTGTTTGATGAATAATTAATTATTGGAGCTACTGGTTATAGGTCCATGGTCCCCGATGTGGCTTCTGTAATTCGGACTAATAATCTTGTTATTTGGGCCTCAGTGATAATTAATTGGCTGGGTTAATTAATTGATATGCATTGATATTATTTAGTTGGGCTAAATAATATAATACACAGAATAATATTATTTTCTGTGGGCCTGGTGGGTTTAGTGTGGCGCCAATATGTCTTGGATTTTCCAAGGAATTAGTTTTTTGGATAATGACATATTGTGTAATTAGTTATTTATTTGTTAAATAATTAATTGGATAAATAAAAGAAAATAATTTATTTATTATTTATCTCTTAACTATAAGGATAATTATATTTTCTTATTATAAGATTATAATTATCTCTTATTTTTATTGGATAATAATAATTAGAATTATCTCTTTTATTTTGTTAAACCGATTGGGTATAGGTTTTCTCTCTTGAATTTTGCCTATAAAAAGAGAGTTCTCCCCGAGCCCTAGGTGAAGAGAGGGCCACAAAATTCATAGAGAAGAAAGGCTAAGGAGTTCGATCCTTAGCTCCACCCGGTTGGAGAAAAACTTGGAGTTTTTCTTGGAAGCATATCAAGGAGGTTCTCATATCAAGAATGGTGTCCACCAACCACCGTTTGGAGAACACATTGGAAGATCAAGGCTTCTCATCCTAAGATTAAATCTTTTCTTCCTTACTATTGGTATGTTTTTCTTAACCCCTTGTAGTAGTTTAAGTCCTTTAATTATGTATTGTGATGTATAAGTCGTGATCCATCCGCTGCGCGTAGATCTAACTCGTTTAGATCTAAGATCCTACATCCTTCAAGGTAAGTACGTTAACGATCGGGCATTTGGGGACGGAAAATGATTTTAATTACGATTTTAAGTGATTGAATATAAATGATGTTTATTTAAAGTAACTATAGTGTTCAAGGATGATTATTATAGAAATTGAAAAACAATATTAACTGATTAAACTGGATCAAACCGGATTGAAAAATGACAAACTACTGTTTTATAACTTTTTTTAATGTAAAAAATTCAAACCGTAAAATCTGTTTGGTTTCCGGTTATAATGAAGTAAATTGGTATTCACCGTATGAAAAATGTCTGATGGTTGAGCTTAGCCTTTGATCTGCGACATGCAAATAACTTTTCTCTAGACCTAGTTGCTATAGAAATTCAATCTATAAGTGGAATGAGAGTGAATTGTGGTAGAAATCAGGTGGAAATGAGTAGGAATGGTTTGAAATCGGGTAGAAATGAGTCCAAAATAGTAGAATATGGATTAAAAAGGAACTTGGTATAATTTTACGTAAACATACTAGACATATCAACATTTCCAAAATAAATGTTATCCATTCAAATCCGGAAGGTCGGTCATTAGAGCCAACCGCAGAGCTCCGCTTATACGCTTGTACGAGGCTCATTCTGACCGTATAATGTGATGTGATATATGATGAGTTTTACGATGGGGATCCCGATCCATTGGCAACCATGAAGAAGATTGATCCATTGATCATTAGAGATGGACCATTGACAAGGCTCCAAAGGAAGAATATGAGAGAAGCCTTGAATACATTGTTGAAAGAGATGCATGAAGAGTTTGGACAGCCCAAAAAGAGTGATGAAGTTCCGATATTGTTTATGCACTATGCTTTTGGGCTTGAAGACAACACCTAATGCTTGTGGCGCCATTGTTAGTTTTGTTTGGACTTGTTTAATTATTTTATGTGGACTTTATTTAATAATTATCTTGTGGGCTTAGATGACACAAGAAAGGCTAGAAAAGCCCATTGAAAAGTGGCGCCCCCTTCTAGGTCTTAGTTACTTAGGCTTTATTTTACTAGTTAATTTTCTCCCACATTGTTTAGGAGGAAAACTAGTCTTTTACTTGTAGCCTATATAAGGCACATACTATCTCCTTTCATGAACAAGTTAATTTTGAGTGAAATATTATTTTCGATTAAGCGTTGTCTTAATTGTGCACCTTGTGTGTGAGATTCTCTTGGATTGGAGGATCGCCCCCTTTGAGAACTTATCAACGTAAGTGAGCATTACGTTGTGGCGTTCCAACCGTAGTCTTGGTCTAAGGCGCGGATCATAGCTCGTATTGACTACCTTCAATTTCTTCCTGGGCAAAACAAAGGATTTGATTCGTAAGGATCACATCATAATGACTAATTTCATTAAATGCATATTCCATCCTGAGTTTTACCATATTGGAAGGAAAGCCGGAATCGGGAGGTTGGGGAAGCAACACGTACGATTAGGAACCCCTGCGAGGTAAATGCGCTAACGATCGAGCATTTGGGGTTGATAAATGATTTTAATTACGATTTTATGTGACTGAATATCAATGATATTTATTTAAAGTAATTATAGTGTTCAAAGATGATTATTATAGAAATTTAAAAATCGGATTAACTGATTAAACTGGATCAAACCGGATTGAAAAATGACAAACTACAGTTTTATAATAGGTTTTTTTTTGTAAAAAAATCGAACCGTAGAATCCGTTTGGTTTCCGGTTATAATGAAGTAAATTGGTATTCGCCGTTTGGAAAACGTCTGATGGTTGAGCTTAGCCTTTGATCGGCAACATGCAAAACTTTTCTCTAGACCTAGCTGCTATATAAATTCAATCTATAAATGGAATGATAGTGAACTGTGGTAGAAATCGGGTTGAAATGAGTATAAATGCGTCGAAATCGGGTATAAATGAGTCCAAAATAGTAGAATATGGATTAAAAAGGAACTTGATATAATTTTACGTAAACATACTAGACATATCAACATTTCACAAAATAAATGTTATCAATTCAAATCCGGGAGGTCGGTCATTAGAGCCAACCGCAGAAATCCGCTTCTATGCTTGTACGAGGCTCATGCTGACCGTTTAATGAATTATTTCATTAAATGCATATTCCATCCTGAGTTTTACCATATTGGAAGGAAAGCAGGAATCGGTAGGTTTGGCAAGCAACCCGTACGATAAGGAACCCCTGCGAGGTAAATGCGCTAACGATCGAGCATTTGGGTTTGATAAATGATTTTAATTATGATTTTAGGTGATTGAATATCAACGATGTTTATATAAAGTAATTATAGTGTTCAAGGATGATTATCATACAAATTTCAAAACCGGAATAACTGTTTAAACTGGATCAAAACCGGATTGGAAAATGACAAACTACAGTTTTATATTAGGTTTTTTATTGTAAAAAATTCGTACCGTAAAATCCGTTTGGTTTTTGGTTATAATGAAGTAAATTGGGATACCACGTATGGAAAACGTCTGATGGTTGATCTTAGCCATTGATCTGCGACATGTAAATAACTTTTCTCTCGAACTAGCTGCTATGGAAATTCAATATATAAATGGAAAGATAATGAACTGTGGTAGAAATCAGGTTGAAATGAGTAGAAATGAGTCGAAATCGGGTAGAAATGAGTCCAAAATAGTAGAATATGTATTAAAAGGGAACTTGGTATTATTTTACGTAAACATACTAGACATATCAACATTTCACAAAATAAATGTTATCGATTAAAATCCGCGAGGTCGGTAACTAGAGCCAACCGCAGAGCTCCACTTCTACGCTTGCACGAGGCTCATGCTGACCGTATAATGACTTATTTCATTAAATGTATATTCCATCCTGAGTTTTACCAATCTGGAAGGAAATCCGGAATCAGGAGGTTGGGCAAGCAACACGTACGATAAGGAACCCCTGCGAGGTAAATGCGCTAACAATCGAGCATTTGGGGTTGATAAATGTTTTTAATTACGATTTTAAGTGATTGAATATCAATTATGTTTATTTAAAGTAGCTATAGTGTTCGAGGATGATTATTTTAGAAATTGAAAAACTGGATTAACTGTTTAAACTAGATCAAACCGGATTGAAAAATGACAAACTACTGTTTTATAATAGGTTTTTTATTGTTAAAAAATCAAACTGTAAAATCCGTTTCGTTTCCGGATATAATGAAGTAAATTGGTATTCCACGTATGAAAAACGTCTGATGGTTGAGCTTAGCCTTTGATCTGCGACATGCAAATAACTTTTCTCTTGACCTAGCAGCTATGGAAATTGAATCAATAAATGGAATGATAATGAACTGTGGTAGAAATCAGGTAGATATGATTAGAAATGGGTCGAAATCGGGTAGAAATGAGTCCATAATAGTAGAATATGGATTAAAATGGAACTTGGTATTATTTTAAGTAAACAAACTACACATATCAAATAACTTTGCCGTATGAAAAAACGTCTGATGGTTGAGCTTGGCCTTTGATCTGTGACATGCAAATAACTTTTCTCTAGACCTAGCTGCTATATAAATTCAATCTATAAATTGAAAAATAGTGAACTGTGGTTGAAATCAGGTAGAAATGAGTAGAAATGGGTCGAAATTGGGTAGAAATGAGTCCAAAATAGTAGAATATGGATTAAAAAGGAACTTGGTGTAATTTTACGTAAACATACTAGACATATCAACATTTCACAAAATAAATGTTGTCCCTTCAAATCCGGGAGGTTGGTCATTAGAGTCAACCACAGAACTCCAATTCTACTCTTGTACGAGGCTCATGCTGACCGTGTAATGACTTATTTCATTAAATGGGTATTCCATCCTGAGTTTTACCATACTGGAAGGAAAGCCGTAATCGGGAGGTTTGGCAAACAACACGTACGATAAGGAATCCCTGAGAGGTAAATGCGTTAACGATTGAGCATTTGGGTTTGATAAATGATTTTAATTACGATTTAGGTGATTGAATATCAACGATGTTTATTTAAAGTAATTATAGTGTTCAAGGATGATTATGATAGAAATTGAAAAACCGGATTAACTGTTTAAACTGGATCAAACCGGATTGAAAAATGACAAACTACAGTTTTATATTAGGTTTTTTATAGTAAAAAAATCGAACCGTAAAATCCGGTTGGTTTCCGGTTATAATGAAGTAAATTGGGATACCACGTATGAAAAACGTCTGATGGTTGAGCTTAGCCTTTGATCTGCGACATGCAAATAACTTTTCTCTAGACCTAGGTGCTATGGAAATTCAATCTATAAATGGAAAGATATTGAACTGTGGTAGAAATCAGGTTGAATTGAGTAGAAATGGGTCAAAATCGGGTAGAAATGAATCCAAAATAGTAGAATATGGATTAAAAAGGAACTTGGTAATAGTTTAAGTAAACATACTAGACATATCAACATTTCACAAAATAAATGTTATCCATTCAAATCCGCGAGGTCGGTCATTAGAGCCAACCGCAGAGCTCCGCTTCTGTGCTTGTACGAGACTCATGCTGGCCATATAATGACTTATTTCTTTAAATGCATATTCCATCCTGAGTTTTACCGCACTGGAAGGAAATCCGGAATCAGGAGGTTTGACAAGCAACACGTACGATAAGGAACCCCGGCATGGTAAATGCGCTAAAGATCGAGCATTTGGGTTTGATAAATGATTTTAATTACGAATTTAGGTGATTGAATATCAATGATGTTTATTTAAAGTAATTATAGTGTTCAAGGATGATTATCATAGAAATTGAAATACTGGATTATCTGTTTAAACTAGATCAAACCGGAATGAAAAATGACAATCTTCAATTTTATAATAGGTTTTTTATTGTACAAAAATCGAAACAAAAAATCCGTTTGGTTTCCGGTTTAATGAAGTAAATTGGTATTCCACGTATGAAAAATGTCTGATGTTTGAGCTTAGCCCTTGATCTGCGACATGCAAATAACTTATCTCTAGACCTAGTTGCTATTGAAATTCAATCTATAAATGGAATGATAGTGAACTTGGTAGAAATCAGGTAGAAATGAGTCCAAAATAATAGAATATGGATTAAAAAGGAACTTGTTATAATTTTACATAAACATACTATACATATCAACATTTCACAATATCAATGTTTTCCATTCAAATCCTTGAGGTCGATCATTAGACCCAACTGCAGAGCTCCGCTTCTACGCTTGTATGAGGCTCATGCTGACCGTATAATGACTTATTTCATTAAATGCATATTCCATCATGAGTTTTACCATACTGGAAGGAAAGCCATAATCGGGAGGTTTGGCAAGCAACACGTACGATAAGGAACCCCTGCGAGGTAAATACGCTAACGATCGAGCATTTGGGTTTGATAAATGATTTTAATTACGATTTTAAGTGATTGAATATCAATGATGTTTATTTAAAGTAATTATAGTGTTCAAGGATGATTATCATAGAAATTGAAAAACCGGATTAACTGGATCAAACCGGATTGAAAAATGACAAACTACAGTTTTATAATAGGTTTTTTTTTTTTAAAATCAAACCGTAAAATCCGTTTGGTTTCCGGTTATAATGAATTAAATTGGTATTCCCCGTTTGAAAAACGTCTGATGGTTGAACTTAGCCTTTGATCTGCGACATGAAAATAACTTTTCTCTGGACCTAGCTGCTATAGAAATTCAATCTATAAATGGAACGAGAGTGAACTGTGGTACAAATAAGGTAGAAATGGGTCGAAATCGGGTAGAAATGTGTCCAAAATAGTAGAATATGGATTAAAAAGGAACTTGGTATAATTTTACGTAAACATACTAGACATATCAACATTTCACAAAATAAATGTTATCCATTCAAATCCGCGAGGTTGGTCATTAGAGCCAACCATAGAGCTACGTTTCTACGCTTGTATTAGGCTGATGCTGACCGTATAATGAATATTTCATTAAATGCATATTCCATTATGTGTTTTACCATACTGGAAGGAAAGCCGGAATCGGGATGTTTGGCAAGCAACACGTACGATAAGGAACCCTGCGAGGTAAATGCGCTAACGATCGAGCATTTGGGGTTGATAAATGGTTTTAATTTCGATTTTAAGTGATTGAATATCAATGATGTTTATTAAAAGTAATTATAGTGTTTAAGGATGATTATTATAGAAATTGAAAAACAGGATTAACTGATTAAACTGGATCAAACCGGATTGAAAAATGACAAACTACAGTTATATAATAGGTTTTTTGTTGTAAAAAATTCGAACCGTAAAATCCGTTTGGTTTCCGGTTATAATGAAGTAAATTGGTATTCCACGTATGAAAAACGTCTGATGGTTGAGCTTAGCCTTTGATCTGCAACATGCATATAACCTTTCTCTAGACCTATCTGCTATAGAAATTCAATCTATAAATGGAATTAAAGTGAAATGTGGTAGAAATAAGGTAGAAATGAGTAGAAATGGGTCGTAATCAGGTAGAAATGAGTCCAAAATAGTAGAATATGGATTAAAAGGGAGCTTGGTATAATTTTACGTAAACATACTAGACATATCAATATTTCACAAAATAAATGTTATCCATTCAAATCAGCGAGGTCGGTCATTAAAGCTCTGCTTCTACGCTTGTATAAGGCTCATGCTGACCATTTAATGACCTACTTCATTAAATGCATATTCCATCATGAGTTTTACCGTACTGGAAGAAAAGCTGGAATCGGGAGGTTTGGGAAGCAGCACGTACGATAAGGAACCCTAAGGTAAATGCACTAACGATCGAGCATTTTGGGTTGATAAATGATATTAATTACGATTTTAAGTGATTGAATATCAATGATGTTTTTTTAAAGTAATTATAGTGCTCGAGGATGATTATTATAGAAATTGAAAAACCGGATTAACTGTTTAAACTGGATCAAACCGGATTGAAAAATGACAAACTACAGTTTTATAATAGGTTTTTTATTGTAAAAAAATTGAACCGTAAAATCCGTTTCGTTTCCGGATATAATGAAGTAAATTGGTATTCCACGTATGAAAACGTCTGATGTTGAGCTTAGCCTTTGATCTGTGACATGCAAATAACTTTTCTCTTGACCTAGCTGCTATGAAAATTCAATCTATAAATGGAATGATAATGAACTGTGGTAGAAATCAGGTAGGAATGGGTAGAAATGGATCGAAATCGGGTAAAAATGAGTCCAAAATAGTCGAATATGGATTAAAAAGGAACTTGGTATTATTTTACGTAAACATACTAGACATATCAACAATTCACAAAATAAATGTTATCCATTCAAATCAACAAGGTTGGTCATTAGAGCCAACTGCAGAGCTCCTCTTTTCATGCTTGTATGAGGCTCATGTTGACCGTTTAATGACTTATTTCATTAAATGCATATTCCATCATGAGTTTTACCATGCTGGAAGGAAAGCCGTAATCGGGAGGTTTGGCAAACAACACGTACGATAAGGAACACTGCGAGTTAAATGCGCTAACGATCGAGCATTTGGGGTTGATAAATGGTTTTAATTTCGATTTTAAGTGATTGAATATCAATGATGTTTATTTAAAGTAATTATTGTGTTCAAGGATGATTATTACAGAAATTGAAAAACATGATTAACTGATTAAACTGGATCAAACCGGATTGAAAAATGACAAACTACAGTTATATAATAGGTTTTTTGTTGTAAAAAAATCGAACCGCAAAATCCATTTGGTTTCCGGTTATAATGAAGTAAATTGGTATTCCACGTATGAAAAACGTTTGATGGTTGAGCTTAGCCTTTGATCTGAGACATGCATATAACTTTTCTCTAGACCTAGCTGCTATAGAAATTCAATCTATAAATGGAATGAAAGTGAACTGTGGTAGAAATAAGGTAGAAATGAGTAGAAATGGGTCGAAATCAGCTAGAAATGAGTCCAAAATAGTAGAATATGGATTAAAAGGGAGCTTGGTATAATTTTACGTAAACATACTAGACATATCAATATTACACAAAATAAATGTTATCCATTCAAATCAGCAAGGTCGGTCATTAGAGCTCCGCTTCCATGCTTGTATGAGGCTCATGCTGACCATATAAAGACTTACTTCATTAAATGCATATTCCATCATGAGTTTTACCATACTGGAAGGAAAGTCGGAATCGGGAGGTTTGGGAAGCAACACGTACGATAAGGAACCCTGTGAGGTAAATGCACTAACGATCGAGCATTTGGGGTTGACAAATGATATTAATTATGATTATAAGTGATTGAATATCAATGATGTTTTTTAAAGTAATTATAATGCTCGTGGATGATTAATATAGAAATTGAAATACCGGATTAACTGTTTAAACTAGATCAAACCGGATTGAAAAATGACAAACTACAGTTTTATAATAGGTTTTTTATTGTAAAAATATCGAACCGTAAAATCCGTTTGGTTTCCGGTTATAATGAAGTAAATTGGTATTCCACGTATGAAAATCGTCTGATGGTTGAGCTTATCCTTTGATCTGCCACATGCCAAAAACTTTTCTCTAGACCTAGCTACTGTGGAAATTCAATCTATAAATGGAATGATAATAAACTGTGGTAGAAATCAGGTAGAAATGAGGAGAAATGGGTCGAAATCGGGTAGAATTGAGTCCAAAATAGTAGAATATGGATTAAAAAGGAACTTGGTTTTATTTTACATAAACATACTAGACATATCAACATTTCACAAAAAAAATGTTATCCATTCAAATCCGCGAGGTGAGTCTTTAGAGCCAACTACAGAACCCCGCTTCTACACTTATAATAGGCTCATGCTGACCGTGTAATGAATATTTCATTAAATGCATATTCCATCATGAGTTTTACCATACTGGAAGGAAATCCGGAATCTGGATGTTTGGAAAGCAACACGTACGATAATGAACCCCTGCGAAGTAAATGCGCTAACGATCGAGCATTTGGGGTTGATAAATGGTTTTAATTACGATTTTATGTGATTGAATATCAATGATGTTTATTTAAAGTAATTAAAGTGCTCGAGGATTATTATTATAGAAATTGAAAAACCGTATTAACGGTTTAAACTGGATCAAACCGGATTGAAAAATGACAAACTACAGTTTTATAATAGGTTTTTTATTGTAAAAAAATAGAACCGTAAAATCCGTTTCGTTTCCGGATATAATGAAGTAAATTGGTATTCCATGTATGAAAAACGTCTGATGGTTGAGCTTAACCTTTGATCTGCGACATGCAAATAACTTTTCTCTTGACCAAGCTGCTATGATAATTCAATCTATAAATGGAATGATAATGAACTGTGGTAGAAATCAGGTAGGAATGAGTAGAAATGGGTCGAAATCGGGTAAAAATGAGTCCAAAATAGTAGAATATGGATTAAAAAGGAACTTGGTATTATTTTACGTAAACATACTAGACATATCAACAATTCACAAAATAAATGTTATCCATTCAAATCAACGAGGTCGGTCATTAGAGCCAACTGTAGTGCTCCGTTTTTCACGCTTGTATGAGGTTCATGCTGACCGTATAATGACTTATTTCATTACATGCATATTCCATCATGATTTTTACCATACTGGAAGGAAAGCCGGAATCGGGAGGTTTGGAAAGCAACATGTAAAATAAGGAACCCATGCGAGGTAAATGCGCTAACGGTTGAGCATTTTGGGTTGATAAATGAATTTAATTTCGATTTTATGTGATTGAATATCAATGATGTTTATTTAAAGTAATTATAGTGTTCAAGGATGATTATTATAGAAATTGAAAAACCGGATGAACTAATTAAACTGGAACAAACCGGATTGAAAAATGACAAACTACAGTTTTGTAATAGGTTTGATTTTGTAAAAAAATAGAACCGTAAAATCCGTTTGGTTTCCGGTTATAATGAAGTAAATTGGTGTTCCCTGTATAAAAAACGTCTGATGGTTAAGCTTAGACTTTGATCTGCGACATGTAAATATCTTTTCTCCAGACCTAGCTGCTATAGAAATTCAATCCATAAATGGAATGATAGTGAACTGTGGTAGAAATCAGGTAGAAATGAGTAGAAATGGGTCGAAAATTGGGTAGAAATGAGTCCAAAATAGTAGATTATGGATTAAAAAGGAACTTGGTATAATTTTGCGTAAACATACTAGACATATCAACATTTCACAAAATAAATGTTATCCATTCAAATCCGCGAGGTCGGTCATTAGAGCCAACCGCAGAGCTCCACTTCTACGCTTGTATTAGGCTTATGCTGACCGTATAATGAATATTTCATTAAATGCATATTCCATCATTAGTTTTACCATACTGGAAGGAAAGCCGGAATTGGGATGTTTTGAAAGCAACATGTACGATAAGGAACCCCTGCGAAGTAAATGCGCTAACGATCGAGCATTTGGGGTTGATAAATGGTTTTAATTACGGTTTTATGTGATTGAATATCAATGATATTTATTTAAATAATTATAGTGTCAAAGATGATTATTATAGAAATTTAAAATCCGGATTAACTGTTTAAACTGGATCAAACCGGATTGAAAAATGACAAACTACAGTTTTATAATAGGTTTTTTTATTGTAAAAATATCGAACCGTAAAATCCGTTTGATTTCCGGTTATAATGAAGTAAATTGGTATTCCACGTATGAAAATCGTCTGATGGTTGAGCTTATTCTTTGATCTGCGACATGCCAAAAACTTTTCTCTAGACCAAGCTACTGCGGAAATTCAATCTATAAATGGAATGATAATAAACTGTGGTAGAAATCAGGTAGAAATGAGGAGAAATGGGTCGAAATCGGGTAGAATTGAGTCCAAAATAGTAGAATATGGATTAAAAAGGAACTTGGTTTTATTTTACGTAAACATATTAGACATATCAACATTTCACAAAAAAAATGTTGTCCATTCAAATCCGCGAGGTGAGTCTTTAGAGCCAACTGCAGAACCCCGCTTCTACACTTATAATAGGCTCATGCTGACCGTGTAATGACTAATTTCATTAAATGCATATTCCATCATTAGTTTTACCATACCGGAAAGAAAGCCGGAATCGGGAGGTTTGGCAAGCAACACGTACGATAAGGAACCCCTGCGAAGTAAATACCCTAACGATCGAGCATTTGGGGTTGATAAATGATTTTAATTACGATTTTAAGTGATTGAATAACAACGATGTTTATTTCAAGTAATTATAGTGTTCACGGATGATTATTATAGAAATTGAAAAACCGGTTAACTAATTAAACTGGATCAAACCAGATTGAAAAATGACAAACTACAGTTTCATAATAGGTTTTTTATTGTAAAAAAATCGAACCGTAAAATCCATTTGGTTTCCGGTTATAATGAAGTAAATTGGTATTCCACGTATGAAAATCGTCTGATGGTTGAGCTTATCCTTTGATCTACGATATGCAAAAAACTTTTCTCTAGACCTAGCTACTGCGGAAATTCAATCTATAAATGGAATAATAACAAACTGTGGTAGAAATCAGGTAGAAATGAGTAAAAATGGGTCGAAATCAGGTAGAATTGAGTCCAAAATAGTAGAATATGGATTAAAAAGGAATTTGGTATTATTTTACGTAAACATATTAGACATATCAACATTTCATAAAATAAATGTTATCCATTCAAATCCGCGAGATCAGTCATTAGAGCCAACTGCAGAGCCCCGCTTCTACGCTTATAATAGGCTCGTGCTGACCGTGTAATGACTAATTTCATTAAATGCATATTCAATCATGAGTTTTACCATACTGGAAAGAAAGCCGGAATCGGGAGGTTTGGCAAGCAACACGTATGATAAGGAACCCCTGCGAGGTAAATACCCTAACGATCGAGCATTTGGGGTTGATAAATGATTTTAATTACGATTTTAAGTGATTGAATATCAACGATGTTTATTTAAAGTAATTATAGTGTTCATGGATGATTATTATAGAAATTGAATAACCGGATTAAATAATTAAACTGGATCAAACCAGATTGAAAAATGACAAACTACTGTTTTAGAATAGGTTTTTTATTGTAAAAAAATTGTACCGTAAAATCCGTTTGGTTTTACGGTTATAATGAAGTAAATTGGTATTCCCCGTATGAAAAATGTCTGATGGTTGAGCTTAGCCTTTCATCTGCGACATGAAAATAAATTTTCTCTAGACCTAGCTGCTATAGAAATTCAATCTATAAATGGAATGATAGTGAACTGTGGTAGAAATCAGGTAGAAATGAGCAGAAATGGGTCGAAATCAGGTAGAAATGAGTCCAAAATAGTAGAATACGGATTAAAAAAGAACTTGGTATAATTTTACGTAAACATACTAGACATATCAATATCTCACAAAATAAATGTTATCCATTCAAATCAGCCAGGTCGGTCATTAGAGCCAACTGCAGAGCTCTGCTTCTATGCTTGTATGAGGCTCATGCTGACCAAATATTTACGTACTTCATTAAATGCATATTCCATCATGAGTTTTACCATACTGGAAGGAAAGCCAGAATTGGGAGGTTTGGCAAGCAACATGTATGATAAGGAACCCTGCGAGGTAAATGCGCTAACGATCGAGCATTTGGGGTTGATAAATGGTTTTAATTACGATTTTATGTGATTGAATATCAATGATGTTTATTTAAAGTAATTATAGTGCTCGAGGATGATTATTACAGAAATTGAAAACCGGATTAACTGTTTAAACTGGATCAAACAGGATTGAAAAATGACAAACTACAGTTTTATAATAGTTTTTTTATTATAAAAAAATCGAACCGTAATATCCGTTTCGTTTCCGGATATAATGAAGTAAATTGGTATTCCACGTATAAAAACGTCTGATGGTTGAGCTTAACCTTTAATCTGCGACATGCAAATAACTTTTCTCTTGACCTAGCTGCTATGAAAATTCAATCTATAAATGGAATGATAATGAACTGTGGTAGAAATCAGGTAGGAATGAGTAGAAATGGGTCGAAATCGGGTAAAAATGAGTAAAAAATAGTAGAATATGGATTAAAAAGGAACATGGGATTATTTTACGTAAACAATCTAGACATATCAACAATTCACAAAATAAATGTTATCCATTCAAATCAACGAGGTCGGTCATTAGAGCTAACTGCAGAGCTCCGCTTTTCATGCTTGTATGAGGCTCATGCTGACCGTATAATGACTTATTTCATTAAATGCATATTCCATCATGAGTTTTACCATACTGGAAGGAAAGCCGGAATCGGGAGGTTTGGCAAGCAACACGTAAAATAAAGAACCCCTGCGAGGTAAATGCGCTAACGATTGAGCATTGGGGTTGATAAATGAATTTAATTACGATTTTATGTGATTGAACATCAATGATGTTTATTTAAAGTAATTATAGTGTTCAAAGACGATTATTATAGAATTGAAAAACCGGATTAACTAATTAAACTGGAACAAACCAGATTGAAAAATGACAAACTACATTTTTATAATAGGTTTGTTTTTGTAAAAAAATAGAACCGTAAAATCCATTTGGTTTACGGTTATAATGAAGTAAATTGGTTTTCCCTGTATGAAAAACGTCTGATGGTTGAGCTTAGCCTTTAATCTGCGACATGTAAATAACTTTTCTCTAGACCTAGCTGCTATAGAAATTCAATCCATAAATGGAATGATAGTGAACTGTGGTTGGACCAAACCCTCTAACGTGTATCAACGATCCGCATGGGTTGAAATCCTTGCCTCTGCAACTAAATCATCACTCAATAATCCACTGGCACCATCAAGTCAAAATCCACGCTCCCAACCGTGATATTTGTGCTGCAAAATAGACACAAAGATACCACGCGTAAATCTGATAGCAAAATCAGCTAATAACTAATTGAAATAAAAGTAAAAGTATGGTTTTTCTAAATGTTCCTATGTACACAAAATAGTTCAAGTTATCATAAAATTTGCTCAGGTTGATATCAAAATATCACTAATTGCATGAGAAATAGGGGTGAATCATCGGAAATTGTATCATTAGGTTGACTTACA
This sequence comes from Gentiana straminea, assembly GCA_036785695.1. Classification (NCBI taxonomy): domain Eukaryota; kingdom Viridiplantae; phylum Streptophyta; class Magnoliopsida; order Gentianales; family Gentianaceae; genus Gentiana; species Gentiana straminea. The sequence continues at coordinate 4,172,360 of JAVUPR010000298.1, forward strand.
TCAGTGACCAACGGCCTTGGGATCAAAGTTAAGAAACTTGATAGCCCAGATTGCTCAGTGCTCTAACTCAACCGGAAGATGACAAGATTTTCCAAAGACTAACTTATATGGGGAACAACCAATGGGTGTTTTAAAAGCCGTACGATAAGCCCATAATGTATCATCAAGTTTCACCGGCCAATTTTTGCGGTTAGCATCTATCATTTTTTCAATGATCCTTTTTACTTCTCGGTTAGACACTTCAACTTGACCACTCGTGTGTGGGTGATACGGTGTACCAATCTTGTGCTCCACACCATACTTTTCAAGTAGTTTGGTGAATGGTTGGTTACAAAAATGGGATCCTCTATCACTAATGATGGCCTGAGGAGTGCCAAATCGCGTAAAGATGTTCTTTTTAAGGAACTTCATCACTACTCCGGCATCATTAGTGGTAAGAGCTTGGGCTTTAACCCATTTTGATACATAATTGACCATTACCAAAATAAACTTATTACCAAACGATGGTGGAAATGGGCCCATAAAATCTATGCCCCATACATCAAACAACTCACACTCTAAAATAGGGTGGAGAGGCATTTCATGTTTCTTGGATACATTTCCCCATTTCTGGCATGACTCACAAGATCTAGCATAATGATGTGCATCTCTATATAACGTTGGCCAATAAAAACCACATTATAAAACTTTATAAGCGGTTTTCCATCCGCCGTGTGGCCTCCAACTTCACGTCCATGGAAAAAGGATAGTAGGCTTGAAATTTCATTATTAGGAATGCATCTCTTAATGATGCCATCCGAACACCTCCGAAAAAGGTTCGGTTTATCCCAATAATAGAATTTCAAATCGTGGAAAATTTTCTTTTTCTTTTTCCATGTCCAATGTGATGGAATGTAACCGTGTGTGAAATAATTAACAATGTTACCAAACCATGGTGAGCTCTCCTTTTGCATAGGATTGTTTCCAATGAGTTACATAGATGGTGGAGCATCAACTACCATAAGTTGTTCATGCTCTTCTACATTCCGCATGGATGCTTCTATAGTCTTCATTCTCGTATCAAGACCACTCATCATAGTCTTCAAAGTGCTAAGGTCTTTAGTAACCGTACTCATTGAAGTCATCATGGATTCCATGTTCTTAGCTTGAGTAGATACAACACCCATGAGATTATCCATCAATGCTCCTCACTTATCAACATTCTCACTTGATTGAGTTGGATTTTGAGTGATGGGAATGCTTTGTGTGGTGTGTTGTCGGTAAGAGTGAGTTGGTGGTTATTGTGGATAGGTGGAGGAATTTCCTTGAAAATTTCGGGTTTGGGAATTTGGGTTATATGAAGTTCTTTGTTGTAAAGGGAATGGGGGGCTGGTTTTGTTTGGTTGCATTATCGGACCAACGAGAGTTAGGATGATCTCTTCTTATGGCATCAAAGGAATTTGAATAAGCATTGTTTAAATTCCGATGTTGTTGCATGAAGCTAACCTCTTCGTTCGTGTGTTCCCTTGACTCATCCATTACATAGGGTGTATCATCATCATACCTCATTTCCTCAATTGGGCAATCGCCTTGTGCATAGTTATCTGAATTCTTGCTAGCTTGCATTCCATCAAATTTCTTGTTGAGAGAGGCCAATTGTGCTAACACTTCCGATTGGGATGTAGCTTCTCCTGCAAAAGCCACTTTCCTATGCTCAATCCGGTTTCCCACATTCTATTGTTTTTTGAGATTCTTTCAATAGCATCATACACCTCTTGTGCATCACACATCATCAAACATCTGCCACATGCATGATCAACATCCGCACGTGACACTTGTCTCAACTGTCTACAAAAGAGTTTGGATTTGCATTTCAAGAGTATAGACTGCTGGATATACGGAAACCCGAATCCGGATCCGATCCATAATTGGTTCATCAGATCTGATTCACAACACCGATCGAGACGCTAGATCATGCACAGCGGAAGCTACGAATAAATTCGCATGCGATTTTACCACGATATGATTCACATGATTAATTAATACAACTACAAGAAGGTAGAAGATTTACCCAACCAGAGAGAAGCTGTGATTTTCCGAGTTGTATCTCCAAGCGACGACTGGTGGACGTCGATCCTCGTAGTGAAACCTCCTCGAATATGCTCAAGAAAAACTCCAAGTTTTTCTTCTCCCAATGACTAGAACGAGAAAGTAAATCTTCTTTTTATTATAATGTGGCACCAATAATTATGATCTATTGTGTTGAGAGGAACTCTCTTTATATAAGAAAATAACTAATAAAGAGAGAGTTATCATTTTCACAATACAATTACCTATTTCCATAATGAAAAGATATTTGCCATAAAATAAGAGGTAATCTCCATAAATGAGATAATGATTAAAAAATCAATATCTTATTTTTCCATTAATTATCTAACAAATGAATAATTAATTAATTACACATGTGACATAATCTAGGAAAATTTATTTTCCTAATTTTCTCACAAGTGTGGCGCCATTTTTGCCATTTACTTTAATAGAAAATGTCTTTTCTATTTTACATATTATTTACCAAATAAATAATATTGCATACTCATTAAATAGACCAACTATTTAATTTGTTATCGAGGTTCTACAAAACGAGAAAACACTCGCGTGTTAGGAGCCAACCCGGGGACCATGGACCTATAACCAGTAGCGACAATAAATTGAATAAAATATTCATCGAACAGAATATTTCTACTCAACTTATTAATTCTGGAATTACGCCACCATAAATCCGAAACTGAACTCTATCGATTATACATGTAACTTATTCTTAGAAAGTCGAGTCAATAAGTGTCTATTGATATAATCATTACATACAGACTAACCCTCCATAGACTATCCGTAATGAAGCGGGATTATTTCCGTAAACCTTCTTAAATACATCTTATCCTTATTTACCATTAACCCACTAGTGATCAATTAGTTCATAACCAATATGAACTCCGTGGATCGATCAGTTTCTAGGATTAACAAATAAGGGGATTGTCTTTCTACTTCCCACAGGAAGGAATAGATTCCATATATGTGAGACACACACTTCTCACTCATTCCAGAATAGTGCCAACATGAAAGTGATTCGGACCGCGCCTCTTAGCAATCCTTAACGAACACATCAAACCCTATTGAAACAAGTAGGAGTATGTAATCCTTCAGGATTAAAGTTAATCCATATATGATCATCTTGTGATTTAATAAGATTTCTCAATCACGGAATTATATGAGAAATGCAGATTAAATCAGTCCAGTCCTATATGACTACATCATATATAAATGCCCCACTTAGATAACCAATATCGACGGTCCGGATAAGACGGTCACACCTTAAAGTGTTCCGGGCGCATTAGTGGTGGTTTAATCAATATACCCCATACTTTGATTAAGTTCACCACGGACTAATAGTTTAAGTGTATCACCATAAACTTAATCCTCTCGTGTGACACATGAAGTTATATGGCTACATATGATACGACTTGGGTTTTATGCAGTGTATTACTTACAAGCACAAAGCAAGTAATAAGATGAGAATAAATCTGTCATCTATTAATTATAAAAACAATTACATAAATTGTCTTTCGGGCGCTACTTCCAACAATTTCCCACTTGCCCGTATAGACAAGCAACAATTGTATTTTGGGCACTACATACAACAATCTCCCACTTGCCTGTAAAGACAAGCAACAATTGTTTTTAGAGCACCACAGCACCACACCATTATTCTATCTATCGACAACATTCTCCCCCTTGCTCTAAAGCAGATGAGACATATCTCCCAATCTCATACCTGCCAAGCGCTTATCAGTGACATTAGATGCCATGCGTCTTGGTAAACTGATCATCTAGGTTGTCGGCTTGAGGCGATCTTTAGGATTGAAACATCGCCTCTCTGCACGGTTTGTCTGATCAGGTAGTACTCTCTCTCAATATACTTTTGACCTCTTGTGATTGTGAAGATCCTTTGCATAAGCTACCTTTCCACTGTTTTCACAGTGAAGTGATATCGACTTACCCAGAAGTGGAATTACTCCCAGATCAGCAATGAACCTTTAAAGCTATACTGCCTCTCTAGCTGCTAAACCTATTATAAAACCGTAGTTTGTCATTTTTAAATCCGGTTTGATCCAGTTTAATCAGTTAATCAGGTTTTTCAATTTCTATAATAATCATCCTTGAACACTATAATTACTTTAAATAAACATCATTGATATTCAATCACTTAAAATAGTAATTAAAATCATTTATCAACCACAAATGCTCGATCGTTAGCGCATTTGCCTCGAAGGAGTTCCTTACCGTACGTGTTGCTTGCCAAACCTCCCAATTCCGGCATTCCTTCAATTATGGCAAAACTCATGATGAAATATGCATTTAATGAAATAAGTCATTATTCGGTCAGCATGAGCCTCATACAAGCATAGAAGCGGAGCTCTGCTGTTGGTTCTAATGACTGACCTCGCTGATTTTAATGGACAATATTTATTTTTTGAAATGTTGATATGTCTAGTATGTTTACGTAAAATTACACCAAGTTCCTTTTTAATTCATATTCCATTATTTTGGAGTCATTTCTACCCGATTTCGACACATTTCTACTCATTTCTACCTGATTTCTACCATAGTTCAATATCATTCCATTCATAGATTGAATTTCTATAGCGGCTAGATCTAGAGAAAAGTTATTTGCATGTAAGCTCAACCATCAGAAGTATTTCATATGGCGAATACCAATTTAAATCATTGTAACCGGAAGCCAAAAGGATTTTATGGTTCCATTTTTTTACAATAAAAAACCTATTATAAAACAGTAGTTTGTCATTTTTCAATCTGGTTTGATCCAGTTTAATCAGTTAATCCGGGTTTTCAATTTCTATAATAATCATCCTTGAACACTATAATTACTTTAAATAAACTTCATTGATATTGAATCACTTAAAATCGTAATTAAAATCATTTATCAACCCAGATGCTCGATCGTTAGCGCATTTACCTCGCAGGGGTTCCTTATCGTCCGTGTTGCTTGCCAAACCTCCCGATTCCGGCATTCTTTACGGTATGATAAAACTCATGATGGAATATGCATTTAATGAAATTCATTATATGGTCAGCATGAGCCTCATACAAGCATAGAAGCGGAGCTCTGCAGTCGGCTTTTGAATGGATAACATTTATTTTGTGAAATGTTGATATGTCTAGTATGTTTACGTAAAATCATACCATGTTCATTTTTATTTTATATTCTACTATTTTGGAGTAATTTCTACATGATTTCTACCACAATTCACTATTATTCCACTTATAGATTGAATTTCTATAGCAGCTAGGTCTAGAGAAAAGTTATATGGATGTCGCAGATCAAAGGCTAAGTTCAACCATCAGATGTTTTTCATACGGGGAATACCAATTTACTTCATTATAACCGGAAACCAAACGGATTTACAGTTTGGTTTTTTTACAATAAAAAACCTATTATAAAACTTTAGTTTGTTATTTTTCTATCCGGTTTGATCAAGTTTAATCTGTTAATCAGGTTTTTTATTTTCTATAATAATCATCCTTGAACACTATAATTACTTTAAATAAACATCATTGATATTCAATCACTTAAAATTGTAATTCGAATCATTTATCAACCCTAAATGCTCGATCGTTAGCTCATTTACCCCGCAGGGTTTCCTTATCGTACGTGTTGCTTGCCAAACCTCCCGACTCCGGCATTCCTTTCAGTATGGTAAAACTCATGATGGAATATGCATTTAATAAAAATAAGTCATTATTCGGTCAGCATGAGCCTCATACAAGCGTAGAAGCGGAGCTCTGCTGTTGGCTCTAATGACCTTCATTGTAACCGGAAACCAAACGGATTTACTGTTCAATTTTCTTACAATAAAAAACCTATTCTAAAGTGTAGTTTGTCATTTTTCAATCTGGTTTGATCCAGTTTAATCAGTTAACACGGTTTTTCAATTTCTATAATAATCATCCTTGAACACTATAATTACTTTAAATAAACATCATTGATATTCAATCACATAAAATCGTAATTGAAATCATTTAACAACCCGAAATTCTCGATCGTTAGTGCATTTTCCTTGCAAGGGTTTCTTATCGTACATGTTGCTTGCCAAACCTCCCGATTCCGGCTATCTTTCCAGTATTATAAAACTCATGATGGAATATGCATATAATGAAATTTATTATACGGTCAGCATGAGCCTCATACAAGCGTAGAAGCGGAGCTCTGCAGTTGGCTCTAATGACCGACCTCACTGATTTGAGTGGATAACATTTATTTAGTGAAATGTTGATATGTCTAGTATGTTTACGTACAATCATACCAATTTCCTTTTTAATCCATATTGTACTATTTTGGAGTAATTTCTACCCAATTTCGACCCATTTCTACCAGATTTCTACCACAGTTCACTAACATTCCACTTATAGATTGAATTTCTATCGCAGCTAGGTCTAGAGAAAAGTTATATGCATGTCGCTGATCAAAGGCTAAGCTCAACCATCAGATGTTTTTCATAAGGGAATACCAATTTTTTTCATTATAACTAGAAACCAAACGGATTTACAGTTTGATTTTTTTACAATAAAAAACCTATTATAAAACTGTACTTTGTCATTTTTCAATCCGGTTTGATACAGTTTAATCAATTAATCAGGTTTTTCAATTTCTATGAGAATCATCCTTGAACACTATAATTACTTTAAATATACATCATTGATATTCAATCACTTAAAATTGTAATTCAAATCATTTATCAACCCTAAATGCTCGATCGTTAGCACATTTACCCCGCAGGAGTTCCTTACCGTACGTGTTGCTTGCCAAACCTCCCGACTCCGGCATTCCATCCACTAAGGTAAAACTCATGATGGAATATGCATTTAATGAAAATAAGTCAATATTCAGTCAACATGACCCTTATACAAGCTAGCGTAGAAGCGGAGCTTTGCGGTTGGCTCCAATGACCGACCTCGTTGGAAAAAAAAAAGAACAATGAACTTTTATTGCATAATACTTGTCTTGAAAATTGTACACTTGTGTTCTGAGGCGAAGCCTCTTATTTATAGCTATCTAAACCAACTTAGAATCATCTAGTTCGACCCCTCATCCAAGAAAACGCGTTTCGAAAGCTTATGGGACCTCGGTAAGTCGGCACCGCCCATCTGGTTACCGAGGGTAATTTTGTCTTTTTTCTTCAACCGACTTAACTTGGATGCTTCTAGAATACCCTAGGCCCAATCTTTTCGTTCAGTCCACTCCAGATTCGTCCATCATGCTCAGCCCAATATTTCGTATCCTGGCTGATTACGTGTTATAAGAAATATTATATTATTGAAGGAAATAGTAGATTGCTTATATTTGGAGTAATAGCCACAAAATAACTAAACAATAGACTTGACAAATACTTAAGGTAAAGAAAATATGGAAAATTAGGGATAAGGACACAATCTGGAATATTTTTAAGTAACGGGACAACTACATATTTTTTATAGGGAGAAGGACAAGCTTGCATAATTTTTATAGCGAGAAGGACAAACGGTGAATCCCGAAAATCGGTGAATCTCGCCGGTGAATCCCGAAATCGGTGAATTTTGACGGTGAATTTCGACGGTGAATCCCGAAAATTAGTGAATTTCGACAATGAATTTTGAAAATTAGTGAATTTCGACAGTGAATTTCGGCAGTGAATTTAAACAGTGAATTTCGAACACAAGTGAATTTCGACAGTGAATAAATAGTTTTGTCCTTTATGCAAAAGTTTCAAAAAACTGTCCTTCTACTCAATTGATGAAATATTTTTGTCCTTCTCCCTCATTTCCCCAAGAAAATAAAAGGATGCCAAAGGAAATTGACAAAAGGTAATACTTCTACTATTTCTTTCTTAACCTATACAAATGGGGATGGGGTTATATATATTGAGAAGATGGAAATGAAACGACATATAACAAATATTACAATTAGTGGTACATTAAATTAAGTAGTGGGACTTTTGACAACCAAAATTTATGACATAATAAACCTTATTTATTTCAAAATTTGAGTGAGTACATCCTATAGCAAAATCCCTAGATCTAGGCGATAGCCTTAATTTGATTCTCATTTGATGATGTTCTGATTGGCCACGGGGACTTGTGTAGAACTCTGGATATGGCGGATGATCCTCGATATTTGTTGAAGGGCTCCGGATATGACGGATGATCTCCATTTGTTGTTAAAACGTTATTCTGCTTATGACATTACATTTTCGTATGGTTTAACAAAAAGTGTTAAAAATGCCTTGTAGGTCACTTCTCACAAGATTTTACACTTCAACTTTTTAAGTGATTGTTGCATCATTTAATGTTACACATTTTATCAAAAACAAATTGAAGGGATTTAAAACAGGGGACCTTTAAAGACACCCCACCAGATCTACTTAGACACCACAACAAGGTTTAAAAATAGACATGACTGGAGTGCCCTTAAGGGTAATGGTAGATTTAATACGGCGTATTTATAGGTTTCCCTTTAAAATATGATAGCAATAAATATACAAATTGAACATTTAAAAAAAAAAAAAAACACGGATACAAAAAGTGTATGGAGTCCATATTGCCAATCTAAAGTTCTTGACACATTTATTCTGAAAAAAAAAAAAAAGTTCTTGACACAAAGTGAAAAAAATTAATATATATATATATATATTGCCGAGAACGTTCAAGATAAGAAAATAATTATGCTACGATCGCTATTTTATAAAGATATATAAAATGGATGAGTGTGATTTATTTTCAATCACCCCCTTATGATTAAGTAAGTGAGCAGGGTTAGATGAATCACGCTCGTCCTTTTGATATGTCTTTAAAATAATCGTAACACTATAAATTTTTCGTATCAGAATACATAATAACATTTTTCGGGAGAAACCCACAATATTATTCATAAATTAAGATGGTGTGCACTCGAATGGATGAAGTTGCCATTGTCACTATTATCCATGGCCGTTCACAACATCAATACCATTTCCATCACCATCTTTTAACTAAATAGTTGTTGAACCACCTGTTGATTCATCTTCAAAAACCGTTGATTCATCCGGAACCTGTATATCGCTTTAATCACCCAAAATCAGTGTAGATTCACCATCATTTGGAACATGATCATGTGTATGTTCTACTTCATCACTAAACGTATCGTAATTATTGACATCATGATCCTCAATATCAGCTTCGTACCCACGATCATCATCATCATCATCTTCTGTAGGTTTGAAAAACATGTTGCGAATTAGGACTCGATTCTTTTCATTCTCTTGAGGAATTACAGAACCATCTACCATTGAAGACCTGCAGCAGACACAAAGCAAGAGAGCAACGACGACCGCTATGAGCAAAACTTTTGCCATGATCATTAGCTGCTGATTGGTTGTGAAAAATTAATCGGGACGAGGGTGAAACCTTCAACAGATTGATTATATATAATTATATATAATATTCTTACAAGCCTAATTAAATATATACCGGCAGAATCTTTTGAATTATCGCTAACAACCTCATATGCTACGCTACAAATGACATTCTAAATAGATTTTCTATTGCAAGAATTAGTCTTTTTTGACACTTTTGCGTCCGTTCCTTCATGATGAACTTAATATACTGTTGAGACCTGTTCATAAATTCTGTTTACGGAAGCTAGAAAACATAGAGAAGAGTTGAAAATGTGATTGTTTCATTCTGGACACTATCTGCATGTTTCGATTGAATGAAACATGTAGAAAACAAAAGAGACGATATTAACAGAAAAGAAAGTAAAGGAGAATGAGAGATTTTGAAGTCTACTTGGCGAGTTTGAATTGAACTAGACAGATATGAAAGGAGAAGGATAGGTCGTCAAGTCTATTTACTAAGAAATAAACAATGGTTTCTTTCCTTTTCCGACCTATCTTGGAAGGAAAACATGTTGCTAAAATTATTTTGAGTCTTCTCGTTTGGTTTCCTGCTCTTCTCCGTCCGTTTCCTTTATGATAAAGTTTAGCAAATTAACACACAAAATTAAATCCCTCCAAATCATCTGTTTTATGTTCCTTGTCTTTCTGTTAATCCAAACAGGGACTATGTCCTACAATAATAACACGAACGGTTCGGTATGTATCCTTAAACTAACTTTATAACTGATTGAGACTCACTCAAATCTCGTAGAAGCAGTGCGGATCCCAAGAGGAGGCGGGGTTGTCTAAAACGGCCCCAAATTTAGGTTAAAAAACAATTTTGTTTATACTTATATTAATATTAATATTAGTAAATTAGATATAATTTAGGGTTCTATTGGCACCCCTTTCTACTACTTGCTCCCACTTACTCCCTGCACCTGATCGCGTGTAAGTCGCTTAATAATAGCAAGAGGACTAGGTCAATCGTAGTATAGCAAAACGAGTCAAGTTCAATCTCACATAGACTATTATTTAATGATGTTAAACACAACCACAATTAATAGGTCAACCGGATATGGTGGTCATTGGCCAACATAAATAAACAGTAAATAAAAGAGATGCAAATAAACTCATGGTCAATCATATATTGAAGAGGCATTAACCAAACTATTCACAACTAATCTCCTCTTAATCCTTATCTGATCCGTGTGTGTAATTAAGCTACGGGTGCAGTCTCCTAACCTTATCTACTTCCATTGAAAGGATAGTAGACGTCTATGTGCAGTTAACCTCCTTCGTTGGTTGTATTAACCCACACGCAATAAGTTCTAGAAAGTGCCGGCTCGAGACCGAGAACATCCCTAAGCAGCTATCGTGGATTGACTAGCACGTTCCTAGGGATTGATCAAACTATGTCCAAACTAGCACTTCACCATGCAAGTCCTTCATCTTAATTTACGATGTACGACAATAAGATTCGCCAGATCTAACCTATCGTGAATTAAACCAGTCTACCAACGTAGCTGACGCCGAACCACATAATTAGGGTTTCTAGGTATCTCGCAGTTGCGGTAGAGACCACCGCGACTGCGGGAGAATGCAACCATTAATTCTGCTTTTAATATTAACAGATCGAATAATGAAGATTAAGGTTTGTTTAATTAATTCATAGTTGATTAGATGCAAGCATAATCTAGATATATCACAAGAACAATATCAAATCTAAGTTATGAAATTAAACATCGGAGCACGACATTACCATGGCGCAAATCACGCTCTCACCCCACAATTCGCTTCCACACCGCCGATTAGATTGATCCGCGAAGAACATAAACCAAACACAATTCAATAATGAAAGACTCATGACTTATTTACAAGAGAAGAAAAGAAGACTTTAATCACCAAAAGACTACATTGTAGGTAGTTGATGAAGAACTAGAAGAAGAGATTATGAATGAATGGATACAAATTTGCAGCCCTCTATGGCCTTATATATGTTTATAAACCGACCTAAGGTAAACCTTAATCCTTTGAGGACAAGAAAACGCATTCTGCCAGCTTCCGGAATTCTCCGGGGTCGTAGTTGCGGCGGCGTACTCCGCAATTGCGAGGGCATTTCCGTCCTTTTCTTTGCCGACTTAACTCGAAATCTTATCGAAACCCTAAGCCTATTTTCACTGGGCTCGCGGCTGCGGGAGGTGGGCTCGTAGTCGCTAGAGCACACTTCGGTATTTGGACCATAACTTAGCCTACGTAACTCCGATTTGGGTGATTCATAGTGTGTTGGAATCCTCGTTTCAAGACCTTCAACTTTCATGTAGAAGTCCAAGACGAATTCGTCGTGTAAGTATCCTGACACAGCGTTGCATGATCACCAATCAGATTCTCAGGTCCAATTTCCGTTCGATACACTTCATCATTCAGCTCCGTTCACTTATTTATCAATTGACTCTCATATTCAGCCCAAATGATGCTCCAAACACTCGTTCATCTATCAATAAAACCATAACACACATAGTACCTTCCATTATGGCTAATAACACATAAAATACACGGTTAATACGCATAATACCAATTTAGTCACCCCGGACGTGGCTTCATCACATTTAGCTAATTAACCCATGATTTCATACATATTATCACCATTGAGAACACACATCCGGGGTAAGTTGATAGTAAAATATGATACCGATTTGACCGTCATCAACTACCCCCACTTAGATTTTGATCATCCCGAGAAAAAACCAAATCAAACAAACCTCATAAAAAATTACAAACTAATTAAAAGCAGACTCATTCAAGAATTCTAAATAAGATGGTGGTTACACATATCCTTCAGTAATCCATTAAGCACTATCTCGTAGCAGAACCGACGTGTGTGTGAATAACTCTCAAAAAACAGTGACGCAGACTTGATCACATTATATCAATAAGGATTTTAGGCAAAACATGCATCATGCACACATCTATAAGTTCCCCATTAATCATCACCTACCAATGCATCAATGTGTCGTGTGATAAATCTTTTGTGATAATGCATTCAAGACAAGAATGAAGTTATAGCGACCCTACAACCTTAACTTATCAATGTACACACCCGCTCCTCTTGCCTTTAGACTCAGACAAACAACATGAAACCTTACTTTGGCCGGGCGGACTTGGGGACCGAGTTTTACTCGTTATCCTCGTTTGTTTCTTTTTTATGCGAGGGTCATGCCCTTTTTGCTACGAGTTCGCTTCCCTCACTGCCTTTATTATATATATTTATTCTTTTTTTTTCTTTTTTCTTTTTTCTTTTTATGCAATAGCCGTGCGTTTTACCCTCCATCGGCTTGGCAGATTTCTCACTTTTTTTTCTCTCTCACTCGCAAGCCCGTTGTATCCCGTTTGACCATTTTTAGTCTTATTGTTGCTACCATCATCCTACAACAATTGGTTAAAGTATATCCACCGACAAATATCGATTCTCGGTCTAAGATAACTCTTCATCTTATCCAAATACTTCTCACTCGGATTGCATGCTCAAAAATTGAATGCAAATGGCAAAATAATAATTAATAAGTCACTACTTTATGCAACATGACACTTGCTCATTCTTCCATACTAAATTGAATAATGCGTCATCTATACTACATACTGAAGAAGTGAATTATACGTGCTTAAAAAGGCCGATTCCACAACAAGACAAATGATTAAGAGACCACTACTTCAAATAGTTGACAAACCCCTTATTCGTAATTAATGAATTGAGTATTCAATTAAGCAGTTTCAACAGTTTAAAGATACTATTTCATTCAATCCATTGCATCAAAATTCACAAAAGTAAGTGTAAATGTGTCTAAAATTTTCAAACTAAGTGTTATTCCTAACCCCCCCCCCCCCCCAAATTTTAAAACTCAACATTGTCCCCAATGTGGAAAGTAAAGCAAAAAAAAGTAGGAATAAGAAGAACACTTAGCTTTGGAAAATAGAAGAACTAGGCTAATTGTCTGAAGCAAATCATATCAATAAACTGGAGCCAAAGTTGTCTCATCCTTAATACTAATCCGCAATAGGTCGGCTAATATAAACAACTCTTGCACAAAGGCCATTAGTACCACGAGAAGCGAATAAATAACAAAATAATTATGTCATTGGCGGTAATTAGCACAACTAAAAAGAAGAAGTGCAATAAAAAATTTAAGTCAATACATAACAACTTTATTACTTTAACACAACAAAACTACTACAAGACTCCAAATAAAAATAAAAAGACTCAAGACTCAAAATAATAATGAAGTAATCATGCGAAGTAAAAAAAACTCCCGCACGTCCCTTGCTCAACAGCCTCAGGATTATGGCGATGAAAAAAAACTTTCACACTTTTATTCAATTTTCGAAAAGAAAAAAATTGATAAAAAGGTTAACCATAAATTAATGGCTATGCCTAACAATTGAATAAATAGTCCCCGGCAACGGCACCAAAAACTTCATCGCGTGTAAGTCGCTTAATACTATCAAGAGGACTAGGTCAATCGTAGTATAGCAAGGCGAGTCAAGGTCGATCCCACAGAGACTATTATTTAATAATGTTAAACACAACCACAATTCATAGGTCAACCGGATAGGGTGGTCTTTGACCAACATAAATAAACAGTAACTAAAAGTGATGCAAATAAACCCATGGTCAATCATATATTGAAGAGGCATTAACCAAACTATTGACAACTAATCTCCCCTTAATCCTTATATGATCCGTGTGTAATTAAGCTACGGGTGCATTCTCCTAACCTTATCTACTTCCATTGAAAGGACAATAGAGGTCTTTGTGCAGTTAACCTCCTTCGTTGGTTGTATTAACCCACACTGTTGGACTTATTTCCAAGTTTTAGTGATGAGTGCCAGACTAACTGTTATAGTGCAAAGGCAAAAAGATGTCTAGATCAAATGTATAGGTTTATTAGAGTTTGATCTTTGTATAGGTTTGATCATACAAGCACTGTAAAGGTCAGCTGACTGAGTTCAGCAGACTAGTCTAAGTCAGTAGGGTAGATAGGTCGGTGGGCGGTCGGGGAACCCGTCGAAGAGGCGAAGGATGAGGGCTCAAACTCAATAAATGAAGGCTAAGGGATCAAACTTAGTGATTATAGTCAAGGATATGCAATCAGAATTTAGGCAAGTCTGTGGTGACCTAAACTGATTACATATACCTTGTGTAGAAGGTCTAAGTTCCTTAAGTTGGATGGTGATTGGAACTTAGTTGTTTGCAAAATGGTGTAATCTAACTTCACAAATAAAAGTTAGATAAAAGAAATCAACTGCATTGTATTTGATACACAGCAAATTGCTGTTCAGCCGACTGATAGGTATTACAGTAGACTGATGAACCTGCTGATAATATACCTCGGTTAATTCAAGATTACATTGGAAGATTACATGGATAAAGACAGCCAACTACCTCTGCTTTATCAAACAAATCAAGGGCTGAGATTAAAAGGACGTTGGGATGATTCAGGATTTTATCCAATGGTTATAAGTCAAAGGGTGGACAGACTGCACTGTCAAAAAGGATTCTGACAGTGTCAGTCCTATGAATAGTGACAGAAAGCAAGTCAAATGGGACAAAACCAGGAACGGTCATATTTGAATTTCAAATACAAGTCACATGTTATCTTACCTATAAATAGAGGACTTCCAACTCAGAAAAAGATGATGATTGATAAACTTTAAGAGAAAAATATAAGTGAAAATTCTGGGTTGCAAAAACACCCTGCTGAACCTACTGAGCTTAAAGCTACTGATCTAGAGAAAATCTTCAAGTGTATTCTGTATTCAAGCTACATCAAGTCTACACACTTGAAGACTGCAAGTTGCTGATTATATCATCCTAATCAAGCTACTGCAACTGAATCATTTACTTGATTCAATCTTTATTTTATAAAGAACCTGCTGAAGACAGTGAAGCATCTGTTGGGTGTGAAAGACTGTTGTTTGTGGTGGAGCTGGTGGAGAGGCAATCCTACCCTTTAAGGACCAGTGGAAGACTTTGGAGCAGCAATCCTACATGTTCCAAGTGTTCAGTTTGTGAAGCCATAGTTATTGGTGAAGGACAAGCAACTTAGGAATCTTTGTAATAGCTACATCAAAGATCTCTAGTGAATTACCTCCAACATCATAGGAGAAGAGTGGACTGACAGGATTACACCACCTGGAACCACTATAAAATTTGCATACTTACTTTCTGCACTTACATTCTGCATTTAGTTTACCATACACATCAACCTACTGAATCTAGCAACTGAAATCACACACTTACACTACTGAGTATCTAATACTTAGTATCATACTTAACAACAAGTAATAAGGCTTAATTTTTGATATAATTCCGCTGCACAAATTCAGTAAACTCAACTGTCGGTAGAATACGTGTATCGACGAGCTGCGAGGTATCGCGAAATCGCTTTGAAGTTGTTGAGCTTGTTAACTCCAAAAGTTTTAAGTGTTAAGTTTATTCAACCCCCCCCCCCCCCTATAAACTTAACCAAAGCCTTTTCAAGGGACCAACAATTGGTATCGGAGCAGTGCTTCTATTCTGAAGTAATCCTACTTGTTGTACTTGAGAAAATACTTTGAAGCTTTTTCAAATCACTGATTTTCAAAGACTTGCACCATGGATAACAACCAGTATGCTAGAACTATGCCGATGTGTTCTCTAGATAGATTTGATGAATATAAACGTCGAATGCAGGCTTACCTTGCTGCAACTCATGATGAAATGATGGATGTGTTGACAGATGGACCACTGGAGATTGTCAAAGCTGTAACAGTGGGAGATGAGACTCAGTACATTCCAAAACCAAAAAGAGAATGGAATGCTGAAGATAGGAAGAGAGCAAACCTCAACAATATTGATATTGATATCATTTATAGAACATTGGATAGCAATATGTACATGAAGGTTAAAGATTGCAAAACAGCTAAAGAACTTTGGGACAAAATATTGTTGATCTGTGAAGGCACTGATGAAATCAAGAAGAATAAAATCAGTGTGGCAAAGAAGAAGTTCCAAAAGTTTGAAATGAAACCCAATGAAACCATTGAACAAATGGAATCTAGGTTCAATGCAATTCTGGATGAACTCACCCTGCTGAGTGTCATTTACCCAAAAGAAGAAATCAACACAAAAATCTTGGAAGCTTTACCTGCTACTGATGAATGGAAGATGAAGGTGACAGCCATAGAAGAAATGAGAAGATTGCATGAAGAGGATACATTCAAGTTATGCTCAGATCTTAAGGCATATGAATTCAAAAAGAAGTTGTCACCTGCTACTGAAAAGGAAGAGCCAAAAACTACAGCACTGGCTGCCTCACATCAAGAAGAAGCATCAGAAGCTAAAGATGACTTACTGGATGAGATGCAAGAGCAGATTGCACTACTGAGCAAGAAGATCAGAATAATGAAAGGTGGAAAGGGTTCTCCAAGGAATTTCACCATGAAATTCAGTGAAAAGAAGAAAGAAGAACCAAAGAAAGACAATGATTATCTATGTTTTCATTGCAAGAAACCAGGACACTTCAAACCTGAATGTCCTGAGTTAAAACAAAGTAAGGAACATAATTATCTGTGCTTCAATTGCAAAAAGCCTGGACATATCAGACCTGACTATCCAGACCTACTGAAGACCAAAAGCCAACAAAGAAGATATGGCAAGAAAGCTATGGTTGCTGAAGATGAATCAGGGTATGAAGTGGAATCTGAAAAGGGAAATGAATCAAATGACACATCATTGGTTGCTGAAGTGGAATATTATGCATTAATGGCTAATATGGATGAGACAGAGGAGGTAAACAATACTGTATTAATTAACACTCCTACTGGAAGTGATTGTGAATCAACTTGTGGTTCAAATCCTAGAAACTCTTACAATGAAGAAGCTTTGGATGTCATCCTCAATCAACTGAGGAAAATACAATCTGGTTATGAGATTGTGAAGGCTGAAAAAGAAGCTCTTCAAGTAGAAGTTGTAAGATTGAATGCTGAATTAAGGGTTCTCAAAGGTAAGGAAAAAGATGTTGGACAGAATCAGTATAAGCCTGCTGAACATCCAGTAGCCTCTGAATCTGCTAATCCATATTGTTCCTCTACTGCATACAAATATGGAAAGCCTTATCGTGATAGAACAGGGCTTGGATTTGGGACTCAACAATCCAAAAAGAGTGGATCCAGTAAGGCTACTGAACCTAGTGCCAGAATTGGTCCTAAGTTTGTACCTGCACAAGATCCAACTCCCAGTAAGGTTGCTGAGGCAGTAAAACCTACTGAGAATGCTTCAAGGAAGCAAAATCAGAAGTCAAAAAAGTCAACATCTCCTAATAAAAGGAACAAATCCAAAAATAAGACTGCTGTGCCTTCTAAACCTGCTGATAGCAGACCTGCTACCAAGTCTGCTGGACCACAGAAGGGTAAGAAACAGAAATATTCCAAGGATAAGAATCCTAAACCCAAAAATGTTAATCATTCAAGGGATACTTATCTCAGGGGGAAAGGTAGACTGTTCCCTACTGATGATGATTGGAATATTCATGTATCTAATGCTAGAAACAGTAAGAATAACCATGCTGCTAGGGTAAAACCTAAGCAATGGGATCAGCAGAGGACTTACACAAGACCTCAGCAGACTCCATACTACGAGTACATTCTACAACGGACACAAACTAATGGTTATGCTAATGCTTCTAACAACAAAAGTCACTTCAAACAGCATTATAAACCAAAAGGCCAGAAAACATATGTGAATCCTACACAATCTACTATTAGAACCTATGGATGTGTGGAATACATGTATGAACCAAAGTATGACCCTTTTAGGAGAAGACCTTATGGAAACATCCCAGGGGTCATGCTTACCACTGACCATTATGGACCCAAACAGGTTTGGGTACCTAAAATATATTAACTTTGTTTTGTAGGGTGTCTGGTACTTTGACAGTGGATGTTCCAGACATATGACAAAGAACAAGCACTGTTTGTCAGATTTTGTGACAAAGGATGGCCCAAGGGTGAATTTTGGCAACAAAAATACACCTGGATATACAAGAGGATATGGAACACTTGTGAAGAATGGACTCACAATCAAGAATGTTGCATATGTGGAAGGACTGGACTACAACTTGCTGAGCACTGGACAATTCTGTGACATGGGATACAAAGTCACTTTGACAAAAACAACTGTACTGTCATTAGTGAAAGAGGAGATCAAGTTGTATTGGCTGGTAGAAGACAACAAAACATGTATGTTGTGGATTGGTCTACCTTGCAGTTCCGAACTCCGTCCGATTGTGCATACCAAGTCGAACTCAATTGGTTATGGCACAAAAAGTTGAATCACTTAAATTTTGATGACATCAATCGGTTGGTGAAGAAGAAAGCGGTGATTGGTTTACCCGAGATCACATTCAAGAAAGATACTATATGTGATGCTTGTCAGCAAGGTAAACAGACTAAATCAAGCTTCAAATCAAAGACTAAGCAATTCCGGGATGATAGCCCTCACTTGATCCACTGCCAGAGTGTAGCCACCCATCATCGATGCACGTATGAGCACCTCTAGGTCAGCATCAAGGTTGGTCGACTTCCGATATTCCATGATCGCGTCCGACTTAGCTCGATCCAATTCAGCTCGTAGCGCATCTCTGTCATGTCGAGCCTTCGCAACATCTTCCAATGAAGCCTTGTGCCACCCTTGCACCTTCTCGAAGTCCTAAGCCAGCTTAAGCAGCTCCCTACCCTGATCTTGCCTCTCAGCCCGCAGTCGGTCCAGCTCCTTCTCAGCAGTCGTTAGCTTGTCCTGCAGCTTCTGGCACTCGGCAACCGACTCGCGCTTCAATGTCTCGTATTGAGAATCCATGGCAGAGATGGCGGCATTCTTTGCAATGATGTCCCGCAGCAGCTTGCCATTTTCCTTGCGCAGATCATCTGCTGACTCACTCGTTTTGGCTAGCCGTCGGGCAGCCTCTCGACTGAGATAGTTGCTCTTCAAAAGACAAGGAAATGTCAAAAAGTAGATAAGGCATACGCCTCGAGAAAAATCAATAGTTAAAGAGAAGAAAGGCAATCAACTTGCGAGACGATTCGACTTCCGGACCGCCAGAGCCAAAGCCTTATCCTTCAAGGCTGCGCAGTCTTCAGCGGCCCAGTTTATATCGACTTCCATCTCGATAGGGGTTTCAACAGTTTTGGGCTTTTTCGACTGGCGAAGCTGCTCTCTCACCACCTCAGTAACAGTGGGCCTCTTCTTGGTCGGAGCTGCTTGCCCCTCGACATTAACCTCGACAGCTGGAGTCAAGTCAATCAGCTCCTCCTCATCTTCATCTCGAAGCGAGCCATATCGAACTGATAAGCCGCTAGTGGTCGGAGGTAGCTCGGCAGATCGGACCGGCACCGTTGACTCGACTGCAACATGAATTGTTTCAGGTCGAGAAGCACCCCCCTCTCTGGAAGAAGAAGGCACCCTGACCTCAGCCACGGGCAAGTCGGGGGTAGCCTGGCCCCCGAGAGGTTGAGCAGCCGCGACCGCCGACTCAGGAACACGTGTGGGATCAGTGACCTTGGAGAACCTGCCCACTGCAGAATGAAAAGAGCAAGTTAGTTCTGATCAATAAACGAAACAAACGACAAGTTATCAAACTCGACAAATAGCAAATGTAAAAGGCAAACAATAAACACGACAACAGAACAAAAAAAAAGTTCCTACGGTTCTCGTGATCTTGAAGATGAAGGCCGACGTAGGGGATCGGCCCCGCTTCCTCTAGATTGGCCAGATCGTAGAGGAGACTCAAATCTCGAGTGACCACCTCGAAATTGTGTCTAACCAGCAGTCGGGCCTCCTCTGGAATGGGAGCATTTCCCCATTTGTCCTTCTTCGAGCCTTTCGACTTCCACTGTCCTACGTAGGGGTTCTCTAGGCCATGTCGAAGAAAGAAGAATCGAGGCTTCCACTCCCTGTGAGAAGAAGGCCCTTTGGTCACGAACTCGTGTCGGTTCGCCCTTCTCTGGAAAGTATACCACAACTTATCCGGTGTGGCAGAAATCTGATAGTAATATCGAAACAGAGGTGTCGAGAAGCAGACTCCAGCAACTCGACATGCGATGATGAACCCCATTAGAATCCTGATGGCATTCGGGGCAATTTGGGAAACGCTTATCTCATAGTGGTTGAGGATCGCGAGGACGGCCGGGCAAAGTGGAAACCTTAATCCACTTGCAAGTTGATTCTCGTAGACAGCGCAAAATCCCTCTGGGGGCTCGTTGACAAACTTATGAAGGCCGGAAGGAAGACGAGCCTCAAACGGAGGATTGGTGATATTGTATTTTCGGCAAAGTCTGGTGACCTCCTCAGAAGAAAACATACTCAGACACCCTTTGGCACCTTTCCCATCCATCCTAGTCACTAATTTCTTAGGTTGATGGGGGACAGGAGGGGAGGAAGCTGTGGGCTCGCCGGAGCCTTGCCGGAGAAGAGGATCAGAAGTAATAGGTGCCGGAGATTGGCTATGAATTGGCGTTTCACTACCCCTATCCGGTTCTGTAGCACTACTGCTGTTGGACATGGATAATTCAAAGAAAGAGATGAATACAACAGAAAAAGAAGCTTACTTTGCATTTGGAGATTGTGCGAATGAAATAGGAAATGAAATTGGCTCTGCTGCAACTTCTATCTCATCTCCTTTATATGCTAGCAGAGAGTTTGCAAATGAATGATCTGAAAAGACGTGAGTGATGGGGAGTTATAACCCCCTATAAATCGTGAGAATCAAGGCAGTGACGCGTTATGATTTACGGAATTCAAAGCGTTTTATATGCCAGATATCGCGCCACGTGGTAGTAGGCAGTTAGGGTTAACAAGTGGCGGGAAAAAGCCCGCCCAAATGAAAACCCAACTCGAAGACGATTCATGTGACAGACTCGACCTCGGACAACGGGAGATGCCTCTCTCAAGTCTGGGGGGCTTATGAAGATACAGGGTTTCACTCCCTCCATGTGTCGTCTATCGGTTGGTCATCACATTATGAATTAACCCCAAGGTATTCATATCGACCCCCATACTCGGGACAACGACTATCGACCATTGAGCAGTGTGGCACGTCCAGTCCGCAAGGACAGAGTCCACACCAGCTAGCAGTGTAGAATAACGAATCTAGAGTCGATCACCGCATGTCGGAGGTATCGACATCGAGGACAGAGTCCGCACCAGCTGTCCTGGCCCATTAACAGCGATAGTTTGGGCAAGGGTTAAGGCCCATTTAAGGGTAAAGATGACAATAACATAAGCCGACTTAACCTTAGGGTTTAGGCAAGTATTGTCATTATAAATACCCCAATCCAGGAACTACGTAAGGCTTGATTCCTGGAATCTAA
Organism: Gentiana straminea; assembly: GCA_036785695.1. Taxonomy (NCBI): domain Eukaryota; kingdom Viridiplantae; phylum Streptophyta; class Magnoliopsida; order Gentianales; family Gentianaceae; genus Gentiana; species Gentiana straminea. Next base: position 4,194,205 of record JAVUPR010000298.1, read on the forward strand.
CAGGATACATAGGCAATCTAAGATACAGTCTTAGACTCAGCCGCAAATACTAAAATCCTCTACCGCACTCTTTTAGGCATTAGGGTTTTTGTGTGTATTCATCACTAGATTCAATTAGGGCCCGGATTATTCAAGGTGACATAATTCGTCATCGTCAATCTTCGATTGCAAAGTCTCGACTACTTCCTCTTTTGTCTGGAAGAGCTTAATGTCGGCGCAAGACTTTTTGAAAAAGAGTACGTGTTTTATTGTTGGAAATGGAAAATCTATTAACGTTTGGAATGACCCCTGGATCCCAAATAATTATCGATGCTTGCCCATAACTCCAATGGAAACTAATTCTAATAATTTAAGAGTGAGTGATTTTTTGAGTAAAAATACTTGGAATCGGGACAAGTTACTACAATATTTTTGGCCGGTGGATATGTGATGTGAAATGCGGATCTAGGAAAAGCGGTACTTGAACTTTAGGTGGTTTTCGGACTTTGTTGAAGTCTAGAAATGAAGGTATTTGGAAGTTGGTGAATCCTCCTCGACACAACTACAACAATGTGTAGAAGCACCTTGGAATATTTCTCGAGAGCTCCTCGACACAACCTCAACTTTGTGAGGAAGCACCTTGGAATAACCTTGACACCTAGAAAACTTGTTTCTAAGCACCCTGGTATAGGACACCCACAAAGGTTGGTCAAGCCTTTGATAATCCGACAGAACCTCTATCCAGAGAATTCCAAACACACACTAATCCAAGTGTATAAAAGAGAAAATTTATATTGATGTCAAAGATGATCCAAAATACAATTGATAGCTTGAGTATTTATAGGCTACTTGAATAAGCTAAGTACATGAATAAGACTAGTATTGGTAAGCTAAAAGACTTCTAAAAATCCTCAAAAAGTGGCGCCATTTGTGATGTTTGGAGAGTCCAAGGTGAGTTCATTCCATGCTTCCAAAATAATGTAATGTATCTCCAATTGTCCAAGTCCAATGCATCTAGTTCTTCAAGCAATTTCTTCCAACAAAAAGTGGCGCCTATTTCCCTTAATTTCCAACCTTGATACTTGATTAATTATAGTCGTATGATAGTGCAAATATAGTAGTAATATAATGTGACTAATTACTTAATTAATCCGAGATTCCGTCGAATAAATGACGGTCTTCAAAACTTCAAAATGTGATGAGTACTTAGATTCCAAATCTTCAAAATGTTGTAGGACCAAAGTATTCATCGAATCAAGCCTCAATTTTCGTTGGAGACAAGTTTCGGGTCCATGTCTAGTCGTGACGGGTGGTGGAGTGTCGGATGGCTCTATACTTACATCATTCCCTCCCGGTTGAGAAGGATCTGTCCTCAGATCTGATGGAGCGTCACATGGTTGCAGTTCCGCCACATTAAATGAGTTCGAAATTCCCCAGTCGGCCGGAATGTCAAGTTTGTAGGAGTTATTGTTGATTCTTCCCAAAACTTGATACGGTCCATCGCCGCGCGGATGTAACTTTGTCTTTCGCTTGTGGGGAAATCTATCCTTGCGAAAATGTAACCAAACCCAATCGCCGGGGTCGAATATCATCTCTTTTCGGCCTTTGTTTGCTTGTTTCTCGTACCGAGCTGTTTGAGCTTCCATATTTTTCCTTGCTTTGGCGTGTAACTCACGAACCATCTCAGCTTTCTTTTCGCCATCAAGATTGGTAAGCATACCGGAGGCAAAGGAACCAAATCAATAGGGGTGATAGGATTAAACCCATATACAATCTCAAATGGTGAAAATTTAGTAGCGAGAATGTGTGGCACGATTATAAGCAAACTCCACATACGGTAACCACGTCTCCCAATTCTTTAAATTCTTTTGCACTACCGAGCGCAATAATTGTCCCAAAGTTCGATTAACAACCTCAGTTTGACCGTCAGTTTGTGGATGATATGCAGTAGAATATAATAAAGTAGTACCCAAACGCATCCACAATACTCGCCAAAAATGACTTATAAATTTAACATCGCGGTCACTAACGATTGACTTAGGTACACCATGTAGTCGCACAATTTCCTTAAAAAATAATTCGGCGATATGCGTGGGACGAAAAATCAACATCCGAAGCATACCCGTGATACCAAGAGTCTTTATCCGGAAAGAACGCCCGGCATGCATATATTAACTTTTTAAATCGTCAAAAGTAATATATACATAAGCCTCGTAACAATCAATCAGAGTAAAAGCGGAATAAATTAAAACTAAAGATAACTCGGAAAAAGAATGTCAAACGACAAACAACGGATCACCAAGTCCCAAAATCTACGTCTAAGAAAGCTGACCGACAAAACAACGAAATAAATGTTGTTGTGACTATTACATCCCAACTGAAACTGAAAAGATACTAAAGACTATCTTTCAAAACTGAATAATAAATTACATAACATAAATGTCTGTGTCATTGTAACTCTTGAGCCTAAACATCAGCTCCGTTAACTCCATGGTCATAACCAAGATCATCATCACCCTGACAACCACCTTCTCGGGGTGGGGACAATAAAGAGAAAGGGGTAAGTACTTACGTACTCAGCAAGGGGTAGAAGAAAAGTTACATACGAATAAATAACATATCATACATAACAAGTAAATTCTACAATCTCTACCATATATATAGGTTGCATTAAAATACACTCCCTCTCGCTAGGTCCGCTAACACCATCACGAGCAATTATCTATGTTACATTGTAATTCAAGGACACAATGCCCGAATGATGGGTATGCACCGGGACATATTCAAGACCTCATATGGCACGGATGGTTCCGTGTGGAACATTTCCCAAAACCCGAATATTGTCCGTTACGTATGAGAAATGATTCCATGCCGCGAATCATAAATGTGCCTCACCAAGAATTACAACGTTTTATCTTTTAGACTCATCACATATGTTTATTACGTAGTTAATCTAACCACCTAAGTTCATTCCACTTAAAAGGGCTTCCTAAGGACATCTAGTCCTAGACAATCTAGATTAACTACCTAGCACGTTGTAAAAGACATCAATGACTACTAAACCAATGACTCCGCAAGGTCTAAACAACCGCCTTCTGGGCTACCACCTTCTCCCCGCAGATGGTCTCAGTTGTGGCGATTGATGCTAATGCACCTGAAGTCGGAAGTTAGATTTTGCCACATTCCAATTATTGTCCCAAAGGAACATACAAACTACATTGTATCATTTAATAATTATAAATACAATCAACTTTTCCCATATAAAACCAAGCCCATTATAGGATTCATATAAAAGGTCAAAACTTGAAGTTGTGTTCATTCCATCGTCCCAAAATAGCAATTAAAAGAAATTATTCAACAATGGTTTTGAACATATAACAGTAGCATAAAATTTAATGTTATGTACTACTATTACTTTTCCATCTGCATATCAAAAGCTTTTGAGAATTGAATCATGTAACAAAGATACTATCTGTTTACTTCGGCAAATTAACTAAAATTCAGAATAAAGGTTTATCAAAGAATTTCATCTTAACACATTAATTCATACATGCGTTTACGGGGCACTTTGAACTTAGGCTACTAAAGTTCTAAGTTTAAACAATTTATATTCCCCACCATAAATTTGCATGTACACCCAACCTAAATATCCGTCCGATGCATTTGCAATTTTTTGTACTAATCAACAATTAGACGACAACACAACGATTAAAGAACACCCCCTTACCTTGATCATTTGTAAACGAAATTGAAAGCAAATCCCAAAACAATGCCTTGAATTCTCAACTCCGAACGCCTTTACGAATACCCGTTTATCAAACAGTTTGTATAGAAACGATCATCTTCCCGCGGTGATCAAAATCTTCTAGTATCGTCTACAAAAAAACTCGATCGATCAACCTCAATTTGGAAGATTACGTTTCTCCTTTTTGCCTGTGAATTGCGTCGAATGCTTTTTCAGAAAAATTTAACGTAAATCAACTAATGGGATTAATTAGGTATTATTTCCTTAAATACCTTTTTAATTAAATTCCCAAAATCCAATAATCAATTCCTTTTAATTATTCTCATTTTTTTTAGGTTAAAAATAAAATAGGAAAATAATAGTTAAATTCCAGTTTTACTTTTATACCCTTTTCGTATTTTCGGGGTATTCGTATTTTCGCGGGTTTTCTTTTCCTTTTTTATACTTAATCACATAAGGAAACGACATTTTTCGCTATAGTACGCAATCGGACGCCCCTCTTGAATTAAAACTCCGCCAATCCCCACCCCGGATGCATCACATTCTATTTCAAACATTTGAGAAAAATCCGGTAACGCAAGAATAGGTGCAGAAATTAAACAAGATTTAAGAGTTTCGAAGGCTTCCCTTTGTGCATCTCCCCAATGGAATGGAGCGTTCTTCTTTACCAACTCATTCAACGGTGCCGCGATAGTGCTGAAATTTTTGATAAATCGCCGGTAAAAACTAGCGAGACCTTGAAAACTTCGAACCTCCGTTGCATTTTTCGGTTCCGGCCACTCGGAGATTGCCGCAATTTTTTCTTGATCGACCTCGATCCCCTGTCCACTCACAACAAAACCAAGGAAGACAACTCGATCCAAACAAAATGAACATTTTTTTAAGTTCGCATAAAGTTGTGCTTTACGGAGTGCTCCTAATACAAGACTTAGGTGTGATAGATGCGATTTTAAATCGTGACTATATATTAATATATCATCAAAATAGACCACGACAAATCGTCCAATAAACTCCCTAAGTATTTCATTCATTAACCGCATAAATGTACTAGGCGCGTTGGTAAGTCCAAAAGGCATAACGAGCCATTCATACAAGCCATGTTTCGTTTTAAATGCGGTTTTCCATTCGTCGCCTTCTCGAATCCTCACTTGGTGATAACCACTTTTTAAATCAACCTTTTGTAAATATTTTCGCTCCATGCAATTCATCCAACATATCATTAAGGTAAGGAATGGGATAACGATATTTTACCGTGATTTGATTAATGGCACGACAGTCGGTGCACATTCTCCATTCGCCATTTTTTTTTGGCACAACAATAACGGGAACCGCACATGGACTCATGGATTCGCGAATTTTGCCTTTCTCCAATAATTCTTGAACTTGGTGTTGAATCTCCTTAGTCTCCTCGGGATTTGTCCGATAAGCCGGTCGGTTAGGCAAGATAGCGCCCGGAATAAAATCAATTTGGTGCTCAACGCCTCGAAGTGGTGGTAATCCGCTTGGCTCTTCTTCCGGAAATATATCTTCAAATTCCTGCAAAATGGTTAGTACTTCTTCGGGAATGGTTCCTACAAGGTCACGGATTAGCATACAACAAGGATATAGAATAGGAGAATCACTATTATGTTCCGAACGAGAAACCAATGGATAAAAATCCTTATAGACGAACAAAATAGGATTCCGAACAGCCGCAAAACTCACTTTCTTATCACGATTTTGGGAGTTAATTTTGACATTCTCGGGTGGTACAATAGCCTTTCCGAGAATTACTACGCGCTCGCTCTCTTTTCAAAGCAAATTTGACATAGTCGGCATGAGCCTCTCGTGGGGGTAACAGACTCAAAGTGATACGCTTTCCTTTGTGTGTCAAAGTATATTTATTTAGAAAACCATCATAAAGAACACGCTTATCAAATTGCCACGGACGGCCAAGCAACAAATGAGTGACATGCATAGGAACAACATCGCAAAGAACTTTATCGTCATATTTCGACAAGCTAAAATTCACGTATGCTTGCTTTGTCACTTTCACGGATCCACTCTCGTTCAACCATTGCAATTTATAAGGTTGTGGGTGCTTTATTGTGGGAATTTTTAATTTTTCAACAACCTCACTACCAATCACATTGGTACAACTACCGGAGTCAATAATCATCATGCAAATTTTTCCTTCGATAAGACAACGAGTTTGAAAAATATTCTCACGTTGTATTTCGTTGTTATCGATTTGACTCACCGTGCTAAGGACTTTTTTTGTTACAAATAACGCACGCTCATCATAAAAAGTTCCTATATCGTCAGTTTCATCGTCCTCAACTTGTTCATTTTCATTAACAATTTCCCTCTCATCCTCGGATTCCGATTCATATAATCCATCCTTATTAGCAATATAAGTGCGTTTATTGACACATTCATTAGCCTTATGGCCAAACCCTTTGCACTTATAACAAATTGTAGGTTCTTCGGTTTTTCCCTTAGGCGCGTTTTGGGGAGGAGTAAATTTAACAGCAGAATTTTTAATAGGAAACTTACCTCCGTCGCCTTTGGATGATGTCGGCCGATATGTAGCGGGGCTGGAATTTTTGCTAAGTTGTGCTCTTCGCCTCTTGAGTTGCTGTTCCTTGGTCAAAGCCGCATGTACCATTTCGTCGTAAGTTGTGCAATTCATCATTTCAACCGGGTCGGCTATCTCAGGCCGCAACCCTGCCAAAAACCGAGCCATGGTGTGTTCATCGGCTTCTTCTGTATCGGTACGCATTAATGCCAACTCCAATTCATCGTGATAGACTTGAATAGATTTCTCGCCTTGTTGGAGAGTTTGTAATTTCCTCACTTGTTCCCGTCGATACGACTCGGGCACCCACTTCCGGTGCATCTCATTTTTAAGCACTTCCCAAGATGAAATCGCCTGTTGTCTTGATTTCCTGCGCTTTTCATTAGTTTTCTGAAACCAAAACATAGGTCGTTCCTCAAATTCACTTGTGGCAAGTTGAACCTTAGTTTTTTCCGAATAGTTATGACAATTAAATATTTGCTCAACTTTAAGAACCCAAGAAAAATACTCATCAGGATTAGAATTACCTTTAAACGCCGGAATTTTTTGTTTAATACCTTGGAGATTTTCTCTTGGTGCCGCCAAGATAGTAGTTGTATCGTCAAATGGCAAGTCTTCATCGCCATTGGTAGAATGATTGCTGGGTTCATGTGCTTGTGGTTGAACACCTTGTCCCACTTGCATTTGGGCAAATCGTTCATCCATTCTTTGAATCATATAATGAATTATATCGCAAACGTCTTCGTTCCTCCTCACTTATTCCGGGAATTCGATCGTGGTTTTCCATTTTTTTTTATTTTTTTTAAATGTGTGTTGTTTCTCAAGATGGAAGAATATATCGAATATATCAAGTAACTTAGAAACCTTGGAGGATTTCTTACAACAAGATGTAGACACAGGAATTTTAAGTGTTTTTGGAAATTCTAGGCACTACTCCAAAATTCAGAAAAAATGCCGGGAGAAGAAAAATACTACAAAATGTAACACGAATTACCGAAGTGTGTGAGAAAGAAAAAGGAAAATGTTTTTTTTTGTTCACTTGTTGCACGTACGGAGCGGTACGCCCGTGTGGAACAAGGTTCTTCAAATACACACGTTATAGACTATACCAGTATGCCGTATTATGCTATACCTTTAAGCTCTTCTAACATACGTACGTTTATATGCAACAATAATATAGAAGAAAGAAAAAAAAAGAAAAATGATATAGTACCGTCGATTCCGCCCAGTTCTCTGATACCAACTGATGTGAAATGCGGATCTAGGAAAAGCGGTACTTGAACTTTAGGTGGTTTTCGGACTTTGTTGAAGTCTAGAAATGAAGGTATTTGGAAGTTGGTGAATCCTCCTCGACACAACTACAACAACGTGTAGAAACACCTTGGAATATTTCTCGAGAGCTCCTCGACACAACCTCAACTTTGTGAGGAAGCACCTTGGAATAACCTTGACACCTAGAAAACTTGTTTCTAAGCATCTTGGTATAGAACACCCACAAAGGTTGCTCAAGCCTTTGATAATCCGACAGAACCTCTATCCAGAGAATTCCAAACACACACTAATCCAAGTGTATAAAAGAGAAAATTTATATTGATGTCAAAGATGATCCAAAATACAATTGATAGCTTGAGTATTTATAGGCTACTTGAATAAGCTAAGTACATGAATAAGACTAGTATTGGTAAGCTAAAAGACTTCTAAAAATCCTCAAAAAGTGGCGCCATTTGTGATGTTTGGAGAGTCCAAGGTGAGTTCATTCCATGCTTCCAAAATAATGTAATGTATCTCCAATTGTCCAAGTCCAATGCATCTAGTTCTTCAAGCAATTTCTTCCAACAAAAAGTGGCGCCTATTTCCCTTAATTTCCAACCTTGATACTTGATTAATTATAGTCGTATGATAGTGCAAATATAGTAGTAATATAATGCGACTAATTACTTAATTAATCCGATATTCCGTCGAATAAATGACGGTCTTCAAAACTTTAAAATGTGATGAGTACTTAGATTCCAAATCTTCAAAATGTTGTAGGACCAAAGTATTCATCGAATCAAGCCTCAATTTTCGTTGGAGACGAGTTTCGGGTCCATGTCTAGTCGTGACGGGTGGTGGAGTGTCGGATGGCTCTATACTTACATCAATGTGAACCAAATAACTAATATTCCGGTGAGTATAAATGATGTGCCGGATAGACGAGTTTGCTTGTTTACAACTAACGGGGAGTTTGTCTCTAAAGCTGCTTATGACTTTTGTCTTCAAAATAGAGTTACTCTACAGAATAGTTCTACTACTTTGCATTCTAATCGCCTTAATGATAAATTTTGGTAGAGAATTTGGGCCCTACAATTGCCTTTGAAAGTTAAAATGTTTATTTGGAAGTTGATGAGAAGAGTAGTGTCAACCTCGGAGGTACTACATAGGAGATTTGGCTTTAATGTTACTCTTTGCACTTTCTGTGGTCTTGAAACGGAATCGAGTGAGCACATTTTCTTAAAGTGTCCTTTTGCGCAAAATGTATGGAAACTTGTGGGCTTATCGTGGAATTTATTTAGGGCTCCTAATGCTTCCTTAGTGCATTGGTGGGTTGACATTTCGAAGGAAAAGCCTTCAAATACTCTCATTGACAGAATAACTTTGTCTTGTTATGCATTATGGTATATCTGGAAGGCTCGTTGTAATCGGGTTTTTGAGAGTTTGTGCTGGACTTTTGAGGAATCTGCAAAATTTGCCAGTGAGGCTTGGTCCGATTATATGCAGGTACATAATGAGGAGAGGGCTTCTTCTAATCAGGTTTTTTCTTCCTCTCCTGTCTTGCAGCGCGAGGTTCCCCGTTTTGCGGAGGTACGTGCCTACGTCGATGCAGCCTGGAAACCGGACTGCGGTCTTCTTTGGATATGGTGCGGTTCTTCTCCGGGATAGTGATGCAGTTTTGGAGGCTTGGGCTTCTCCGAGGTCGCATTGCTGCTCGGCCTTAATTGCGGAAGCTCAAGCCTTACGATGGTGCCTGAGTAGATGCCTAGCTATGGGTCTTAAACGTTTAGTCTGTTATTCGGATTGTCTAGTATTGGTTAGTCATTGTAATAGTTCTAAACCCCCCCCCCCCCAATATCCATTTCTGTTATCCTTGATGACATCAGGTCGTTATCTGGTAGATTTGAATATTGTCAGGTCTTGCACACTGAGTGCGAAGGTAACAAGATGGCTCACAATCTTGCGGCTTTCTCATTCCGTTCAGATATTGGGGTTTTTTTGGCATAACTCTGTCCCGGTCTGGCTTTGTAATGTTTAATTCGTATTAATAAAAGCTTTCGTTCTTCGTGGAATGATAATAGTTGAGAAAATGAGTCATGGATCTGTTAAATAGAGATTCTGATGCAACTTGTCCTGAATAAAGAATCTGTAAGTAAAGATACTGTTGCAGTTGGCTTATAGCAAAGATTCTGAAAAGTGGTATTTGAGTCTGTAAAATAGAGAATCTGTTATAAGACACTGATGCGAATGCTCAGTGTCAAAGTTTTAGAACATTATTTGCCCACCCCTTTCTTATTTACGGGAATTACCGGAAGCTTGAAGTCAGCAGACTTATATAAAAGCCACTTAGGACAAATTTCAACACAGTTTTCATAGCACAATTTTATTTTTCTCTGCAACAGTTTTTTCTCTTCTATTAGAGTAGATCTATTTTATTTTTCAACACGGTACATATTGGAGTTTTATTTGCTTACTTTTAAGTTTCTCTCTTTCCAGACACTTCATACATGCTGAGAAAACATAATGTTATTCCCATTAGATATGTTGGAATGGGCATAATCGGGCTTAGCACGATTTGAATTTTTATACTAGTATATTATTTACAAGTAGGTACATCGAAACTCGAAAGTACCGTAAAATAACTCCTTTGTGTCGTTGTGGCTTGACCTAAGTTGAGGCCCCAAGACCTCTTGCCCTAAGTTCGAATCTCTCTTAAACAACATGCCTGACTTACATAGGGAGGTTCTACCCTAAAGACTCTAACATAGGGAGTCATCGGTGTGACAATCCAGCGCGCGGTTTCATCGCAACGAAAAGCATTGTATGGTCAGGATTATCTGCATAGGGACTTCCTTATGTTGGAGTCTTTAGGGTAGCATTTCCCACTTACATAACTACGATTTTGCCTGTGTAAGAAAAATCGCCCCTTTGTTTTTACAGTTCGGTCTCAATCGTCGGGATTTTATCGACCCTGAAGTTGGGCGCAGATAAATTTCTTTTCCCTTCAAATATCTGAATCATTTCTTTTTTTGAGTTCATATGCAGTAGAAATCGGGTGTGGAGTAGATTGATATATTCTTTCTGCCTTTCCTAACATGTAGTTGTTTTTTTAATTTGTACAATCTTCCGTCCAAAAACATTTTCTATAATCAATTTTCGGTAAATAACTCCAGAAAGCTCTTCTGAATAATTTCCATTCTTGTGGTTGCCTTAAAGAAATAGAGTTGCTGCGAATTATTGACAGAATATTTATTTGCAGTTGCAAGAATTAATCCTGGTAGAAATGCTGATGATGGGCTTATCTCGGAACCTAGGTAAACGACTTTTCATGTTTCCTGAATTTGCTTTGTGTGTTTAAGACACGGTTCATGTTAACAGGGGATTCTTCGTCGGACCTGACCAATTGACTGTAACATGCGCCGAAGTAGATATATGCAAGTTTTTGGTTTTCTGACTGGGAAAACCTGTGAATTTTTCTTATGGTAATTGATGTATTTTTTTTATTAACTTTGGCTGTTGTGGCAGGCTCCAGACATCTGTTTTTGAGTAGGTATAGTGGTACCGTGGCCTCTTGCCCAAGATTACTCTGCTGGAGCAGTGTAGACGTTGCTCTAGAAGGTGGCAGAGCACTTTCCAGTGACCACATTTGTCAAAATAATGAAGCCAGGTTGCAAGATGCATGGAAAGGAGTTGAGACTGTGTGTCAAATCTTGGAGGGTAGTTCTTGGGGTCCTCCAGTCGAACATGCTTTGTCATCTTATCATGAAAAATCCAATTCAACATTGGTGATTGGAGTCTTAAAGAGGCTGAAGGATGTCGAGATTTCCCTGAATTACTTCCGATGGGTTGAGCGGAAAACTGGCCAAGTTCATTGTCCAGAGGCGTACGATATGCTTCTCATGGTTATGGCTAGGAGTAAAAAGTATGAAAAGTTGGAAGGGGTTTTGGAGGAAATGAGCCTTGCTGGACATGGGCCGTCTATCAATACTAGTATTGAGTTAGTTGCTAACTGTGTCAAATCCCGAAAACCGTTGAAAGCATTTGATTTGATTCAGGCCATGAGGAAGTTTAAATTTCGCCCTGCGTTTTCTGCGTATACGACTGTACTCGGTGCTTTGTCTGCTGTAGGTGAAGCTGATCGCATGCTGATGCTCTTTCATCAGATGCAAGAATTGGGCTATGAAATGAACGTGCATTTGTTCACAACTCTCATCCGAGTGTTTGCAAAGGAGGGTCGAGTCGATGATGCCCTCTTGATTTTAGATGATATGAAAAGCAACGCATTTCATGCGGACATTGTTCTGTATAATGTGTGTATAGACTGTTTCGGTAAGGTGGGTAAGGTGGATATGGCTTGGAAATTCTTTCATGAGATGAAAGCCCATGGCTTTGTGCCTGATGATGTTACTTATACAAGTATGATAAGTGTTCTCTGCAAATGCAACAAACTGGAGGAAGCCGTGGAGCTCTTTGAGCAGATGGAGCATAATAGAACAGTCCCTTGTGCTTATGCTTATAATACTATGATCATGGGATATGGATATGCTGGGAAATTCGACGAGGCATATAAATTGCTTGAGCGTCAAAGATCTAAAGGATCTATACCAAGTGTGATTGCATATAATTCTCTACTCTCTTGCCTGAATAAGAGGGGGAGGGTTGATGAGGCATTAAGAATCTTCGAGGAGATGAAAAAAGATGCAGCTCCTAATTTGTCAACTTACAATACAATCATCGACATGCTTTGCAGAACAGGGAGATACAAGCCCGATTTAGAAATTCTAAATGCCATGAAATCGGCTGGCTTGTTTCCCAATGTTCTTACTTTGAATATAATGATAGATCGTCTCTGTAAAGCTCAAAAACTGGATGAAGCTTGTCATCTTTTTGAAACAATGGATCACAAAGTTTGTGCACCTGATCCAGTGACATTCTGCTCTCTGATAGAAGGCTTAGGCAGGCATGGTAGGACGGATGATGCCTACAAGCTGTATGAACAGATGTTAGACTCTAATTGGATCCCGAATCCTGTTGTATTTACGTGCCTTATCAAAAACTTTTTCAAGTCCGGTAGGAAAGAAGATGGCCACAAGATTTACAAGGAAATGATCTCTATGGGCATTGCCCCTGATCTTCTTCTTCTTAATACTTACATGGATAATGTGTTTAAAGTCGGTGAAATTGAGAAGGGCAGAGCTTTATTTCAGGAAATCAAGACTAGGGGTCTCGTCCCAGATGCCCGGAGTTATTCTATACTAATTCATGGTCTCATTAAATCAGGATTCGCACGTGAGACATATGAATTATTTTACGAGATGAAGAATCAAGGGTGTATTTTGGACACCCTTGCTTACAATACTGTAATAGATGGATTTTGTAAGTCAGGAAGGGTGGATAAAGCTTATCAACTGTTGGAGGAAATGAATGCCAAGGGCTGTGAACCTACAGTGGTTACTTACGGTTCAGTCATTGACGGGCTTGCAAAGATTGACAGGCTCGATGAAGCTTACATGCTCTTTGAAGAAGCAAAAGCTAAAGGCGTGCAGTTAAACGTGGTGGTTTATAGTAGCCTTATAGACGGATTCGGGAAGGTAGGTAGAATAGATGAAGCATATCTAATTATGGAAGAAATGATGCAGACGGGATTAACCCCTAATGAGTACACATGGAATTGCTTGATTGACGCACTAGTGAAAGCAGGCGAAATAGACGAAGCTTTGGTTTGCTTCAAATCAATGGAAGACTTGAAATGTAATCCAAACTGCTATACGTATACCGTAATCATCAACGGTCTTTGCAAAGTTAGAAAGTTCAACAAGGCCTTTGTGTATTGGCAGAAAATGCAAAAGCAAGGCCTGAATCCCAATGTTGTTACGTATACCACCATGATTTCCGGTCTTGCCAATGCTGGAAACGTAGCGGAGGCTGAAAAGCTCCTTGAAAAGTTCAAGTCGAAGGGGGTCTACCTGATTCAGGATGTTATAATTCCATGATTGAAGGATTAAGCATGACAGATAGAGCAATGGATGCATATCATTTATTCGAGGAGACTAGGTTAAAAGGCTGTAATATATACACAAAAACATGTATTGTTCTTTTGGACGCCCTACATAAGGCAGAATGTCTTGAGCAAGCAGCCATTGTTGGTGCTGTTTTAAGGGAAACGGCTAAGTCGAAACATGCTCACAGATCCTTGTAGAACATTTGTAGTGTTGAATTGGTAATATTGTTTTATAAAAGTAGAAGGTTACGATTCTTTCATTATCATCAGGTCTCCTTTTGTTTGATGTTTGTTTGTGTGGGTATATACGCATGCCTTTGTGTTCTTTGCAGGTACGTACGTGATTGCAAGAAATGGCGTTTAAAATTAAAGTTCTTATCAGATTCTGGTTTGTGTGGGCTGACTGTGACAATAGAATCATGTGTGTGCGAGACTTAAACGGCGGGTAAAAGTATATCTGTTTTCCTCTTTAAATTCTGAGAAGGCTGTAAACGTTTTACTTTCTTGTTTGCACTTCTATAAGTTATGATTCAGGAATTCGTTCTCTTTTGTTGTTAGCTTTATATATATATATATATATATATATATATATATATATATATATATATATTTACTTCCCAATTTAAAAAGGAAAGGACAGGTAGGTGGGAAGGATGGATTAGGAATTTAGGATGCTTGAAGCAGAGGAAAAGAGTTATATTTATCTCCAGGCAAAAGCTTGAAATTTTTCATTCTGAGTTATAATTTTGTCCTTTGAAGTTCAAAGTTTGCTTTGGTGTAGAAACATCATGAATGACTTAAGGCGATTTTAAAGAACTTGGTCCGAACGAGGAATAAAAAAACGCAATGGATTGAAGGTATGTTATTCATAAATATGGATTCATATCATTTTTCATATGTGTGTTCACTGTCTGTTGTTCTATTGATGTTACCAATCTTAGATGTATGAATGTTTAGTTTGTGCTTGTATCTTGTGGAGCTGTTACTGTAAGTTACTGTTAGGATTCAATTGAAATCTGAGAAGAAAATGGAGGAAAATGCAGAGAGAAACTAGGGAATTTGATTGATAGAAAGCAAAAAGCAGGAACACGTTTACAATGTCAAAACTTTCACACCCTCCTCAACGTTCTACCGCCTATTTCATCCCTCATTTCCAACTAATTAACTTTGCCAACTCAGCATATGATGTCATCATAAGGATAATATGACATCATAATTACAAAAACGAAAATAATATAATTACAAAAACGAAAATAATATAACAAAACTCCAGGATTAGTAAATAAATACAAAATAGGAAGGATCCTGACAAACTCTCCCTCCTAAGATCAAGGAATTAAATTGAATGCCGGAAACCTATTCATAACGTCGTTAGCATCCTCCTATGTGGCTTGATCCTCATCAAGGTTCATCCATTTAATCTCCCATTGCACAGCTGCTGCATTGTTTCTGATGTAGTTCGAATATTACAATCGGGTAATTGGGTAATTCTAATTAGGAAAACAATATAAGAACAAAGAGATTTGTGTATAATTTTGGACTGAACTCCTCGAGAGAGTTGCCTACGTATCCAATTTAGATAATAAACTGGAATCAAGTCCCCCTCGTAGTTCAGGGTGTTCCTTTTATATCAATAGATCGTGATCCTCTTCCTTGAATGATAGGGGGTTATCACCGGTTATTTCTGTACATTACTGGTTGTGGGGTCTACCCACGTCTACGAGCAGTTGGACTGATATTGACTTGGTCTTCGTTATACCCAACCGAACATTCTGTCCAGAAATGCTTCTGTGCAGCGCATGATGGAGTCCTGCTCCACTGACTATCCTGGTCAGCGCTTGCGGTTCTGCCTTGCCAATCCATTATCTTGATATCAATACTTTGGGCCTGGCTCAATTATGGATAACCCGGCCCAATGGGCCCACCTGTCATCATAAGTCCCCCCAGACTAGGGTGGACTGCTTAACAGCCGTCCTAGTCTGAAAATGCTTTAACTTCCATCATTAATATATATCGTGAATCGAGGCCAAATCACACCCGTTTAATATTATGACCGTGCACTGAACCGTCACTTCTCTTCCATTTGTGTCACATAATTAGACTTCTTGTCAAACGACTCCTCTATTTTACACCTCTGGAACCGCTTTTCTGCAATAACAAGTAAGTTTCCGTCCCCATTTTATTCTTCTGCTTCTTTTGAATCTTTGTTTCATTCATGAGTTTGAGAGCGAATACTGCCTCTAGTGGTTCTGTTGAAAAATTGTTCGAGTCTCCAGAAAAGGTTTCTATAGAAGTGGAGAGTGAAGAAGTGAATTCCTCCAACCCCATTCCTAATCTTGAAACTGTAGTGAACATTGATCATCCGTCTTCGATTAATCTGAGAAATACCTCCACTTTTGGGGATAACCCTCTTTGTCTTTTGCCTTCTCATCTTCTTACTCCTGGGATTTTTACTCCCACCTCCATTGTCCATTACTATCCGGAAGACCACTCTGCCTTTTTAAATACTCTAAAAAGGGAGATCAATCGATTTGATAAAACCAAAGCCATAATGGCTTGCCACGGTGTTGCTAGCAAGATGACCAAAACCGAGATGGCTGGTTTATTGAAAACTTACCGGATCCGTACTGAGCCTTTCGAAGTTGTTCTTCCTAAACCGACTGAGTACGCTTACAGTCCCCCGGCCGGTTTCTGCACAGTGTATGCTGACCAGCTTCATAGCGGTCTGAGATTTCCTCTTCCACCCGGGCACGTCGAGGTGATGAAGTATTATAAATTGGGGGTTGGTCAAATACACCCAAATAGCGTCAAATTTCTCATAGGTTTTATGATCTGGTGTCGTCTGAACACCACTCCCTTCACCGTAACGTTATTCAGGAATTTCTACCAATGCAAATTAACACAAGGTAGTGGGGGTGGTATCATTTCGCCGTAGGCCGCCGTGCTCCGATTATCCCTATAACTCGGCAAAGATAAGACCAAGAAGAAGTGGCAAGAACACTTCTTCTTTGTGAAGCATAATACGGATGCCAACTTCGGGGGGCGGTGGAATACCTCTTCCATGAAAGACAAGTTGGAAGACTTCATTGATGCTGCCCTGTCCCGATATCTTGTTAGTAACAAAATTTCCCTTAGCTTAGACTTCATAAGTTACGCACGATAGATCCGCTCGCCGGCCTTCGATCGCAGGCTCGTTGGCTACATGGAGTTCTCCAAAAAACAGTATAGAAGATGTACATTTGTATTTGTCTTTTGTTCTTATTTTGAATGACTTTAATTGTTTGTTTTTTTTTTTTTTTTTTTTTTTTTTGTAGTGGCTAACGTAGATGATTTGATCAACATCGATGCTGATGAGGAGGAAGAGACAGAGCAGGTGCCTGAGGACTCTGAACAGACCTTGTCTGTCATTCCTGAAGGGGGTGGGGTTTCTGCTCAGAAGGAAACCGGGGAGAGAGTCGTTGACTCTGGTGATGCTTCTCAGGAAAAAGAGGCCGTGGTGGAGACTTCTGTTCAGATATTACCGAGCATCGCTGAGAATATTACGTCAATTGATTTGGAGGTCCTTCTACAGACCCAGTTTCTGCTCTCGCTGCTGTGCCACTGAGAACAGTGTCTCAGAAAAGTAAAAAGAGGCACAGGCCTGCTTCATCTGGGACGTCTGCTAGTGATTCCTCCTTTGGTTTTGAGGACATGTCTGCGGATGATTTTGCTGATTCGGTAAGTACTTTTTTTATAGTATCTATTCTCTTCTTCCTTAACTTCTGTTTTTCTAAAATTTGGCCTTCTGCAGTGCTACCGCTTTGGCAAGTCATTACATAAGAAGACCTCTAGCATGGCTAGGGATATTGCCGCCCTGCAGCAGAAAGTGGTGCACCTGGATGAGGCTAATGCCAAGGTGGCCAGTTTGGAATCTTCAGAAGCTATTGCTCGCCAGGAGATTGAGCGACTGAAAACCGATCTTGCTAAAACTGAGGGTCTGATATTCACCCAAGAGGAGCAATTGAAACTTAGAGATGAGCAGCTGAGGCAGATGGGAGATGAGAACCAGCAGCACCTGGCTATGGCAAAGAAGATGAAAGCTGATTTTGACGAAACTGTGAGACAGATGGAGGAGGCTCTGCTCGGATCGTTATCCGAGAAGGTTGTTGCCGGGTATAAAGTCGCTCCCGAGACTGCGAGGAAATCCGGGTCATATTGGCTCTGCTTTCTGCGTAGAGGATACACCCTTGGTGTTGATGAAACTAAACCGGCCGACTTAGTGATTAGTACTCTGCCTAATCATAAGTTATATGATAAGAAAGTGGGTGAAATCTTCACGAAGCGGTACAACGAGTATAAGAGTGGGGAGGACATTGTCCGCAAGTATGCCAAGAAGAAATCTGCTCAGCCTTCTACTATTACTTCTGCCCAGCCTTCTGTTACTACTTCTGCCCAGCCTTCTGTTACTCCGTCCTCTTGATTTATGCCTTCTTGAAAACTTTGGATTTTTGCTGCCTTTGCGAGCAGCTTTTGATATAATAACTTTGTCTGTTATTTTTTGTCGATGATACTTCTATTTTTTGAACCTTTGAATTTATGCCTTTGAGTTTGATATTCTCTGGGTTTAGAGCATTATCTTGCGCTGCAAAGAAGTTAGGATTTTTTTTTATCCTTAGCTTCTTAATTCTTATTGTATTTGCTGCACAGACTTTACTTAATGCATAGAACATTACTGTTTTATGTTGGGATACTCTTGCTCTGCAAGTTCGATGTTTATATTCTTTAATTGTGTGCTCTGCACAGAATTTTCTTGTGTGCAAGTTTAACACTCATGTTTTTTATTTGGGTCCTCTGCCTAGAATACCCCCGCACTGCAAGTTTGGCATTTATATTTTTAATTGTGTGCTCTGCATTGAATTTTCTTGCGCTGCAAGTTTAACACTTGTGTGTTTTTAATTGGATCCTCTGCCCAAAATGCCCTCGCACTGCAAGTTTGGCGTTTTTATATTTTTAATTGTGTTCTGCACAGAATTTCCTTGCGCTGCAAGTTTAAAACTTGTGTCTTTTTTAATTGGGTCCTCTGCCCATAATGCCCTCGCATTGCAAGTTTGGCATTTTTATATTATTAATTGTGTGCTCTGCACAGGATTTTCTTGCGAGGCAAGTTTAACACTTGTGTGTTTTTTAATTGGGTCCTCTGCCCAGAATCACTTTGTGCTGCAGGTTTACCGATAGTTAAAACATCTTGTCTTTGATTCCTTGTTCTAGCACAAATTAAAATATTCACATGCATAATCACAAATTTAAAGCTAAAAAGAAAAAAGATAATAATCCAATGTAATTATCTTAAGGAAAATATTTCCTCAAATGAACAGCATTCCAGCTTTTAGGAATGGTTTTTCCAGAAGCATTAGCTAGTTGATAGGATCATTTTCCATGAACTTTGATAATTTTATAAGGACCTTCTCAATTTGGGTCTAGCTTTCCAGTGGGACCTTGCTTGCTAGCATCATTTCGTCTCAGAACTAAATCGCCTTCTTTAAAATACGTACCTTTAACTTTGAAGTTGTAGTATTGGGCAATCCTCTGCTTGTACTTGGCTATCTGTATCAGTGCAATATCGCGTTTATATTCCAGCTCGTCCTTGACATGCAACATGTCTACCTCCTGCGTTTCTGGACAGTATAATTCTGTCCTGGGAGACTTGTGTCCAATCTCTGCTGGTATTACCGCCTCACATCCATATGCTAAGGAGTATGGAGTTTCCTGCGTAGCAGCATTTGAGGTAGTTCTATATGCCCACAAGATGTTTGGAAGATGGTCTACCCAATGAGATCCTTCTTGTTCCAACCTTTTTTCAATCTCTGCTTTATCTGCCTGTTGGTCTGCTCTACTTGCCCATTGGCTTGGGGATAGGCCACTGACGTAAAGTGTTGGGAGATCCCTAGGTTTGTGCACAAAGTTTGCACCCCTTGATCCTCAAATTGTGTGCCATTATCAGAGATGAGTGCTTTAGGAATTTCGTATCTACACAGATTATTTTTTCATAGGAACTTCTGTATTTGGTTGGCTGTGATGGTGGTCAAAGGTTCAGCTTCCACCCACTTGGTGAAATAATCCACCGCCACCACTAGAAACTTGAAATTTTCCGGTGCTCGAGATAGTGGACCCACTAAGTCTACTCCCCATTGATCAAAAGGCCATGGAGATACAATTGGTATCATCTCTTGTACAGGATTATGTGATAAATTGCTATGCACCTGGCATGTCCTGCAAGTTCTGACCAGATTCTCTGCGTCTTCTTGCATTTCTGGCCATTAATACCCGTAAAGCCTACATTTCCTGGCCAGAGCTCTTGCACCCAAATGATTTCCACAAATTCCGAGATGGATTTCTCTCAGTATATAATCTCCCTCATCTGGAGTAACGCATCTCAACCAAGATGCCGCATAAGATTTTCTGTACAGAACATCATTGAACAGAGCATACCTGGCTGAGAGTCTTATTAGTTTTCTAGCGCGTACTTTATCTTCAAGAAGTCTTCCATCTCTCAGATACATTACAATTGGATCCATCCAGGTTTCTGCCTGTGTTATTGGTTGTACTTCAATTTCATCACAACTCTTCTGTATTAACTGCTCAACTTACACTTTTTTGTTGGATAAGAAATTCGATCCTAGCTTTGATAAAGCATCTGCTCTGGTATTTTGGGCCAGAGTTATTTGTTCCACTTCTACCATTAAAAAATTCTGCAATTTCCTTTATGTCACTGCAAGGTACTTTTTCATGGGGCCTTCTTTTGCCTCGTATTCTCCCTTAATATGATTTGTTACTAACTGTGAGTCCGTGTAGACCTTCAGATTTTGCACACCTAATTTCTGTGCTAGGTTTAATCCAGTTATCAGAGCTTCATATTCTGCCTCATTGTTAGTAGCCTGAAAATCAAAATGGAGAGCATATGGGAATTCCTCACCTTTTGGGCTAATGAGTAGGAGTCCTGCTCCTGCTCCTTCTTTGTTGGAAGCTCCGTCCACATAAAGTTGCCACTGTTCAGCTCTGTTCTCCTCAGCCTTGTTCTGTTCAGCCTTTTGCTCTATAGCCAAGGCTTTTTCTTCTGCCAAGAAATCAGTTAATGCTTGGGCTTTAATTGCTGTTCTTGGTTTGTATTCGATATCAAACCCTGCCAATTCAACTACCCATTTTGCTAACCTTCCAGACTTGTCAGGTTTATCCAAAATTTGCTTTAAAGGTTGATTTGTCAACACAATCACAGGATGACTTTGGAAGTATGGTCTTAATTTCCTTGTAGCATGTACTAGGGCTAAGACCAATTTTTTCACCTCAGAATATCTAACCTCAGGTCCTTGTAGGGCTTTACTTACAAAATATACTGGCCTTTGTATCATGCCATGTTGCTTCACTAACACAACACTTACTGCTTCATTGCAAAAAGACAAGTAAAGAAATAGTATCTCACCTTCTTGAGGAGGAGTTAGAGTTGGCAGTTGACTGATATGATCTTTTAAATCCTGAAAAACCTGTTTACATTCTTTATTCCACTCAAATGGACTGGCCTTCTTGAGAATTTTGAAGAATGGCAATGACTTCTGTGTAGATTTCGATAAGAATCGGTTTAGAGCTGCTAATCTTCCTGTTAATCGCTGAACTTCCTTAATATTCTTCAGTTTAAGCATGGTCTTTAAAGCCTCTAATTTATCGGGGTTGGCCCTGACACCGTCTTTAGATATCATATAACCCAGAAATTTGCCTGATCTAACTCCAAAAGTGCATTTTTTGGGGTTTAACTTCATTCTTGTTTGTCTTAGTACTTGACAGACTTCTTCCACATCTTTCAAATATTGATCAAGAGTCCTGCTCTTGATCAATAGATCATCTACATAAACTTCCATGGACTTGCCAATTTGGTGTTTGAAAATGGTGTTGACTGCCCTTTGATAGGTAGCCCTTCATTCTTTAATCCGAAAGGCATAGACACATAGTAGTATGAACCAAATTCAGTAATAAAAGCAGTTTTTACAGCATCTACAGGGTCCATCATAATCTGATGATATCCCTTATAAGCGTCTAAGAAAGCAAAGATTTCATAACCAACTGTAGAGTCTACTAGCCTGTCAATTCTAGGGGAAGTATAACTATCTTTAGGACAAGCTTTGTTCAGATCTGTAAAATCTACGCACATTCTCCAGCTGCCATCTGGCTTCTTGACTAGCACTGGATTTGCTAGCCACTCGGATAGATAACTTCTTTAATCATGTTGGCCTTGCAACAACTTTTCCACTTCTTGCTGAACAGCCTGTATCCTCTCGGTGCAAACGATCTTTTCTTTTGCTTTACCGGTTTCGCTGGTTGGGTCGATGTTGAGCTTATGGATAGCCAACTCTGTTGACAGCCCAGGGATGTCACTTGCTTTCCATGCAAATACATCTTTGTAATCTTTCAAAATTCTGACCAGCATCTGTTTCTGTTCAGCGGGTATCCATGATCCTATGCTGACCGTGGATTCAGGGTCCGATTCATTTATCATTATTGATTCCACAGGATCGTTGGATTGCCAGCTCTTTTCTTCATCTGGAACAAGATCTTCCATTGTCACCTGTTGCACCTTCATTTTTCCACTGATTGTGGCCGTATAGCAATTCTTGGCAGCATCCACATCCCCTTTAACGGTAGCTTCTCCTTCAAAAGTTGGGAATTTCATACTGTTATGTGCCGGTGAAACTACTGCCCTTAGATCAATCAATGCTGGTCTTCCCAGAATCACATTATCAGATTCTCCTGACCAGGTTTTTCTGAATAACCGCTTCTATTACCAGCCCTTCGTTGCTCACGATGGCTGGTAGCGCATCTTTTGGACCGTACTGAACGGTTCTTATTACTTTTTGTTTTTTCGCTTCTCCGTCTTTTTCTGAGCTGCCACTCTTTCTTTCTAGGCAGCTTTGTTAACTTCTCCTGGTCCTCCAACGATCGTATTCACTGTGTTGATTGGGGCATTTTCTTTATGCCCATCTGCATCAGGAGACGGATCTCGGTGTTTCCTTTGATTGTACCTGTCATGACCGTTGTGCCGTTTTTTAAATTCTCTCCTTCCTCTGGGATTACCTCCCTGTGCTCGATCGATTCATTCATCGATCTTTCCTTCCATTGCTGCTGCGTCTATATCTCTGATCAGGTCCCTTCATTGTTCATAGTCATGTCCAATATCTTTATGGTACTTGCACCACCTGGTGTGGTCTCTCTTCTCCCTTGGACCCCTCAATGGAGGAGGAGTCTTGACGATTCCTTTCTTTTCCATAATCGCGAACTTGGTCACGAGATCTGTTTAGGGGAATAAGGTCTCTGTCCTGCAAAGCACATTTTTCCCTAACCTTTCAGAAATGGGAGCGGTTACCCTATCCCAAACAGATTTCCTCTTCTTATCAGACCTATCCTCACTTTTTTCTTTTTTGGAATCTCTGTGGGATTCCTCTCTTTTGGCTCCGTTAGCTTTTTCTCCTTGACAATGTCTATATGCAATTTTCAGACATTCTTCCATTGTACTCGGATTCTTGCTGCTCAGCTTTGCATGCAACCGTCCTTCTCTGAGACCTGCCACGAAAGATGCTACCAAGAATTTATCATCCAGATCTGCTATCTGGGACGATTCTCCGTTGAATCTCTTGATAAATTGCAACACCGTTTCATCATTTTTTTGCCTAATTGTCAGCAAGTACGTCCGGTTTCTCTGGAAAGGTCTTGCTGCGATGAATGCATGCATGAATTTTCTGGTCAGGGTGGGGAAATCTGGTATGGATCTGGGGTTCA
Organism: Gentiana straminea; assembly: GCA_036785695.1. Lineage (NCBI taxonomy): Eukaryota > Viridiplantae > Streptophyta > Magnoliopsida > Gentianales > Gentianaceae > Gentiana > Gentiana straminea. The sequence continues at coordinate 4,217,539 of JAVUPR010000298.1, forward strand.
ACTTGTTGAACCAATCTCTTGCTTTTCCTGTTAGAAGAGTCGCAAATGCCCTGCATTTCATCTCTTCTGGAGCGTTATACAAATTCATGTGCTGGATGTACTGGTGCATATGGTCATATGGATCCTTAGTTCCATCATATGCTTGAATCTTTGGGGTTTTGAATCCTGGAGGACACGGAAATGCATCGATGTCTTCAGTGAAAGGAGACACCAGGCTAAATTCATCTTGTTTAGGCTTAAGCATAGCATCTAACTCTGCTCTGGCGTTATCACCAATGGGTGAGTAACTACCACTTGTATGCTAGACTCTGCTTCCTGCTTTTCTTTTTTAGCAGTTTGAAGCGGAGTATGTGTTTCAGAAACATCATTATCTTGATTTCTCGCTTTCAAAACTGCCTCAAATATGGCTTTTATCTCTTCAGCTTTGAGATTTGCAAGGTTTTCTACCAACATCTGTTTAACTGCATCTGGGTTGCTTGTATGTCCTTCTTCCATAACTTTCTTCCCGGTTTCTTGATCATTCTGACCTGGGCTTTTGTCTCCGGTTTGATGTTTTTCTTTTTCTGGTTGATTTTGTTGCTTCTTTGAATTTCCTTGATTTCTTGCCATTTTTTTTATAACAACCACTCACTAACTAGAATTATTGGCCCTCCTTCTAGCGCCAAATGATGTAGTTCGAATATTACAATCGGGTAATTAGGTAATTCTAATTAGGAAAACAATATAAGAACAAAGAGATTTGTGTATAATTTTGGACTGACCTACGTATCCAATTTAGATAATAAACTGGAATCAAGTCCCCCTCGTAGTTCAGGGTGTTCCTTTTATATCAATAGATCGTGATCCTCTTCCTTGAATGATGGGGGGTTATCACCGGTTATTTCTATACATTACTGGTTGTGGGGTCTACCCACGTCTACGAGCAGTTGGACTGATATTGACTTGGTCTTCGTTATACCCAACCGAACATTCTGTCCATAAATGCTTCTGCGCAGCGCATGATGGAGTCCTGCTCCACTGAATATCCTGGTCAGCGCTTGCGGTTCTGCCTTGCCAATCCATTATCTTGATATCAATACTTTGGGCCTGGCCCAATTATGGATAACCCGGCCCAATGGGCCCACCTATCATCAGTTTCTTTTAACTGCTCTAATCTTTAGCACATTTTCTGGAAATACCACCATCTGCCTAATTGGGGACTGCAGACTGGGGGTGTGTTGGGCACCAGCCCTTGTTTAAGACTGATACATGGAACACATGATGCAACCTAGAAGTTGCTGGGAGCAATAGTCTATATGCAACTTGGCCAACTCTTTCAACAATTTCACAAGGCCCATAATATTTAACATAAAGTTTTAAATTCCTTCTCATAGCCAAAGAAGTCTGCATGTATGGTTGTAACTTCAGGAACACCCTATCACCCACAACATATTCTTTATCTTCCCTCTTCCTATATGCATAATACTTCATTATGGATTGAGCATTTTCCAATTGATCCCTTAACTGCTTAGTCAAATTCTACTTGGCTTTCAAGAACTCATCTACAGATGAAAACCGATCAGATGCAAAACTGTCTAGTGGCAAGGAAGTTGGTTTATAACCATATAATGCTTCAAATGGGGTAAGTTTGAGAGTTGTATGGTAACTGATATTGTACAGAATTCTGCTAAAGGCAGCCAAGTCCTCCATCCCTTTTGGCCTTTGGAAGCCATACACCTTGGGTACATCTTCACATACTGGTTAACCCTCTCTGTCTGCCTATATGTTTGAGTTTGGTAGTCAGTGCTTACACCTTGACCCCAGCCTTCTTGAGCATGTGTTGCTAAAACTCTGATATAAATACTTTATCCCTATCACCGACAATTTCAAATGGCAATCCATGAGGCTTATACACATTTTCAAAGAAGGCATCTGCTACAATCTCAAAAGTATACCCCTGCTGCAATGGTATGAAGTGCCCATATTTGGTCAATCTATCCACTATTACCAATATTACCTTATTCCCTTCTGATTTGGGTAATCCCTCTATAAAGTCCATGCTGATTTGGCTCAATGCCTTTTTAGGTATGGGCAGGGGTTGCAGCAACCCATGTGGGAGATCATGCCTATCTTTACATTGTTGATATGTGAGGCATTCATTGATCATAGCTTGCACCTCATCCTTCATGTTGGTCCAGTAAAACAGACTTTGAACCCTTCTCAGACAAGCCCTAACCCAGAATGTCCACCAATTGGGCTGGAGTGTAGCTGGTGTAAGATATTCATTCTCAAATCCCTATGTGGGCCCACACAGATTCTTCCTTCACACTTTAGCAACCCTTGTTGTCAAGAATACCCAGGGACTGAGTTGGGATCCACAATGAGAGCTCTGATCTTATCCTAAGACCACTCAACTTGTTCATAACTCTGATCTATAGATTGAACCCAATATGAAATTACTGCTGAAATAGCCATGCTAGTTGATTCTTCACGGGTTGTCTTGACAATGCATCAGCTATGATGTTTTCCCTCCTCTTTTTGTATTCAATCTTGAAATCAAGGCCAAGAAGTTTTGTGATTCCTTTTGCTGTAATGATGTGGATGCCCTCTGTTCCAACAGATACTTAAGATTTTGTTGGTCTGTTCTAATGGTGAAAGTCCTTCCCCGCACATAATACTTCCATCTAGTGACTGCCATGATTACTGCCAACAACTCTTTTTTCATAAAAGGAAAGTCCCATTTCCTTGCTATTGAATGCTCTGCTCAAGTAGGATATTGGCCTTCCTTTTTGAAGCCAGACTGCCCCCAGTCCACTATTACATGCATCTGTCTCTATACAAAATGGGACTTCAAAATCTGGTAACACTATAACCGGTGAGCTGCACATAGTTGTTTTAAGGCTCTTGAAAGATTGCTCAGCATTTTCATTCCATCCAAATTGATCTCTCTTTAATAATTCCGTTAGAGGCTTGGCCGGGACCCTATAACTTTTCACAAAGCGCCTGTAGAACCCAGTCAAACCGAGGAATCCCCTCAGTTCAGTTATGTTCTGTGGAATGAGCCAAGATTTCATTGCTTTGAGTTTCTGGGGGTTTGCTCTAATCACTCCCTCCTGAATTATATGTCCCAGATATTCTATACTCATCTTTCCTACTGAACACTTGCTCAGTTTGGCAAAGAACTTGTTCCTCCTCAAAAGATCCAACACCAGTCTAATGTGAGTCCTGTGTGTCTCTAGATCAGGGCTGTAGATGAGAATATCATCAAAGAAAAATAGGGTAAATTTTATCAAAAAGGGCCTCAATAACTCATTTATGCTCCTTTGGTATGTGGCAGGGGCATTAGTCAACCCAAGGAGCACAACTCTAAACTCAAAATGTCCTTGATGGGTGACAAAAGCAGCTTTAGAGATGTCATCCTCCTTCATTCTAATCTGGTGAAAACTAGATCTCAAGTCAATCTTTGAAAAGAATCTAATGGTTCATCTATTATTGGTATGGGTAGCTATCCTTAACAGTAAGATCATTTAGTCTTATGTAATCCACACAGAGCCTCCAAGTATTATCCTTCTCTAACCAGCAATATAGGAGAAGCATATGGACTATCACCGGGCCTTATTATCTGTTGTTTCAACATATCATCTATTAGCTTTTCTACTTCTGTTTTCTGAAGGGAAGGATATCTGCAGGGCTTATGTTTGAAGGGTTCTGATCCCATAGAATGCTCCTAAGGTCTTTCTGATGGTAGTGATGTGGAGGTTTAAAAAACGTCCTTATATTCTTGAATAACTTCCTGAAACTCATTCTCTACTGTTCCATCTGTGTGCATCTCATTATTACATGACTCTTAAACAACCAATCAAGCAACATGCTCCAGTTCTGAGGCTCTTTTGCAATTTTGCACTCATTATTTTCAGTTGTGTCTACTCCCCATGGCTCCTCAAAGTGATCTTCTCCTCATCCTTGTGGAAAGTCATTTTCATTTTTTCGAAATCTAAGGACATAGGGCTATAATCCACACCTAACATCATTTCACAGCCCCCAACTTAAGTAATTTGACATCATGGGTGAATCTATGGCCCTGCATCACCCAATGCAAGTTCGGGCACTTGCCGTTACCATTTTGCTCCCATTAGCCACAGCAACAGTCATTGGAGGTGCTGGTTCCACCAAACATTGCAACTCCTTAGCCTTTTGCAGATCCAATAAGGTGTGGGATGCCCTACTATCAATCAATTTATTGATTGGTTTTTTCTTTAAAAGCCCCTGAATCCTGATCGTATTGCTAGATACTTGCCCAGATAAAGTGTTGAAGGACAGTTGAGAGATCTCACAAGTGTCACACATTGCCAGTACATATATGGGATCTTCTGTGGCCTCTGATACGACCTGCCCACAAGTATCCTCTTCATCTGCCAAAATGAAATTGATCTGCTTCATCTTACACTGATGCTAATGGAAATATTTCTCATTACACTAGAAGCATAATCCCTGATTTCTCCTTTCTTGGTTTTCTGTAGGAGTGATGGTTTTCTGATTAGGCTCAGCTGGTTTTTGGTATGACTAATGGTTTGAGATTATCAACAGCCTTAGAGGCAATGGGTGAAAATCTGGATTCTCCCGTCCATTTGCTCGATCCTCTACTCCTATTATCCATGGAATTTAGCACAAATTCCTGAGCCCTTGCTGATTTCAAGGCTTCTGTCAAGGATTTAGGATGCATTAGTCTCACCATGCTTCCTCCAATAAAGCACTAATGAAGTATTTCTCATTCAAATTTGAATCAAATGTGCTAATAAGGGTTCTCATGGACTCAAACTTCCTTACATATTCATTAATAGTTACAGTCTAATTTAATCAATGAAATTCATCCACAATTGCCTTCATAGGCTCCACATCTCCTCTTTGAGAAAATCCCATGACATTGACATGGTGGGATTAATCAATCTCCATCCTTCTAACCACAGTTCAACTTCACCCTTAAGATATAGAGCAACTAACCTCATTTTCATGTCTTCTGGTACAACATACATGATGAAATACTCTTCACACTTCTAGATCCACTCATGGGGCCAACTCCATCGAAGGAAGGGAAATCATACCGGTGCTACTTTTCGTTGTTAGTGAGATCGGCGCTGGAGGATTTCTGAGCTGATTGCTGAGTTGATGCAGGTTCAATTTTTGAATCTTCATGATATTTCTGATGCTGCTGGGTTCTTCAATAGAACGTACATCGAAGCTAGCTGAGATCTGAACTCGTCCAATCTGAGATTCATGTCGTCATTAAACTGGGACTTCTTTTTCCACTGATCTTCATTGGCCATGGTTAAACTTCTTCAGAACGATCGTAGGAGGTGGGATCAAGGTGTCTCTGATACCAATTGTTAGGATTCAATTGAACTCGGAGAAGAAAATTGAAGAAAATACAGAGAGAAACTAGGGAATTTGATTGATAGAAAGCAAAAAGCTGTAACACGTTTACAATGACAAAACTTTCACATCCTCCTCAACGTTCCCCATTTCCAACTAACTTTGCCAACTCAGCATATGATGTCATCATAAGGATAATACGACATCATAATTACAAAAACGGAAATAATATTACAAAACTCAGAATTAGTAAATAAATACAAAATATGAAGTATCCTGACAGTTACCCTTAAAATTTATTTGATCAATTCGCCAGTTCATTCAAATTTGAGATTGTAACCAACCCATGGATGTGTCAGGATCTTTCCTTTTTAATTGTTTTCTATGTCAGGAGTTTTATTATATTATTTCCGTTTTTGTAATTATGATGTCACCTTATTTTTGTAATGACATCATATGATGAGTTGACAAAGTTAGTTGGAAATGAGGATTAAATAGGCATAAGAACGTAAAGAGGTGTGAAAGTTTTGTTCTGTAAACGTGTTCCTATCTTTTGCTTTCTATTAATCAATTTCCAAGTTTTTCCCTGTGTTTTTCTTTCATTTTCTTCTCCGATTCCGATTGATTCCTAACAATTGGTATCATAGACATCTCGATCCCACCTTTTTCGATCAAAAAAATGAAGAAATCTTACCATGGCCAGACGAAGATCAGTGGAAGAAGCAGAATCAGTTCAACGACAGCATCAACATCCGATTAAATGAGTTTTGAACACAGCTAGCTTCGATGTATGTCATGCTAAAGCAATCTCAGATACAGTAACTGAAGTATCAAGATGATTCAGAAGATGAGCCTTCATCAGCTCAACACTCAGCCTAGAAATCGACCAGAATCGAGCACCCTGCTAATGAGAAGCCACCCCGGTATGAATTTCTGAAGATCCTGATGATCAATTTCCCTTCCTTTGATGGGGTTGGCCCGTGTGAGTGGATTCAAAAGTGTGAAAGAGTATCTCATCATGCATGCCATCCCTGATGATCTTAAAATAAGGTTATTAGCTCTGCATCTCATAGGTGAAGCTGAATTGTTGTTAGGAGGTTGGAGATTGAGTAATCCCACCATGTCCATGTCCTGGGAATTTCTAAAGGAGGAAATCTATAATAGGTTTGATAAAGAGCCTATGGAAGCTATTGTGGATGAATTCCACCGATTAAATCAAATCAGAACTGTTAATGAATATGTAAAGAAATTTGAGTTTATGAGGACCCTCGTTAGTACATTTGATCCAGATCCGAATGAGAAATATTTTATTAATTGCTTTGTTGGGGATTGAAGTACGAAATTAAGAACACGGTGAGGCTAATGCACCCAAAACCCTTGACAGAAGCCTGAAAATCAGCAAGGGCACAAGAGTCTGTGTTAAATTCCATGGATAATAGGGTGGGAGAATCCAGATTATCTCCTCTGGCATCTAAGGCTGCTGATAAGCTCAAGCAACCAGTCATACCAAAACCAGTAGCACTTAATCAGAAAACCATCTCACTTGCTGAAATCCAAGAAATGAGGAATAATGGGCTATGTTTCAAGTGCAATGAGAAATACTTCCATGCGCATCAATGTACAATGAAGCAGATTAGTTTCATTCTAGCAGATGAAGAAGAAACTTATGGGGAAATTGTATCAGAGGCCATAGAAGATCCTACTTCTGTGCTTGCAGGGTGTGACACTAGTGAGATTTCCCAGTTGTCCTTCAACACTTTATCGGGCGGTACTAGCGTAACAATCGGGATTCAAAGGCTCTTAAAGAAAAGACCAATCAATATCTTGATTGATAGTGGAGCATCCCATACCTTCTTAGATATGCAAATTGCTAAGGAACTGCAATGGAATCAGCACCCCCAATGACGGTTACTGCTGCTGATGGGAGTAAGATGGTGAGTAATAGCAAGTGCCCAAACCTTCCTTGGGCGATGCAGGGCCATAGGTTCTCCCACGATGTCAGATTGCTTAAATTGTGGGGTGTGTGAAATGGTGCTAGGTGTGGATTGGACGAGGCCATGTCCTTAGATTGTAAAAAATGGAAATGATTTTTCACAAGGATGGGGAAGAGATCACTTTGAGGAGCCATAGGGAGCAGGCACAACTAAAAATTATGAGTGCACTTAGTACTGGAGCATGTGGTTTATTTGGATGTTTGAGAATCATGCAGGTTGAAGAGATGCATACAGATGCATCAGTGGAGAATGAGTTCTAAGGAGTAATTCAAGAGTATAAAGATGTTTTTGAACCACCTACATCATTGCCACCAGAAAGACCTTGGGAACACACCGTTACCTTGAAGGAGGAATCTGAACCTTTTAAACTTAAATCCCATAGATATCCTTTCCTTCAAAAAAGCAGAAGTGGAAAAGGTAATAGATGATATGTTGCAACAACAGATAATAAGGCCAAGTGACGGCCCTTATGCTTCCCCTATATTGCTGGTTAGAAATAAGGATAATACATGGAGGCTCAGTGTAGATTACACGAGATTAAATGATTTAACTGTTAAAGATAGCTACCCCATACCAATAATAGATGAATTGTTGGATGAGTTGGCACAAGCCAGATTCGCAAAGATTAACTTGAGGTCTAGTTTTCACCAGATTAGAATGAAGGAAGATGACATCTCTAAAACTGCTTTTGTCACCCATCATGGGCATTTTGAGTTTAGAGTTATGCCCTTTGGATTAACTAATGCCCCTGCCACATTTCAAAGGAGAATGAATGAGTTATTGAGGCCTTTTGTGAGAAAATTTGTTCTGGTTTTCTTTGATGATATTCTATCTACAGTCCTAATTTGGAGATACACAGCTGTTGGATCTTTTGAGAAAGAACAAAGTATTTGCTAAACTAAGCAAATGTTCAGTGGGAAAGAGGAGCATAGAATACCTGGGACACATAATACAGGAAAGAGTGGTTGTAGATCCACAGAAGCTCAAGGCAATGGAATCTTAGCCTATACCACAGAATATCACTGAACTAAGAGGATTCCTAGGTCTGACTGGATTCTACAGATGTTTTGTGAAGAACTATGGAGTTTTGGCTAAGCCTATAACTGATTTATTAATGAAAGATCGGTTTGGTTGGAATGAAAATGCTGAGCAGTCTTTCAAAAGCCTCAAAACAGCTATGTGCAGCTCACCAGTGCTAGTGTTGTCAGATTTTGAAGTCCCATTTTGTATGGAGACAGATGCATGTAATAATGGACTGGGGTCAGTCCTGCTTCAAAAGGGGAGGGCAGTATCCTATTTGAGTAGAGCATTCAATAGCAAGGAATTGGGACTTTTCCATATTTGAAAAGTAGTTATTGGCAGTGATAATGTCAGTTGCAAGATGGAAATACTATGTGCAAGGAAGGACTTTCACCATTAGAACAAATCAACAGAGTCTCAAATATCTGTTGGAACAGAGGGCATCCACATCATTACAACAAAAGGGAATCACAAAACTTCTTGGCCTTGATTTCAAGATTGAATATAAGAAAGGGAGAGAGAACATCATAGCTGATGCTTTGTCTAGGCAACCTCATGAAGAGTGGAGGTCTTGGCTGCCTCTAGCAGAGTTCTGGTACACTACCAATTATCATATAGCTCTCAAACTAACCGCATTTGAGGCATTATATTGTTACAAACCAACTTCCTTGCCACTAGGCAGTTTTGCATCTAATCGGTTTTCATCTGTGGATGAGTTTTTGAAGGCCAAGCAGAATCTGACCAAGCAATTAAAAGACCAATTGGAAATTGCTCAATCTAGAATGAAGTACTTTGAGGACAAGGAGTATGCTGTGGGGGATTGGGTATTCCCGTAGCTGCAACCATACATACAGACTTATTTGGCTGTGATGAGGAATTTGAAACTCTCTGCAAAATATTATTGGCTATATGAAATTGTTGAAAGGATTGGTCGAGTTGCTTACAGATTATTGCTCCCAGCAACTTGTAGGTTGCATCATGTGTTTCTTGTGTCAGTCTTAAAGAAGTACATTGGTGCCCAACGCACTCCTAGTTTGCTGCCCCCAATTACTACTAATGATGGGCAGATGATAGTTTTTCCAGAGAAAGTGCTAGAGATTCGAGCAGTCAAGAGAAACAATGTAGCAGCAGTGCAGTGGAAGGCTAAATGGATGAATCTTGATGAAGATCAAGCTTCTTGGGAAGATGCTAAAGACATTATAAAGAGGTTTCCCGCATTCAGAGTGATGCCTTGAGGACAAGGCTATGCTTAGGGGGAGAGTTGGTCAGGATCTTTCCTTTTTATATTTATTTTCTATTTCAGGAGTTTTATTATATTATTTCCGTTTTTGTAATTATGATGTCACCTTATCTTTGTAATGACATCATATGTTGAGCTGACAAAATTAGTTGGAAATGGGGATGAAATAGGCTTTTGGTGTATACAAGTATTTTTGTTGGAACGTTGATACATAACTAATGGGATGCTTAAAGTATCTCTATTACCTGATAAAAGGATCTTGTCCATATCGGTAGAAATGGTTTTTCCCTCGTGTTCGGCTATAGAAAGAGCCCCGGAATCTAGAGTTGTCTGTCGTTCCAACCCAGTTCCAACAATGCATCTCTCGGACCGAGCAAGAGGAACTGCTTGACGTTGCATATTCAAACTCATTAAAGCTCGATTAGCATCATTATGTTCGATAAAAGGAATGAGAGAAGCCCCAACAGAAAAATATTGGAAGGGAAAAATACTTCGAAGATGAACCTGTTCCCATGCAATAGTCAAGAATTCTTGACGGTATCGAGCCGGAACGGGAACGGCTTGTTCTTCCCGAATATCCCGATTCAAAGCCAAAGAATTTCCCACCCCTACCTTATAGTATTCATCTATACCCGGCGATAAATAAAGTATACGTACTACCGTTGATCTCTTAGAAATTTTATAAAACGGACTGTCTAGAGATCCCCAATTGACCAATCTTCGCATGAATTGATAAGGAACCAATAAGCCCAACATTAATTCCTTCCTATTTGCAAGTTTTGTACATGAAGAGAGGTGTGAAAGTTTTGTTATGTAAACGTGTTCCTACCTTTTGCTTTCTATCGATCAATTTCCAAGTTTTTTCTTGTGTTTTTCGTACATTTTCTTCTCCGATTCCGATTGATTCCTGACAGGATGTGATTTTATCACAAAGCGCACTTCGATTTTGATTTTTTATGACATTTTATATTTCAGAAGCTTGTAGGAGGTGTATATGAAAAGTGGGTTGAGATTAATTAATTGGTTATTAGTTTTGATTCCTTTTGCTCAAAAAAAAAAAAGTTTTGATTGCCTCATCCTTGTTCGAATGCCTCTTTGGGTTGGGTCACCACTTTGGGGAGGGGGAGGGAGTGTGGAGGAGGACAACGGTAATGGTTGGCTCTTTTATCTAAGAAATAATATACTACCTCTGTCCCAAATTAAGTGTCATCTTTTTAGTTTTCACACATATTAAGAAATGTAATTAATGTATTGTGTTTTTATACTACATTGACATACTTACCCCTAACAAATAATAAATTTTTGTTTTGGGATGTGAATTGAGTGCAATAAATAAATGTTTGACTTATGGTATCTTTGAAAAATAAACATTAAATGATGCATTGGTAATATAAAGTGACACTTTTTATGGGACAATTTTTTTCTAAAATATGGACACTTATTATGGGACGGAGGTAGTATTATGACATAAAATGCAAATGACATTATTGTTGGTGGAAATTCATGAAAGATTGTAAAATGATCCCAATGCATGACCTAGTGGTAAAATGTTTAAGTGCTTTAAAAAAACAGGTGGACCTTAAACTGGATTGTGGAGGTTCGAACTCCGTAAATATGCGACTTATTTTAGTTTTTTGGTATAATAGTAAACCTATGACTCTGAATCACTAGGTTAGGTTACCTGATTAATATATTCACTCATCATGTGGGACAGGGAGAATGATGACCCTCATGGTTAGGGTTTAACTATTTTTTTAAGAAATTTATAGAATGAATTTGTTGATAAGATGGCCTCTTCTCTACTGCCTACTTCATCAACCACCACCACCATTATCGCCGTTGGAATCCATGTCACTATTCACCTCCTCTTCCGGCTACACTCTGAAATCACCAATCTAAAAAATCCATCAAAATTCATGGAGCTTATGCCAAAATCTATAAATCTTGCCCATCAAAAATCCAATATTTGCTCTCATTATATTTATTGAACAAAGTGAATGCTCCCAGAAAAAAACACACACGCAAACAAACAAACAAAAAAAAAATAAAAAAAATAATAATAATTCTATCCTAGGCAAATCGCATAGCATCAAGTAACCAGAATTTTTTTTTAATTTATTTTTTTATTTTTTACCAGAAACGAAAGATTTCATTTAACAAACAAACAAATTACAACCGGACCAACATCGGAAAATAGCCGAAATAACTCCGGATCACCACCAGCCTAAAGTTGGACCACCACCATATGCAATGAAAAGATAAATAGACATGGAAGAATCCATGCCGACCAAATTCCGCCTCATCACAGAGGACTTGATTTGGTAAGATACTACGATAGTTAAACTTCTTGTTAACATACTTAAACAAGCTAAAAAACTAAAAATCCGGAACCGACTAATACCGACTGGATCCAGAACGACGACACAAACAGAACCATAATCAAAAACTACAAACAGAACCAAAATCTTCAAACCACTGCAGCAAGACATGGCCGGAAACAATCGATCTGGACTCCGAATCAGATCCACATGCAATTCGACTCTAAGAGGCCAAGCTCGAAGGAAATGGCTCCAGCACCCCAAAATTAGTCCAGCCCAGCCAAATACAACCATAGCCGGAAACATCGCCTTGACGTCCCTTTGAACGAAGAAAACACACCACCCATCTGAAGTCCCTCTTCTCCACCACAATCTGCCAGAAGCTTCATCCTCAAGCGCACCGCCACCATCACCAGAAGTGGAGCAATCCAACCGGGCAGCCCAGAAAAGGAGAAAAGGTTCTTGCCGGAAAGGAAACGGCGGCATCCATCTCCGACGACCAAAATTCCCATCAAATAGAAGCATGCATAGAGCAGATCTCCTTACCCAAAAAGATGGGAAGGGAGTAAAGGCAATGAAACTACAAGACTAGGAAAGAATAAAACGAGAAGCCTAAAAGAAATCGCAGGGAAAATCCGGCACCGGCGCCTCTCGGCGGCCGGCGCCGGAGAGGGGTGAGCAGCAAGGGAGAAAAGTTATTTAAGTTAGAGAGAAGTGAGAGCTTTTATTTTTGAGAGAGAAGTTAGCAACCGGAAAATTCACTTCTTGAAAAATCATATACAAAATAATAAACATGTACCAGATATGAGATTTTATTAATTTTCTTCTTCTAATTTTTTGATATAACCGTAGGTTAAACCCGTCGATCAGATGTTGCTGACGCCGAACCTCCATAATTTGGACTTCTAAGGGTTGCACCGCCGCGTCGGTAAAAATCGCCACCGCGACATGTGCAGTGAATCCTATTTCTGGGTTACATATTAGGATTCTGGATATTACCGGTGAATTACAACGAAGTTAAACATGCAGGTTAATTACATGCTAAAACATGCTAAACGACCATAGTAAAGACATGAAAGAACGTTCAAAGCTTAATACCTTTAACAATGAAGGCCTAACTTGATCAACTCAAGCTAGTTGATGACTTGGGAGAAGAAGGGAACCAAAAGAAACTCACAAAAGAATCAAAAGAACTTTATTCATATAATCTTTGAATTAATATGAGTACATCCAAGAATAATAAAAAAGATGAAGATGATACATAACAATAGATTGCTACAAGCCATAGCTGGTCTCGTAAGACGGTGATATGCATCCCATCTCCTGCCGCGGCTAGGCCAATTTTCCAGGTTTTCAGTGAATTCTCTTCCTGAACCTCTTTTTTCAAGCCCACTACTTAATCTTCTTCCTTAATCCACTATATCATTACTCCTAGAATTAGCATTGCCTGAAAATCATGCAAAAAGAAGAAAAACAATACCGATTTCAAAGGGTAATACATACAAATGCAGAATCATAACCCAAGAACAACTCACTAAGAAACTGACACATAAATCTTACAATAATTGGACCGTTTCTCATCAAATGAGCATAATTCAGGGGTAAACCGGATATGAATATAGCACTAAATTGACCGCCATCAATTTCCTACCCCGAGAATGTGGTTTTTGGTTGTAGGTTGACTTCGAGATTGCTCCAGAGGGATTTCCTGAAGTTAGTTGTTGTTGAAGTTTATCTTTCCTTTGGATATCTTGTATTATTGGTATAAAATCTTCCTTATCTCTGTAATAGGTTGAAATAGTGGTTTGTTTAGGTTGTAATAAAGTGTAGTATCAGTAGAATGAGGTTTCGATCACTGTGTATTGGACTATTAGTCTCTGTGATTTTGTTTCAGTTGCAGCTTCTGTTGCTTTTCGATCGTGTATTAGACTATTAGTCTATGGGATGTTGTTTTAGTTGCATCTTCTGTTGCTTTTTGATCGTTTGTAGAAATATTTTAGCTTCCCGAGTCTATCCTTTGTTTCCCGCTTTATACTCTGATGTGATGAGTCAGGCTTACGTATATAATTGATTTATTGTAATAATATACATGCCGAACGTTTTTTTCTAGTTAAAGACTCGGTATCCAGAACATTAGCGTCACACTAAAACTTGATTTTTTTAAGAGTGTACATGTACAACAGTTTTGCCATAACTAATGACCCAATACACTTTTACACGTTTGATTATGTTGATCCTAGATCATAATAAAATGTGAAAATGTATGTTGTCTCACTCGCTGTGACACATTCGTTACGACATTAACTGTTGGAATTTTAAGGAGATTTTAGCTCAAACCGGGTCTAAGTGTAACTGTGTAAGTGGCGAACAATCTACTTCAGACTCGATTTTTATCGACTTACGGAATGAATTTCCGAAAGCTAAAAACAGTTTTGGAGACTACTAAGATAGTAGTTGTTGTTAGGCTTTTGAATCACTCGATTCCGATATCGGGTGAATGATAAATTAATGCCTAAATGTAGAGTAAAATATGTTGGCTAAATGTAAAGTGTTAAAGGAATATTTATTTGTCCCATAAGAAGTAGTGTGACACTTAGAGGCAAGCCCCAAAGGGCGAGAGAATTTTATAAAGGAGGGAAGACATGTATGCTTGTTGGTTCAGAACCCACACGTGCGCCACGCCGCCCTTCGGCTTGCCCGGTTCGGGCTCGGTCCTAATAATAACTTTTTGGGCCAGCTCAACAAGTATAATCATGGATCAAAGCATTACATTTGTTCGGTTCGATGTAGTTCTAACTTGAACTGTTGCAACCAGAAAACTGAAAACAACTTCAACAACTGCTTCAACACAAACAATGTATCTGTTCTGAAGCAAATGTTTCGAAAAGGCTGCTCACGAAAACCAAAATATATGCTTCTCTTCAAAATGCAACCCACCCTGCCTATATAAAGAAACAATCCTGAATGAAATTAGACTTCACATACACAAACTCAGCCGGAAAAAAAACACAAACACTTGCATATGTAATTTTATAAAGGAGGAAAGACATAGATGCTTGTTGTTTCAGAACCCACATGCGCACGTTGCCGCCCTCCGGTTGGCCCGGTTCGGGTTCGGCCTTAGTATTAACTTTTTGGGCCAGCTCAACAAGTATAATCATGAATCAAAGCATTACATCTGTTCGGTTCGATGTAGTTCTAACTCGAACTGTTGCAGCCAGAAAACTGAAAATTGCTTCAACACAGTCAATGTATCTGTTCTAAAGCAACTGTTTTCGAAGGGCAAGAGAATTTTATAAAGGAGGGAAGACATGTATGCTTGTTGGTTCAAAACCCGCACGCGCGCCATGCCGCTCTTCGGCTGGCCTGGTTCGGGCTCGGTCCTGATAATAACTTTTTGGGCCAGCTCAACAAGTATAATCATGGATCAAAGCATTACATTTGTTCGGTTCGATGTAGTTCTAACTTGAACTGTTGCAACCAGAAAACTGAAAACTGCTTCAACACTTGCTTTAACACAAACAATGTATCTGTTCTGAAGCAAATGTTTTCGAAAAGGTCCCTCACGAAAACCAGCATATATGCTTCTCTTCAAAATGCAACCCACTCTGCCTATATAAAGAAACAATCCGGAATGAAATCAGACTTCACATACACAAACTCTGCCGGAAAAAGAAAACACAAACACTTGCATACATAATTTTATAAAGGAGGGAAGACATAAATGCTTGTTGTTTCAGAACGCTTCTCTTCAAAATGCAACCCACTCTGCCTATATAAAGAAACAATCCTGAATGCAATTAGACTTCACATACACAAACTTTGCCGAAATAGAAACACAAACACTTACATACAGTCAGAGATATACAAAGGCCTTATCAGTTCGCTGCTTTCCTAACTCATTCAATTGCAGAATCCGGAAACGTAGACTGCTGCATCTTGGAAGACGTATTGCCATATCCCTGTGCATATAGTCGGACAATAATATCTTAAGGACAAAATAATTCTAAACTCGTCTCAGTCTGAATAAATTGCTTTCTGCATTTTCATTTATATATGCTGCGGTATATGAACACGTGAATAGAATTATTTCATGTTATGTGTTCACCTATCTTTACAATCTGTTTCTGTTTATCTTATACACTTTTCCAGAAATAGCAAACCAGTACATACTTTCTAATAGCAATAAATTTTTTATTTTTTTTTCGGAATAATAACCTTCAACTTATTAATGCATACGTCACCTTGAAATCATGTAGCAACAAAAACGAACATGCCATTGATGGAAGACGTAATTTTACAACACGTACCTTCAAGCCATGTGGATACAGTACTTCCATAAAAAGTAAACAAAATTCGAAACCTGTTTCACTTAAGAGTTGATCAAAACCACAAATTTGCAAAAGTAGCATAATTACGTGGGCTAGTAATTATCATCAAGGATATAATTCTTTTTAGAATCTGCACTTTTGGATATAAAAGTTTTTATTCTTTGCGGAATATTACACCGACGTTAGTTATTAGTTATGTCATATCAATGTACTTTAGTTTTTATTGATAATTATATATCCTATAAAAAAAATTCCTACTAATAAGTGATATGCTGCCTCCGTCTCTAAATATAAATGCGTATGGGTTTTTTTTTTATACAGATTAAGAAATTTAGTAAATTGTCATGTATCATTTTTTGATTAAAAAATCTAACATGACCTTTCATTATTATTAATGCGAAGTATTGAATCATTAATGAGTGTATATAAACGCATCAGAATTTCTAAAATAATATAATTTATAAAAAGAATCTGTATTTTATGTACTACATTTAGTGTGAAATTTACAGATTATTTTTTAAAGAGTTAAATGTAGTCTATAGTACAAATGATATTTAGTAAATCTTCATGATTTAATTAAATATCATTTTTAGAGATTTATCTTGTTTTACGGTCTACTGCAAGTGCTCGTAGAATGATAACGGTCATATCGTTGTGAAATTACTTTTACATATATATATATATATATATATATATATATAAAATTTATTTTTTATGTTTTACACAACCATAAAGGTGTGAGTTGAACATGACACATTAAATGTTGCTTATTATTCTTTTTTTTTTTGACAACATGTTGCTCATTATTCATGCAATTAACAAAAAATTTATTCATTTTTATGTGACACTATATGCATTCCCTTAATTAAGAATTTTTTTAAAAACTTCTAAATAAGCTTTTATAGTTTTTCTCATTTTAGATTTTTTTCAAATTAGAATGAAAGCTTAAAATTAAGAAAGTATTTTTATAACCAAGGATTTTTTTAATTTTTTTTAGTTTTTTTTAAAATAATTTTTGTGCGTTAAAACCCAAATTTTTTGTCATAGGCTTTTGATTATATATATATATATATATATATATATATTAAATTTTTTTTAAATTTTTTTTTCTTAAAACCCCGTAGTATCTAGGCGTAAATTTGGATCGTAATTCGGAGTTCGGTCGAATTACTCATAGAGCCTTATTCTTACTCAAGATTAGATTTAACCAAATAGTAAAATTCATTGCACCTTAATGCATGACGATCAGAGTGATTAATCGCAATATAATTAAAAAAAAAAAAAAAATCCCCTTTCTGAATATTAAGAAAAAAAGATTTTGATCAATTATTTAACAAAGTACTATACTTATCATATCGATCAGATCGAGTCCCACCAGGAAAGGGAATGCAGAATGCTATTCGTATCATTAAGATGTGATTTTGCTACTGTCAAAACAGAAAAGTCACAGCTCACATTTGTTATCATCATTTGTTTTTTTTTTCTAAAAAAAATAAAAATCTGAACAACCGTAATGCTTTTTGGGGGATGAGTTGTTAGTTTCCTGTGTGCATGCATCATTTTATTTTATTTTTTGGTTTTGAATCAGATAATGACAAGCGTGTTAACATTTCTTTCTTCAAGTAATGATACACTCACGACACCTAAGTGTTGTGTCATAATTAGTGAGTCATTGGTTTTAACATGACGGTTGTAACCGTAATATTACTCGAAGCAGGGATGGATCTGGAAATTTATTTCAGTGAGATCACCGGTGTCAAAAACTATATTTTTATGCTGAAAATTTGTTTCAGTGTGATCACCGGTGCCTAAAACTGTATTTTTTAAAAACAAAACTACATCGTTTCTCCCGGATTTCAATAGGATCACGTGACCCCATCCCAACACATAGATCCGAACCTGACTCGATGCAAGAAATGTTAACAAACTTGTCATGTAGATGCATGATGATAAACGATATATATATATATAAAACCGTTGTGTCATTGGTCGTGACACAATGCTTAATATTGCTCTCTTTTCTTCCTTCTTGCCATACTACGTACCTGAAAAGTCTCACCTCTTTAGTGTAATAGCCTGCCCGGCCACCCACATATAAATATGAGATATAAATGTCTTTGGACACGTGGGGCCATATCTAGACTCCATAGATAGAGACGAAACTGAAACAAGTCCTGGCAAGGACGCTACTCCCTTATAAGTGGGAGAATGAAAAGTCTCATATCTGTAAGGTCATGTCCTAATGATGACGTCAGTCCCTTATAAGATGAGTATTTATGTTTTATTTAGCACTATCAGACCTGGGGTCCGGGGAGTTACACCACCTTATAAACGTTATAAATACTCATCCTATAACTCTTCATTACCCCAACTTGTCTTCTCATTAATTGCCACCCTTGTGTTTACACTAAAAAAAATTGAGAATTAAGATAGAATAGTATCAAAAAAAAGAAATGGAGAATAAGAATAACAAGGTTAACATGAAAGAGAGTGGTACGAAAAATGGCCCATCTTCTTTACACGTTGAATCTCAACCTCAACAGGGGGGCAAAACTCCGTTCAAAAACTTGATAATGGTGGCAGCCATAGCCGCCGGAATACAATTCGGGTGGGCTTTGCAGCTGTCTCTGCTCACACCATACGTTCAACTTCTCGGGATATCACACAAACTGGCTCCGATTATTTGGCTTTGTGGGCCGATTTCTGGGTTGTTTGTACAACCTTTAGTGGGATACTATAGTGATAACTGTACCTCTCGGTACGGCCGGCGGCGACCATTTATCGCCGCCGGTGTCGGCCTGGTTGCCATTGCTGTGTTCCTTATCGGTTTTGCAGCTGATATTGGTCATGCAGCTGGTGACCCTCTTGGTAAAGGAATAACTAAACCCCGTGCTATTGCTGTCTTCATTGCTGGCTTTGCAGTTCTTGACGTTGCCAACAACGCGTTACAGGTAATTTAAAACTTATGTTGCTATATATATATATATACATATATATACGTATGCAATTTCGTTATCTTGTTTGTTGATCATATATTAATTATATAATCAAAAAGAAAGAAAAATAATCCTTATGTCTGTTGACGTTTTTGGTCTCCATTCTGGATGAAAAGCGTCATGTAGCTTAATTCATTGCTAAATTTAGACATCTAAAAGGGTACTTTATATATATATATATATATATATATATATATATATATATATATATATATATATATATATATATATATATATATATATATATTGTGGCCAATTGAAATTTCATGATACAATAAAAAATATGAAACACGAGATCTGATCTCGTACGGTACTAGACCGTCCGGTGATGCTCAAAACGAAGTCATAAATGTGCTAAACACTTGCACCGGACACCGGACGGTCCAATACTATATATTGAGGCATATAAAATGTTAATTATTTACGTCATCATTAGCTTAAGTTTTTAGGAGATATGGTTTCAACAAATACCGTATGGGATCTGCCGGCTATGAAACATAATTTCACGTTTTATCACTCTCAAATTAATAAACACAAAAACAACAACAACAACTTGAATCCACGTATAGTCATAACTTTAGGATAATACCAATTTTGGTCTTATACGTGTCTAATTTTGCAATTTTGGTATCATAACTCTCAATTTCAAAACACGTCTAATGAAACAAGAATTATTAAATTAAGACCGTATGTATTCTCTCAAAAAAAAGATCGTATGTATTAGAATTGGTAAAAAAATTAGTTATTTTAAGGTATAAGACAAAAATTACTACATTAAAATCGTAAAATTAGAATTGTATGAGACTAAAATTATTATTATCCTAAAGTTATGGAACAATTTTTTTGTTTTTTTTTAAATTTTTTTAGTTATAGAACAAATTTTGCTACATTAGAATCGAATTTCTCTATAAAAAATTTCGTATTAAAACCAAAATTGATATCGGCTTAAAGTTATGAGACAAATTTTACGATCTTCGAAACATAAAAATCATGTTTAAATATTTTCCCTTTACAAATTTTAGTTTGATTTCACTTTGCTAGTGCTACTATAGTACCATGAGATTGATAGCATAATATACCTACTTTAATGATAGCCATCATCTTTCCACTTAAAATTTGTTCACACTTCCAAAAAATTAAAAAATTAAAAAAATTGTTCACGTGAAAAGAATATAGATTCGAAACATGATGATAAAGGATAATAATATGTGTATCCCAAAAATCTATATAAAATTTACATCGAACATCATCTTGTACACGGTTGTATGTGAGTGTTTATCTGTTTTTAAATCTTTTTTGAAAATAAAAATATAAATTATGAGATGATCGATTATGTGTAAACTTTAAAATGTACACCGTACATGTATCATTGTCCGATGATAAATAGTGTTGTAACTAGAATATGACTAATGATAGAGCCATAACCATTCGGCCACAAGTCTGCAACGGGTGACACAAACACTTTTTTCACTTTTGATGATGTAGGACCCAATTATCATAATTAATATAAACTAATCGTGATCAAAAGTGGAAAAAGAGGTTGTGCTACCTGTCGACGGTCATGCCTCCATTGGTTTGGAGACACTGTGTGGTTCGATTTGAACGATATAGTGTCTCTACACCAATGGAGTCACAATGTAAAAAGTTTTCCTTCCATTGGGAAATTTTTGTGTGGTGACTCCATTAGTATGGAGAGACTGTGTCGTTCGCTCTGAACCACATAGCTTCATTCCACAATAAAATTATGTGGTTCAGATTGAACCAGACAGTGTCTCAACACCAATGGAGTTGTAGAATATTGCTTTTCCACTACTTTTTAAAACATTGGATACTGAAATTTGTGCAGGGACCATGTAGAGCTCTTTTGTCAGATCTGTCAGAAGGGGATGCAAAGAAAACTAGAATGTCATATGCAGGATTTTCATTCTTCATGGCAGTAGGCAATGTGTTAGGGTATGGAGCTGGTGCATACAATAACCTCTACCATATCTTCCCTTTCACAAAAACACCAGCTTGTGATATTTACTGTGCAAATCTCAAAACATGTTTCATTATCTCAATAGCCCTTTTGATTTCTCTGACCATATTAGCCGTAACCTTTGTCCACGAAAACCCCCATTCGATCGACGTGGACATGAGTAGTAACAAAAAGACATCGAAACTGCCGTTTTTCGGCGAGATGTTCGGTGCACTAAAGGACTTGCCAAAACCCATGAGGATCCTTCTCTTGGTGACGTGTCTGAACTGGATTGGTTGGTTCCCGTTCATCCTATTCGATACGGATTGGACCGGAAGGGAGGTGTATGGGGGTTCTGTGGGGACCCAACTATATAATGATGGGGTGCACATGGGTTCACTTGGGCTGGTGTTAAACTCTGTGGTTTTGGGGTTTACATCATTGAGTGTGGAGTATTTGAGCAAAAAAATTGGAGGGGCGAAAAGGCTTTGGGGTGTTATTAACTTTTTACTTGCTGTTTGCCTGGCGTTAACGGTGCCGGTTAGTAAACTTGCTAATTCTACAAGAAAAGGCAATGGGAGACCGAGCACCGGTGTCAAGGCCAGCGCCCTAGCGATATTTTCCGTTCTCGGGATCCCGCTCTCTGTAAGTGTGTTATTCCCTCCGTTCCTATTTAACATCTTATTTCTCTTATTTTAATTAACTTCATTCATTGCACGAAAATGTGTACGTACGTTAATAATAATATATAACTTAGAAAAACTATAAATTTAAATCATAATACTATTTTTTTTGGCTTAATTTGGGTTAACCGTGTCAAACCTTAAAAAAATAATAACAAAAGAAATATAATTAGATATTAATTCCTTTCGTTGAGGTAATTCTAAGCCAATACCGCTGACAGTTAACAAAGTTTATTGCTGAAAAGTATATGTTAGATAGGAGCTCGAATTTAAACAATTGATGAAAATCGATAACAAAAAAAAATGTTATTATTCAAATCATGAAAAATATATTTTTTGATTAAATTATAAAAAAAAAATATTATGTCTGCATGATTGCGTAATCGAACGCAATAGAGAAGTTCTTTGTGCCACCTTAAAAAAAAAAGGAATATTTAGTGTGGGATAGAGATTTCACGCATAGAACAAAAGCACAAAATTACCCTTGTCATATTTCACGATTTCAATTCCACTATTAAATAAATACATTAAAAATAATCCATTAAAACTTTTTATTATCATACAAATCCAGTAGTAAATAAATCAAAAAACAGAAGAAGGGTATGCATAATCGTTCAGTGGAATGACAATTTGTAATTTTTCATCGTTTTTCAATTCCACTGAACTAAATACCAATTAATACATAATTTTATACTTTTTAACATTTGTCCATCATTCAAATTATTAAAAATATCTTTTTATATTAAATTATAAAAAAAAAATTATGTCTACATGATTGCATAATCGATGTATAGAAGTTTCTAGTGCCACCTTTCAAAAAAAAAAAAAAAAAAAAAAAAAAAAAAGAAAAAAAAAGAAAAGAAAAAAAGAAAGAATTACGTGCATCTAAGACCCATGTGAGGGAGAGATTTCACGCGTAAGGTTGGTAGATATTTTCTTTTAGTGTGACATTTGAAGTCGGTTATGAAACACTCAAAAGTAAAGTAGGAGACAAGTTTGTGTTCCTGCAGTAACCGTATGGTGGGGTCCACCACTTTGAAGAATATTGCTTTATCCCAAATAAGTACAAAATCCTGTTATCATACATAGAATATGGTACGTAGAACATTTCAATTTTTCTAGAAATACTTGTGTGCTGCTGTATCTACATATGTGGAATCATGATATGGTTCAATATAAACAACACAGTTTCATTCTGTATTTAAAGTGTGCGGTTCTGATCGTTTCATCCGTCACTTCATCTGAATATCCCCTCACCACACACGTATTTCCCTAATTTTTCAAAACATTATTATACTACATCAATTCCCTTAATTACAGTACTTCTATGTTTTTAACAAAAAAAAATTATATTACTATTAAAATCAAAAAAATTAATTATACTTGTATTTTTACAACAAAAAAAAAAAGAAAAAAAGTTTATTTTTAATGTTGGTCATTTTAGAATGCTGAGAAAATTAACATTTATTACATTTTTCCATTATAATTTTTTAAACTTCACATATTTATTGTATCCATTATACTCAAATGGTAATTTAGACTTTATTATCTAAATTAATTATATGTACGTTCATTTTTTTTAATATGTGTGAAAACTTTACACGACTATTATTTACGATGGAGGTGATACTATCGTTGATTATTGTGTGACTTAAATAAATAAGGATTAGCGATAATACATGACTTATAATGACTGGAAAATAAGTAAAAACAATGGTTATACTACAATAGAAGAAATGAACTATTATTCAAACCATAAGATCCAATAATTATTATTATTATTATTATTATTATTTTTTTTTTTAATAAGACAATAAGATCCACTTTAATAAGCGATTTATGATTGCTATTCAGTTCACTTCAGCTATCTTTTGTAGATGGGACAACTCGTGTAAATTCCAGTTGTTGTTCAACTAAAGAAAATCCACTTTATATCAAAACTTTAACCGGAAAATGCATGCGTGGCCGGTGGAGGATATATACCATTCGCTTTTGCGCTTCTGGAAGTGTGTAAACATGTGAAATTTGTCCAAATGTAAAGAAAATTTCTTGCAAAGCAAATTGATCCAGAAAAAACTGAGAGTTTGAATTTCTCCGAGCACATCATCTTCAGAAGCAAGCTTTGAGTTGAAGAAGAGATTGTTCCTTATTTTTCATAAGCCTCAACACGTGATTTTTATGATAGCATCCCATACCTTTGAATAATTAATTTGTTTCATGCACAATGGTAGAAACGGTCTTCAATCCAAAGTTGTAGGTAATGGAAGACGCTACCAAGAAAAAAAACTATGTTCCAAGTCTGTGTCACAAAAGGACATCGTAGGAATAGATGGGTTTCGTCCTCCCAATTCAACACACAAGACGTGCAAACTAAGCTAAAAGACTGGATTCACTACATATTGTGAAGAAGTGTACATACACTCGTGACTCCAAAACTTTTGATTTGGACGTAAAATAAGATAAACCTAAACTAACCAATAGTTGTAGTTAATGAAAGACGCTACCGGGGCCGGCCCTGACATATGTTGTGCTTAAGGCCAAGACCTCGAATTAGGCCTTTTAGTTGATGTTGTTTTTATTTTTTGAAAAATATACTTATCACGTTTTTAACATCCGTAAATACAAATTCAATTTATTGATAGCCTCAAAACATACATACAAAGTAGTCTTTTGGGCCAAATAAATTTTTTTATTGGGATATTTTGTTAGATATTTTTTTCATGAATATTTTTTGTAATTTCATGCATACGAGTTGCCGAACGAAATAATGTTATCGCAAGGAAACAGGGTTCGACCTGATATATGTGGGAGTAAAAAAAATTTGGGCCTTTATCAAAAAAAAAAAAAATATTATATTAGGTTGGATCGGATTGGAATCTACACAGATTTTTTTTTCTTTTACCGAAACATGTACCGTTGCGCCCTCCCGGCACCATTGGGCTTAAGACCGCGGTCTCTCTGGCCTCACTATAGGGCCGGCCCTAGACACTAACAAGAAAAAAACTTTGTTCCAAGTCCTTGCCGCAAAAGGACATCGTAGGAATATAGATGAGTTTCGTCCTCCCGATCAGGGGCGGACCCACCCTATGCCCGGGGTGGTCTCAAGCCCCCCCATATGGTCCCAAGCACCCCCCCCCCCCCCCCCCCCCAAATTTTTATTATTGTAGTAGTAGTGTTAATATTAGTATGTTATGTGTCTTTTTCTTGAACAAAAGACTTATATCCTAGTGGTTTAAGAACAAACCTTTTTAAGTCTCCATAATTCTAGGTTGTAAGTTCAAATCCCACTACCAACATTTTCTCCCCAGATTTTTTTAGCTTTGCAGTTTATATACCAAGACCACCCCGAAAATTTTTCCTGGTTCCGCCACTGCTCCCGATCCAACCCACAAGACGTGCAAACAAAGCTAGAAGACTGGATTCACTACATATTGTGAAGAAGTGTACATACACTCGACAGCTTTTGATTTGGACGTAAAATAAGAAAAACATAAACTAACCGATAATTTTTATTTTTTTAGGTTAAATGCAGTTTTTTTTTTTAGCTCTCGCAATTCCTTTAAAATACTATTAGTCATTGATCAATAGATGATTCTGAATCCTTTTGCAGGTTACTTACAGTATCCCGTTTGCTCTTGCTTCAATATTTTCCACTGATTCTGGCTCAGGACAAGGTATGAATATATATATATATATATCTCTAAGGATTATAATTATATATTTTCCACTGATATATATATGAAAAGTGTATACTAAGAATTAGTACATTTATTTATTTATTTAATTTTTTTTTTTTCAGGTCTCTCATTAGGAGTTCTAAATCTCTCAATAGTTATTCCACAGGTAAATTTTGATAATAAATTTCTGCTGCTTTCATGATATTTTGCTTGACGACTTTCGTTCCCTTCCTCGGTAATGCTATTGCTGAAAGTGGGTCCTGGATCCTAAAATCGACTTCTCGCGTAATCAATTCTGAATCGAACTTGAAAAAAATCCGAATTTGGGCTCAAGAACCGAATTTAACTAGGTCGATTATGTGAAAACGGTGTGATGCACCGATAGGTGGGGTGTAGCAGTAGAACGAACGGGTGAGGTGCAAATAAAATCGATTATTACGTACACATAAATGTTCCACAAAACCACCACCGAAAGTGTAAATATATGGCCAAAATATTTCATCCTTATTTCCCTTTATAGATTGGGAATGATATATGTGACCACAAATCCTAGCTTTTGGCACATTAAGTTGAATATTCATCCCATATTAAAAACTACATGAATAATAATGATAATGAAATAGTTATTGTCATTTGTTAAAGATCAAACGCTTACCGTTCTACTAAAACCAATTGATGTTAGTAAATGCGCTACTATATTTCATTATATATTTCAACACGTCCCCTCAAGTGTGGACCATTATCAAGACTATGCTAATTAGGCACACAACAAGCATAAGCCAACTAGGCCTGACCAACACTTACACATTATAAATGGGGGTAAATATTGTTAATACCAGGGTTCGATCTCTTGACATCTGACTCTGATACCATGTTAGAGGTCACGGGATTGAACCCTGGTTGAAACATTATTTAAAAAAAATTGTGCAAGTGTTGGGAGAAATTGCCCACATTTGAGGGGGGTGTTGGGAGAGATTACCCACACTCTTGAATGAAAAATTGTGCAATTGTGGGGAGAGATTGCCCACACTTGAAGGGGGGGGGGGGTGTTGGGAGGGATTCCCACAGTTTTGAAGGTATAAAGAAATATGGTAGCGTCTTTACTACCACCAATTGGTTTTAGTAGAACGGTAAGCGTTTGATCTTTATCATCATTCATTTTTTTCACCTATTTTAGAAGTAATTCTTGACTTGGAACTTATTTGTACTAATTTGTGACATTAAATATATATATAATACAGATGGTGGTATCACTTACTGCTGGGCAGTGGGATGCATTATTTGGAGGTGGGAATTTGCCAGCATTTGTTGTAGGTGCAATTTCAGCTGCTTTAAGTGGTATACTTGCACTTACTTTACTACCCTCTCCACCAACTGATCAACTATTGAAGACTAATAAGACTATTGCTGCTGGATTTCACTGAATTAAACTAGTAATTATATATTGTATTATGAATTTAACCCTATCTGGAGGGTTTGTTTTTGTTTTTGTTTTTTTTTTTTTTTTGGCTTCCCTAGCTTTGTTCCACTGCCTTTTATCAGTTAGCAAAGTACAACTACTGAATGTCATCCATAAAATAGTACTGCTATGATCAAGGATAAAATCCTATAAATGGTCACCTGTGTAGTTGTATAGTAGTTACAGTCCCCCCCCTTCTTTTTAATGTCTGAAAATTCAAAAAAATAAGGTATTTGTTGTAAAACCAATAAAAGAATTAAGAGAAAAAGACAGAAGGAACTAGTAAAATAGAACGCCGTGCAAAGCATGACTATGGTCCATGTTATATGATCCGACTTATCATCCGTTTCGAAATAACTGAGTCAGTTATCAAAAATATTTGTATAAAAATAACTGAGACAGTTACATTTTTAATACAATATTTATTGTGTTTTTCCTACACCTATCCCTTATTTATTGAAAACTGAAAGAATAAATACAATATTGTATTAATTGTAGACTAAGTGTTGTTTTAGTTATTTTGGCATTAAAATTAAAGTATTAACTCACATCCTTAATATGCGTGTTTTCGACAATTGCCTCGGTTATTCGGAATGTAGGGACTACACAAATTTTATTATGGTCCAGGACCAAATCCTACTTGATGTGTCCAACCAGTAGGATTTAAGAGATTTCTGTTGGACCCAATGTATTAAAACAAGTATACAATCATGTTTTCTTAGAATGTGATGACATGATGGTCCAAAAAATTGGTCAAGGACCACCATATATAAAATTGCTGAGAATCAATTATATAAGAGGATGTGGTGTGAATGTTGCATATGCATACCTTATTAATAAAACACACAACATATGATAGTTGATATATATGAATAGTCATTTTTTTAGGGTACTAATAGTCATTTCATCCCTTAAAAAATACACTATATATTACGGTCATTTGCAAAAATTGCTTCAGTGACATTCAACCACTAGCATTATGATTTCCTTATCAGTGTGATACAAAAGACAGGTTTAACAAAACACCAAACATGATACTAGTAACCATTCGTCTTCATTGTATCAAATTTAAAAACAAAAACTAATGGCTTCTAATATTCTACTGACCAAATGTAACGTCTCGTTTCCGGATATCGAGTCCTTATTCGGAAAATATCGTTCGACACGTGACGATGCTTGATTCCGTCCAGTAACCGGTGTGGGTCAATTCCTTCTATGTGATAACGACCGATACCCTAGAAACCCTAAATTATCGTAAAGAGGTGAGATATTTGGTGTGTTCGGACTGAGCTCTCAGAATATTTCTGGGAGTTGCCTACGTATCCAATAATCAAATTGGAATCAAGTCATCCGTAGTTCTTAGGGTCGTTTATATAGATCATCTCTCGCCCTCTTACTTGGTGGGCAAGGATTATAATTAAATATTAATCCCTAAGGATAAATATGACTCAATCCCCCAAATAAGAGATAATTATGAGCATAATTAATGTCAAGATTAGAGCCTTTATGACTAAGGATTCTTTCCATATATGTTTATCCCACACGTGGAATAACAGCGGAGCTGTTCGGAAGGTTACCCGTTCAGCCCCGAAAACCCACACGTCCGAACTGGGCAGCTCCTCTTCGCCAGTCCTTTACCGTCCTGCGGCGGCCGGAGGAGGAGCTCGGACCGGTCTCCCGTGGTAGACGATCCGCCCTCTCGTTCGGCCATTAGGGCCTTTGGCCCTTAAAACCTTAACCTCAAGGGGTGGTAACTTATTAAGCACCCCTAAAGGTGACACGTGGCATAATCCGGGTCGAGTATCATCATAAGCCCCCCAGATATGACTTGACTTCTTTAGTCGGTCAGATCTGCTCGGTTTGGCGGTTCGTCGGACACTTGCCCGATCACGCGTTTCAAATTGATAGTGCCAGCTGGTGGCCTATTTAATAGATAATCATTACATATGCAGTTTGCGAGGCGCTTTTCACTCTTCTCTATAACTGACGTCGCTTGAGTGTCAGGAGAGAGGTTATAAACCCGTCCCCTCACATCAGACCCTCTCTCTTCCTTCAGTCGCTATTAATTTGAGATCTCTTCTCCGGACTCCCTGCATTTCCAAGTAAGTTTCCAACTCTTATTGCTTTTGTTCTTTTATATTTCTTCTTCTCCCCTACTTTTCCCGGTTTATGAGGGCTAGTACGCCTCAGCGGCTCCATTGATAGAGAATTTGAGTCCCATTACGAATCGAAAACGAGGTCACTCGGCCTTTCATCCAGTTTGGTGGCCCAATAGATGTTTACGCGCTGAACACTATTGTCGCTCGCATAAATTCCGAGCAGATCGTCACAGATCAACCCTCATCTGGGTCTAGATACTACTCCGCCTTTGGCTTTACCTCCTTAAATCAGTGCCTCAGAGCCCATATGACTGCCAGAACTGCTATAGGTGCTTTCGGTGTTAGGTCTAAGCTAACCCAGGATGGACTCTTGCAAATTTGTAACCGGTATGGCATAGACATGGATCACTATGCCCCCCAGTTACCAGGGGGTTCCCATCTCTATGCCCATCAGCCCCCAGAGGGATATTGCACAGTGTACAAGGATCAGTTCGTCTGCGGCCTTAGAGTTCCCTTCTGTCCGGCATTCTTGGCCGTACTGAGGCATTACCAACTGGGATCTGCGCAGATCGCCCCTAACGGAGTTAGGGCAATCATTGGTTCTGCGATTTTCTTCCGCTTAGCAGACACGGAGTTCGACATGGATCTTTTTAGGACCTTTTATCAACATAAGAAGGTAAGAAACCACATCGGGTGGTATTACTTTCCACGCCGTACTGACCAGTGGAGGGGGGTCCCCATGCTTTCTACAGGAAAATCCTCGATCCATGAATGGAAGAATAACTTCTTCTTCATTCGCCACGATGGACACCCTGAGTTGAGTAACTGGAATTACTTCCAGCTCCCCGCCGATGTGTGCCCCACTACGGTTGGTGAGAATTTGCTGAATGATATTGCCAATGCCAATGTTCTCCTTGATTTTGAGTACCGGTCGGACGGCCGATCGAAGCCGCGCGCTTGTCCGACGCCGGCCCCGAGCCCTATTTAAGGCTTACTCAGGACGAATACGACCATCGTAGGAGTTGCTCTCTTAATTTCCTCTGTCTTTCATACTTAATGTTACTGTTCTTCTCTGTTCTAACAATTTCTGCCTTTTACAGTGGCTGACGTTGCAGACATTTTCGACCAAGCACTCAATGAAGAGGAAGATGTGCCTGAGCCCCAGCAGAACTTGGAGGTTCCAAGGGATGAGGCGGCACCAGAGCCCGAACTGCCTAACCCAGAGGCCGACCCGGGAATTTCCCGTACTGGCCTTCAACAAGACGATCTGACCCTGGGGGCACAGCATGCTGAGCAAAGAGAGGATAGTCTGGTCATTCTGGACGTCTCAGACACAGGTGACCAGTCAAGACAACGCCCGCGATCTGGACGGAAGAGGCCTAGGTCTGGCCAGGAGGCTTCTGAGGGAACTTCGGGCTCTTCGGCCGAATTCTTAGCTGAGCTGCCGGACAAGGATCTGGCATCGATCGTAAGTCTCCTTTTTTTATTTGCTGTGAGTCGCCATTCTGCCCCTGCCCGATTTACCCTTGATATTTACAGGTGGTTAAGGCTGGTAAGGAGGTTCTTCACCGACTCAATGACTTCTCTACTCAGAAGGCATCTTTGGAGAAACGGATTTCTGACCTATCTGCCAGCCGTAACAAACATAAAGAAGAATCCTTGTCTAAAGATGTCCAAATTGCAGATCTGGAGAAGGTCATGCAGGCTCAGCGAACAGAGTTGGAGGAGCTGCGTGCATCCGGCACCGTCCGTCCGTGAAGAGGCCTTGGCCAAACTTCAAGCCGATCATGCGTCGTTGGAAAGGCGCTATGCTCGAACGAATTGCTCAGGCCATCCATGAGTATAAGAGCTCAGAGCATTTTACCGGGGCCTTAAAGGTGTTACTTGGCTCTATCTTGAGCCATGGGTATACCCTCGGTGTTAACCAGGCCAAAGAGCAGTGCCCTGAGCTGGTTATCTCAGATCTTCAGCATGGCAGGCTCTGCAAGCCAGGCGGCAACGAGTTGTACCAGTCCAGGCTGAGGGAATATCAAGCTGGCGTGGACCTGGCTGAGAAGTATGGACGTCGATCTGCGACCCGTCAGACTGGAGCCTCCCCAGCTCAGCGTTCCGGCACCCCGACCGATCCGCCTCATGATGCCGCCGCCAATCTTTAAAAATCAAGGGCTTCACTATTTTGTTGAAAAACTTTACACCGTTTTTTTTTCCAACTTTTGCTATTTCTTGTTCTTGACTATTTGTGCCTTTTTGGCACTTGTTCTGTAATATGTTTACTATTTCTTTGACTTTTGGTTTTGCCCTTACTTTTGTTATGGCCCTTTACCCCCCTGAAGTACGTCGTTTATAAAGCTTCGCTTTTTCGAATGAAGTACTTCAGTGTGTGCGCTGATCGTCTGTCCTGCAGACTTAGGAAGTATGATTACTTCAACTTGCTAAGTATTTTAGGTCTTTTTGCAGCTCCGCGCGTATTATTAGTCCAGCCCGACTATACTGTGTCCGACCTTTTGCATTAGCCTTGGCAAATTTTTTACTGAATCCGACCTGCGGATCAGTTCGCTAAGTCTGTTCTGCAGACCTCTTTGGATTTGCCTTGGCAAAATTTCTTACTGAATCCGACATGCGGATCAGTTCACTGAGTCTGTCTGCAGACCTCTTTGGATTTGCCTTGGCAAATTTTTTACTGAATCCGACCTGCGGATCAGTTCGCTGAGTCTGTCCTGCAGACCTCTTTGGATTTGCCTTGGCAAATTTTTTACTGAATCCGACCTGCGGATTAGTTCGCTGAGTCTGTCCTGCAGACCTCTTTGGATTTTCCTTGGCAAACTTTTATTGAATCCGACCTGCGGATCAGGACGCTGAGTCTGTCCTGCAGACCTCTTTGGATTTGCCTTGGCAAACTTTCACTGAATCCGACCTGCGGATCAGGACGTTGAGTCTGTCCTGCAGACCTCTTTGGATTTGCCTTGGCAAATTTTTACTGAATCCAACCTGCGGATCGGTTCGGCCGAGTTTGTCCCGCAGACCTCTGTGGATTTGCCTTGGCAAAATTTTACTGAATCCGACCTGCGGATCAGTACGTTGAGTCTGTCCTGCAGACCTCTGTGGATTTGCCTTGGCAAACTTTTACTGAATCTGACCTGCAGCTTAGTCGTGATCAAATAACATAGTGACAATGCATATAGCAATAAAACTCTTTATTCGATATTTGATGTCTGACTACAATTTATTCAAAATTAAGAATGCTAACATAACAAATAGTCTGGAACCTGTCCTAGACGTAAAAATTTCTCAAGTTAGAGGCATTCTAGCTGCGAGGAACAGTTCTGCCACTTGCGTCGGCCAGTTGATATGCCCCTTTACCATGTACTTTGACCACCTTGTAAGGTCCCTCCCAGTTCGGAGCCAGTTTCCCTTGGGGTAATTGCTTACTAACTTCATTCTTTCTGAGCACCAGGTCCCCCTCTCTAAAGTACGAGTGCTTAACTCGAGAATTATAATATTGTGAAATTCGCTGTTTGTACTTAGCCATTCTTATGAAGGCTATGTTACGAGCTTCCTCCAAATCGTCCTTGGAATGTCTAAGTTCTGCCTCTTGTTCACTTTCTGTGTAGAGCGTGGTCCGTGGAGAAGATAGGCCGATCTCGGCTGGAATCACGGATTCGCATCCGTATGCTAGGCTAAAAGGGGTTTCCCCAGTAGCTGAGTTCGGAGTTGTTCTGTATGCCCATAATATATTAGGCAGGTGATCTGTCCAATTCTCTTTTTCCTCCTCTAAACGTTTCTTCAGTCCTGCCTTGATCTGCCTGTTGGTCTGTTCGACCTGGCCATTAGCTTGGGGATATCCCACAGAAGTGAAGTGTTGTGTAATATGTAATTCATTGCACCACTCTCGGACGACTCTGTCTTCGAACTGAGTCCCATTGTCCGAAACCAAAGTCTTTGGGATTCCATACCTGCATACTACGCTCTTCCACAAAAATTTCTGTATCTGCCTTCCTGTTATAGTGGCCAATGGTTCAGCTTCGACCCACTTGGTGAAGTAATCGATTGCCACAATTAAAAACCTGACATTGCCTGGTGCTCTGGGGAGTGGTCCGACCAGATCTAACCCCCACTGATCGAATGGCCAGGGGGAGATCATCGGAACCATCTCTTGGGATGGCCGATGTGACAAGTTGTCATGCACCTGTCATGATCTGTACTTTTCCACTAATTCCTTGGCGTCTTCCAACATTGTTGGCCAATAATAACCGAACAGCCGGCACTTCCTCGCAAGTGTTCGTGCTCCTTGATGATTTCCACAGATGCCTAAATGCACTTCCCTGAGCAGGTAATTCCCTTCTTCTTCAGTCGCACACCTCAACCATGGAGCAATATAAGATCTGCGGTAGAGTACATTTTCGAATAGTGAGTATCTCACTGCCACGAGCCTCGTTTTCCTAGCCTGAATTCTGTCTTGGGGGAGGATATTGTCTCTAAGATACAAGACAATTGGATCCATCCACGTACTGGCTTGCCTAATTGGCCGTACAGCCTGTTGCTCGTGGCTTCTTTCTTTCAACAGTTCCACAAGTACTTTCTTCTCTGATAAAAAATTTGACGCCAATTTGGACAAAGCATCTGCCCTCCTGTTCTCAGCTCGTGGTATCTGGTCAACCCGGACCTTTTGAAACTTCTCTAAGAGTGCTTTAGCTGCTGTTAAATATCTTCTCATAGGTTCTTCCTTAGCTTCATATTCTCCGTTTATGTGATTCACCACGAGCTGCGAGTCACTATACACCTGCAGATCGTCCGCCCCAAGCTTACTTGCCAACGTGAGTCCCGTAATCAAAGCTTCGTACTCAGCCTCATTGTTTGTAGCCTTAAAATCAAATCTTAGAGCGTAGGGGAATTCCTCCCCTTTGGGGCTGACTAATAGGAGACCTGCTCCTGCGCCGTCTTTACTTGACGCTCCATCAACGTACAAGTTCCACCTACGTACCTCTTGTTTCTCAAGATCAACATCTAAACCAACAGATACTCATTCGGCCAGAAAATCCGCTAAAACCTGTGCTTTGATCGCAGTCCGTGGTCTGAAATCAATGTCGTATTCCGCCAGTTCGACAACCCATTTCGCCAACCTACCTGAGGTTTCTGGTCGTCCTAAGATTTGCCGCAGCGGCTGATCGGTGATGACAGTGATGGGATGTGCCTGGAAGTAAGGTCTCAACTTCCTTGAGGCATGTACCAACGCTAACGCCAGTTTCTCTGCGTTTGAATATCTAACTTCTGGTCCGTGGAGTGCTTTGCTCACGAAGAAAACGGGTACCTGTTGTCCATTCTGCTATTTTACCAGGACTGTGCTCGAGCTTCTTCAACTACAGCTAAATAGACGAACAGAGGTTCTCCTTCCTGAGGAGCTGTCAAAGTGGGCAATTCAGCTAAGTAATTCTTTAGTTCATCAAACGCGACCTGGCTTTGTTCGCCCCAGCGAAAAGGGCTAGCTCTCCGTAAGATTTTGAAAAAAAGGCAAAGCACGCTGTGCTGATCTCGATAAAAATCTGTTCAGGGCAGCTATCCGCCCTGTCAGTCGCTGAACTTCTTTGATGTTCTTTGGTGGAGACATGGTTTTTAATGCTTCGATCTTATCCGGGTTCACCCTGATTCCGTCTCTGGATATCATGTATCCTAGGAACTTCCCAGATCTGACCCCAAACGTGCATTTCTTTGGATTGAGCTTCATATGAGTCTCCCTTAGGACCCCAAAGACTTCTCTAACATCGTCCAAATATTGATCAAGAGACCTGCTCTTGATTAGGAGGTCATCCACGTACACCTCCATACATCTTCCTATCTGTTTGGCAAAAATCGAGTTAACAGCCCTCTGATACGTTGCCCCTGCATTTTTGAGTCCAAAAGGCATTGTGACGTAGCAGTACGTCCCAAACTCTGTTATGAAGGCGGTCTTCTCTGCATCTTCCGGATCCATCACGATCTGGTGATAACCTTTGTAAGCATCCAAGAATGCGAACACTTCATATCCCACAGTGGAGTCCACTAAACGATCAATCTTGGGCAGAGCGTAACAATCCTTCGGGCACGCCTTGTTCAAATCCGTGAAATCTACGCACATCCTCCAACTCCCGTCTGGCTTCTTGACTAGTACAGGGTTGGCTAACCATTCAGGGTACATCACTTCCTTTATTATGCTTGCTTGCAGTAGTTTCGTTACCTCTTGCTTAATTGCTTCAATGCGCTCAGGGGCGAAGTGCCTTTTCTTTTGACGAATAGGCTTCTTGTTCGGATCCACCTTTAATCTATGTACCGCCAGATCAGGGGATAATCCTGGCATATCCTGTGCCCTCCAAGCGAACACATCTCTAAAGTCTTCAAGAATCTTCACCAATGATTCTTTATGTGGGGAGGGGATCCAGGCTCCAATGCGAACTGTCGAGTCTTCCTGTTCGTCCCATAGACGTAAAGTCTCTGTTGTATCCTCAGAAGACCAGTTCTCTTCTTCACTGGGTATTAGTTCCTCAATACAAACCTGTTGCACCATTTTCCCATTTACTGTTGCAGTATAGCAGCTCCTGGCTGTTTCCACATCGCCCGATTTCTATCGACCCCTCCCCTGTTGGGATCTTCATGCTAACATGGGCCGGTGAAATCACAGCCCGAAGATCTATAAGGGCTGGCCTTCCCATTATCACGTTGTAAGCCGATGGTGCCTTCACCACCACATAGTCCATCATTAGAGTTCTGCTCCTCACGCCTTCTCCAAAGGTAGTGAGCAGCTTGATCACCCCCAATGGATGAACCGGAGGTCCTGCGAAGCCGAACAGAGGTGTGGAGACAGGAGTCAGTTCGGCGTCCTTCAATTTCATCGCTATGAAGACATTATGGTAGAGGACGTTCACGGCACTACCCGTATCCACACAGATTCTTTTTATCCGGTTCCTGCTAATCACAGCTTCAATCACCAATCCTTCGTTGTTGATCACCAATGGTAATGAGTCCCTTGGTCCATACACTACTTCTCCTGACATCCTTTGCCTCTTATTCGTGGAAGTAGGGGTAACGCACCCGCTCGTTTCCCTCTTCGTCACCTTTGAACCTGTTCGGCCCCCGAGATCGTATTGATTGTGTTCACGGGCGATTATCTGCATGTCCTCCAAAGCATCGGAGAACGATCTCTTCTCCCCTCTCGCTCATCTCGACGATCCTTATCACCGTTATTCCTACGCTTAAATTCTCGCCGCCCCTTGGGCTCAGCTTGTTGAGACCGATCTATAACTTCATCAAGTTGCCCTTCCATTACCGCTGCGTCAATGTCTCGGATTAGGTCTCTGCACTGCTCTGAGTCATGTCCTACATCCTGGTGATACTTGCAATACTTGCTTTGATTTCTGTTCTCCCTAGGCCCCTTCATCGGGGGTGGGGTCCTAGCAATGCCCTTTCTTTGCATTATCGCGAGGATTTGTTCACGAGGTCTGTTCAGCGGGATGAAGTCTCTGTCCTGCAGAGCTCTTTTCTTCCCCAGACGATCACTGATGGGCGCAGTTACCCGATCCCAAACTGACTTTCTTTTTTGTCTGATCTTTCTTCAGGCTTGTTTTTCTTGCTCTCACCCTTTTCCATCTCTCTTTTAAGTCGATTTGCTTCTTCTCCCTGGCAGTACTTATATGCGACGTCCAGACATTCTTCCATTGTGCTTGGGAGCTTGCCGTTAAGCTTTGCGTGTAGCCGTCCCTCTCGCAGACCTGCCACGAAAGAGGCGACCAGCAACCTATCATCTGCGTCCTGAACTTGTGCGGCCTCTTCATTGAATCGTTTTATAAAACGCAATACGGATTCATCTTGTTTTTGTTTTAAAGTTAACAGATGAGTTTGATTTCTTTGGAAAGGTCGTGGTGCAATGAATGCATGAACGAACTTCCTGGTCAAAGTCCCAAATTCTGAGAT
Source organism: Gentiana straminea (assembly GCA_036785695.1). NCBI lineage: Eukaryota > Viridiplantae > Streptophyta > Magnoliopsida > Gentianales > Gentianaceae > Gentiana > Gentiana straminea. The sequence continues at coordinate 4,254,603 of JAVUPR010000298.1, forward strand.
TGATCTAGGAGGGATCCTGTTGAACCACTCCCTAGCTCTTCCAGTTAGGAGTGCGGGAAAAGTCTTGCACTTCATCTCGTCCGACGCATTATATAGGTTCATATGGGAGATGAACTGGTGCATATGATCATAAGGATCCTTGGATCCATCATATGCGCTTATCTTCGGAATTTTAAAACCTGCTGGACGGGGATAATGGTCTATATGCTCAGTGAAGGGCGACGCACAGAGCAGATAGTTGTCTGATCGCTTACCAAGCAGATTGTCCAGTTCGGCCTTGGCCGTGTCGTTCGGGTAACGTGTAACTCCGTGGTCCGTATGGGTGCTTGACTCTACGATCTCTGGTTTAGCAGGGGCCTGGTGTTGGAGATTCTCTTCGGGTTTTTCTGGGGGGTCCCTTCCCTTGAGGGTCTCGTCCAGAATAATCTTGATAGTGGTATTATCTAGATTTTTCAGAGCGTCAACCAATGCCTGATTGGCTGGGTCCTGAAGAACTGGGTCTACCTGATATCCTTGGAAATTGGCCCCTTTCTGGGCCGCCGCATCCTGAGTTTCGCCTTGAGTAGCTGAAGTTCCTCCCTGTTGGGTCGGATCTGCATTCTTCTTGGTTGTATTCTTCGGTGGTGCCATAGCGTTTTTAGGGATTCTTGTTTTTGGATCAGTTATCAGTAGAAGGCCCTCCTTCTAGCGCCAATGACGATGCTTGATTCCGTCCAGTAACCGGTGTGGGTCAATACCTTCTATGTGATAACGACCGATACCCTAGAAACCCTAAATTATCGTAAAGAGGTGAGATGTTTGGTGTGTTCGGACTGAGCTCTCAGAATATTTCTGGGAGTTGCCTACGTATCCAATAATCAAATTGGAATCAAGTCATCCGTAGTTCCTTAGGGTCGTTTATATAGATCATCTCTCGCCCCTCTTACTTGGTGGGCAAGGATTATAATTAAATATTAATCCTTAAGGATAAATATGACTCAATCCCCCAAATAAGAGATAATTATGAGCATAATTAATGTCAAGATTAGAGCCTTTATGACTAAGGATTCTTTCCATATATGTTTATCCCACACGTGGAATAACAGCGGAGCTGTTCGGAAGGTTACCCGTTCAGCCCCGAAAACCCACACGTCCGAACTGGGCAGCTCCTCTTCGCCAGTCCTTTACCGTCCTGCGGCGGATTGAGGAGGAGCTCAGACCGGTCTCCCGTGGTAGACGATCCGCCCTCTGTTCGGCCATTAGGGCCTTTGGCCCTTAAAACCTTAACCTCAAGGGGTGGTAACTTATTAAGCACCCCTAAAGGTGACACGTGGCATAATCCGGGTCGAGTATCATCAACACGTATAACATTAAATATACTTAACATTATATGTAAGCCTCTACGTCATCGTATCAATTCAAGCGTCGCGGAAGATAAAAAGACTCAGGTGAAACCAAACAAGGATTTAAGAGTTACATTGCCATCCACACGAAAGATAGAAAATGATAACTTACAACAGCGATAATTCAAATCTTACAAAATACGATGTCTTATAAAGGGAAACAAATCTTAAGTCTAACAAAAGTCAAATGAAAGTACAACATGTCTTTAAAAGAAAAATACATAGTTTTCATTGCACACATGGTAATAAAACATGATAAAAACTTCATAGCAAAGCATGGCATAACATCAAACATCATCCTCAACATCATCAAACTCATGTTCATCTTGGACATCTTCTCGGGAAGGGAAAACATACAAACACGCAAAAAAAAGGGCAAGTACATTTTGTACTTAGCAAGAGGTTGAAGCTATTGAACATTCATGTTTTATAATGAAAGGAACATAACATTATTAATTAAGAGTTATCATTATGAACACGACACAAATTCTAGGGTCCACTTCGTGCTCATAACATGTTGTTAAATTCCTATTTTTTTTTATCTAGCTTAGCTTATCTTTGTTACATCAAATATACAAGGACACTACGCTTAGTTTTGCACAGAGAACACTAGGGTGCAACTTACTAACGATACATACACTAGCAGCCATGGGCTAGTCCCGATAGTGTGTGTGTTCGGCGAAGTCCCTTCATTCTTAACGATCATCTTATGGATCAGTGTAGTTTTCCACTTTACCTGACCACATCACACATCGCGATATTGTCTTGTCCCTTACCAAGAATAACATTGATGTTTAGGCTTCTAACTACACAAGTACGTATATTATTAGTCATTAACTAGAAAGTTAAGTGTTATCAAGGAAAAGAGTCGCTTAACGATTCTACTCCCTCAACTTAGGCAACTAAACTCTGACAAAGCCTAATAGATACACAGACATTGATGAATACTAATTCATCAAAGCACAAGGCCATTTGTACTCTTCAGACGGTCCCGAACTTCAACTCTTACAAGAATTCATTCGGTGCCGGAACTAAACGTAGCATAAGCTTATTCATGGCTTTGTCATGTTTCTTTGAGGTTATCATATCATATAGCATTAACCCCAACTCAATTCTAGGTCTTATAACCCAAAATTGCATAAAAAGGCCCTTGGTGTGCGCTGAAACACAATAGAACCCCTAGAAAGTATTCTACTCAGTGTTCACGCGTGCTAAGCCATCTTAGTATGTGCCAAAACTTGTAGAACACTCTGTTCGGACTCTGCTTAGCTTTGGTGTGCGCTAAGCTATCTTGGCACATGCTAAAGTTGCAGCAGTGTTCTGTTTTGCTTTTGTTTCATCATTGGCACGCGCTAAAGCCTTTGAGTAGGCACTAAAGCACTCAAAACCATTATGTTTACACACTGTTCACCCTTGGCGCGCGCCAAACATCCTTGGCATGCGCTAAAAGGGTCGATCAGCCCTAAAATTGCAGTTTTTTGTACAAACTATATCCAATCCAATTTCCAACACATATGCAACAAAATCAACACAACAACAACAACAAAACATGACCAACTAACAACCAAACATTATAAAACAACAACAATTCAATAGGAAGACCCTCTTACTTAGAATCCAAAGCAAAAGCAAGCAAACTTCAAAGGAAAACTGCAAACTCTTAATTTCTTCAACCAAAACCTAATTGATCAACAATTGAACATAAATTAACTGTGATCAAAGGTTTCTAAGCAATCTACGCTACAAATTGAGCAGCTTAAAGCTTCAAAAAAATGTGTATGTGGTTTGTTTGGATGCATCAATAGAATAGAGGCCATATAATTGTCTTATACCTGTGATATTCCTTCGGAGATACATACACTCATACATGAGTACAAGACTGTTATTGAGGAACCAGGAGAGTTGCCTCCCCAAAGACCACTAGAGCACATTATTACATTAAAGGTTGGGGTTGAATCTTTCAAATAGAGACCCTATAGATACCCCTATCATAAAAAAGAAGAGACTAAATGACTTAACCATCAATGATATGTATCCTATCCCAATAATTGATGACATGTTGGATGAATAGCGTAATGCTCCGTGGATCACCAAGTTAGAGCTGCCATTTGGTTTACACCAGATCAGAATGAGGGAAGAAGATATGAATAAAACAACCTTTTTCACTCACAGTGGCCATTATGAGTTCAGGTTTATGACATTTGGCTCAACCAATGGCCCTGCCACTATTCAGAAGGCTATGAATAGCTTGCTCCATCCCTATTTGAGGAAATTCATCTTGTATTCTTTGATGACATATTGATATATAGCCATGACTTGGCCTCTCATGTGCAGCACCTAAGACTGGTCCTAGATCATCTCCAGAAAAACAAATACTATGCCAAGCCTAGCAAGTGCTCCTTTGCCCAGATTTAGATTGAGTTCTTGGTCCATAGAATACAGAATGGGGTGGTACAGGCTGATGAAGGGAATATTAGAGAAGTTCAAGAATGGCCTATTTCAGTTGATGTCACTGCTTTGAGGGGATTCCTAGGGCTAATATGATTTTATAGAAGAATTATAAGAGGGTATGGAACTATTGCTAAACCATTGACTAATCTACTCAAAAAGGAAAACTTCCAATGGAATTCAGATGCAGGAGAAGCCTTTGAGGAGCTCAAAAGAAGTATGTGTAAGTCCTCAATCTTGACTTTACCAAACTTCTCTCTTCCTTTCTCTGTTGAGATTGATGCTTGCACTAGAGGGAATGCAATTTGTGAAGTAGGGGAAGCCCATTTCTCATCTCAACAATGCCTTTGACACTAATTTGTAGGGAATGCAATTTGTGATTAGAACTGATCAACAGGGTCTCAAATACTTGTTGTATCAGAAGGCTAGTACTATTTTACAACAGTAAGAGGTGTCTAAATTTCTAGGATTGGACTTCATCATTGAATACAAAAAGGGAATGGACAACATAGTAGCAGATGCCCTATCAAGACAGCCTCAAATCATGGGTAGTTCATGGGCTATTAATACAATGGTACCTACTTGGGTGGAGCAGGTAGCAGAAAGTTATGTAGGGGATCAGTGGGCAGCATAAAAATTAGTGCCCTGCTTGTGGACCCTCAGTCCTGATTACTCTTTCCACCAAGGGATTCTGAAGTTCAAATGGAAAATTTATAGGGCAGAGTGGGGAGCTGAGAACCCAGATCCTTCACCAACTACATATGGGGCCTATTGGGGGCCATTGTGGGATTAATGCTTATTACAATAGGATTAGCACCCTATTTTTCTTGCCAGGGATGAGAGGGGACATACAGAAGATGGGTCAATTCCTGCATTACATGCCAGCAATACAAAGACACTAATGAGCTTTACCATGGATTGCTCAAGCCTTTGCAGGTCCCCACTTAGGCATGGCGGGGGATTAGTATGGACTTTATTGAGGGGCTACCAAATTCAGATAGGAAGATTGCAATTATTGACGTGGTTGATAAAATGACTAAGTATAGCCATTTCATTTCTTTGCCACGTAACTATGGGTAGAATACATAGCTGAACTTTTCTTTCACCATACCTATGAATATCATGGGTTGCCGCAGGACATAGTATCAGACAAAGACAAGATATTCACCACCAATTTTTGAAAGCAACTTATGAGGTTTGCAGGGTTTAAACTGTCCCTTTCCACTGCTTATCATCCTTAGTCTGATGGGCAATCTAAAAGAGTGAATCAATGTTTGGAGCTCTATCTCAGATGTATGTGCTTTATAAGGCCTAAGCATTAGAGCAAGTGGCTAACTCTAGCAGAATTTTGGTACAACAGCAACTTCCATACTTCCTTGAATATGACAACATTTTAGGCCCTTTATGGGTATAAGCCAACATCTATACCCAGAGGCAGTTTTAAAGCTCAGCCATTCTCAACTTTTGAAAAATTCTTGAAGAATAAGTAGATCATTTCCAGGGAGTTAAGAGATCGGCTGACTTATGCACAAGGCATAATAAAGTACTTTATTGATATAATGAGGCAAGATAAGGAGCATTCTATGGGAGATTGAGTTTTCTTGAAGTTACAGTCCTATCGGCAGCAATCTGTAATCCTTAGAGGGAATATGAAGCTTGTAGCAAGGTATTTGGACCATATAAGGTCATTGAAAGGGTAAATTCAGTAGCTTATAAGCTGCTATTGCCGGTAAATTCTCAAATTCATCTTGTTTTTCATGTCTCAATGCTCAAAAAGTATAAGGGTATCAATGAAAGGGTGGCTGCTTCACCTCATAACATTACTGCTGAAGGCCAGCTTGTTGGTCCCAGAGAATGGTGAAATATAGTCAGAGAGGGGGGGGGGGTTGAATGACTATATAAGGGTATCAATGAAAGGGTGGCTGCTTCACCTCATAACATTACTGCTGAAGGCCAGTTTGTTGGTCCCAGAGAAGGGTGAAATATAGTCAGGGGGTGAATGACTATATTGGGAGTTCAAAAACTTTTCTTGATGAAAAGCTTTTGTGCAGCGGAAATTAAACCCTTCATAACGTATTTTCAAAACACTGAAGCAATCACACACATGTAAAATAAAATACTGAATGTAAATGCAGAAAGTAAATGCTGTAAGTAAATAACACAAAGTTTATAGTGGTTCAGGGTGGTGTAATCCCTTAATCCACTATTCTCCTATGATGATTGGAGGAATTCACTATTGTCTGTCACTAATACAATAGCATGATTGTCCTAGGCTACTCAAGCTTCACAATCTCAAGACTATCCCTCCCTGGCTACAAAAGCTTCAGTGACTCAGACTTCAACATACTGCTCCTTGAGAACAAATTCTTTAGCAGCTATCACACTAGGTTGCAATTCCTTCTCAGATAATCTGATTCAGTTGCTGCAAACAGTTGTGAATTGAATTCAAAAGACTTGATCAAACTCAGTATTTGATGTGGATTTGAATCTTTGATTCTGAGTTGATATTGTTTGGATGAAACAATGTAGATCAAGATGAAGGCTAGAAAGTTTCACACAGTTTCAGCACTTAGAATTCTTGATGATCAATCGTGTATTCTGTGTTGTGTATTATGTATATTTCTTGTCTGTCAATGCCTTTTATTTATAGCCATGATTTCTTGATTTTGAATTTCGGTCCGTTGGCTATTTAATGCGGAGAATAATCCTTGATTCTTTCTTGATTTCATTCTCCTTGATTTCAGTAATCCGGATTTTCTTCAAACGTTCTTCATAAAATCCGTCCTTAATTGATTTTGCATTAATTGCTTGATTTCCATATTTTTCCACATTCTGAATCAAGTGTAGACAATATACTTGACTTTGCTGTTTCTTCACTCGGCTGTTGCTTGGCCGGTCTAGTGACTACTTTACTTATCTGTGGGTCACTGGGCGGCTATGTGTCTGCTGCTTCCTTTCTGCTTGTGTTTCTTAACTGATATTTGTATAGCTGATAGAGCTTCACTTTCACTGATCCTTATGTTGTGTGAGATCAGTGTACTCAATATTTAAAATAGATTTCATCACTTGTAATGTATATCTTAGACATATCCAAAGTCATCACAGACTTCCCTGGTTATAAGTTTGTCCATAAAAATCTTCAGTTCACTGTGCTAGTACTTGGCTGTCTTCACTCAGCTGGTCCACTAGTCATCATTTTACTGAGATGTCCTACCAGTCTAGTACAATTCTTGTCTGACTGAACTTAAACAAAATGTCAGACTCTAAGGAAAGTATACAAACATTACTAATTCATGTAGACTTATTTCAGGCTTGTTATAACAGCTAGTATGACCATGATCGAAACAGCAAAATGTTCCTAACAATTTTTCCCTTTTGATGATGCAAAAACCCTCATAAGCCTGAATATAAGTGCACAGAATTTTTATATAATAACAAGAATAAAACTCAAAATTTTTATTCATCCATGAAGGGCATAAAGAGAAGAGTTGTTACAATCTACTTCTTCTCTGAAATTGTGACAGTTTTCATACTTTCAGACTCCTTGAGGTTTCCAGGCTTATAACTACTTTCCTCATTTTTGGCAGCATCATGTTGAGTTTAGAGGATCTTGTTGGTTTCTGCTGATACTGAGACGAGATTGTCAATTTGTTTGATAGCATGATCCAGGGTGCTATCAATGAGCTACAGTTGTTGAGAATGTGTGTAAAAGACTTCAACCATGGTTTCAAGTCTTCCATCAATTGCATTTCCCAGATGTGTGAGTTCTGTGTGAACATGCTGGGTTGCCAATGAATTCAATTGATTCAGCAGATCCCATTGCTTCTTAATGATGGCATCTTGCAACTCAATGTGGCTTAGTAAAGCCTTAACTTTTTGATCCATGGAGGTACCTGCATCTCTCATTGTTAGTTTTAGAAGTTCCAGGCTAGAAGGTTTCTCCTCCATATCAAAAATTAAAGGTCAATGTCCAGTCAGAAGGCTCTTTCTGGAGTGTCAGTAGGACCCATTGAGTGTTCTGGTGCACATTCTTCAGCAATATCTTCCTCATCTGCCTCTTTCTTACTTTCCATGGCAGAGTGAATTTGTTGGGGGTTATGTGGTGTTTCAAGTCCTGGAGTGGATATTTCATTGTTGTTTGAAGAGAGTGGAGTGGTTGTCATTCCCCCTTGATTTGTGCTGGAGAGTCTTCTTTCAGATGATCCACTCATCTGTTGGTCTTTTGCTGCTTCACTCCTTTGAATAACATCAAGGTGTGATATGTTGTCAGTAGAATCCTATTTTTCTTCATGATCATCAGAGTGATGATCATCCTCTTCCTCTTCTTCATAGGTTGGCTAGACCTCTTCATCATCATCTTCATTTTCTTCATCAAATTGTGGGTGGACTTCTTCCTCTGGATCTTCTTCATCCTCACTTATCACCAAAGGTGCTTCCTCATTACTTGGCAAAGTTCTGAGTTGATCCTCTCTAGTTTGATCTCTGGTTCTTCTCCTGAATCCAGAACTTCTACTTTCAGGCTGCTTTCTTTTCTGTCTCGCCCTTGTCTGCAATTTCCTTGAATGTTTGACATGAGTGAACATCACCTTCGAATTGTGTAGTTTTAGCAACTTGACTGGTTGTACCTTCATGCAGTCTAGTAAATGTTGAAGAGGAATTCCATAGGACTTTTTCTGCCATAAAATACCAGGCTTTGCCGTCCCCTTTTTCTCACCAAGGCAGCAACATCAATTTCTGCTTGTAATTGTTCCTTGATTCTGCGGAAATGTACCTTGCATAGTTGAATTCCAGGCCTTGAGAGATAATGGCCATCATTTTAGTCCTTGCTTCAGTCATTCAATGCAAGGATCCAAGTTTCCCTTGTATGCACTTGATTATTAATAGACCAAATTCCTCAAATGGATTTTTGAGGTCAGATCTATTGCAGTTAAATCTTTTCTTCTTCGATGTGGCATTTTTCTTGATTCCCAACTAAAAAGCGTATGTATCCACATCTACTGCTACTACATGTGTTGAGCCAGTTGATGATAACCCGAGTTAGCGATTGATCATTGTTGTTGTAATTGTTAGTTCCCTTCCTTTTATTGTGGTGACGATTTTATCAGGAGTTGAAGTACCATCGTCTGAAGTGTGTCCTGCCTCAAATCTTGCATTTTTCCAGAAGCAACCAGATTTTCATAGCAAAGCCCTTTGATCGGAGGGTTGAGAAAGGTTATCAACCCTAAGTTGGTACACCCATCATCCAGACGTTGTGTTTGAGGGTTATTGTCGGATAGAGAGAGATAGTGTTCGGGTCTGAAGTATGACCCAGTGACAATAGTTTCTTGCAGTTCTTGGCAGACTTATTAGTGGAAGAAGATGAAGCCTTTATTGAAAATTTGAGATAGAAAAGCTTTGAGATATTATGAGAAAAAGGCTTTTGAAAGCAATGAGAGCGTAAGGAATTTGTGAAAATGTCGAAGTGTTGTTTATATAGGGGAGAGATTTGAGTGTGAACATGAATTTACATGATGGAGTGTGCAGGGAGTTATACAGACGTGTTTGATATAAATGGCGTGATTTTTTTGGGTGTAAATCACGGTAAATAAGGATAATGGGATAGTGGATCGAGGGGAGTAATGATGAATCCCGCTTTTTTAGGTGTAGCCGTCATTCCCTCTATTCAAAATATGACCTCCATATTTTAATCATTGTGTCTGATTAAAATAATAATCAACGTGTGTAATCTTCAATAATAAATACTCTATAAATATCTGATTTTCCACATGTGTAAATTGTGTAATAGTTTCACACTTATTCAATCTGCTGGTGAGATTAGACGGCTGACTAACTTTGCTGGTAACTCAGCTGATACACTTAGTGAGCTGCTTCATCAAAATAACTGTTCCTAACAACCAATGAAGTGAACTTCGCTGATACCAGTGCCTTACCTGCCAAGTGAGCTCACCCGAAATAGAACAGGTTCAGTTAGCTGGTGAAGTTATTAAGCTGGTTACTCCAGTTTGTTGCTCTTGTACTTAGTCCAACTCAATCATGCCCAATTCAGTCCTTAACTTACAAAATCTTTCACTACGGAGTGGTTTTGTGAATATATCAGTCTATTGATCCTCAGTAGATATATGTTTCAAGAGAACATCTCCTTTTTCCACATGATCTCTGATGAAGTGATGTCTCACATCAATATGTTTTGTCCTTGAGTGAAGTACTGAATTTTTAGTAATTGAAATTGCACTTATGTTATCACACATAATACGGATTGTATTCTCTTCTATTCCATAGTCTCTTAGTTGCTGTCTGATCCAAAGAAATTATGCACAACAGCTACCAGCTGCTGCTGTATATTCTTCTTCAGCTGTTGATGTAGATATTGAGTTCTGCTTTTTACTGAACCAAGATACTAGTCTGCCGCCTAGCATCTGACAAGTTCTTGAGGTGATTTTTCTATCAACTTTGCATCCTGCATAATCTGAATCTGAATAAGATATCAATTTTTAATCCACCATCTTTTGGATACCAAATTCCCACGTTCATTGTGTGTTTCAGATATTTGATAATCCTCTTTGCCGCTAATAAGTGAGATTCCTTAGGTTGTGATTGAAATCTTGCACATACTTCTACAACAAATGTAATATTAGGTTTGCTTGTAGTTAGATTGAGTAATGATCCAATAATCCCTCTGTATAGTTTTAGATCAACACCCTTTCCATTCTCATCCTTCCCAAGAATAGTTCTTACACACATGGGTGTTTCTGATGTTCCACTGGTGTCTATAGCATACTTGTTTATCAAGTCCTTTGTGTATTTTGCCTGGTGGATGAAAATTCCATCTTTCATCTATTTCACTTGTAATCCAAGAAAATAGTTGAGTTCTCCCATCATGCTCATTTGGAATTTTCTCTTAATCAGATTTGCAAAATTTTCACATAGCTTCTCGATCATCTTCTGATCCAAATATGATATCATCCACATATATTTGAACTAGAAATGTGCTTGATCCATCTTGAAGCTTGAATTGTGTCTTGTCTATTGTGCCTTTGCTAAATCCATTGTTGATCAGAAATATAGATAATAAGTGTAAGTCATACCAAGCTCTTGGTGCTTGTTTGAGTCCATAAAGTTCCTTTTTGAGTTTGTACACTTTATCTTCCTTTCTTTTAATCTGATATCTAGGTGGTTGCTCAGCATTGACTTTTTCTTCCAAAATTCCATTCAGGAATGCACTTTTTACATCCATTTGGTAGACATTGAAATCTTTATGAGCTGCAGAAGCTAGAAATAGTCTGATTGCTTCAAATCTTGCTACTGGTGCAAATGTTTCATTATAATCTATGCCTTCTGCTTGTGAATATCCTTTTTCTACCAATCTTGCTTTATTTTTGACAATTGCTCTTTGTTCATCCATCTTGTTTCTGAATACTCATTTTGTTCCAATGATATTTGCCATATCTGGTCTATCAACAAGTTCTCAGACTTCATTTCTTTTAAATTCATTGAGTTCCTCTTGCATAGCTGTGATCCAATCAGCATCTTGTATTGCATCATCTATTGTTATGGGTTCCACCTGTGACAGAAAACAAGTTAGGATGCTCTCTAGTTGTCTTATAGTTCTTACTCCTGCATGTATATCTCCAATGATTTGTTCAGCTGGGTGATCTCTAAGCCAATGAAAATCCGGTTGAAGTTGTCCCTGATTTAGTGTTTCTTCTGTGTTTCCATGTGCATCAGCTTTTGGGGTGTGATCTGGTGACTCTGCTAGTGTATTTTCATCAGCCAGATTATCCAGTACAATAGCTGGTGCCTCTGTCTCCATATAGACTGGTCCAGAGACTTGCTTCTGTGTCACTTGCTCTTCTGGTGTATGTAGATCTTCACCACTGATGTTTGGTTCATAAAAAACAACATGAATTGATTCTTCAATCACCAAGGTTCTTTTGTTTAGTACTCTGAACGCTTTACCGGTGTCTGAGTATCCCACGAAAATTTCTTCATCAGTTTTTTCATCAAAAATGTGTAGCTGGTTTTTTAGCACCAAACATACGTAAGTGTGATATATTACGTCTTCTGCCATTCCACACTTCATAGGGAGTTTTGCTATGGAATTTGTTGATTATTGATCTGTTCTAAGTATAGCATGCTGTATTTGCTGCTTCAGCCCAAAATCTCTTTGGTAAACTTGCTTCTGCTATCAGTGTTCTAACAGCTTCTTTTAAGGTTATGTTTCTTCTTTATGCTACTCCATTTTGCTGTGGAGTTCCTGTTGCTGATAATTGATGTAGTACTCTATTTTCTTCACATTAGGTTCTGATAACTTCATTTAGGAATTCTGTGCCTCTGTCTGATCTTATCTTGATTATCTTTAATTCCTTCTCATTTTGTATTCTTCTCAATAGATCTGGCAGTTTCTTGAGTGTTTATCTCTTCTTTTTCATGAAAATGGTCCAGGTGTATTTAGAGAAGTTATCCACCACAACTAGAGTGTACTTTTTTCCACTTACACTCACAGGTGTGACATGTCCAAATAGGTCCATATGCAATTGTTGAAGAATTCTAGTTGTTGATTGGAATGGCTTTGACTTGAATGAGCTTTTGATTTATTTTCCTTTTTGACAAGCATCACATAGACTTTCTTTTTTGAATGTGATCTTTGGTAGGCCTTCTGCAAGTTTGTTCTTTGATAACTTGTTGATTGTCTTGAAATTTAGGTGTGTAAGTCTTTTGTGCCATATCCAGCTAGGTGACTGTTTGGTCTTGACAAGCAAACATGTCTCTGATTTTGCTGTCTTCCGATCCACAACATACATGTTGTCTTCTCTTTTTCCTGACAGTACAATTGTATTGGTTTGTTTATGAATCACCTTGCATCCATCTTTTCTAAAATGCACATTGTAGCCTTTGTCACATAATTGACTGATGCTTAGTAGGTTGAAGTTCAATCCTTTTGCCATTAGACATAAACATGCCTTATCTTTGTCTGATATGGTGTCTTTGCTGGCATCTGAGTCACTTATAGATGACTGTTGTTTCACTATCATCACTACTTGTTTCAGCCTTTAATGCCTTTTTTCTCTTCCTTTTGTCTGATGACTTGTATCTTTTCTTTTCCTCATCTCTGTTTTTCTCAACTGGACAATCAGCTTTGAAGTGTCCCTTCTTCTTGCAGTTGAAGCATCTGAGTTCATCATCTTTCTTCTTGAAATCTTTGCTTGATGAAGTCTTGTTTTTGGATGAAGAACTCCCTTTGTACTGCCTTTTCTTCAATCTGTCAAATCTTTTAACCAGTTGGGCAATATGCTCTTTCAGTTCTTGAGTCTCTTTGCTGGTTGAGTCAGCTGCTTTACTTTGCTGAGGTTCCATCAGTGCTCTGGCGATATGTGGCTTTGCTGGTGCACCATTCTCATTGTTTAGCTCAAATTCATGAGCTTTCGGTTGTGACATTAATGTTAGAGTATCAGTTTTGGAAAGATCCAATGAGCCTTTGAGCACAGAAGTTACGATTATCTATCTTTCTGGCAAGCTTCTCAAAATCTTCATGCACACTTCTTTCTGTGGATAGTTATGTCCTAGTTGTTGTAGTTCACTGATGATGCTTGAAAACCTGTTGTTTATTTGATCAATGGATTCACTGGTCTTCATCTTGCAGTTTTCAAATTTCTGATTTGCAACAGATAATTTTTTTTCTTTGATTGCCTCTGATCCTTCATTGATGAGTGCCAATTTGTCCCACATCTCTTTTGCAGTTTTGCAATCTTTGATTCTCATGAACATGTTAATGTCCAGATTTTTCATAATCATATCTTTGGCAAAAAAATCTAGATTTGCTCATCTTCTGTTATCATTGGTCCATTCCTTCTTTGGTTTATCAATGAATTTCGTTGATTTGGACCCGTAGTCTCTATAGTCATGATTTTAATAGGACCAACATTGATAGCATCCAACATCTCCTCATGAGTTGCTACAAGACGAGACAACATTATTATTTTGTATTCATCAAAATTATTGACATTGAAAACAGGAATTTTAAACATGAAAATTGAAGATTCCATAATGAGATTATAAAAATAAATTCTACTTGAAAGCTTTGGAAAATACTTTAAAAAATGATCTCCTTGTTATCCGAAATCAGATCTGAACAGGTTCGATACAAAGAAACCGCTCCGAAACCAATTGTTGGTCCCGGAGCGGGGTGAGATATAGTCGAGGGGGGGGGGGGGAGGGATGAATGACTATATCGGGAGTTCAAAAACTTTTCTTGATGAAAAGCTTTTGTGCAGTAGAAATCACTTAAGAAATCACACACATGTAAAATAAAATATGGAATGTAAATGCAGAAAGTAAATGCTGTAAGTAAATAACACAAAGTTTATAGTGGTTCAGGGTGGTGAAATCCCTTAATCCACTCTTCTCATGTGATGATTGAAGGAATTCACTATTGGCTTTCACCAATACAATAGTATGATTGTCCTTGGCTACACAAGCTTCACAATCTCAAGACTATCACTCCCTGGCTACAAAAGATTCAGTGACTCAGTCTTCAACACACTGCTCCTTGAGAAAAAATCCTTCAGCAGCTATCACACTGGGTTGCAATTCCTTATCAGATAATCTGATTCAATTGCTGCAAACAGTTGTGAATTCAATTCACAAGTTTTGATTAATCTCAGTACTTGATATGGATTTGAAGCTTTGATTCTAAGTTGATTTTTTTTTGGAATAAACAATGTAGATCAAGATGAAGGCTAGAAAGTTTGACTGAGTTTCAACACTTAGAATTCTTGATGATCAATCGTGTATTGTGTGTTGTGTATTCTGTATATTCCTTGTCTGTCAATGCCTTCTATTTGTAGCCATGATTTCTTGATTTTGAATTTTGGTCCGTTGGCTATTTAATGCGCAGAATAATCCTTGATTCTTCTTTGATTTCATTCTCCATGAATTCAGTGATTCGGATTTTCTTCAAACGTTTTTCATAAAATCCGTCATTAATTGATTCTGCATTAATTGCTTGATTTCCATATTTTCCACGTTTTGAATCAAGTGTAAACAATACACATGACTCTGCTGTTTCTTCACTCGGCTGTTTCTTGGCCGGTCCAGTGGCTACTTTACTTATTAGCTGGTCACTGGGCTAGCTGCTACGGGCTGCTATCAGTCTGCTGCTTCCTTTGTGCTTGTGTTTCTTAACTGATATTTGTACACCCGATAGAGGTTCACTTTCACTGATCCTTATGTTGTGTGATATTAGTGTACACCATATTTAAAATAGATTTCATCACTTGTAATGTATATCTTAGACTTATCCAATGTCATCACAGACTTCCCTGGTTATATGTTTGTCCATAAAAATCTTCAGTTCATTGTGCTGGTACATGGTTGTCTTCACTCAGCTGGTCCACTGGTCTTCATTTTACTGAGTTGTCCTACTAGTCTAGTACAGTGCTTGTCTGACTGAGCTTATTCAAAATGTCAGACTCTAAGTAAAGTCTTTTACAAACATTACTAACTCATGTAGACTTATTTCAGGCTTGCTATAACAGCTAGTATGACCATCATCAAAACAAAAAAATGTTCCTAACACAGCTAGTTGTATATCCTGAAAGAATCTTGAACATCTGGACTGTTAAGAGAGGGAATGCTCAGGTAGTGCAATGGAAGATGAAATGGATGAAATTGATGAATGTGGATGAAGAGCAAGCTACTTGGGAAGATGCCAACAAGATCATATTAGCTTTCACACAATTTCCCTTGCCTTGAGGACAAGGACAAGCTTAGGAGGGGAGATATGTCATGATATTACCTTTTAAATATAATTTCTATATGCTTTTTCATATTTTTGTTTTTGGCGGTTAATGATGTCACCTAACTAAACAATGACGTCAGCCTAAGTTGTTAGTTTCTGAAGTTTGTCTTGTAGTTATATGGTGGTATAAGGGTGTAAACGGAAGGTTGTTTTGGGCATGCTAATGTGATAATTCTCAAATTTCTTCTCTCTCAAGTCTTCATCTCTTTTCCCCATCCCCTTTTTCTCTATTGTTCTTCGTCTTTGCTCGTTTTCTACTAATTTGCTGCTGTTTCCATAATTTCTTCCCCATTTCAAGACAAAACCACAACATATCATGCTTTTATTATAGAAAATCTTCTCTCGTGAGAAGCACTTACAATACACATTCTCGGTCACAAAATGTGGGAAAAAAGCCACCATTTTCTCTCAAACCGATGTGACATTGACACCTGATGAATGAAGAGGGAAATTAAGGAAGGGAAAAATATATACGAAAATAAAGGGTGATGAAGACCAGGGCCTGCGCATCCATTAGGAGGGCTAGGAGACCGCTGAAGGCCCACCGTCAAGGCGAGCTCTCAGTTACGTGTTTTGCCTAAAAAAGTTCGTGTTGGTCCAATCACAACTAATCGAATATAACATGTTTATAAAAAAATAGGGGGTTCTATCAGCACCTCTGTTTTTACAACCTCTGTTTTTACAACTTGCACCCTTTATTTGATTTCTTTTTACTTTTACTCACCACAAATTTACTTCGTGCACCACATAAAAATTATAACATTCAAACAATTATACTTTGGTCCCTAAAAAATACACTTTACATCATATAATTATTTTGAATAACATCTTCCCATCTTTCTTCTCCATCTAAAACCCTAATTTCTTACATACAGACACCCCCCCTCCCTCCATTCCCTACAAGCTTCTGCTTATTTCCTCCACCATTAAGCTTCCTCCATGAATAAACCACCATCTTCCTCCATGATTTTCGAATCAAGAAGCTTCAGCAAAAAAAAAAAAACAACCATCTTCCTCCATGATTTTTGAATCAAGAAGCTTCAGCTAAAAAAAAAAAAAAAAAAAAAACTTGGGTTCAAAGCACCCACCTGTAAATCGCGGGGTTTTTAAAGAAAATAGAAGGTGAATCGCGCTTGCAGCAAAGGTGAGGGATTTTTCAATTTGGAGGGAATTAGTTGTGCAATTTGCAAGAGGGTTGCCGGCCGGAAAAACGAGGGGCTGTAAATTGGGGGTCGCTGGAAAAATGGTTGTGGTCGCCGGAAATCGGGGTTTTGTTTGAAAATGGAGGGGGGGGGCTGTAAATGGGGGTTGCCGATAATGGTTTGGGGTTCTAAATTTGGGGGTTGGGGGGGGGGGGGGGGGGGGGGGGGGGGGTCGCCGGGAAAAATGGGGGAAAGGGGTTATGCAATATGAAAAATGAAGAAGTGTTAGGATGGTGTAAGGGTGGTGGTGATGGTGTGTGAGGGTGGTGGAGAAAATGGTTTGTGGGGGGGGGGGGTCGCAGGAAATATGGAGGAAATGGGTTATGCTATATGAAAAATGAAGAAGTGTTAGGATGGTGTGAGGGTGGTGGTGATGGTGTGTGAGGGTGGTGGAGATGAGTTGTGGTGTTGGACGAAGATGTTATGTTGTGGGTTTTATTCATTTGTTTTTTAAAGTATTGGACTTAATACACTACAAGAAAAAACAGCTTTTGCCACAACAAAATGTCGTGGCTAAAACTCAAAAGTCATGGCGAATAAAGTATTTGCCACAACATGCCGTGGCAAAAAGGTTGTGTCGAAAAAACTGTTTCTAATAACTTTTTAGCCACAACACGCGCCGTGGCAATAATTTCTAGCATTTTTGCCACAACAAGTCGTTGCTAATACATTCCTCCCATGTTTCCATGGTGCTGACGTGGCAATCTGACGTGGCAATCTGACGTGGCATATGACGTGGCAATCCGACGTGGCACATATTATTTGCCACAACTCGTCGTGGCTATTGAATATATACAAAATTGCCACAATTTGTGTCGTGGCTAATACTAATATTTTTTAATAATTTTTGTTTTGGTAATTTCCTCTCTACCATGCAACAAAACTTTAAAAACAATAAACTATCTTGTCAAATATGAATCAATACAAAAACACAACTTGACCAAAACTGAAGTGATCAAAACTACACCAAAAGAACTTGAAATTAATGTAATTGTAAAATTACAATACCAACATAATGACTAGTTTTCACCTAAGTCAGCATAATCTCTATCTCTTGATGATGGAACACATGATGGACCACCATAATCCCTTTCAGCCTCTTTTCTTGCTGCAAAATGAAATCAAATCACACAAAAAAAAAGTGATTAAAGCAGATAAAATGAAGCACATTAAGTGTTATTGTACAACAAGGCACATTAGGAAGTGCTACTGTGGTGAGATTCATGTACAACAAAGCAAAACAAGAACAGTTCACATTCATAGTTCAGAATCAAAACAAGATGTCTGAAGAATCTCGATAGTAGTTCCATGAACAATCCTTTGATTCTGGTGTATACAAAGAAAGTGCTGTTAATGTTACCAGCCCACAAGCTACCCGATTATCTTAGCTGCTCTGGAAGCCAGAGATCGATACACTCACTCGCCTCGTCATCAGTCAATTATTATTGTCATCCCCCAATTATTATGTAAAAAACATGTTCATGTTACTGTCTTCTGGAAAGGCTGAAAGATACATAAGAAAATTCCAGCAGCAGACATGAGAGAGCAAGAGAGAGAGAGCGCACATTGAAAACAGAGTGGATTGATAATAAATACATAAGCTGTTAAGTTCCAGAAGCTACCTCAACAATTTGATTTCGATCTTGAGCCTGCAAAAGCATGAATCTTGCATGCCTTTCAACTACAGTGCATCTAAAATCCAAAAATTCCTGAGCAAGGAAAACAAAAAAGAATTAGCTACACACTTCACATGATGCACACATGTCAAAACAAATTACAATATCAAGTAGAATGAGGCTGGTTCACATGCTAAAATACCACCTTAAAATGAGGCTGTTTCTTATGCAAAATTTAAACAATAATGTCTATGAAAATAATTATTACAAATTTGCTAAAAAAAATTAAGAATAAAGGCACTGAGACCAAAGGATATCTCAACATTGAATCTTCTGCATGCAGATGCCATCTCAAATAATTCCAAGCATTATCTTAATATTTAATAAACTTGGTTGTTGAGAGAATTTTTAATATATATACTAAACCACGCCAACTCTCAACATACTTACTCCTTAATTGTAGTTAGCAACAAACTGAGAAGAAAGGTGAAAAATCTTACTAATGAACAGGTTAACAATGATTGGCCAATAATTTTTATAATAAAAGAAAAACGTTCCTCAATTAGCACTGCCAAAAATTCAAGACCCACTTTAGCCATGAAATCAGGTCTAGAGTTTTCACATTTGTCCTAAATCTCTGAATAGCAACCATGGCTACATAAAAATGAGGAAGAGGAAACATGTAATGTAAGGACACTATAAGCATGTGAAATTTAAGAACCCGAATATTTCCCCTAAAAAGCAATGGCGATGGATTTTGAATTACCTGCTATGGCACCATGTGAAATTAGAACCTATCTGAATGTGTTAAAGGAAACTGACAATTGTCTATCTTAGTTGTGTTAGAGTTAGTTGGAGCATGAAAAGCTTCACAAATGAAGAAAACCAGTTTCTTTCTCGTGGTCCTTAAAGAAACATAGATAAGTTATAAAATAAAGATATATATATATATATATATATATATATATATATATATATATATATATATATATATATATATATATATATATATACACAGATTGGACATGTACATAGGCAGCGAACTTTGACGATAATACCTTGACTCTCCAATATGGAGTCAACATACAAGCGAGAACCTGAGCAAGTAGCACAAAGAACAGCTCCTCTAGTTAAACAGTGTGGACACCGAGGATTCCCCCACCGATATTTTTCTCAGATAAAGACGGCCCGATTGGCTTTTCAATAACTTCATCCGGTACGGACTTATCGTAGCGAGAAAAAAAGATTCAAGATCGCTTCTCTCGGTTATGCTCATTACCAACTGCATTTGACGCAACCTACAAAATCAGCAAAAGTCAAGACTCTGACTTTCCATATAATGTTTTCATTTGTAACGTAGCAGTATAGGTTTCTCTAATAGGGCGATATGAAAATCACATCAAATGAGGATCCATCTAAGCTCAGAGAAAATCCACGAAACGAAAACGATACACAAAAATGGAAGGTATAGAAAGGGGACGGGTAGAGAAAATATAATCCAATATTTATGTAGAGGTCTGCTGGTAACTAATTGACAGAACACGTACACAGTCATGTTCAAAGCCTTTTCCTGCATGAGCAAGAAACAGATAACTGCATAAACTTTCTATGGACAGGGATTGCAAGGTAATTTGTTAGACAAATGTGAAAACCTTTTTAGAATTTGAAGATCTGAATTCTTCCCAATATCTCTTAAAATCCAATTCCAGCTCATATTTGTCTCTGCTGCCAGAATAATGAATTAGTAAAGAAAACAGGGAGTGGGGACACTTCATTAAAGTACACAGCACATATCAAATAGATAACCATTTTACAATTGAAACTGTTAAAATTCCTTGTTTATTTTATTATATTATGTAACGTTTCCTATGTAAGTCGATGGTTATGACTTTTGTTATCTAATCCAAACAGACTGCTCTGTTGACTTCTCTGTCTGCCTAACGGCTATTTTCTTTCCCCCGACGGCTAGTTTTGTGTAATCTATTTAAGCTTGGTATCATAGAGATAAATAATAAGCAAATTTTCCATCGTATAATTTGTACTTCATTTCTTACATGATATCAGAGCTATAAACTCTTTAAGTTCTAAATTTCTTAAATCCCAAAATCTTCATTCGAAAAATATGGAAAACTCAACGTCCAGTGGAACAGATGACCCATCCAGTCAAACCACCAGATTTAGACTGGCTTCATGTGCAGTAATTCCTCCTTGCAAATCACAACCATGAAATTCAATGGTTTGAACTACCTTCAATGGTGTCAATCCATAAAAATGTACATCACAGGGAGAGGAAAAATGGGATACTTGCATGGTACAGTGAAGGTCCCAGAGCTTGAGAAAAGTGATGCGTTGCACACAAGGGAGACTGAAAACGCCATGATAATGCCATGGTTTATAAACTCCATGGAGCCAGACATTAGACAGGCATACCTATTTTGTGCAACAGTAAATGAGATTTGGGATACAGCTGCGGCTACATATTCAAATCAAGTGAAGTTGGTACAGAACGGGCGTTTTCCATAAAAACAGAATATATTCATTACTGCAAACAGAAAAAAGAAAAAAAAAAGACAAATATACTTTAAATTGAATTGTATAACATGAAAATCTAGCAATAAAGGTAGCTAGTCAATGACAAATGTTTATTCAATAAACATACCAGCATTGAACTAATGAAACATGTCTACATATTATGTTAGCTAAACATACTTTAAATGAATACATGTTCTCATACAACAACAAGCAAACGGCTAGCAAGACATGTTTATCTCATCAAACAAGCAAAACAAAAGGCCGGCTAAGACCCCATTTCATCTGCAAATGTTCTTCTACAAAACTTTGTGCCACGTGTGTGCTTTCATCACTAGTCACTATATACTGCTTGTTTTTCATAGTCTACTAAAGGGGCGTAGACCTAGGGCTAAACAACCCTTACTATCGGGATGTCCTTGGTGAATATACAGCCTTCTTTGCAATTGCAAACTGAATAGACCGAGTACACAAAAATGCTTGGATAGGGTTTCAGTCATGGAGGGCAACCGCAAGGAAGGTAAAGGCTGTTAGTGGACCTCGTATCAGAGATACAATACACTCTCAGTCATGGAGGGCAACCGCAAGGAAGGTAAAGGCTTAGCTATTCTAACTCATATATATTCAGTTTTATATGCCATAGCTATCCAATTTGCATTCTATGATAATACTTTGAAAAGATACTATAACCTCCGCCCTCTTAGCAAGAGTTGCTTTGACAAAATACATTTCGTCGTCATTCAAAATACTAAGAAAGTTTATGCTATTTTTTCCAACCTTATGCTTGCTTTATTACTCATCCAACCATCACACAAAATGTTTTTCTACTTTCTATGGCCTTTACACCACTACAGTAATGATACTGATCCTGAATGGGTATTTGTCTTGTTTATTAGTTGACTTTCCCCTATCGGATTTTCTATCTCATTATACTGTGTGCTGGAAGTTTTACCAAACAAATACACAATGCAAAATCCCACCTAACTCATTGAGTGTGGGATACGACATGAGAGAAGTAAATATCAAAAAAAGAAAGAATTAAATTCAATTTATCAAATCTCTACCTCCAAATCTTCGATATCGTTGTCTTTTGGTCCTCTCGCATTGCTTGTCGGTTGCTATAATCTTCACTAATCTCATCTCAAAATGAAGCAGCAATTGGACCTTTCTGAAACCACTCTCTTCATTGCTCTGCTGTAGGTTTTGTGAAGATATACCAATTTTAGATTCTCGGAGCTTGAAAGGAAAATAAGAAATCAAAGTAGTCTATCAGGGACACAATAGCACCGGAATTTGTGGAACTCGCGGGAATTTCGAGCCGGAATTTTTGGAACACACGGCAAATTGGGAACGGATTTACAGAGGAATTTGCGAAGAAGAAGATGCGTCTGTGTTAACCTACAATTTATCTAAAAACAAATAGCTTTCCATTAGAATATATATTATCCACGTTGTGTTTGTGTTGTGGGAATAAGTGACACGTCAGCATCCAGGTGGCTAAACAATGGGTGATAAAATTATTTGCCACGTCAGTCGTGGCTAAAAGTTTTTGAGAATTACCGCCATAACCCGCTAAAAATTTTCCGCCAAAGTTTAAAATTATTTGCCACATCGTGTTGTGGCTAACACTCTTAGCGCCAATTATAAAATAAGCGGGAATACTTTTAGCAACAGCTGTTGTGGCAAATATTGATAACAATTTAAAATATTTATATCAGCATTTATTTGGAACGACGGTTGTGGCTAAAAATAAACATTAGCCACGACATCGCGTCGTGGCAAAAAAATCCGTGGTAAAAGAGTCTTTTTGTTGTAGTGATAGTGTTTTTTAAAAGTTGTGGTGTAACAAGTATCTGTCATTTTTTTGTGGTGTTTGTTTAAAAAAATAATAAAAATATTCTTGTGGTGCTGAAAGTATTTATGGTGTCGGGAGTAAAAAGGTGCCGGAAGTAATAAGTGGGGTGCCGATAGAACATCCTTGAATTCATAAAGGTCCAATGACCAAAAATTAAAATAAAAACAAGGGCCCTATAATATATATTAATTAAAGGCCGAATGACCAAAAAAAGTACTCCATCCGTTCTTATTTAACTGTCGTAGTACATATTAAATAGAGTAGTTAATGCTTTGGCTTAACAACAAAATGACAATACCCCTTGAAAATAAATAATGCAATGTTGTTTTCACGGATATAGATTATCCGAAACCGAACCGAATTGTAGTATTCGGTTCGGTTCGTTTTGGTTAGGTTAATTAATGCTTCCGGTTTGGTTTCGGTTAATGTAATAGAGAAACCGTAAAATTCGGTTCGGTTACGGTTAATGCTGAAAATTGACCGTAACCTAACCGAAAATCGAACCGAATAAGAAACTGAACCGTTATAACCGAGCCGTTAACCGAAAAAATATAACCGAACCTAAAATTATAAATATTTTAATTTTAATAATTATTCCTATCAGCTGTATAGTAAAAAACAAAAAAATACCCAACCCTATTCAAATCTTTGAGACTTTGACCGAAATACATAACTTTTGCCTCTCTTCAGAATACTCACTCACTCATTAACCCTAGATCTAAGCGGCGCTCTTCAGCTCTCTTCAGCACTTCAACTACTCCGGCGAATGACTGCAGCAAATAGTGCCGGTAACTGGTAAGTGTCAAAAGGCTCTGCATTTTTCGTCTTCTATTTGTATTGTTTCGTCATCTATAGCTGATAAGAACAGTGAGCATTTTTTTTTCCTGCATATTATGTTTCCTCCTTCTGCATCTATTGTTTCTACCGAGCATGTTATTTTTAGATGTGTTATTTACCGAGCAGTGAAATCTTTTCCAGATTTCTTTCTACCGCATAAAAAAATGCTCACTGCATTAGAGCTTTGTATCTAATCCGGTAAGAGCTCGAATGAGTCGATTTCTTCAAGCATATATCCGTCTTCTCTGTGCCCACTGCTCACTGCTCATTAAGTTCATTATTCTTTTTTAAGATGAGATATTTATTAAAGATGAAAGATTCTTTTCTTACAGTGAGATTTTTTGCCTGTTATAGATGAATAAGTTCTTGAACCATGCTATTATTAAATAAGTAAGATTCTTTGAGTTCACCCACCTTTCTCAACCCTGTGATTTGAACCCTTTTGGTTTTTGGTCTTTGTTTACAGTGTAGCTTAATGGTAAAGTGGTTTTATTTTGTCAACGTTGGTATCTGGAGGTTACTTTCGGCAAAAATCTGATAGTGATACTTATATATTGATACAACCTGTGGTACCAAAGTCAAAGTGAATGAAGAAGGTTTTGGATTGAGGTATGATTTGTTTACTATTAATATTTTTTTTTTGTTTATTCCATTTTTCAAAAAGTAAGTGTGCCTCGTCGTTTTTCAATTTGTATTTTGATTATATTCCTATATTTTGATCAGTTACAACACTTTTTTCTGGGATAAGCATTTACAATAGCTAGCTTGCCGAGTTTTTTGTTTCATCTGCGTTCGTGAATTGAATCATTGTTTTTTCGTTTGTTGGTTTTAGTTTGATGTTTTTGTTTTTTTTGTTTTTATGGTTTGTCGATTTTATTTTGATATTTGGGACTTTGGTTTCACCATCGATTTATTTATGTTTTCTCTTTTGAAGCTGAACTAATGTTTCTAATGAATTAAATTGCATGAGAATTAAATTGGATATGAAAATATTTTTTTGGGAAAATGACTTCAATAAGCTGCCTTCGAACTTTTCTTTCCTACATATATATAAGCTTCTGAAAAAAAAAACATGAATGAATTTGGAATAATCTAAAAAACATGATGTTTACAATAGATGTTCACCTTTAGGCTAGCTTGCTCTTCTGTCTTTGACATTTATTCTTTTCAAGGTTGCAATTGCAAATAAAGCTGTTGTGATTTTGTTTTTATTTTGATTGCTGTTAGAACGTGTGTATAGGTAAGCTTTGTATTGATATCAGTCAATTCTTACAGAACGTGTCTTTTACTTCTTTCTGGTGATGGATTCCTTCTTCAATAGAAGTGATCCTAATAACAGGCAGTACTGGACCAAATGGCTCCTCCCATGCAATCCTCATGTCAGGTCTAACATGATCAAGTAACAATGGCCATATGAGATTGCCCTCCTGTACTCCTGGCAAAAAGTTGGCCCTTTTTCTTTAGCATATGTGAACTCATTTTTTGTATGACACTATGACTAATACAATTTATGTTCTTATCAATGTTCAACATATTACAAAATGGTTGAAGCATTGTGATATTTTAAGCTCAAGGTTGAAGAGCGTATTTTGTGATTTGGAGCTCAATGATGAGCATATTTTGTGAGAGAAAAATGTGCAGTTAAAAGTTCTTTTGTTGTTGAAGAAATTGTCTAACGTTGACCTGTGTAAAATGAAGTCTATTATGTAATGACTAAGGTAGTGTGATTTAAGTAGCTTAATGATTTGTGTAAAATGTAGTCTATTATATAAAGACTAAGGTGGTGTGATTGTGTAGCCTAAGTTGACATTTTTATTGTCTTTTTTAGACTAAAATTGACATTTTTAATTGCTTAATTTCGGTTTTTTCGGTTTACCGTGGAATTGGACCGATAATTTCGGTTTTCGGTTAACCGACCAAATTGAACCGATTCTTTCGGTTCGGTTTCGGTTCTTGAAACGGTTCGGTTTCGGTTTCAAATTTTTAGTAACCGAAATTTTCGGTTCGGTTTCGGTTACGGCCATTAACCGTACCGAACCGAACCGTGAACACCCCTATTTTCAATCTCCACTCTTTAATAAAAAAGGGTAGATGTAGAAAATACAATAAATAATGCTTTGGAAATGTAACTACGACAGATAAAAAGAAAATTTTGATTTTGACAACTACGACAGTTAAATAGGAACGGAGGGTGTAATTTTAAATCCAGGGCCACTATAATGTTTTTGTTGAATTACTACTTTGTATGTATGTATGTTTTGTAGCTGTCAATAAATTTGAAATTTGTATCAACAGATGTTCGAAGCGCGATGTTGAAGTAATATTTTTTTGGGCCAATTATTTAAAAGGACTGATTTTCAACTTATTAGGGGTAATAGGACACTCCGAAATCTTATTTAGTTATAAGGACATTCTAATTTTAAGAAGAAAACTTATTTAGTTATAAGGACATTCTAATTTCAAGTGGATAAAGAGGAAGAAGGAAAAAAAGGAAGGGAAAAAAAAGAAGCGCTCAAAGGAAAAAAAAAAAAAAAAACTGCTCAGTGAACGTGTGGGTGGTGGTTAAGTTTTTATTTTTTATTTTTTAATTCACCATATTTCTAAACGTCATATATTTTGATCTAAAACTCGGATCATCATAATTTTTTCACTAAAATTCATATTTTTTTCGTCTTCTTTATTCTAAAATCAAATTTGATATTTTTCCGAATAAATTTCATAAATCAATTTTTTTCTTCATAAAAATCGACGTGGCGTATTGATCACCGTCATACATTGACCACCTACCCCGATGCATTGACCATCGGGATCCATTAACCACCCCGATGCATTGACCGCCGCGATTCATTGACTATCATGATGTATTGACCGCCGCGATCCATTGACAACCTTGATCAGTGACATCTCATTGTAACGATTTATGCAATGACGTCTCATTGTAGCGATTTATGTAGTGACTTCTTATTGTAGCGATCTATGCAGTGATGTCTTATTGTATCGAATTATACAGTGACATGTTATTGTAACGATTTATGCAGTGACGTGTTATTGTAACGATTTATTCATACCTTTGGTTGTAAAAATCTGCCTTTAAACCCAAAAAAAAACAAAAGAAATACAGTTATTTTACAAAGTTATCGAATATTTAAACCAACACTAATCAAATAAACCAAGATCAATCAAATATTTAAAGATAACAAAGAAATAAAGTTACGTACTTTACAAAGTTATCAAATGTGTGTATCAAGTTGTATATGTGGTGACATCAATATCATTACATCAGTTATCTAATTGTAAATATAGTCATCAACGTCACTGCATAAGTCATCAACGTCACTGCATCAGACATCAATGTCACTGCATAAGTCATCAATGTCACTGCATCAGACATCAATGTCACTGCATAAGTCAGCAATGTCACTGCATAAGCCCAGACCACCAAGATGATCATAGAGGGCACTATTATCAATCTCTTGATGATGGTAACTCTTGCACACATAGTAAAACACACTCTGCATTAATAGGCCAGCCAGATTAACTATCACTAGCAACCCAACCAAGAATCCACCAACCATAATTCTTGTAAGCACACCATGATTATCCCCACCATTAACCACAACTGATGAGAATATAGTGTGATCAGTCCACAAATAGCCATATACCCAAAAACAATGCATTAATTTTGCATAGAAATGTGAGAAGGACTTATATCCATACTAAAATCAAAAAACCCAAGCATCCTTTTAAGCAAAAGAGACCCGTGATAGCAACATTTTATGCAGTGACATCGGCAATCATATATGCAGTGATATCAATATTTTATGTAGTGACATTGGCAATCATATATGCATGACATCAACAATTTATGCAGTGACATCGGCAATCAAATATACAGTGACATCAACATTTTATGCAGTGACACGGTAATCATATATGCTTGACATCAACAATTTATGCAGTGACATTGGCAATCAAATATGTAATGACATCAATATTTTATCTCCAGTGCAATGCACATAACTGATAAAAGAGCGCGCATACACATCTGAAAGATACCACAAGGGTATCCAAAATCCTCTAAAATGCCTATGTCAATCCCAAGGTACATGAAGCCAAAAAATGATTAAAAAAACCACCTACATTCAGCAAAACAATAACAATACCCTAACAACATTGGGCAAAAAGTGCAGAATACAAAAGAAATATTCATGAAAAAATTCATAAAAGTCATCTAGCGGGTAAGGAGCTACACAAAGCATCATTTGCATCACTATGGAGTGTAGCAGGTTGTTCTCTAAACTTGACATTCTTCATGTCAAACCCAACATCAACATTCAAGACAACAGCAACAGGATCAAGAACCTTGTTAACAACTGAATTAATCGAATTTGTAGACACAGCAGCACAAGGAACAGCTGCTAAAACCTTTCCAAAACCAGTATCTAAACCTTTTTTAACCACAACATTCTGCAATTGAATAGTAGGGACATTACCCAAACCAACTTGGAAAAAAGCCTCATTTTCCCTTTCATCTTCTTTCATTGATGGGACACAAAAGAGTACACAGGCTTGTCGTCGCTATTGGCTTCGTCGACAGGCTTGTCCTTCTGAAAAATGCTACACTTTTTTTTTGAGCTTTTCAAGCACATATATAACACAACCAAAACTAGGGCCTGAAAGTTAACTTTGCAACACATACATCATCATCATGTCAAAAGAAACAAGGGGGACAAACGTAAAAGAAGACAGAACAAACTCAAAACATAAAAATCTACTAACAGCAGCAAATTAAGTTAATTAACTTGAGAGCACTAGATATAAACCAATCAATCAATTAACTTGAGCCAAAAAGAAATTGCACAAAAAGTAGTAACCAAAAAAATTAAAAGAAACAACAACAGTTTGCTATTCCCCAAACAAGAGCCGCAACCACATGCATAAAATAGTAGAGGTAACTAAAGAGGAAGAGTAAACAAAAGCACACAAAACGCTAGAGAGAAATTATCAAAAAGTCAAGAAGTGAGCTTCCGGTCCGGTCATAGAAAAGATGCAGAAAAACAATTTTTGTGAAGGGAAAGTTCCAAATCAGAGAAGAATTCATGGGTGGGTATCAACATCATTATCTGTATATCAAATTGGGCATTGATACGTGGGAAGATGGAATTAAAAAAAAGAAATTAGATTGTCCTTATAACATAATAAGTTTTTAGAGTGTCCTAAATGATCATTAAGTCTCTAACGACGGCCTTATAACTAATAACCACTATTTTTTAAGTATATTTTCGAAAAGAAAAAAAGCCTTCTAACTAAAAGGCCCGTTTCGGCGAAGTCACCGAAGGTCCGAAAATTTCAGGGCCAGCCCTCATGAAGACAGCCGCCGAACAGAGGGGAGGGGGATGAAAAGTTAATGGAAATGCCTCAATTCAGCTCCATTTTTGTTGTTGTTTTTGGGGTGTCTTATTGTTATTGCTCTTGGTTTATAGCGCCTCTTTGCAATTTTGCATAGACAAGTGATTATTCTTTGTCTGTTGGAAATTTTTTTTTTTTGAGGGAATTGTCTGTTGGATTCTATATGCATTATATAGTACAATGTCTCTTTGCAATTCTGTGCATAGATGTCATTATGCCTTGTCTGTGGGATTCCATACAGTGCCTCTTTGCAACTTTGTGCATAGATGTGATTATTCTTTGTCTGTGGGATTCTTTTTGTACTATTACGCAACTTTTTGGTGGATATCAAAATTTACAGCTGTTTTTAAAAATACACAACCCATTTAACTATGGTATTTAACTTAGCATAAAAAATCTTTGATTTATAACATTCTATTGATTGTTAACTTGAATCATCGAATACGCATATAAATTAATTCAGAAATGTAAATATAAGATCCTTATATTCTCGCTAGTTTCTCCTTTGTATAATAGTCATAGTTATCTTTTTCAATTCAATTTCTAGCATTCAAATGCACATGGGTGAATCGATTAGATATGCTCTGCTAGGTTTCTATTGTATTTATTTGCTTTACTCATTTGTACATGTAGTATTTTGCTTTAGACTTATGGAGTTTGCTTTAGGCCATGATCAAATTGTAATAATAAAATATAAATACAATCTTTATGTGTGTTTTTTAGGTTATTTAAACATTATTTATTGTGATTATTGTATTTAGTATTTATTATTTACTGTAATTATTGTAACCCTATATCTAGAAGCTTCTCTAAGATGTATATATATATATACGTATGTACCACTAAACACAATTAATCAATGGAAAAATTCTTTCCCACATTTATCTATCATGGTATCAGAGCATTGAGACATAGTCTCCCTTTTCCTCCGCCTTTTTTTTCCGGCTGTACTACCACCGTAGTACAACAGTTGGTCATCTCCCTTACAGTCTCAGACCAACATATATAAACGCTTCAAAGTATACTCAGAACCTTGATAAGTTCATATTCAAATACCTTACGAAAGAATACTCACAAAAAAACTTGAAAGCTTTATAATAATTCACTCAATAATTTTTTTGTTGTATTGTGAAAGAAACTCCTAAAGCCTTATATAGGCTACAATCTCCACGCAAAGAAGCTATCCAAGCAATGTGAGATAAATTTCCCCTAAAAATAATAACTAAAAATAAATAAAAAAAATCTAAGCAACGTGGGATAAATTTTCCCCAAAAATAATAATTGAAATTAAATATAAAAAATTATAAATAAATTTAATAAAGTTTTTCTTCAATGGACATCACATCATTCCCTCCCGGCTCCGAAAGGATTCGACCTCGAATCAAAAGGACGTCGTAAAAGGGATAATCAAGCACAAAGCTCGGACAACGCCAAAAAGACACCAACGAGTCACCGGGATCAAATAGAACGCGAACACACCACCTCATAACAAAGGCTCGAGTCGATAGTGAGCCAGGAATCACCAATGCAACATCAACGTATTCTCGCGACATGCTAGAATCGCGAAGAAGTCCCTGCAAAGTAGCAACAGAACGATAGCAATGCGTAGTCGGATAGGCAGCAACATACTTAGAAAATAGATCAATGAAATGGTTCTCCAGGTTGCCACCAAGTGAATGCTCCTCAAGAACCTGCAAATAAGATGAAATAGAACCCGAACAATGGGATAGTGAAGTGAGACAAACTTTCCTTTGCCCTCCATTCACAACAGATTTAGCACCATGTCCAACTATTTCTCCCGCATCGAGCTTTACTTCTTGGGGCTTTGAGCAAGTCTGAGTTGCCCCTCATGCGCTTCTTGTGGTGACATGGAAACAAGTGTGATTTGCTTGTCCTTGTGAAATAACGTATAACTATTCAGAAAACCATCATAAAGAACTCACCTATCGTATTGCCAAGGTCTGCCAAGAATAACATGTGTGACATGCATAGGTACCACATCACAAAGAAAATCATAATCTAACTTCCAATGTTGAAAGAAATCAATGCTTGCTTGGTAACACGAACTTCACCGCATTCGTTCAACCATTGCAACTTATAAGGTTGGGGATGTTTGGTAGTACGAATTTCTAGCTTCTCCACCACCTCGGTACTAACCATATTAGCAAAACTTCATGGATCAATAATCACACAACACACTTTCCCGACAATAAGACAACACGTTTGAAAATATTTTCACGATGCAAAATTTCTTCCACTTTGACGTTGGTACTCAAGAATTTTTGTGTGACTATAAGAGGTCCAACCAGGGGAGCTTGCTCAATTTTCTCCTCAAAATCAGTCATCTCCTCCTTCTCCTCAGATTGTGACATATACTCCTACCCCCCACGATTCTCCCACTAAAACCATACTATGTTTATTTGCACTCTCACTTGCTCTATTGCCAACTGATGTGATCTGTAAACGAACCAGATCCGAATTCGCCCAAGGACCGATTAAACGTATCAATAGAAAACGAGCACCGCGACATTTAGCTAACCCGTAGTTAAAAACCTCCCTTAGATAACCCGTACCTAAGAATTTAGGTTAGCTAAAACCCTCCCTTAGATAATCCGTACCTAAGAGCATTGGTATATGAACACCATAGGGTATGCTCAGAACCTTGATAAGTTCAGATTCGAATACTCTACGAAAGAATACTTACAAAAAAGCTGGAAAGCTTTATAATAATTCACTCAATAATTTTTTTGTTGTATTGTGGAAGAAACACCTAAATGCCTTATATAAGCTACAATCTCCAAGCAAAGAAGCTTTCAATAAGCAATGTGAGATAAATTTTCCCCAAAAATAATAGTTGAAAATAACTAAAAAAATATCTAAGCAATGTCGGATAAATTTTCCCCCAAAATAACAACTAAAAATATATAAAAAAATACTATAAATAAATTTAATAAAATTTTTCTTCAATAGGAATCACATCACCAGCCCTCAAATCGCTCAATTCTTCATTCCCGTCCTTTTTTTAATTCCAGCTTTGCTGGCCTCACCATTCTTTCCGGCCATCTCCCACACCCGTACAATACCGTTGAATTGCTGCAGCCTTTTTTTCTCTCCCTCGGTAATTTCCCTCACAACTCCTTCCCAAATATCACATCGTTCCCCAAGTCCCTCCTTTTGCCTCCCGCCGTTGAATCAGTCATATTTGAATATGGTATTCCTTTCTTTTATTTTTCATCCACAAAATAAACGTAAAAGAAAAAACAAAGAGTAAAAATGTTACTCTATATACGCGCACCAGCAGCAGCTCAATCCAGTGACGGACCCAGAAAAAAATCTCAGTGGGGGCACCGGAACAAATTTGAAAGGCGGAGGCATCAATAGTGTTTTTACATTTTTTACCTATAAAAACGTGTCGATTTTCGGATCTCAGTGAGGGCTGTGCACCCCCCGTCTAAAGGGCTGGGTCCGTCCCTGGCTCAATCAGCCGAGACATTATCTTGGCAAGTGCCAATTCTATGGAATACAAGGACAATCCACCAATGATGCCCGACCTATCCTTTCTTTCAGCAGATGCATCTAGCCCGCCCTTCGATACCTCGACCTTCTCAGGCACCGTGGATGCTTGATAGTGAGGCGTCTCATCATATGACCAAAAATTTCAGTTTGTTATCGTTTCATTAACCCTATGAGGGTGTTGATGCAATTATTATAGGTGATGGTAGTTCTCTTCTTATATCTCATATTGGTTGTGCAACTCTGCCTTCCTTACTTCTACTTTTTTTTTTATCAAATTTTTTATGCGTCCCTATCTTTCACAACATTTATTATCTGTTTCTATATTCAGCTCTGACAATAATGTCAGCATTGAATTCTCATCTGATATTATATTGGTCCAGTTGTCCATTTTTATTTTAATTTTTTTTTTTCATTTTCAGTCAATAAAGCTTCCTCCACAACATGGCATCATCGCTGTGGTCATCCTGCCCTTCATATTATTCAGAATTTAGTTAAAAAATTGAATTATCTTTTGTTGCTTTTTCCCCTTGTGACTCGTGTCTGCATAATGAAAGTTATAGGTTGCCTTTTGGTGATTCTACTTTACGTTCTTCTCGTCCCCTTGAAATTATTTACTTTGATATTTGGACTGCTCCACTTTAATTTGTTGATGGTTTCAATTACTATGTTCTTTTTGTTGATCACTTCACGCGTTATGTATGGCTTTATCCCTTAACTCGCAAATCTGATGTGACTGTTGTGTTTGAAAATTTTACCCTACATGTCGAAAACTATTTTTTGCCAAGATTAAAATACTTTACTCTGATAATGGTACTGAGTTTATTGCTCTTCGTCCCTTCCTGTCCACTAGTGGTATCACTCACAACTCCTCTTCACCGCACACCCTCAACACAATAGTCTCTCCAAACACCGTCATCTTTATGTAGTTTAAAATGCTCTAGCCCTTCTTCAACGCGCCTCACTCCCTCTCTCCCACTGGTCATATAATGTCAATGCCGTTGTTTACATCATTAATCGATCCAACTCATGTTTTCTTGATATGTTTTCTCCTTATGAAAAACTATTTTCCGAATCTCCCAACTATACAAAACTTTGTGTTTTTGGGTGTCTTTATTATCCTTGTCTTAAGCCGTATACCAATCACAAACTCAAATCCAACTCCATTTTGTGCGTTTTTCTTGGTTACTCTCTCACTCAAAGTGCCTACCTCTGTTATGATCTCTCATGTTACCATCATTATGTCTCTTGGGATGTTCGTTTTGTCGAAGATATTTTCCCTTTCTCCTCTATCCCTCTCATGACTCCTCCTCCACCCTCAAATGAATTCTCCCCGATGTTCTTGCCTCGGTCCCTATTCCTCCTCCACCTGTTCCTACTCCTCCTCCTCCTCCCCTCCCCTTTCCATGCCGAATCTCTAGCCTCACCTGCCTCTTCCGAGCCACCTACCCCACCATCCACCTCTTCCCACTCCCCTCAACCCGAGCCCTTACCCAACCTGAACCCTCCCACCAAATGGTCACTCATGCCAAAAATCAAATCTTCAAACCTTGTAACCTTTTGAAACTCACCGTCCAACTAGACTCTTAGTTCTCTGATATTGAACCCTCCACTTACTAACAGTCTTTAAAGAGTTCTCACTCACTTCAGAAAATGTCTGACGAATTTGATGCTTGGGTTTGTAATGGTACATGGTCTCTGGTTCTTTATGATGATTCTATCAATCTCGTTGGCAGCAAGTGGATTTACCGGATTAAGCGTAAATCTAATGGTACCATTGAGCTTGATAAAGCTCATTTGGTTGCCAAAGTCTTTACACAACATCCGGGTATTGATTACTTTGAGACGTTAAGTTCTGTGATCAAACCTACTACTGTTCGGTTAGTTCTCAGTCTTGCAGTTTATCATGGCTGTGCCCTTCGTCAGCTTGATGTGAATAATGCATTCTTATAGGGTTCACTCACTGAGGATGTTTACACGGCTCAGCCCCCTGGTTTTGAATATCTGGATCATCCTTACCATGTTTGCAAACTTAATAAAGCTATTTATAGTCTCAAGTAGGCCTTGCGTGTGTGGTATCAGGAGTTGAAAACCTTCATAGTCACAATTAGTTTCTCTAATTCGGCTGCTGATACCCCGCTCTTTATTTATCGTTTGGATTTCAATACTACTATTGTGCTTGTCTCTGTGGACTATATTATTGTTACATGTACTTCTCAAGAGCATGTTCAACACACTATCTCTCAGCTCACTGCTAGCTCGGTTTCTGTTAAGGATCTTAGTCCCTTATCGTATTTTCTTGGGGGTGGAGGTCACTCCTAACTCCATAGTTTTACTTCTCATGCAATCTCAATATCGTTAGGATTTTCTCCTCCGCACTAATATGCAGGATACTAAGCCTGTCACCACTCTCCTCCCAACGGATTCTTTTTCTTCTCTCGATGCATCTGCCGCACCTCATGATGATGTTACTCGGATTATACAGGATCTTGGGGCTCTTCAATAGCTCTTCACTCGTCTGTATATAGTTTATGCGGCGAATAAATTATCACAATATATGCATTCCCCTACGGTTTTACTGGACTCTTGTTAAGCGCCTTCTCTCTTATCTTGTTGGTACTGTATTTCATGGCTTGCAGCTTTTTGCTTTCTATTATCTTGATTTACATGTGTTCTCTTATGCGGATTCGGGTGGTAACAAAGATGATGATTATTCCTCCACTAGTGAGTATATTGTGTTTCTTGGTCGGAATCTAGTTTCGTGGAGCTCTAAGAAACAACTCACCATTGCTTGTTCCTGAAGTTGAATATCGATCTGTTGCATCCACTACTGCGGAGTTTTCATGGGTTTCCTTCATTCTCTATAATCTTGGGCTTGACTCTACATCTACTCCAATCATTTTCTATGACAATGTGGGGGTCACTAAGCTATCAACTTATGCAGTGTTCCATTCTCGTATGAAGCATGTTGTTGTTGTGGTTTATCACTATATTTATGATCAAGTTCAGATGGGTCTTGATAACGTCGAAATTATCACGGATGTTCAGCGGTGGATTTGTGGTGGAAATCTGGCTATGAAAACGGTATGAGAATGGTGGCTCACGGTGGAGCTATTGGATTGTGTGGAAGTGAGTGTGCTGGTGGTGGTGGTGTTTAAGTAAAGGAACACAGTAAAATTGGGCAGAGTTTTGCCTTGCTTTGCATATATTTAGCATAGTTTATGAACTGTACATAGAGCCCTATTTATAGGGTGAGAACCGACTAAGTTCAACATAATTACAACCAAGGACATAGTACAACTAAATCTACGGTGGCTGGTCGGGCAGCGCTAGAGCATTGGCGGCGCGGATCCTCAAGCTATCGTTGTATATCCCTAGCCGGCTGGTTGTGTCGTCGGTCCATACTCTCCAATCATTGGGGAAGAGGATCTCTGTCGGATCCATCATCCTTCTACTCATCGTGGTCATGTTGGCAAAGCCTATTACCAGAGCAAGAACATGTCCCGGGGTGGGGCCGTATATCCTTTGTCAGGCCCCCGCTCGCCCATACTTAGTGGGTCCACTCGGGTCACCGTTCGGGTCGGCGGCCCGGAGGATGGAGCCGGCCTATCAGGTCTGTTGCGTGTTTCACATGTGTCAAATGTTGATCAGTTAGTTGATGCCCCTACCAAACCTCTATCTCGACAGCCGTTTCATCATTTTGTTCCAAGATGGGACTACTTCTGCCTGCCCGTAGTCCCACTTGAGGGGGCGTGTTAGGATATTTAGATATTATATATTGTGATTATTGTATTTATTATTTACTGTTTATTTTAACCTTAGATCTATAAACTTTTCTAATCTGTATATATACACGTATGTACCTGTAAACACAATCACTCAATGGAAAATAGTTTCCCACATATATCTATCTGTTTTCCTTAAAAAAATAGATTTTCGGTTGGGGGAGTCTTTTCACACGTATACGTTGTTTCTGACTGAATTTTAGTCAGGATGTTAGTTTTATTTAGACTCAATATTGGTCAGAAAGCATAATTGATGCTTCCTGGCTGAAATTCGGTCCGTAAACTAATCAACATCATGCCTAGTCGAATTTGAGTTAGGAAATAATTTTTATTTTATGACCGAATTCGAGAAAATATGTTGGATTTTTCTAGACCCAATATCGGCCAGAAAGCACAGTTAAAACTTCCTAACTGAAATTCGGTCCGTAAACTGGTCAATATCTTGTCTGAAATTGAACATGAGTCAATTAATGAAAAAATTAAATGATAAAAATATAAATAAAAGATATGTGTGTTATGATTTTTTTGGAAAACGAGATCTGTTATAACCAAGGAAGGGAATCCAGATGCAAAAGAGATAAACACCCAATCAATCTAACGTAAATAATCACATAAATAACAGAAACAAGAAGAACACAAGATTTAACGTGGTTTCCAGCGTTGTGCCGACTACTCCACGGACAGAAAAGAGATATTTTATTATGCACTAAATTTCAGACGGATTACACTCTTTACATTGATTACAACAGTTGGTATTTATTGGCACAATTCTCTAAACCCTAACCGTCAAAGGATCTTTGTCAGAATTGCCATAAATGCCCCAGATATGGCCCCTTCTATTGACCCAACTCAATTTATGAACATTCAAATGTAGAAATCAGCTGTATCCAAGAAACTCGGCGGACCTCGGCGGCCGTCGACTCAGAAGAAACTCAGCTGACTTCACCAGCTGACTTTCACAGACTTGAACACACTAACTTAGCTGACTAACTGATTAGTTCCACTAGATTAGAGATTAAGTCACTTTGCTGACAAATCTCCACCTTGACTTGAACTCTTATTCACAGTCAACTAGATTGCATAAACAAATGTACTTGTGCCAGATGTATTCGCCAATGCCATATGTACTTGTACTATAATTCTCCACATAATCCACTCAATTGGCCTGCCCTCGATCAGTTGAGCTTACACATTTCTAGATTATAAGCTTTGAATATTCAGCAAGTCCAGACACAACGGAAACTTGCTATGCTGAACTGGTTTAGTAAGCATATCAGCAGGATTCTCCTTGGTGATGATATTCTTTACTTGAACCATTTTCTCATTTCTCAGAAAATGATACCTCATATCTATATGCTTGGTTCTCTCATGATGAACTTGATCTTTAGCCAAACATATTGCACTCAAACTATCAGAATAAATCTTAGCTTGATCCTGATGTTTCCCCAAATCATTGACTAGTCCCTTCAACCAGATACTCTCATTGGCTACTTCAGTAAGAGCCATATATTTTGCCTTAGTATTTGATAATGCCACAGTGTCCTGAAGAGTTTCTTTCCAACTGACAACTGAATTCCCCAATGTGAAAACATAATCAGTCATATTTTCTGCTGTCCACGTCACCTGCATAATCAGCATCACAGTACCTGTGACCAAATCTTGAGTATCACCTCCATAAATGAGACCAACATCAGCTAAAACCCTAAGGTACCTGAACATTCTTTTCATAGCTTTCTAGTGTTTCTTTCCAGGTTGAGCCATAAACCTACCGACAACAATGACTGCCTGAAAAATGAGCCCCAGTTGCATATGAGTTTGATTAATTTCCAAAAATACCCCCGTATTTACTTCTACCATTTTCCCCTGTCACTAACCTACCATGAAGCTTCAAAGCTTACATTATATGGCACCATCTTGTTAAATGTATTTTTGCAGGATTTTATTGGGTATTTATATAAATTATTTGATTATTAAATTATTTATAATATTTATTTAATCATTTTAGATCTAATTTAATTAATTAATTAAATTAATATAATTATTACACAATTTAATGCCTGGCAGGCCTTAATTCCCGTGGCCCGCATTTGTAGCCTGGTCCATCAAACCCCAAAGTTTGTTTACCCGTATCCACCAAAACCTTGACCCGTCATCCCCACTACATAATCCTAAAACCTGACCCTCAGCCTCATTTCTTTCAACCTCTGAAACCCTAAACTTTTTCTGAGAACCCTCTTCCTCATTCAATGCCTTCGATCGCTAGAAATCCCCACTTTCAATGCTACCCGATCTTCTAGAAACCTGTTCCCCTTCTCCAGTCTTCTACCTTCCTTAACCGATTCAATCATGTGGTTGAATCCCTCATTCTACGACTTCTTTTCGAATCAAAGCCACCATGTGCATAAACCATCTTAGGAAGGTTCTGATTTTGGAAAGATATCGTCTTGATTTTGTTTCAATTGAAGAGCAACCTATCTCTATGTGAAGGCTCTGATTCAAGCACTAATTGGCCTGATTATCACAGTTTATTTTGAAGAAACGCAATACACTGTGAAGGTTTCAAATAAACTAAAAGGTTGTATCTTTTCGATTCTAAGTTAATGTCATGTGATTTTGTTATTATTACTGATTTGAACATTGATACTGCCTGATTTTGCTATCACTGGTTGTTTGCAGATCAACTCGTGACCGTTCTGGAGCATTAATTAATGGCATAAAGTCTCAGCTTTTGCCCACACATGCGATTTGATGGATATGTAGTTGTAATTAAAGGTCCAACAAGGCAAATCCGATCTCTATGCGCACGTGGGAGATTACCCAGTCAATTACTACCTAGATTGCCATGCTAAATTGGTTGAACTTTGTGCCCTAGTCCGGTCAAACCTATTCAATTGAGGGTTTAAACCCTATGAAGTTGAATTGCAGTCTGCTGAGGGTTAATTGACACAGTGATGGTCAAACCAACCAATTAATCCGGTTTGTTTCCGGTCTAGGCGTAGTTCTGGTTTGCTTTTGCAAGTCAATTATGAATCAAGGTTGTGTTTATGGCTGAGTCTGAATTTAGGTCCTTATAAACCACTGATTCAACCTTGTGTGTTGTGTGCAAAATGGTTTGGTTGATCAGCTTGGTTTGTCCGGGTCCCTTTTAGTGGTTATGTGTCAAACCAGAAGAAATTCGGTTTATAAGTGATATGCAAGGAAATTTCAAAATACAGAGTTGCATCACATGTCTATTCCTCTTAGAATTCATTGGCCCGGCGGCATCTAATAGAGGATTACATGTTTGATACACTCCTAACTAACATCAACTTGCTTTTTGTGGGATATATCACATATGCCATCTCTAACCCTAAACCCTATAAATAGCCACTTACTGTTAGGAAATCACTAGTTTAACGCAGTGAAATTTAAAATTTGATTTCCTTTTACTAGATCGTTCTTCGTTTAATGCAATAAACACGTTAAGTAGTTTGACGGTTATACCTTGATGATCTCTAAGATCGTCGCTTTGACCGTCAACGGAGAGTAGTACAGTGCGCAAGCCGTCCATGCGTCTGGCCTCTATCGCTAATCCACACGAACTCCTCTCCGGAATCCTTCTTGGATTGCTATTGGAAAACTCCGGTTTCTAGACATGCCTTTTTCCTCCCTCACAAACTCACTATAGGTTGCTCTCTATTTTACACAAGAATTATGAGCTCTTGCAATTGTGATGTACAAAAGAGCTTGACACCCACCTCTTATTCATAGTGTAAGGGGCGCCCCAACCTAGAGTGGAAGAGAAGAAAACATTTTCCGAATAAAATAAGGAAAATCAATTAGATCGATTTATCTTTTATTGTAATTAATTTTGCCAATATCTTATATTGAATATAATTATCTTATTACCATAAATCTATTTTTCCAAATCAATTAATATCTTATATTAATATTATGGTAATCTTATTAATTAAAGTGCACAATCCAAGTGTATCTTATACACTTATAGGTGGCGCCCTATTAGTCAATAAATTGACTTTCGGAATATTCTTTAATTAATATATTTTGTATATAATTAATATCTTGTATTTTATTTATTCAAAATAAATAAATACCACCATATTAATTTACCACTATAACCTTTATAGTCCAGAGATAAACTTTCCTTATTTGGTTATCAACTATAAAAATAACCGCATTTTAATCCGACTCGATGTTCATATGTGTGTGACCCGATAGGCTTCCGAATATGTTGGCCGTAGACACAAAGTGCAATTTACTAAAATGCCCTTCATACCTAACGATCACGGGATAGCGTCTAGCAACACACCGTGACCCCCAATCATTGGAAGAGTCAAAATCAATGACTACTACCTTTCATGTGAAGCAGTTACCATGTAACTTACAATCCTATCGCTGTAATAATATCCATACGATCGTATCTCGAGTGTCAATACATTAGCGATCGTATCTTATAATCTGGATATCATGCTCTCTAGGAATAACACATTTACTCCCACTTTGCAAAGATTCTCGAGAGATAGACATTCCTTATAAGAAGGTCATTTCAGATATTCTATCCCAATCATAGATACGCGATTCCCGGACGACCAATCATGTATACTCTGCATGCTTCAATATCATACCCAATCACTACCACATTATCGCCCTGTGGCTAGGGGAAATCTCAATAGTGTCAAAGCATGACAATCCACACCGGGATGCCATGAAGACTCCGGTCTAAAGGATAATTACACAACCGCCACATAGCATGACACTTAATGTAAGTGGGTCAGTCTAACGTACACATTCTTTAATACACGTCCACGTACAGTCCAAGTGTCTCTACACTTCGCTAAACGAGATCTATCCCTACATTCTATAAGATAGAAGACATCCAGTACGTGCTAGTCTGATTATACTATCAATGTCCCATTTGACAGTACATAAGACTAGAGACATTTAAGTACCAAACTTGTTATAGTGATTAGAGATCTCATCAACCATAATCACTATCATGGTTTCTCTATCACAGTTTGATACTAGGGACGTTACTATATATGTAAAACAAATAACACAAAGATAAACAATATATAATAACATAAGTGCTTTTATTAATCATAATAAAGTTATTACATGAACTAAATAGACTATAAATGACCCGACCCGGTCGGATCCGGTCCAACCCGATTGGGTTTAGGACACCTTTCCAACACTTACACCAACAAGGATTGCATCAGTTTAGCATTTCATCAATCCAACATTTTCATACTTACAAATAGTTTTTCTGAGTGAGTCTGAAAAGTGTGGTAGAAGGTTGAATATCTTGTGAGATATTTCAACCTTGGACTGATTTGGAGTTGGTTATTGAAGGAAGAGCATTTCCATTCAATAGTAGTATTCAGGATCAGTGGTGGTCAGAACTATGGTTTTTTCCTGCATTTGAAGGTACACAAGTTCTGTCACTATTTTTGAGTTTTTGCTTGCCTGCTTTGTTGAATTTGTTGCAAATGTGTTTGTCTCAATTAATTTACTTGTGTAGTATTTAATTGATTCTACAGTGGCTTGGTCATCCCGTGATTATGTTTTTGGTCTAAGTGTGTGTTAAATATCATAACGGTATCAGTTTTGAACCTATAGATTTCTCTTGCTAGAGAAGTTCAGTTCGGTGGACGGCTGCTAATCAGGTTGTTGAGTATGGATCTATGTTCTTGTACACACCACAGTCAAACCTTAAAAAGGCTTGATCAAGTGTGTATGGTTAAGTAACCTACTTGTCTGTATTGCCTGATGTTTGAGTTCTTTTCATTTGGTGTTGAAATCACAGAAAGAACTAGAAGACATAATCTGTACTCCATGGACTTGGCCTGAAGTACCAAGGTCACTGCCTTGTGGATAAGGATTAAAAGATTCTGATTCTCCTCTTGAATGTGCCTTGATCATCAAAGTGAAAAGTGTGGTAAAATTTCATTCAATCATCAGCTTGCTTATTGTCTTGAAGATTCAGGATCTGCTCCTAGGTTTGTCTGGCTTGATATACCAGTACACTGCCTTGTGTATAAGGCCTTGCAGACTGAATCTTGTTGACTTGTGCAAGGCGGTGACCTTGAATCAAATTTTGGCCTTGTCTGGTCTGTGTCCATCCCCTTATATTTGTTTGGAAGTTCAACCTACATTTCCTTGTGATATGCTTGTTGTACTTCTGCCCCAATTCTGTGCAAACTTGTGCCCTGCTAAATCTGTTGCATATCTGCTGTACCCTGTTGCTGATCCAAGTTTGCTTGCAAAGCTTGAAGTTTCCTTCTTGTTGTAGTTGTTTACCTATAGGCTTTGTGTTTTTGACGAAGCCGCGACGACTGTTATCAGCATAGCATTCTGTTTCAGTCAATCCAGGCATGCTTTTGCCTTGGTCAGGTTGACTGTCCCAGGATACCTTTAATTTGTCAGTCTATGATTAGGCTCTGTCCCTTGGATGTATTTTCTAGCTTTTTGTTTTTGGATATTCCGTAATAGCCTTAGTCATATTTTTTTTTCAGTTGTAATATGTATTGCCGATGATCTGTGCTTGCACTCTATACTCATTGTGTACTAGTTAAGAACTGAAATATCTGTTCTGTATTGTATTTGAACCTTTTGAGATATTTGATGAGAGTCAACTTTACCTTGCTCCGGTGCATGTTTTAACCTCAATTTACGACATTTTTTGCTCATTCCGGGTAGTTTTAGACCATATATAGGGTAAAACCCACATTGCACATCGACTATGAGGCAAACCATCACATAGATGGACATTTTATGATGTTTTAGCCCTTTTCAAGCCCTAGTTATCTTGCGGAGTTACGTGCGGTATGTGTTTGGATGTTGTGATGCAATGGAAGATGAAATGGATGAATGTGGATGAAGAGCAAGCTACTTGGGAAGATGCCAACAAGATCATATTAGCTTTCACACAATTTCCCTTGCCTTGAGGACAAGGACAAGCTTAGGAGGGGAGATATGTCATGATATTACCTTTTAAATATAATTTCTATATGCTTTTTCATATTTTTGTTTTTGGCGGTTAATGATGTCACCTAACTAAACAATGACGTCATCCTAAGTTGTTAGTTTCTGAAGTTTGTCTTGTAGTTATATAGTGGTATAAGGTGTAAATGGAAGGTTGTTTTGGGCCTGCTAATGTGATAATTCTCAAATTTCTTCTCTCTCAAGTCTTCATCTATTTTCCCCATCCCCTTTTTCTCTATTGTTCTTCGTCTTTGCTCGTTTTCTACTAATTTGCTGCTCATTTTGGGCATGCTAATGTGATAATTCTCAAATTCCTTTTTCCCTTCATTCTTGATGTTGTTTTTTGTTGAAGAGTCACTCCATCTACTAGGGTAGTGGTGGTGACGAGATACCGTGATTGTGTTCTTGTTTTTCCCTTGAATCGCAGTGTATGGATCCATATGGCCATGAGGGATCTCCTCCCTACTCATTTGGAGGCTTTAATTTTGGTGTTATGGGTTTTGGTTTCCAATCATAATATCAGTTCAACCCATACACATCACCATACAACAATGAGTGGGGGAGCCCTCCAAGTTCTCAGTTTCAACACACCAATGCCTATTTACAATATGCTGAACCTTCACAAATGCCTCATC
This sequence comes from Gentiana straminea, assembly GCA_036785695.1. Taxonomy (NCBI): domain Eukaryota; kingdom Viridiplantae; phylum Streptophyta; class Magnoliopsida; order Gentianales; family Gentianaceae; genus Gentiana; species Gentiana straminea. The sequence goes on from JAVUPR010000298.1 coordinate 4,298,595, forward strand.
CTCCACAAAAGAGTTCGACCGATATGTTATTGGAGCAAATCAACAGGACTTTGCAAGAGCAAGGTCGGGATTTGAGGAACATTAAAACAAATGCTACTACTCTTCAATCGGCATTAAAGAACTTGGAGAACCAGGTAGATCAATTGATTGAGAGAAGGAAGGTTGAGAGAAATGCTAAAAATGATGAAATTTTATTTGCTCCACCATCGACTCTTGAGGTAACCACCCATCACGAGTGTTATGAAGAAGGTATGAATCATGCTACTAGTGAATAAATTATTCCTTCTCCCTTGAACCTTATTGAAAACATTGTGGTGGTGGATCACATTGATTATGTTGATGTGGTGGTTGCGCCAAAATGTTGTTTTTGGTGTTTGAATCTTTGTTACTCAGCATATGCTTTCATTCAGGGAAATTGAATTCATTGTGTTGCACGGTGAATTTCTTGAACCAATCTTGGTGGTGGGGATTGAGCCCCTTGTTTTTCTTGCCCTATTTTAATAGTATGCTCAATTCTTTTGATTTGTGTAAGAAAACGCAACGGTTTGCTCTCCTTTGGTATAACTATCATTAGCATTGTTGGGGATAGAGAGTCGAACTAAGGACTTTAAACTTAGATTGTTTTAGGTAGATGTTTTTTGTTGTTGTTGTTCTAATAAAAGTGGATGAAAGTTTTTTTAAATTGACATGTTCTTGAGGCTATTGAGCAAAGGATGTGCAATTTTTTTATTTCAATCCACTCATGCTTCATTGCTTTTCTTTTATTTTTTAATAAGTCAAGCCAACAACGTAAAACAAAGGCGCTTGTGGGAGGCAACCCACTCTTTCTTAGTTTGATAAGGTTAACTGTGAAACGGCTGCTAATACCCCGTAGGCTGAGGAGCAAATGGAGGAATCCGTAAAACCGAATCCAGTCTATTTCTAAAAAGAGTGGATAAATTTTGGCCTAGGAAAAGAACTCTCGGGTGAAAACTTCCTGTTCCTTCCCGTACCATACTTGGATTGTTATCATTGTGGCCTGTTTTTGGCCGTTATTTTTTGCATGGATGACATTTCTCTTTTTATCATCTTTTCATCTCATGTGATTTGAGTTTGGCACCTTCGGTTATACTATGATAGTGTATGGGACATTGATTCTTTTCATTGTATCTCGTTATCTGTTAGGAACATTTTATTACGTTTTGATGATGGCCATACTAGCTGCTATAGCAAGCCTAAAATAAATTAGAATTCTCTGTATAAGTCTTTACTTAGAGTCTGACATGTTGTATAAGTTGAATCAGACAAGCATGGTACTAGTTGGTATGATGGCAAAGTAAAACAGAAATCCGGCAGAGTGAAGCCATCCAAGTACCATTCAAATAATGAGATACATTGACAAATATGGTGTACAATGATCTCACCCAAATCAAGGATCAGTGAAGTACAAGGAGTACCTAAAAGATCAAAGAAAATAAGAATGCAGTGAACCGGCAGAGTTAACTGACTATGGCTGAACAAAGACAAATCATTGAAGGAAGAACTCAGACAGCTAAGTCAGGAGGATTACTTAACCGATCAGGGAACGGCCAAGTAAACTTTACTTGTTCAGATTTCATACTATGAAGATCAAGCATTAAATGCACCATCAATTGAGGATCAACCAAGGACGGATTTTCTGATAGACATTTGAGAAAGAAATCTTATCACTGAAATCATGAAGAATATAATTAAGGGGGAATCAAGAATTAAATCAAGGATTATTCTCCACATTAAATAGCCAATGGATGGAAATTCAAATCAAGGATTATCAAGGCTATAAATAGAAGGCATTGACAAACAAGAAAATGAAGCGAATAGAAACTGATAAGAAACAAGCTGAAACTCTGTCAATTTGAAAAACCTTCTATCTGTACTTAAAGGAAATATCTAGAGATCAACTTAGAAAACAGAACTAAAATTCCACATCAAGCACTGAGATTGATCACAAGTCTGTGAATCTAATTCACATCAACTGAAGCAATTGAATCAGAGGAATCTGAGAAGGAGTTGAAACTTTTGTGATAGCTGCTGAAAGATTTATTCTTAAGGAGCAGTGATAGAGACTGTTGTTAGTTATACCATCCGCAACGGAAGCGATTTAAGGATCAAGATTTATAAATTACACGTAATAAAATAACTAGATCTACTCTACAAGGGGGTTGTAGAACATACCTCTTGGATCTCAAAATCCAAGTAGAAGAACCGCAATATGAAGAACAAAAGATGGTGTGAAGAGCACCACGATCTTCCGCACGTGTGATTCAAGCAACTCCCGGTGGAAGGAAATCCTCGTCTCGAATCCTCCCGATATGCTACCCGGAAAAACCTCCAAGATTTTCCCTTGCTCCCCTTGGCCGAATTTTTCCCTTCCTCTCTCTAAGAGATCGAAGTCGAAATTGTGTATTGTGTTCTAGGCTTGGGAGATCTCTCTTTATATAGGAGAGTAATCCTTGTCCTCCAAGGATTTTATTTTGCAAATAAATAAATCCAATAAATAAAAGATAATCCTAGAATATCCTAGAACAAATCTAGAATAATCTTTATCTTTATTTCTTACCATAAATATTTATCCAATAAATATTTTGTGCACGTGTCTTATTAATCCACAAGAAAACAATTTCTTGTTCCATAAAACAATGTGGATGCCGAAAATTCCCTTGTGACCTAGTCACAATAATTTTCGACCATGATACACTTTTGGGCCAAGATTATGAAAAATGTCTTTTTCACATATTTAATTATTTAGCCCAACTAATTTAATAGTCCACTAAACAATTAATTCACATATCATTTTAATTAAATTCCAATAAGAACTAAATTAATATTATTAGGATTCGACGTCCGAGAATAACTATGCTATATTGGAGGCACGTCGGGGACCATGGACTAATAATCAGCGGCTCCGATAATTCAAAAAAATAATTATCTTACGAGCAGAATAATTATATTCGATAAATCAATCACAGGAATATGCCACCATAATCCCGTGACTGCACTCCTCCGATTATGAGATTGTATTTATCTCCTCATGAGAATGATAATAAGCGTCCATTGATATAATCATTACATATGGATTAATCCTCCATAGATCGTTCATTCTAAATCGGGAAGTTACCGTTAACCCTTTTTAGAACCTCTTATCCTTATTTGCCATTAACCCCCTAGTGATCAATTAATTCATACAACTCTTTCGGTAGCTAATCAGTGTAATATGAACTCCATGGATCGATCAGTTTCTAGGATTAACAAATAAGGGAACTATCTATCTACTTCTAGAAATGGAAGGAATGGATTCCGTATCTGTGATAACACAGACTACTCACTCAATCCAGTATAATGCCAAGATGGGGTAATTCAGATCACAGACTCAGTGTAATCCTTAACCGTCAAGTCAAACCTCATACTGATTCAAGCAGTTGACTGTGATCACCTCAGGATTAAGATATATCCATAAATAAGATCATCGATTGATTCGATAAGACTTCTCGATTAAGGAATTATATCGTGAACTCTAATCAAATCGGTCCAGCCCTATATGATATATCTATCATATATAAATTCCCCACTAGGTTCTCTTAACCGAATGTCCGGATAAGACAATCACACCTATTGTGTTCTGGGCGCATTAATAGCACGTTAAAGGAGAGACCCGATACTCTTGATTAACTTCACTACGGGCTAATTGTATTTAAAGTACATCTTAACTAACTCAATCATCCCGTGTATATCCCATACACTGAGTTAAGTGATTACATAAACGATATACTTTAGGGTTTTCTATAGTGTAAATACTATTGTCACATCGGTGAATATGAGAATAATAAATATGATTAATAATGTCAATTCATTCATTAAATAAAACAATTACAAAATTGTCTTTCGGGCATAACACCTGACAATCTCCCACTTGAACGAAAGCATGTGATTAATTGTTTTAGGGCACACCCTATTATTTAAGATACAACAAACTACATCTCCCACTTGCTCTAAAGCAATGTAGACCCATCCCGTATTCTAGTACCCATTAAGCATATCATAACCATTGCAGATGACAAAGTACACTCCGAGTGTGCCGTCGTAGGATAGGTCAATGACTCGGGGAGTACCTACATCTAAATATCATGGCTCTTAATGATTAGTCAGGTTGTCGGCTCGAGACAATCCGTAGAATCGAAACGTTACCAGTCCATCTAATCATGTGGTACCTTCGCAATATTCTTTTGACCTCTAGTGATTTCAAAAATCCTGATGAGCTACCCCTTCATCGTTTGCACAATGATGTGGTATCGGCTTCCAAATCTAGAATCACTCCCAGATATGAAAAGGAAATCCTTAAGCTATATCGCCCCTCTAGCTACTACACGAAGCCGCTAATCACCCAACTAGTTAAAGTCGAGTTGGCATTGCTGGATTCCTCCAAGCAATAGCTTCAACACAAGAGTAAACACTGAGCCCGAGATCAACTTAACGATCATCCTCAATCTGACTTAAAGTCAAAATCAGTGTATCACGCATATCCAAGTTCACACATGAATATGTCCGCATATTATTCCTCGTTCTCTTCAAGATACTAAAGGAAATACTAAACTTACTTTGTTAACCGCTGAATCTAAGATTCGATCAAATTTGACGTTCAATAACCTGACCATCTCTTACTAGAAAGAGAATCTATCCCATTTCTCTCCGAAGATTTAGAGAGTCATTCCTGAGGCATAGGGTAGAACTTCCTCGTTGAATGTTGCATACACAGATGCATCATCTTAACCAATAAGATGGATGGATTCTAATGAATTCGACCGAGTCAAACTCTTTAGAATGTTGTCCTAATCTCTGTTGCAGAGAATTGTGGCATTGTCAGATTCTGACTTCAGATAACACACCCATGTTGATTTTAACTGGTGCAGTGTTATCCTTCACAAAAACTAATGTATATATTCACTACTGTACTAAAATTGATATCCAGTCTACAAAACACTTATCAATATACTGGTCAAATCCACATATTGTAGAAATATATGACTTCCAATGACCGAGAGGTTTGCTTTTTATCCACAAAGGACATAAGCCTTGACGGTCATCTGTCATAAGTTCATAAGGCAATACCCTTTTGTTCCGAATGAATCCAGACTCCGTTTGTTCGGCAAGAAAGTCTCAGGGAATCACCCCTATTTTCTGTTTTTGAACGAAATCATGCAATACTATGTGGTAAGAGAGTCCAAGGTCTGATTAACTCTCTACTTCTTAGGGAATTACCCCTAGACCACACAATCTTTGCTCTGAAAGATAAAATTTCCTATTCATTCTACTCTTTTCCGTGTAGATCCAATTACTCCCACTGGGCCGAGATGCTCGGGTGGTTCTACAAGAGCATGAACGAAGCGGAGTACCGAACTCCATTCACGAGTTATGGCTATTAAACCAACCTCTATTATCGAATCCTATATCTTGCTCACAAAAGAGCCATAGGTCATCAATCGATCCTCAGACTATAAAGTCCGCAGAACCCGTAATGGGTAATGGATAAACCATACTCCCAATACTTACTGGGTGGATCGAAAGTCTGATCTAGTTTAGTAGTATTTAGTGTTATCACCAACAACCGATGTTGGATGTGGTCTGATTTTAATCAGTTAGTAACTACCTTGAGTAAATGTACTTCAAGGTTCAAGGTTTTGCTGTTTATGGACCCTATCAGAAAGGATGCAACAGTATAACTGTCCCTTCCCGATTTCAAGAATCTAACCTTTATACACAATAGGTTAAAAGATATATCACGAATGGTCATTGACCGAACGTATGCGCGAAATTCCCAGTCTTACCTTCAAGCACCGTGTGCTAAATGCTTATATTTATGGAAGTGAGGTGAACCGAATCCACACCTTATCCGTAAATTCCAAAGCATATTCTAGGTAGACTTCTCGGTCTTTTTTCATTGTAAACCGTTATTTCGCTTCCAATATCTTTATTGAGTTAAGAAGTGTATTATAGCACATCTAAAACTATGTAAGGCAATTTAACGGTTTCTCACTTAGTGATAACATGTCACAATAAGGCAGGCTGAGCATCAGTCTCGAGGACTATGAATGGCCTATTCCGGGTATAGAATACTCTATCTCTGTTGAAAACAGAGAAACCTCAAAATATTTTGGATAAACTTACCGGAGTGTTTGAATAGTTATCAGACAAGAAGTCACTACTCGGAAGCTCCTACTATCTTGTATCTTTCATCAGACCCCGAAGGTCGTCATGAACAAGCTATGTTACTTCTTTATAACTATTATCCTTTCCCGATTGAAAGGAAACTTAGTCATTGAACCTTTGAGACAATATAACCAGACTGGGAGAAAGGAATCACCATGAGCCAGTCTTCAGGTCTTGTCTTTTAGGGACTATGCACTAACTATGGAATATGAAGAAGCGTTTATCTAAATATCGAAACCAATTGCTTTTAATAGTTCTTAAGATTTGTTTTATATACATATTTCAACAGTTCTAAGTGGTTTTGACTTTATCAAACAAGAGTCCGAGTCTTGGATTCGTACTACAAATGGTATTTTCACTTTCTATACGACAAACAAATTATCGAATATAAGGTAAATCCTTTTGTTCCAACGAATCTTAAACAAAAAATATTTTTTTCCGCGATATCCAAGGATTGAATCCGAGATTTATTTCCTTATATCACTCCCACTATTTTAGCTAAAATTAACTGCCCGTTGTTTACTCCTTTAATCGTTAAATGCACTGCTACCTTGTTCTTCCAAAGAACTTAGCTCGAGAAAATCGCCAAGGATTCATAGGTTGGTGATCCAAAATCTTGTCCTTATCCTATGATTTTCGTTAATTAATTTTCGGTTCGGCCTTAAAGTTTTCTCGGTTTAGATGACTAACGCTTTTTAGACATATTCTCCCATTCTTGACTTTCCGTGAATGGAAACAGTCTTGAACCAGCGGTTCGTTTGAGTAGACACTACTCTTGAACCGTGGGATGTCTATTTCGAGTGTTACTCTTCGGGACTTCTCGGATACCAGAAAAAACAACAAATCATAACATTAAAGCTCCCACTAGTTTATCGGTTCCAAATACCGTCTAACGAGCAATGCTTTATTTTTATGATTTTCCGATTTTTTTCGATACTCCCACTAGTTCATCGATTCCAAATATCGTCCAACTAGCAACATTTCATGACTTTCCGGTTTTTCAATTAGAACGGTTACGGGTGTAGTCAGTTACACTTTTCTAATGTTCTAGAAAAATAACAAATCATAAAGCTGCCACTGGTTCATCGATTCCAAATATCGTCCAACTAGTAACATTTCATGATTTTCCGATTTTTCAATTAGAAAATTACTCGTGTAATCACTACACACTAAAAATTCACTAGAAGAATTTCAAAGTCCGAAATCACCTTTGATCAAACTAAGTTTGTCTCCCGTTTGACATGAATGACACTAGTGACATACCTATATGTCACTCTGGTTTTTCAAAAGGCTTAAGAGAAAATATCTCTTGCATTATCGATTAACTAGTTCAACGTCCTAGTTACTTTCCACTTTTTAACGAAGTCAATTATTAATTTTTAAGCAATTTAGTAAGGGATATAATGCTGTAAATAAAATGACATATATTAATTCAAGTTTAACACTACTATATGATTTTATTTTAGGAATTGTAAACTATAAGTAAGTCTACTCTACCATTCCAAGGTTTTAACCTCGCATCTCAGTGCCGCCGTAGGGTAGGTCAAAGAGATGACGGTTAAATCGAGACAATCTCATCAATGAATAACTTGTGAGAATTGAACATCCCATGAGAATCGAACATCCCTTTATTCATTGACTACCTTCCTTTTTTAGCCTAGATATTATCAAGAATATCCTTGATGAGTGTGACCTACTATATCGGATCTCTTAGGTATGCCCCGAGTGTGCCGTCGTAGGATAGGTCAGTGACCCGACGAGTACCCGGAAATCCTATCCTTTCGGAGACCAAGCAATGAATGTTGATAGGGGTGAACATCATCCGTAGGGGGACGAAATCAAAGCGCCGCGAGGCGTCACCCTTCTCTCACTTACTTGTATCTATAGTAGAGGCCATGGGGTTGGCTGTCGCCTCCCCCGCTCCCACTCAATATTTTGGAAGTGGTGGTGGGTTAACTAACCATGTCTTTTTGATGTTAACATAAAAGCACATCAAATCAAGGATTCCGAATGGTGTCGGTAACGTAGGCAAGCCTACCCGTCCTATTCGTTGGAACATATGTGACAGTCGGACGAAATCGGGCCAAGAGAGCCCCATTGAGATAAGAAGGAATCACCCCTCCGCTCGCCGGTGTAGCTTAGTCTTGCCGGACCCCCGTGCATACATCACACTAGGAGCGTTAAGTCGGTCGAGCGAAGCTCAGTTGACCACCCAACCTATAGGCGAACCGTTTTTATCCAAGATTTATTGTTCTTTTACCATCATTCAATATCGTAGACACTACGAAGCGAAAACGTGATCTCGTTTGAACTTTTAAGGCGGTTCACCGAGAACACACACCGAAAGGCTTAACGATTTCATAACCCGTCCTCAGATCTTTAATTAGTTACTAAATTAATCAATTACCACGTATTAATTAAATTTCAACTAATTACACGAGTTTGTATACATGCCTATTTTAATTACCAAAATTAAAATTCTACATGTATGCATGGAGTGGATTTATGATATGATGCATGTCATGGAAATTCCGATTTTATATCTATTTTATGATCAAACACATAAAAAATAAATTGCGGAAAATTTAAACACCGAGATGGATTGTTGGTACCCCCGTATCTAATCTATCCTAGGAAAGCAGTAAATTACAACTTGTTGTCTTCATGTCTTCGATCTTCGAGCCTTGAACCACGAACCGCGAAACGACGAGGAGAGGATGCCGTAATATACCAATATATTAAAAAATATATCTATATTATCAAATTGTTTTAAAAAAAACTTTCCTTTTTTTTCCATATTAAACTTAGCTCTCGGCAATTATCTTAAAAAAAATACCTTTTTTTTTTTTGTTTTTTTTTTTTAATGTCAAACCTTTCGGCCAAGTGAAAGGTTAACATTAGGTTAGAAAAAAAATTCAGCTGCCGCATCAAATAAAACAGAATTGCCGCCGATGAAAAAAAATAAAAAAATAAAACAATTCGGCCTCCATCCGTTTTACCTTCTTGATGATCTTCAACATCATGATCTTCGTCGTCTCGAACCCGGAACAAAAATTAAATTACAAAGAAGCCATCTTTACAATTTTCAAGTTGCATAAAATTAAATTACAAGTCCTATGCTCAAGTGATGCTAATCAAAAGAGCTACAAAATAGATCTACGGGTAAACAATACCAACCACAATCCATCTCTTCAACCACAACAATCATAAAATAAAAAAAAATATGCATGCATCGGCCCCAAGAAAAAAAAATTGGGACACAAAAAACTACATGTTTTCCCAGAGGCGGATTTACATGATCCACTAGGGGGTCCATGGACCCCCCTGAAAAAAAAATTATTACCTATATATATGTATATTTTAGACACCGTAAAAAAATTATTCTACTTAAAAAAATAATTACGGACCCCCCTGAAAAATATTTCTGAAAGAAAACTCTACATTTTACCTATAGAAAAATATTTTAGACACCGTAAAAAAATTATTCTACTTAGACAAAAAATTACGGACCCCCCTGAAAATTATTTCTGGGTCCGCCACTGTGTTTTCCACTACTAGATCTAATATTTTATACGTATAAATATAGATCACCAGGAGACTGATACCACTGTTAGTTATACCCTCCGCAACGGAAGCGATTTAAGGATCTAGATCTATAAATTACACGTAATAAAATAACTAGATCTACTCTACAAGGGTGTTGTAGAACATACCTCTTGGATCTCAAAATCCAAGTAGAAGAACCGCAATATGAAGAACAAAATATGTTGTGAAGAGCACCACGATCTTCCGCACGTGTGATCCAAACAACTCCCGGTGGAAGGAAATCCTCGTCTCGAATCCTCCCGATATGCTACCCGGAAAAACCTCCAAGATTTTCCCTTGCTCCCATTGGCCAAATTTTTCCCTTCCTCTCTCTAAGAGATGGAAGTCGAAATTGTGTATTGTGTTTTAGGCTTGGTAGAATTCTCTTTATATAGGAGAGTAATCCTTGTCCTCCAAGGATTTTATTTTGCAAATAAATAAATCCAATAAATAAAAGATAATCCTAGAATATCCTAGAACAAATCTAGAATAATCTTTATCTTAATTTCTTACCATAAATATTTATCCAATAAATATTTTGTGCACTTGTCTTATTAATCCACAAGAAAACAATTTCTTGTTCCATAAAACAATGTGGAGGCCGAAAATTCCCTTGTGACCTAGTCACAATAATTTTCGACCATGATACACTTTTGGGCCAAGATTATGAAAAATGTCTTTTTCACATATTTAATTATTTAGCCCAACTAATTTAATAGTCCACTAAACAATTAATTCACATATCGTTTTAATTAAATTCCAATAAGAACTAAATTAATATTATTAGGATTCGACGTCCGAGAATAACTATGCTATATTGGAGGCACGTCGGGGACCATGGACTAATAATCAGCGGCTCCGATAAATCAAATAAATAATTATCTTACGAACAGAATAATTATATTCGATAAATCAATCACAGGAATATGCCACCATAATCCCGTGACTGCACTCTCCGATTATGAGATTATATTTATCTCCTCATGAGAATGATAATAAACGTCCATTGATATAATCATTACATATGGATTAATCCTCCATAGACTGTTCATTCTAAATCGGGAAGTTACCGTTAACCCTTTTTTAGAACCTCTTATCCTTATTTACCATTAACCCCCTAGTGATCAATTAATTCATACAACCCATTGGTAGCTAATCTGTGTAATATGAACTCCATGGATCGATCAGTTTCTAGGATTAACAAATAATGGAACTATCTATCTACTTCCAGAAATGGAAGGAATGGATTCCGTATCTGTGATAACACAGACTACTCACTCAATCTAGTATAATGCCAAGATGGGGTAATTCAGATCACAGACTCAGTGTAATCTTTAACCGTCAAGTCAAACCTTATACTGATTCAAGCAGTTGACTGTGATCACCTCAGAATTAAAATATATCCATAAATATGATCATCGATTGATTCGATAAGACTTCTCGATTACGGAATTATATCGTGAACTCTAATCAAATCGGTCCAACCCCTATGTGATATATCTATCATATATAAATGCCCCACTAGGTTCTCTTAACCGAAAGTCCGGATAAGACAATCACACCTATTGTGTTCTGGGCGCATTAATAGCACGTTAAAGTAGAGACCCGATACTCTTGATTAACTTCACTACGGGCTAATTGTATTTTAAGTACATCTTCACTAACTCAATCCTCCTGTGTATATCCCATACACTGAGTTAAGTGATTGCATAAACGATATACTTTAGGGTTTTCTGTAGTGTAAATACTATTGTCACATCGGTGAATATGAGAATAATAAATATGAATAATAATGTCAATTCATTCATTAAATAAAACAATTACAAAATTGTCTTTCGGCATCACACCTAACAATTGAGTCATTGAAGCTTTTGAAGGCAAAGAGTGATAGTTTGCAGATTGTGAAGCATGTGTAGCCAAGGACAATCGTGCTATTGTATCCGTGAAAACAATAGTGAATTCCTCCAATCATCACAGGAGAAGTGTGGATTAAGGGATTTCACCACCTTGAACCACTATAATCCTTTGTGTCCTTTTACTTTCAGCAATTTACTTTACATCACTTCATTTCATTGCATAGTATATCTGCAGATAAGTCCCTTCTTTGTGTCCTTTCACTTTTAGCAATGTACTTTACAACACTTCATTTCATTGCATACTATATCTGTGATTGCATAATCTACTTTGAACCAGCATTTAAAGAAGGGACTTATCCGCTGCCCAAAGGCTTTTAAATATAAGAAAAGTTTTTGAAAGTCCACTATTGTCATTCACCCCCTCTGACTATAGGTTTACCCTTCTCTGGGACCAACAATTGGTATCGAAGCAGTGTTCCTAGTATCAGAACCTGTTCATATCTTTTTTTTGGTCGCAAGGAGATCACATACTTTCAAAGTAGTTTTCAAATTTGTTCTTTCTATATATATCTCTTATTTGTCCTTTTGGATTCCTCAAATTTCATGTCTAAGGTACCTGTATTCAATGTCAATAATTTTGATGAATATAAAATAAGGATGTTGTCTCATCTTGCAGCAACTCTTGAGGAAATGCTGGATGTAATTAATGATGGCCCAATCAAGATCACAACTATGGTGACCACAGGAGCAGATCAAGGGAAAGAAATAGACAAACTCAAGAAGGATTGGACCAAGGATGATAGAAAAAGAGCAAATCTAGATTTTGTTGCAAAAGACATGATTTTGAAGACTCTGGACAGCAACATGTTCATGAGGATCAAAGATTGTAAAACAACACAAGATATGTGGGAAAAATTGACACAGATCAATGAAGGATCAAAACCAGTCAAGGAAAATAAACTATCTGTTGCAAAACAGAAATTTGAGAACTTTAAAATGAAGACTGGTGAATCCATTGATCAAATGGATAACATATTTTCAAGCATCATCAGTGAACTACAACAAATTGGACATACATAACCTCAGAATGAAGTGTGTCTGAAGATATTGAGAGGTCTGCCCGAAAGATGGAAGATTATCACATCAGTGCTTAGAGAAACAACAAACCTTGCAAACACTGACACCTTGACTCTGATGTCTCAATTAAAGGCTCATTAATTTGAGTTGAACGGTGAAGACAGTGCACCAGTAGAGGCACAAAATGCCGGTACACTGGTTTCACCCCAGCAAAGCAAAATAGCTGACTCAAGCAACAAAGAGACACAGGAGCTGAAAGAACAGGTAGCTTTACTGATTAAGCGTTTTGATAGGTTTAGGAAGAAGAAGCAATTTAAAGGAAGTTCATCATCCAACAAGAAGTCATGCTCAAACAAAGACATGAAGAAAAAGGATGATGAATACAGATGCTTCAACTGTAAGAAGAAAGGTCATTTGAAGGCTGATTGCCCTGAAGAAAAAGACAAATATGAGGATAAGAAGAAGTACAAGAAAACTGAAAAGAGAAAGAGCAAGAAGGCACTCAAAGCTGAAACTAGCAGTGAAAAGAATGAAGAATCATCTGAATATGATTTTGATGATGATGATGAAGCTGACAGATCAGACAATGAAAAGGCTTACTTGTGCCTTATGGCTAAAGAGTCTAATAAAACTGAGGTAACATCTAGCTCATACTCATCATCTAGTGCATCAACATCTGACACTGCACAATCTTCTATTCTCCCTTTAGATTCTGCAAACCTAATTCAAAATCTCATGAGTAAATTTGAAGGAATTCATGTAAATCATGAAATTCTGGAACAAGAATGTGAGAATCTAAGAAAGGAAAATAAACGATTGAAGAAAGAAATGGATAAAATGAAAGTTGAACAAACTTAGAAGAAGATTCACTCAACTGATCAACAATTAGCAGATGATCACTCATCTGATGTTGAGAGACCAGCTGAGAAAATATCCATACCAGTTAAGAACACCACTACACCACATAATACACCAGCTTACAGACCCCCAAAAAGGTTTGGATCCAGATCTGGTCTTGGCTACAACAGTCATGATGAAAACAGAAACAATAGACAACACAATTCTGAATCAAGGACCAAACCTGGACCAAAATTCAGAAAAGGACAGACCATAGTTTCAACTACTCATCTTGTACCGGTGAAGTCAAAACCAAGTGTTGTGAAACAGCAGACTAAATCATCAATCCAGCCAAGTAAAGGCAAAGGTTCTCAGAAAGGTAAGGGAAGACTTTACCCTTCTGAGGATGATTGGAATATTGCACCCCCAAAATACAAGTAGAAACAATTTCATAATATGCATCATGTGTTCTAAGAAAAGCCAACCAAAGTATATTCTTGGACACAAGAAGTAGTATGGCAATAAGTTTCCTCCTGCATATTGAAGAGGGAAAAAGGATGCAAATGCACCAAAAAGTAGAGAAAAATATCAGAATAACCCTAGTAGGAATATTAGAAGTTATTCTGTCATGCCCTATACTTATGAAGTTGATGACTTCAATTATCCAAAAAGAAGATCCTTTGGATATACACTTGGAGTAGGGGGCATGACTGCTAACAGGTATGGACCCAAACAGTGTTGGGTACCTAAAAATACTTAACTTGTTTTATAGGATGTCTGGTACATAGACAGTGGATGTTCCAGACACATGGGAGGAAACGAGAGATGGTTGACTGATTTTAAAGCTTTTGATGGACCTAAAGTGACATTTGGAGGCAAAGAAAACCCAGGCAAATTTAAGGGGGAAGGCATAATGCTTAAAAACAGTTTGAAGATTCAAAATGTGGCTTATGTTAAAGGACTGAATTTCTGCTAAGTATCAGTCAATTCTGTAACAAAGGCTACAATGTACACTTCAACAAGGAAGGATGCAAGGTTATCCATAGCCAAACAAACACAGTTGTACATGCAGGAAGAAGAGAAGACAACATGTATGTGGTGGATTGGAAGACAACAAAAGCAGAAACATGTTTGCTTGTCAAAAATAAGCAATCAACCAGTTGGATTTGGCATATAAGATTGTATCATCTCAACTTCAAGACCATCAACACACTGTCAATGAACAAGTTAGTTGAAGGCCTACCAGAGATCACATTCAAAAAGGAAAGTCTATGTGATGCATGTCAAAAAGGGAAGCAAATCAAAATATCTTTCAAGTCAAAGCCCTATCAATCAACAACAAGAATTTTACATCTGTTGCATATGGATCTCTTTGGACCAGTCACACCAGTAAATGTAAGTGGAAAGAAGTACACTCTAGTAGTGGTGGATGACTTTTCCAAATTCACTTGGACCATTTTCATGAACAAGAAAAGAGAGACTCTCAAAAAGCATCCAGATTTGCTAAGAAGAATTCAAAATGAAAAGAAACTGAAGATCATCAAGATCAGATCAGATAGAGGCACATAATTTCTAAATGAAACTATCAGAATCTACTGTGAAGAAAATGTAGTATTGCATCAACTATCACCAGCAGGGACTCGACAACAAAGTGGTGTAGCAGAAAGAAGAAACAGAACACCTCAAAGAAGCAGTCAGAACAATGATTGCAGAAGCATGCTTACCAAATTGATTTTGGGCTGAAGCAGGAAATATATCATGCTATACTCAAAACAGATTAATCATCAACAAAAATCATGGAAAAAATCCATATGAAATATGGAATGGAAGAAAACCTAACATCTCACATTTTCATATGTTTGAATCTAAATGTTTTGTTGTGAACAGGAATCAACTACATACTTTTGATGAAAAAGCTGATGAAGCAATCTTTATAGGATACTCTGACGCATGCAAAGCCTTCAGAGTACTCAACAAAAGAACCTTGGTAATTGAAGAATCAATTCATGTAGTCTTTGATGAACCAAACACCAATGGTGAAAGCCTTCAAGAACTTGAAGAAGAAGCAACGCAAAGACAAGTTTATATGAATACAATAGTACCAGCTACCATTCTGAATCAACCATTTGGCAATCAAGATGATACACCAGGCAACACAATACAAGAGGCACAAAAACAAGAGCATGAAGTTGATGCACAAACTGAAGTTGTGGAATCCCCAAGTCAAGAGCAACTTCAACCTGACCTCAACTGGCTACGCGACCATCCTGAAGAACAAGTCATTGGAGACATTCACACAAGAGTTAGAACCAGAAGACAACTGGAAACAATGCTAACCTGTTTCCTATCACAAGTGGAACCCAAAACAACAGACGATGCAATCCAAGATGCTGATTGGATCACAGCTATGCAAGATGAACTAAATGAATTTGAGAGAAATGAGGTCTGGGAACTTGTTTACAGACCAGACATGGCTAAATCATTGGAACAAAATGGGTATTCAGAAACAACATGGATGAACAAGGGACAGTTGTCAGAAACAAAGCAAGGCTAGTTGCAAAAGGCTACTCTCTAGCAGAAGGAATAGATTATGATGAAACATTTTCCCCAATAGCAAGATTGGAAGCAATCAGACTTTTTCTAGCTTTTGCAGCCCACAAAGACTTCAAAGTTTACCAAATGGATGTCAAGAGCGCATTTATGAATGGACTCTTGGAAGAAGAAGTATATGTGCAACAACCCATTGTTTTTCAACTCAAAGGGAAAGAAGATAAAGTGTACAAGCTCAAAAAGGCAATTTATGGACTCAAACAGGCACCCAGAGCCTGGTATTAGACAGTATCACAATTTTTTTTATCAACAATGGATTCAACAAGGGAACTATTGATAAGACTCTCTTCAAGCTAGAGGAAGGAACAAGCACCATGTTAGTCCAAATATATGTTGATGACATTATCTTTGGATCAGATGATGAGAAGCTATGTGAGAAATTTACAAATTTAATGAAAAGCAAATTCCAGATGAGCATGATGGGAGAATTAAATTACTTTCTTGGTCTACAAGTAAAGCAAATGAAAGATGGCATCTTTATAAATCATACCAAGTACACAAAAGACTTGATACACAAGTATGGTATGGACACAAGTGGCATATCAGATACACCAATGTGTGCAAGAGTGATTCTTGGAAAAGATGAAAGTGGAAAGGATGTTGATTAGAAGCTTTATAGAGGAATCATTGGATCCCTACTCTATCTAACTGCAAGCAGACCTGATATAGCATTTTCAGTAGGAGATGTGCAAGATTTCAAGCTCAACCAAAGGCATCTCACCTTCTAGCAGTCAAAAGAATAATCAAATATCTAAAGAACACCATTAATGTTGGAATTTGGTATCCAAAATATAGAGGATTCAAGCTTATATCATATGCAGACTCTGACTATGCCGGATGCAAGATAGATAGAAAAAGCACTTCTGGAACTTGTCAAATGCTAGGCAGCAGACTAGTATCATGTTGGATCGATAATGCGCAGACAACACTCTAGAGGGGGGGGTGAATAGAGTTTGTGGAACTTTAAACTCTTTTCAAAAAAAACAACACAAGTACTAGTAATTAAATGCGGAAGCTCACTTAATTAACTATTCGCTTGTGTTATAAACACCTACGTGATCAAACGAGATGTGATTAAAGTGATCAAAGCAGTTATATCACATAAACAAGTTTAGTGCAAAATGATCAAGAAGCAATACAAAGCACTATTGCAAGGCAAAACGGGTTGATTTAATCAAAAAGCAAATTGATCAAGACAGATTTTCCCTCAACATTAATTAATCAAATTATATGAGATACTAATACTATATAATTATAGATTGCGAGTGCCGATTGAGTTAATTACAACCAAAAGCTTATAGTGACGTTTTGCAACAAATCCACTAAAAGTCCAAAGAAGAGCAAGCTAATTAAGGTCAAGGAACAAAGTTGCAAAGTTGATTAAATCAATGCTATTAAAAGTGTTCCAACAAACTTTTACAAGACGAGGAAATAGACGGAAAGTTTGCAAGTGATATTCTAAAATAGATTACACTAAGTAAATATTCAATAGCAATACGAGAGGAGAAGATTCGAGAGAGCAATTCGGTGATTACAATGTGAGGACTTGGCAGCAAAGTGAGTGCAGAAAATTGATGCACCAGAATTTCAGCAAATAAGGTGTTTCACAGATTCAACAAATCAAGTATATCAAATACAGCAGGTCACTATTACAAACCAATTCAAGTACAGCAAACCTTAAGCTATTACACTCAGCAGGTAAAAGGGCTTGAACATTCAGCAAACCACAAGAGTGATAATCTGGTCCAATGGATCGGATTATCAAGCTTGAAGTCAGAAAAGCTGAAAGAACAGGTTCAGCCTAACCTAATCAATCTGATGCCCAAGCTATTACAATTTGTTCTCAAGAAACACAGACTATCAAGGCACAGCAGCAGTCTTATAGCAGGCAGGATTGCAGAAAGAGATACAAAACTTGGCAAAAATAACTACAGAGTACAGCAAATTAATCAAACGTTAAGACTGAACTATCAGTCAAGAATCAAGCAAGATAATCTAGTTGAAACAAAAAGATTATCCGACTCCGAATCTTCAAGTGTCCGAATACAAGGTTCAAGCACCCTAAGCGACTAAAACCTATGCTATTACAAGGTGTTCCAAAAGTGCGGGTTCGGCGGGATATGCGGGATGATCAATATTTCAAAGCAAGTTCGGGATGCAACAAGGATGCGGCAAGAATAAAACAGATACGTAACTTGCAGAATCAAGAAAAGAATACAAGGAACAAATACGGGGGTGTTCTAAATTTGATCAATAGCAACACTAGGTGTATCGAGGTTCAAGTTTAGAACCAACCAAATTATGGGGATCAAACAAACCACGAAACAATGGAGACACGAGAATCGTAGGTCAAACCACTTACGGTAAGTGCGGGTCTACGCTTTGTAACCACCACTTACCGGGGCCTTGATCAAACGGACTTAACGAGTCAACAAAGGATTCAGAACAAGCACAGAGACCAGAATCACAACAGGACTTCTGTCAAAGTGCAGAACTGAGACTTAAGGTGATGATCCAGATTAGACTCAAAGTATAGACAATGCAACCCCACTGGGCAATCTTGACTTGGTACTTAAGACCGGACAACCGTTGTCCACTACAATGATCAATTTAGGATTATCCACCAAAATCAAAGTTCACACAATGAACACACTCGAACCTACCCAAAGAAGACCCGTATCAAGACGCAAGACTACCGTAATGCTTAAAACAAGCAATCAACACAACATTCAAAAACACGAGAAAATTGAAAGCTAAATTGAGTTAAGTGTCACCTTGCACAAAGGAACACGAGAACCTCAATTGCGGGGATTCTATCAAAGCTATTGATCGACCCTTACTTCTCAATAGCCAAGACTAGAATCAAGACTCCAACTTCAGTTCAAAATCGACACCAAAAGGAGAAAAACTTTAAGTGTTTATGGAATGTAGGATTGCACAAGAAAGTAATTCGAGTTGTTGTTGCAATCCCATTCACTATACTAGTCTATTTATAGCCTAGAGGGCATGTAAGAGCCCTTAAGCAACAAGACTCTCATAAGTCGGCTCATTGACTTGAATTTCAAAAATCATTATGTACCAAATTAACTCAAGTGTTAAAACACTAATTTAGTACACGATTTAACCCAAGTGCTATAACTCGAATTGGTTCGGTTTATGTGTTTTGTTAACGCAATTCACTTTGTGCCACCCGGGTTGCCAATTAAGGCCGGTAATAGGGCTCTTTAGGGTTGTGAATTTTGTTGAACCATTTAATTTGAACCAAACGAATTACTAACACTATGGGGAGCTATTTAACACTTAAGAGAGGTCTCCTAGACTAGATTAATCCGTCCCGGTTTGACCCAAAACTGAACCAAAAATGTTTTACACGTAACACGTAGCACATAGGGGTTCAGTATTGAAGTCAAAAATATTCTGACTCAGAGTTTGATGTAAACCGAGCATCAAACCCTGATGGTCGGGTCAAGCCACCATACCGAGCCAACCCGGCTTAGAACTCGGATTGGGAGCCAACGGTCGGTCAACAAAGTAAACGGTCAAGAACAGTGGAATTGACGTTTGATAATGCAAGCTCCGATTTTTCAGCTTTTAATGAATCTGGACATAGCCACAGCTTCGATTAAAACTTTGAATGCTTCAAGTTTCAATCTTTCAGTTCCGACTTTTCAGGTTCCTTTAACGGCTCGAATTGACCAAGATAGACAGCCCCAAATTCTTATCATTATCTGCACATAAAAGAGACGTTAAATGCAATAATAGCATCAAATCGAAACTAAAAAAGGGATAGAGGATAGAACGAATTCACCGAATTCGTAGAGACTCAAGCCATCACGTTTTCTATGAAAAGCATTGCAGATTAAGTCGGATGAAGAGAGATGAACAACCCAATCCCGTAAATTTCTGAAGCTCGAACACCCATGGAAGATGAACAATAAAAGGGCCGGCTTTTCTGGGCTTACACGAAATCCGGCCATGGAAGATGATAATCGAAGCAACGGCTTTGAGAGAAATTAGGGATTTGGTTGTCAGAAATTCAGAGAACGGCGCAAATGAGGGAGATAATCGGGTTATTGGACAAATAAGAGGGCAGGCCGAATTCTAGATAATGTGATGAAAAAGGGCCGAGCTGGACTTAAAAAATTAAAAGAATAGCAGACTGAATATTTTTATGGGCCAAAGACCCAAAAGTACAAAAAACGGATTTATTGGACTTATAAGGACAAAGAGGAATCTGTTGGACTTATAAGGACACAAATTAGATAGATAGACTCAAATACCCTTAATGAAGAAAAAAAAAAAACAAAAAAAAAAAAAAAGGGGGAGAAGAGGCGCTGTTAGTTAGTTTGTTTGTTTGTTTTTTTTTTTTTTTTTTTTTTATAATTTTCCGTCCGGGCACTCTTCATGGTTTTTTTTTTTTTTTTTTTTTTTTTTTTTTTTCTAGGCACTGTTCAGTTTTTTTGTTTTTTTGTTTTTTTTCCAATCGCTATTCAGTTTTTTTTTTTTTTTTTTTAACCGATGTATTGACCATCGCGATACAATGACCACCTCCGATATATTGACCACCGCGATTCAATGACCACCGCGACGCATTGACCACCCCGATGCAATGACAACCTCGATGCAATGACCATCCTGATGTATTGACCACCGCGACGCCCGATGCGATGACCATCGCGATGAAGAGACACCGCGATGAAGTGACACAGCGATGTAGAGACACGGCGATGAAGCGACACCGTGATGCAGAGACACCGCAATGAAGTGACACCGTGATGCAGAGATACCGTAATGAAGTGACCACCCCAGATGCAGAGACGCCTCAATGAAGTGACCACCCCTGATGCAATGACCATAGCGATGTAGAGACACCGCGATGAAGTGACACCGCGATGTAGAGACACGGCGATGAAGCGACACCGTGATGCAGAGACACCGCAATGAAGTGACACGCGATGCAGTGACCACCCCCGATGCAGAGATACTGTGATGCGAGACGCTGCATTGCAGAGACACCTCGATGAAGTGATACAGCGACGTAGTGACCACCCGCGATGCAGAGATGCCTCAATGAAGTGACACCACGATGCATTGACCACGCCAGATCCATTGATCACCTCGATATAGTGACTACCTCCGATGCAGAGACACTACGATGCAGTGACCAACCCAGATGCAGAGACACCGCGATGCAGTGACCATCCCCGATGCAGGGACATCATGATGTTATAACATTTGACGATGCAGAGACATCGCGAATAAGAGACACCGCAAATAAGAGACACCGCGATGCAGAGACACCGCGATGAAGTGACACCGCATTGCAGAGACACCACGATGAAGTGACACCGCAATGCAGAAACGCCGTATTGCAGAGACATCGCGATGTTATAACATTTGACGATGAAGAGACACCGCAATGCAGAGACACCGCATTGCAGAGACACCACGATGAAATGACACTGCAATACAGAGACATTGCGATGCAGAGACACCGCGATGAAGTGACACCGCATTGCAGAGACACCACGATGAAGTGACACCGCGATAAGTGACACCGCAATGCAGAGACACCGCGATGCAGAGACACTGCGATGAAGTTACACCGTGATGCAGAGACACCCCCGATGCAGAGACACCGCGATGAAGTGACACCGCATTGCAGAGACACCGCAATGACGTCTTATTGTATCGATTTATTCAGTGACGTCTTATTGTATCGATTTATGTAGTGACATCTACAGTGACACCAATGTCACTTCATTAGTTGTCTAATGTATGCAGTGACATCTGCAATGACATCAATGTCACTTCATTAATTGTCTAATGTATACAGTGATATATGCAGTGACATCTGCAGTGACATCAATGTCATTTCATTAATTATATCAATTTGGCTTGTTTGGCAACGAAGAAACTCTAATGGCGTGTTTGGATTGCGGTAATGGAATGGAATGGAATGTTTTTTTCATTACATTATATCAATTTGGCTTGTTTGGCAACGGAGGAATGGAATATGATTTCATTCCAACGGAATGAAAATGGATGATTTTCATTCCATCCAAAATTCAATGGAATAGTCGGAATGGAATGAAAAAAATAAATCCTACAATGAGTTCCATTGCCTACCAAACAAGGTAATGAAATACAATATCACAAACAAGGTAATGGAATACAATACTACCATAATACATTACAATGTCGAAATTTTCCAATAAAATACTCATTCCGAAATTGTTGAAGATAACAGTTTAAATAGTCCCTCGGTTTTCATAAATAGTCGTATCCCTTTTGTTTTATGGCCTCCTTTGACTAACCGAAAATGTATGAAAATGTATATGGAGTGACATCAATGTCACTCCATTAATTCTATAACTGTAAATGAAGTGACATCAATGCCACTCCATAAATGAGTCTATTGTCTTCTTTGTCATCAAAAGGCGAAAGAATAGGGGGGAAAGCTGTTAAGATTTCAATTCCTGGTGCAGTTATGTCAGGCTGCACAATTCATTAGCTTCGTTAGATGAAAATCTATAAAGAGTTATTCCAGGATATCAGGATGGAGAAATATTTATACGTACTTTAAGGATATCTGGGACTATTCGATTAGGCCCTCTTGAAGAGAATGAAGCAACAACCGGAGCAGTCTTGTTTATAGATAATTGACTTTTGAATATGCTAGCTACAGGGTTTCTGGAAAGGAAAAAAAAAGGTAATTTCAAGATTATGCGTATGAACTATACCTGTAGATATAATAAGGATATTATTTTGATTACTTGGTGGAATTGTAATAGCGTTCGAGAAGCTCAAAATCTTGAGTGCGTAAGAACGATCCGGCACTATGACTATATGACGCCGGCTTGCTGCTAGTTGTTATTTTATTTAATTAAGGGTATTTTAGTCCGTGTAATAATATTGTGTCCTTATAAGTCCAACAGATTCCTTTATGTCCTTACCGGCCATTAAGTCTAAAAAAGTGTACTTTTAAGTAATAAACCCTATTTTTTTTTAATTATATAAATTCAGGTCCAGCAAATTTAATCCATCAGCATATATGAGAATCCACAAATAATTATATAATTAATTATAAAATTAATAATTAACCAAAAATGGAAAATTAATTAATTACTTAATTTAAATACATGCAAAAATAATAACAATACAATTTTCCATATAATGTAAACGTTGAAGTTTCATCCCCCTTAGTGTGACATAAAGTGATATAATCAAATAAATAATAGTCACGGATATCATCATATATTAAGTGCAGTTCATGTCATAATATCACATAGAGTACATATAAACATTATATAAAAGCTTTAAACAAAAACACTATATAAAACCTTAATCAAAGAGGGTGTTACTTTTGAAAATTAATCAACACAAAATAATGTAACCACAAAATACTCAACACTCTCCCCTTTGATTCATTTTCAAAATAACTACATTAAAGCTTTTATTAAGGGACATTTTAATAACATGAAGAGTTACACTCCCCCTAAATATAAGCTCCGCCTTAAATAGGCTTTTCAACATAGAGTAAATTCTCTTTTAAAAGCTTTATACTACTCTCTCCCCCTTAGTTTGAAAATTAATCAAATAAAGGTTTAAAAGACGGGGTTGAGAGAAATGTACCACAAAATACTATAAAATAAGGATGTATAAGAAACTTCCCTATGTGGTATGAAGGAGTATGATACCAATTGCTTTTCAATCATTCATTGAGGGCACTATCATGCCAAGATATGTCATTTTAGCACGTAGGATTGGAAACCTGCAAGACAGATTTAAAAACTATGGTACCCTTTTACACTTTGGGTCCTTCGGGATTAGAATCAGACTTAAGAGAATCCTTTCGAACCCATACTTTTCGTACCCTTTGTTTATGCCCAGTCTTCTTAGTCCAAGTGGACTGAGTTGAGTGATCACAATGACGTGGGATGTTATTGTATGTGTTTTGATGAATTCTCGAAGTTGATCTTGCCAAAACGAGAAGATTGGCTAAAAAGGGATCAAATTGGCGTTGTCTAAAAGTGTAATCGGGTGATTGGTGTATGCGAAGGTCATGAAATGCGGGTGCATAAAAGCTAGGCGTATCATGATTAGTATGATAATATTGGTTCTTTTGAGAATAGCTCCTTGAACCTCTACGATCATACATATATGCATGATTACGTGAAGAAGAACGCATTTGTGAAGTGTGTGTACGTGTAGATGAAGCGTTCTTTGGTGGAGTGGGTTGTTTAGGTGGTGCCGGTGTAGCACGCTCTAAGGCAATAGGCCTTGGCTCCAAAACAGACTTTGAGGTGGAGAGTTCAGTTGATGTTCTAGAATCCACTTTAGACTCATCAACTTCCTTACCCTTAGATTCTTTGATTTTCGAAGATTGCTTTTCGAGCTCAGAACAACGCTCTTCAAGTCTTAAATTGACTTGTTTGACTAAAGCAACTTCTTTTCTCAAAGAATCGTTTTCGATTTGTAGGTCTTGGTGCTTAAGTTGTAATTGACTTAGAGTATTGATTAGTGAAACGGTTTCATTGTTGTGTTGTGTCTCAACATCACTAATCAATTTATTTTTAAGCTTTAGAGTGGATCTTAATTGTCTAAGTTGTTCATGCAACTCTAAAACGACAAATGATGATACCTTAGATTCTGAGTTGGAGCTCGATTCGGAATTAGATTCTGAACATTGTGATTCATTGCCCGAGTGCTCAAAAATTCTGGCTTCAAGAGCAAATACGGGATCCGGGCTCTTAACCGGGGATTTAGTGCTATTGAACCATTTCTTGATTTTCCACGAGTTTTGATCACTACAACTTGGTCCAACTTCACTATTAATTGAGAAATTCTTTCGAGATCGAGCCATATGATCAAATGACGCCGTACAAGGTATTTAAAGGTATTTACTTGGTACTGTCTGCAAAAATACCAAACTCACAAGATACAAGTATATTATATCAAAGAAAAAAAATGATTTATGTCAAACAATCTAGTATGACAGAAAAAGGAGCAATTCGATTATAATCCAAAAAGTGATTTCAAATCACAATGCTTAAGAAATAGATATATAAGAGATACAGAATGTGACCTAAATATACAAATAAGACAAGTAGATCGGTTAAGCACTTATCAAAAGGGATTGATCACAAAAATAACTACCGAAGTTTGATCACTAGGTGACCTCGCTCCGATACCAATTGTTGGATCGATAATGCGCAGACAACACTCTAGAGGGGGGGGGGGGTGAATAGAGTGTGTGGAACTTTAAACTCTTTTCAAAAAAAACAACACAAGTACTAGTAATTAAATGCGGAAGCTCACTTAATTAACTATTCGCTTGTGTTATAAACACCTACGTGATCAAACGAGATGTGATTAAAGTGATCAAAACAGTTATATCACATAAACAAGTTTAGTGCAAAATGATCAAGAAGCAATACAAAGCACTATTGCAAGACAAAACAGTTGATTTAATCAAAAAGCAAATTGATCAAGACGATTTTCCCTCAACATTAATTAATCAAATTATATGAGACACTAATACTATATAATTATAGATTGCGAAATTTGATTGAGTTAATTACAACCAAAAGCTTATAGTGACGTTTTGCAACGAGTCACTAAAAGTCCAAAGAACGACAAGCTAATTAAGGTCAAGGAGCGAGGTTGCGAGGTTGATTAAATCAATGCTATTAAAAGTGTTCCAACGGCTTTTACAAGACGAGGAAATAGACAGAAGCTGCAAGTGATATTCTAAAATAGATTACACTAAGTAAATATTCAATAGCAATACAGAGGAGAAGATTCAGAGAGCAATTCAGGTGATTACAATGTGAGGACTTGGCGACAAAGTGAGTGCGAGAAAATTGATGCACCGAAATTTCAAAGCAAATAAGGTGTTTCACAGATTCAACAAATCAAGTATATCAAATACGACGGAAAGTCACTATTACAAACCAATTCAAGTACAACAAACCTTAAGCTATTACACTCAGCAGGTAAAAGGGCTTGAACATTCAGCAAACCACAAGAGTGATAATCTGGTCCAATGGACTGGATTATCAAGCTTGAAGTCGAAAAAATTTGAAAGAACGAGTTCAAACCCTAACCTAATCAATCGATGCCCAAGCTATTACAATTTGTTCTCAAGAAACACGGACTATCAAGGCACGAAGAGTTAGTCTTATAGCGAGCGGGATTGCGAAAGAGATACAAAACTTGGCAAAAATAACTACGAGTACAAGCAAATTAATCAAACGTTAAGATCGAACTATCGGTCAAGAATCAAGCAAGATAATCTAGTTGAAACAAAAAGATTATCCGACTCTGAATCTTCAAGTGTCCGAATACAAGGTTCAAGCACCCTAAGCGACTAAAACCTATGCTATTACAAGGTGTTCCAAAAGTGCGGGTTCGGCGGGATATGCGGGATGATCAATATTTCGGCAAGTTCGGGATGCAACAAGGATGCGGCAAGAATAAAACAGATACGAACTTGCGGAATCAAGAAAAGAATACAAGGAACAAATACGGGGGTGTTCTAAATTTGATCAATAGCAACACTAGGTGTATCGAGGTTCAAGTTTAGAACCAACCAAATTATGGGGATCAAACAAACCACGAAACAATGGAGACACGAGAATCGTAGGTCAAACCACTTACGGTAAGTGCGGGTCTACGGTTTTGTAACCACCACTTACATCGGGGCCTTGATCAAACGGACTTAACGATCAACAAAGGATTCGAGAACAAGCACGAGACCGAATCACAACGGGACTTCGTCAAAGTGCGAACCGAGACTTAAGGTGATGATCCAGATTAGACTCAAAGTATAGACAATGCAACCCCTTTGGGCAATCTTGACTTGGTACTTAAGACCGGACAACCGTTGTCCACTACAATGATCAATTTAGGATTATCCACCAAAATCAAAGTTCACACAATGAACACACTCGAACCTACCCAAGCAAGACCGGTATCAAGACGCAAGACTACCGTAATGCTTAAAACAAGCAATCAACACAACATTCAAAAACACGAGAAAATTGAAAGCTAAATTGAGTTAAGTGTCACCTTGCACAAAGGAACACGAGAACCTCAATTGCAGGGATTCTATCAAAGCTATTGATCAGACCCTTACTTCTCAATAGCCAAGACTAGAATCAAGACTCCAACTTCAGTTCAAAATCAGACACCAAAAAGGAGAAAAACTTTAAGTGTTTATGGAATGTAGGATTGCACAAGAAAGTAATTCGAGTTGTTGTTGCAATCCCATTCACTATACTAGTCTATTTATAGCCTAGAGGGCATGTAAGAGCCCTTAAGCAACAAGACTCTCATAAGTCAGCTCATTGACTTGAATTTCAAAAATCATTATGTACCAAATTAACTCAAGTGTTAAAACACTAATTTAGTACACTGATTTAACCCAAGTGCTATAACTCAGAATTGGTTCGGTTTATGTGTTTTGTTAACGCAATTCACTTTGTGCCACCCGGGTTGCCAATTAAGGCCGGTAATAGGGCTCTTTAGGCTGTGAATTTTGTTGAACCATTTAATTTGAACCAAACGAATTACTAACACTATGGGGAGCTATTTAACACTTAAGAGAGGTCTCCTAGACTAGATTAATCCGTCCCGGTTTGACCCAAAACTGAACCAAAAATGTTTTACACGTAACACGTAGCACGTAGGGGTTCGTATTGAAGTCAAAAATATTCGACTCGAGTTTGATGTAAACCGAGCATCAAACCCCGATGGTCGGGTCAAGCCACCATACCGAGCCAACCCGGCTTAGAACTCGGATTGGGAGCCAACGGTCGGTCAACAAAGTAAACGGTCAAGAACAGTGGAATTGACGTTTGATAATGCAAGCTCCGATTTTTCGGCTTTTAATGAATCTGGACATAGCCACAGCTTCGATTAAAACTTTGAATGCTTCAAGTTTCAATCTTTCAGTTCCGACTTTTCAGGTTCCTTTAACGGCTCGAATTGACCAAGATAGACAGCCCCAAATTCTTATCATTATCTGCACACAAAGAGACGTTAAATGCAATAATAGCATCAAATCGAAACTAAAAAAGGGATAGAGGATAGAACGAATTCACCGAATTCGTAGAGACTCAAGCCATCACGTTTTCTATGAAAAGCATTGCAGATTAAGTCGGATGAAGAGAGATGAACAACCCAATCCCGTAAATTTCTGAAGCTCGAACACCCATGGAAGATGAACAATAAAAGGGCCGGCTTTTCTGGGCTTACACGAAATCCGGCCATGGAAGATGATAATCGAAGCAACGGCTTTGAGAGAAATTAGGGATTTGGTTGTCAGAAATTCAGAGAACGGCGCAAATGAGGGAGATAATCGGGTTATTGGACAAATAAGAGGGCAGGCCGAATTCTAGATAATGTGATGAAAAAGGGCCGAGCTGGACTTAAAAAATTAAAAGAATAGCAGACTGAATATTTTTTTTAATTATATAAATTCAGTCCGACAAATTTAATCCATCAAGCATATATGAGAATCCACAAATAATTATATAATTAATTATAAAATTAATAATTAACCAAAAATGGAAAATTAATTAATTACTTAATTTAAATACATGCAAAAATAATAACAATACAATTTTCCATATAATGTAAACGTTGAAGTTTCATCCCCCTTAGTGTGACATAAAGTGATATAATCAAATAAATAATAGTCACGGATATCATCATATATTAAGTGCAGTTCATGTCATAATATCACATAGAGTACATATAAACATTATATAAAAGCTTTAAACAAAAACACTATATAAAACCTTAATCAAAGAGGGTGTTACTTTTGAAAATTAATCAACACAAAATAATGTAACCACAAAATACTCAACACTCTCCCCCTTTGATTCATTTTCAAAATAACTACATTAAAGCTTTTATTAAGGGACATTTTAATAACATGAAGAGTTACACTCCCCCTAAATATAAGCTCCGCCTTAAATAGGCTTTTCAACATAGAGTAAATTCTCTTTTAAAAGCTTTATACTACTCTCTCCCCCTTAGTTTGAAAATTAATCAAATAAAGGTTTAAAAGACGGGGTTGAGAGAAATGTACCACAAAATACTATAAAATAAGGATGTATAAGAAACTTCCCTATGTGGTATGAAGGAGTATGATACCAATTGCTTTTCAATCATTCATTGAGGGCACTATCATGCCAAGATATGTCATTTTAGCACGTAGGATTGGAAACCCGCAAGACGATTTAAAAACTATGGTACCCTTTTACACTTTGGGTCCTTCGGGATTAGAATCGGACTTAAGAGAATCCTTTCGAACCCATACTTTTCGTACCCTTTGTTTATGCCCAGTCTTCTTAGTCCAAGTGGACTGAGTTGAGTGATCACAATGACGTGGGATGTTATTGTATGTGTTTTGATGAATTCTCAGAAGTTGATCTTGCCAAAACAGAAGATTGGCTAAAAAGGGATCAAATTGGCGTTGTCTAAAAGTGTAATCGGGTGATTGGTGTATGCGAAGGTCATGAAATGCAGGTGCATAAAAGCTAGGCGTATCATGATTAGTATGATAATATTGGTTCTTTTGAGAATAGCTCCTTGAACCTCTACGATCATACATATATGCATGATTACGTGAAGAAGAACGCTGTGAAGTGTGTGTACGTGTAGATGAAGCGTTCTTTGGTGGAGTGGGTTGTTTAGGTGGTGCCGGTGTAGCACGCTCTAAGGCAATAGGCCTTGGCTCCAAAAAACGAGACTTTGAGGTGGAGAGTTCGGTTGATGTTCTAGAATCCACTTTAGACTCATCAACTTCCTTACCCTTAGATTCTTTGATTTTCGAAGATTGCTTTTCGAGCTCAGAACAACGCTCTTCAAGTCTTAAATTGACTTGTTTGACTAAAGCAACTTCTTTTCTCAAAGAATCGTTTTCGATTTGTAGGTCTTGGTGCTTAAGTTGTAATTGACTTAGAGTATTGATTAGTGAAACGGTTTCATTGTTGTGTTGTGTCTCAACATCACTAATCAATTTATTTTTAAGCTTTAGAGTGGATCTTAATTGTCTAAGTTGTTCATGCAACTCTAAAACGACAAATGATGATACCTTAGATTCGAGTTGGAGCTCGATTCGGAATTAGATTCGAACATTGTGATTCATTGCCCGAGTGCTCGAAATTCTGGCTTCAAGAGCAAATACGGGATCCGGGCTCTTAACCGGGGATTTAGTGCTATTGAACCATTTCTTGATTTTCCACGAGTTTTGATCACTACAACTTGGTCCAACTTCACTATTAATTGAGAAATTCTTTCGAGATCGAGCCATATGATCAAATGACGCCGTACAAGGTATTTAAAGGTATTTACTTGGTACTGTCTGCAAAAATACCAAACTCACAAGATACAAGTATATTATATCAAAGAAAAAAATGATTTATGTCAAACAATCTAGTATGACGGAAAAAGGAGCAATTCGATTATAATCCAAAAAGTGATTTCAAATCACAATGCTTAAGAAATAGATATATAAGAGATACGAATGTGACCTAAATATACAAATAAGACAAGTAGATCGGTTAAGCACTTATCAAAAGGGATTGATCACAAAAATAACTACCGAAGTTTGATCACTAGGTGACCTCGCTCCGATACCAATTGTTGGATCGATAATGCGCGAGACAACACTTTAGAGGGGGGGGGGGGGGGTGAATAGAGTGTGTGGAACTTTAAACTCTTTTCAAAAAAAACAACACAAGTACTAGTAATTAAATGCGGAAGCTCACTTAATTAACTATTCGCTTGTGTTATAAACACCTACGTGATCAAACGAGATGTGATTAAAGTGATCAAAACAGTTATATCACATAAACAAGTTTAGTGCAAAATGATCAAGAAGCAATACAAAGACTATTGCAAGACAAAAAACGGAGTTGATTTAATCAAAAAGCAAATTGATCAAGACAGATTTTCCCTCAACATTAATTAATCAAATTATATGAGATACTAATACTATATAATTATAGATTGCGAAATTTGATTGAGTTAATTACAACCAAAAGCTTATAGTGACGTTTTGCAACAGTCACTAAAAGTCCAAAGAAGAGCAAGCTAATTAAGGTCAAGGAGCAGGTTGCAGGTTGATTAAATCAATGCTATTAAAAGTGTTCCAACAGCTTTTACAAGACGAGGAAATAGACAGAAGCTGCAAGTGATATTCTAAAATACTCAACATATCATGGTTCAGCAAAAATAGCAAAATTCTATATCCACATCAACATCTGAAGCTGAATTTCTAGCAGCAGGCAGCTGTTGTGCACAAGTGCTATGGATCAGACAACAGCTAAGGGACTATGGAATGGAGGAGAAGACAATTCCAATTATGTGTAATAACACAAGTGCAATATCTGTCACATAAAATCCCATACTACACTCAAGAACAAAACACATTGATGTGAGACATCATTTTATCAGAGATCATGTTGAAAAAGGAGATGTTATTCTAAGATACATACCTACTGAAGATCAATTGGCTGACATCTTCACAAAACCACTCAGTCATGAAAGATTTAGCAAGTTGAGAATTTAGTTGGGAAAGATAGAAATTGACAAAGTTCTAAGGAGCAGCTAACTGGAGTAATCAGCTAAGTAACTTCACCAGCTAACTAAACCTTTTCCAATACGAGTGAGCTCATTTGGAAGGTAAAGCACTGGTACTCATCGAAGTTAACTACACTGATTGTTAGGAACAGTTGTATACAGCAGCTCAGTGAATAAGTCACTACACCAGCATAATGACCAGCCAAGTCACTCCACCGAAATATATATTGGAGTCAATAGCAAACTAAAGTGTGAACTAAATCAGCTCTATACACGTGGAAAATCAAAGGAGTTATGGAGGATTATACTATGGAAGATTACACACGTGGCGATCAAATTATAATCGTGGAGGTAACTACATTATTTTTTGAATTAAAACGCCTCGATTCCCGGGATTTATCATTACTTACCTCAATCCACTCTCCCACTACACTCAAATACCATGATTTATATACATAAAATCATGCCATTACGTCACAAAATCCTTCCATATTCAACCACATTCACACTACTCAAATCATCCTATATAAACCACACTTAGAGGTTTTTCAGAAATCTTTACGCTCCTTTGCAATCATAAACCCTATTTTTTCCTCTGAAAAATCGAAGCTTTTCTAAATCTCATATATTTTCAAAGAAATGGCATCATCCTCTTCAATCTTTGCCATAGATAAATACTATGAAAAAAGATCATTACTGGATCATTTTCCAGACCTGAACACTATCTACCTTTTTGTGAAAATGATGCACAAGCCTAAAGATTAGTTGATGGCTCCAACAATCTGGGGTTAATGACCTTCCTAAACCCCCCAATCACTGTCATATGCTATGAAAACCTGATTTCATTTTGGAAGAATGCACAGTTTGTGCCCAGCACAAAGAAAAGTGATCAAGATTGCATTAAGAGTACAATATTTGGAAAAGAAGTGGTTATCACCCCTGGCCTCCTCAACTGATTTCTAGATCTTCCCAGAACTGGTCCAGTTGATGGGAAAAACATACAGATCGACATCATTACTTTCTGGACTGAAATAGCCAAGAATCCCAGAAAGAACAACAAGAAATACAACCTCCCCAGATCAGCATCAAACGTCCTTTTGATGAGTTTGCACTAGTAATCACTAGAAACATTGAAGGAAGAAAAGGGTCGATGGAGAACTTGACCGAGCTACGGGTCAAATTAATGGCGATTATCTATCAAGGTATCCCCTTTGACTGGTCACAGTTTGTTTTCAATAGGTTGAAAGGCCAAATCCAGAAGGAAATTGATCTGGAAATCATGGCACCAAGCAAGAATCTACAGAAAAAGGTGACTTCTGGGAGAGGAATTCATATGGATTTCCCCTTTAACACTTGTTTGATAAACTGAAGGTGAAACCCATCTATCTGCATCCTCCACACATGGCCAAGGTGATGTTCACCTATGTAAAGGCATCACCGAAACCCAAACACATAGCCGGACGTAAAAGGAAAGAGCCTGAAAGTAGCAGATTAGGAGTGGGGAGAAGAACTAGATCTCAGAAGGCACAAGATGACACCCCTGTGATCAGTGGCAGCAACCAAGAGAACCCCATGGTGATTAGAAATGATACAACAACTGACAAAGAGAAACAAGAAGAAGTCACCTATCTGGAAGAAGGTGAAGAAGGATACCATCTTACATCATCTGATGAAGAAGATATTTAAGGTGGAGAAGATGATACGGAAAGTGATAAGGAAAAATGTGCAGAAGAGCAACAACAAAGTGATCATCTTCAAGATGATCCAAAAAAGATGGGTCTCTCTGAGGATGACCTGACCCTTCAAGAGGTGCTTCTAAAGAGCCTCAGCAAAGTTGACAAACAGTCGAGTGAGCCAGCTGATCAAACTCTCTCTGCTGAACCTGTCAACACCCCCATCATTGATCAAATGGGAACAACAGCAGAAACAGTCAAGTCTCCGGCACATGGAGAAGAAAATCAGCCCTCACAGGGCCAAACAATAGCAAGCAACTCTCAGCAATCTCTCTCTGATTATGAGATTGCTGAAGAAGAAAAAGAAAAGGAAGGAGAAGAGGGAGAGATAGAGGAGGAAGCGAAGGGCAATGCTTCTCCCAACACAGAAGCTGAAGATAAAGAGGCTGATGCATCAGCACCAGCAGAAGATGATCCAGATAGAATGTTCAATCTGGATATTCAACCCCTAATTGTGGACATAGAGAGGCAATACCAAAGCAGGCAAAATCTGAAAACTGCCTTAAGGAGTGATGAAACCTCTTTAAATCACAAAATTAAGGCCCTCATCAGTCACATTAAGATTCAAGATGAGGTGATAGAGAGACAGGGAAATCTACTGTGCAATCTACAACATCTCATCCCCTATCATGTCCAAACAAACCTTGAGTTCCTTGCTGACAAGATTGATTGAAATCTCAAACCATTGGTGGATACCTTGAATGCTCACACATAACACATTCACTACCTGGATGAGGTTATGGACTACTCTGGGCCGCAACTCAACACCCTCATCAATTTCACTGGAGCAACAAACAAAATTCTGGAGGAAAGGTTTGGTCCTCTCCCAGACTCTGAGGCAGCCAACAAGGTTCTGGAGGAAAGGTTTGGTGATGGAAAAAAGGGGGAAGGAAGTTGCATGCCTGAAAGCTCCAGTAGAAAGAAGGGAAGCCCAACAAACAAGGGAATGGGCATCAAAGGCAAGGACATCAGGTTTGAAGAAAAGAAGAAGTAGCCCTCTAATGATCTTGTTGAATTAATTCTTTGCCTTTGATTTGTTTTGAAGAAAAGTTGCAATATCTTATTGCCCTTGAATGGATGAATAAAATTTTTGATTTTTATTCTGTTATCATTATGAAAAAATTTGGTATACTTATGTTCAGGCTTATGAGGGTTTTGGCATCATCAAAAAGGGGAAAATTGTTAGGAACATTTTATTATGTTTTGATGATGGCCATACAAGCTGTTATAGCAAGCCTGAAATAAATTAGAATTCTCTGTACAAGTCTTTACTTAGAGTCTGACATGTTGTATAAGTTGAATCAGACAAGCATTGTACTCGTTGATAGGATGGAAAAGTAAAATAGAAATCCGGCAGAGTGAAGCCAGCCAAGTACCAGCAGAGAAGCATGAAGACTTTATGGTCTGACTTATAACCAAGGAAGTCTGTAATGACCTTGGATAAGTCTAAGTTATCATTCAAATAATGAAATACATTGACAAATATGCTGTAAACTGATCTCACCCAAATCAAGGATCAGTGAAGTACAAGGAGTACCTAAAAGATCAAAGAAAATAAGAATGCAGTGAACCGGCATATTGAACTGACTATCGACGGAGCAAAGACAAATCAGTGAAGGAAGAACCCATACAGCTAAGTCAGGAGGATTACTTAACCGATTAGGGAACGGCCAAGTAAACTTTACTTGTTTAGATTTCATACTATGAAGATCAAGCATTAAATGCACCATCAATTGAGGATCAACCAATGACGGATTTTCTGAGACATTTGAGAAAGAAATCTGATCACTGAAATCATGAAGAATATAATTAAGGGGGAATCAAGAATTAAATCAAGGATTATTCTCCACATTAAATAGCCAACGGAGGGAAATTCAAACCAAGAATTATCAAGGCTATAAATAGAAGGCATTGACAGACATGAAAATGCAGCGAATAGAAATTGATAAGAAACAAGCTAAAACTCTGTCAATTTGAAAAACCTTCTATCTGTACTTAAAGGAAATATCTAGAGATCAACTCAGAAAACACAACTAAATTTCCACATCAAGCACTGAGATTGATCACAAGTCTGTTAAAACCAATTCACATCAATTGAAGCAATTGAATCAGAGGATTCTGAGAAGGAGTTGCAACCTTTGTGATAGCTGCTGAAATATTTGTTCTTAAGGAGCAGTGATAGAGACTGAGTCATTGAAGCTTTTGAATCCAAGGAGTGACAGTCTTGCAGATTGTGAAGCGTGTGTAGCCAAGGACAATCGTGCTATTGTATTTGTGAAAACAATAGTGAATTCCTCCATTCATCACAGGAGAAGAGTGGATTAAGGGATTGCACCACCCTGAACCACTATAAACCTTTGTGTCCTTTTACTTTCAGCAATTAGTTTAGAACACTTCATTTCATTGCATACTATATCTGTGATTGCATAATCTACTTTGAACCAGCATTTAAAGAAGGGACTTTTCTGCTGCCCAAAGGCTTTTAAATATAAAAAAGTTTTTGAAACTCCACTATAGACATTCACCCCCCTCTGACTATAGTTTTACCATTCTCTGGGACCAACATTATCTATTGCTTGTTTTTGGCCTGGTGGATGTTCCCCTTGCATGCGTTTTCTTGGTGTTTCTGTTTCGTGGAATTAGGTATACAGGATTCAGCTTTGTGGATACGTCACATCCTTGGAATTGCGCCTTTCTGCCGGGTAAAGCTAAGAATTCTTTCTCCTTTATCATTCACACACTGAGATAGTGTTGTATTTAAAGTGGTGGTGGTAGGCTTAGCTATGATATGTGCTTCATTGATATTTTGGCCATTGTGTTGTATGCTTTTCATTTGGTCACTACTTTGGTAAAAAATTGAGCTGTTTTTAAAATTTTTCAAGGTTTTGATGCTGCATTCGTATGTTGAGCCATCACATTGATAGGATAAACGATTTAGTGAACGTTTAAATGCATACTACATTGTCTTGTGAATGAGATACTTATGCACGTATAGCTTCGATTTCATGAACATGGTAACTAGTGACTGATTATGGTAGACTTAGCCACATTTCGGCTACCTAGAATTCATATCATTAACTTTGAGACGATATAGAAAGGCCAACCTTGGAAGTGTTTGGGATGACAGTTATGGTGTTTCTTTGACCCGACCAGAGCCAAATAGCCATCCCATGACATATTCCAAAGTAACACCTCTTAGCCTTGGTAGGATGGTTAGACTCCCATTCGACACTCAGCCGTTCTTTTTTAGCCCATAATTTCCCAACCCCCAAGCCTTTTTGTGGTCTACATTCCCTTGAACACCCTACAAGTTAAGTTTAATCTTTTCATCTAGATCACACTTAACCTTTTTTAGGCAAGTGTGGGGTGGTAGAGTGGTTTGTTTGTATAGAGGATTTGGTATCATGAGCTATTTCATGATATTGTAGAGTAGGAACTCGATTCATTTTATGTGTATGTTATGGCCTTTGACTCAAATCTAATAAAATCATTGTATAGTGTAGCATTCTAAATTCAAAAGTCAAAAAAAAAGAGAAAAAAAAAGAAGAGAAGTCAAAAATCAAAAGAAAATGAAATCAATCAAAGAAAGCTTGCAAATGAAGTGTTAAAAGTAATAAAGGCTGAGTCAAAGAAGGCCAAGTGTCTATGACTCATGTATTTACTTGTTATTTGATGATTGGTGTTGGGGTGAGTCCTTAGTGTAGAAACATGATTCTTATACATTTTTGCATCATTACACTTGAGACATAGTGTGATATGGCATTTTATTTCTTGGATCATGTTTCTAGTTTCATTTTGAGCTAGAGAAGGGTAGAGCTAGCTACGTTTTGTATTGTTACACACCGTGATTAAGCTTGCTCGTGTTTGTCTATTTCTTGATTATTCCCTAGAAATTCACTTCGGTTAGCCCCGTCCATAGCCTAACGTTACAACCGTGCAAGTCCTACTTGACCTTGCTTAGCCTCGGTTTGGCCCCGATTAGTGCTGATTCTTATGAAGTATGAGCCTATGGTGTAGTCGTAATAACCAAGCGCCCATAATCCAAACCGGTGAACCATGGTAAATGTAGGATATGCTATTCACACACTCACATCCCGTTTGCTTGATAAGGTAGAGTTAAGTCGCATGCATTTACTCATTTACTTGTCAGTTATCTTTGATATGTGATTGGCTTGACCTACGCGTGTTACGTTGACTCATTGGATTCTTTAAAACGCTCATTTTGCTCGAGGGCATGCAAACGCTAAGTGGGGGGTGGTTGATGAGAGTCAGCCTTACCTTGCTCTTGTGCATGTTTTAACCCTAATTTACGACATTTTTGGCTCATTCCGGGTAGTTTTAGACCATATATAGGCTAAAAACCACATTGCACATCCACTATGAGGCAAACCATCACATAGATGGAAAACCTCACCATTTTATGATGTTTTAGACCTTTTCGAGCCCTAGTTATATTGTGGAGTTACGCACGGTATGTGTTTGGATGTTTTGATGCAAGATACAATTGACTCGAGAACCCGAATGTTGAGGCATGAGTCTTAGAGGGGCACAACCGAAGTCCGGGAATGGAAACGGATCAAATATAGTTGGCTTTTTCGCCTTACATTCACTTTATATGCAATTTGAGTAATGTTAGAGGCCTTTTCTAGATTTGTGGTCTTCATAACAGTTGTAGATATTTGAATGAGCTTTCAAACAAAACTCGAATCACTCAAATCGGAGCTCTACACGCAAAAATATTGCCAGATTACTAAAGTTGTAACAATGCTGAGAGTTTCAGAGCTGCCAGTGCGGGCACACCAGACGTAGTGCAAGCACACCAGAGAAGCACAAGGTCCAGTTTTGATATAGTGCTGCCAGTGCAGGTGCACTAGGCTGTTTTTCTGCACTTTTTGGCCACTTATAAACAGATTTTTCACCCTCCCATTTCATATCCACTCATACCTAGACGCACTTAGACTCTCTTACACCGATTTTCATCTATTTTCTACCTTAGATTAGCTCTTCTTTCACTCTTTCTTTTAGATTAAACATAATTTAGCTTAGATTCTAGCTCTCTTTGTTGGATTTTGGCATTTTGGAGTCTTATTCTTACCCAAGTGACAATGGGTGTGGATGAAGATTGGTGTAACTCCAACTTTTCTGCATTTTGGTAACAATTTTCATTTCTTCTCTTGATTAATGGATTTAATCCTTTCTTTGATTGTTATTTCTTGTTTTGTGACGAGTATCTAAACATCAACATAGCTAAATCATGTGAAGGTTGATGAAATCCTCCTCTAATTGATGAAATTGGGAATGGGTAGTGCTTAAGTGTTGTTATTTTGACAAATTTGTGTTTTAAAACTTGTTCTTAATGCTTGAATCAGCTTGATCACCTAGTTAATGATCTCACACACCACATTTATAAATGTATGTTGCAAAGGGATGTGGGAAAATGGGTTTTAAGATTGTTGCTTATAATTGACTGAGTTGATTATATTCGATTAGGTAACGAGGTTTATCAATTGAGTAATCGAGCGAATCTAGAGCATTTATCTTGTTTCGGTCAGCTAAATCCTTAAAGGTGGCCTATTGAACCGGGCAAAAAGTACTAAGTTGTTGCAT
Source organism: Gentiana straminea (assembly GCA_036785695.1). Taxonomy (NCBI): domain Eukaryota; kingdom Viridiplantae; phylum Streptophyta; class Magnoliopsida; order Gentianales; family Gentianaceae; genus Gentiana; species Gentiana straminea. The sequence goes on from JAVUPR010000298.1 coordinate 4,337,719, forward strand.
GGCGTCTAGTGATATCTTAGGAGTTTGCACCCATGAATTAGTCGAATTAAACCTTAGGATGGTTGCTTGGTAATGCTTATTCCCGAATAATCGATTAGAGGGGCGAAACTAATCAATTGGATCATGGTTTGGCTATGTCTCTCACTACATCTTTTCATATCTAGTTTACATATTTAAAATTACAATGAACAAACTTTGATTATCCTAAACTAAGTACGATAACGACTTTGGTACTCGATTGATTCCTCGTGGGATATGACCTTGCTCACCTCTATAGTACTTCCGACCCGGTATTCTGCCGGTTAAGGTTGGTTTTTACTATTTTGGTCATCAATATGTCAAGTTGTTCATTAAATATTATACTTTTGTAAATAGCATTGTCAGTAAAGTGACTTAAACTCTACATCTGGTGGAACCAATCTGAAGACTCAGCTGTGTGATGGACAACTAAGAACTGTATTCAATTATGTGCATCAGTAGGGTGGAGTCTACTGAAGCTTCTTTCAGCAGAGTTAAGTATGCTGAGTACAGGAATACAGCAGTGTCCCACGCCTGTTATTTCTGTTATTTAACAGCCACACAGTGTCATTAAAAGGAGGACACGTGTAGGGGTATTTATGGCATATCAGACAAAGATTCCTTGATGACTAGGGTTTAGGGATTTGTGCCTATAAATACAATTGTTGTTGCATTGTCTGTGTGTGTGAAATCGGTAAATCAGTGCATAATAATAAAGATCTCTTTTATGCCCGTGGTTTTTTTTATCTCTCTCACTTTCAGAGGGGTTTTCCACGTTAAATCTGTGTTCTTCTTGTTTTCTGTTATCTCATTTGATTATTTACGTTTGATTGCATCTGTTTCTATTTCATGTATCTAAAGTTATCTCCATCCGTCATAACAAGTGGTATCAGAGCGAGGTTCTGGAGAAAAACAATCTGTACGATCAGCTTCATCTTCACCAAGACCTTCAGTAAGGTGCTAGGATCTGTGTTAAAGTTGTGATCTTTAGCAAGAAAAGATGTCAGCAGTAAACGTGAAAATTGATAAATTTACAGGAATGAACAGTTTTTGTCTGTGGCAAATCAAGATGCGTGCATTGTTGAAACAACAGGGTTTGTGGAATCTTTTATCTGACAAACCAAATACAAGTGCAGCAGATTTTTCCAGTCTGGAAGAGAAAGCACATTCAAGCATCATGTTGTGCTTATCTGATGATGTTATCACTGAGGTTGCTGAGGAAGACACCGCAGCCAAGTTGTGGAAGAAGCTTGAAAGCCTGTATATGACTAAGTCACTGACCAACAAGTTGTTGTTGAAACAAAGGTTGTTCAGTTTAAAGATGCATGAAGGGAGTCCACTGAGGGACCATCTTGACCAGCTGAACACAATATTACTTGATTTAAGGATTGATGTTAAAATTGAAGATGAAGATGCAGCCCTAATCCTGCTGGTGTCATTACCGGCATCATATGAAAACTTTGTGCAGTATTTCATAATTGGGAAGGATATAGTAGCTTTAGAGGATGTAAGGTCTGCCTTACATGCCAGGGAGCGTAGACACAAGGCGCTTTGGGACGGACGGATGCCGTGGCTGGGCTAGTTGCTAGCAGCAATAGTGGAAAATGATATGGACAGAAGAAGAAAAAGAAGTCAGGGTCCAAAGGTCCTAAATCTACTGATGTCTGTAATTATTGTAAGGAGCAGGGACATTGGAAGTCCAATTGTCCAAGGAAGAAAAAACAGCAGGAAGGCAATTCTGGCACAGTAGCCCTTGCTACTAAGAAATCTGATGAGGATCTGGTTCTAGTTGCAGGGGATTCTACACACCATAATGATGTGTGGATACTTGATTCTGGAGCATCCTACAATATTTGTCCAAACAGGGAGTGGTTTTCTACTTATGAGCAGATGGATGGTGGTCAAATCTATATGGCCAACATCAAGGTTTGCAAAGTTGTGGGAATTGGCTCAGTAGAGTTAAGGACAGAGGATGGTAAATTCTGTATACTGAAAGATGTAAGACATGTTCCACAGATGACCAAGAATTTGGTATCTCTCAGTCTACTGGACATTAAGGGGTTCAATTTCAAGGGTGAAGGTGGACAACTGAATGTCTTCAAAGATTCAGTTGTAGTCCTCAAAGCCATCAAGAGGGGAACCTTGTATATATACAAGGATCAACTGTATCTGGCACTGCTACTGTTGCATCTTCAGCAGTTCACCAGTCTCAGCAGACTTAGCTGTGGCACATGAGACTAGGTCATATGGGTGAAAGGGGTATGCAGATTCTTTCTTCAGCAGGTTTTCTTGGGGGTTATAAGGTCAAGAATCTAGACTTTTGTGAACATTGTGTGTTTGGGAAATTGCATAGAAGTAAGTTCTTAGTAGGGTTGCACAACACAAAGGCATTACTTGATTATATCCATTCAGACTGCTGGGGTCCATCAAAAGTTGAGTCATTGGGTGGTCACAGATATTTTGTGTCATTCATAGATGACTCTTCAAGGATGACTTGGGTGGTGATGATGAAGAACAAAAGTGATGCATTCAGTAACTTCAAACAATGGAAGGCCTTAGTGAAGAATCAGTTAGGCAAGAAAATCAAGAAGCTTCGTATAGATAATGGTCTAGAATTCTACTGGAATGATTTAAATTCATTTTGTGCAGCTGAGGGTATTGTCAGATATCATACTGTAAGGAATACACCTCAGCAGAACAGTGTAGCTGAAAGGATGAATCAAACTCTATTGGAGAGGGCAAGATGTATGCTTTCTCAAGCTGGTTTATCAAGGGGATTTTGGGCAGAGGCTGTAAAAATAGCTTGCTACTTAATCAACAGGAGTCCTCACACATGAATCAATCTCAAGACACAATTTGAGATGGTCAGGCAAGCCTGCTGACTACTCAGTTCTAAGGGTTTTTGGAAGTATAGCTTACTATCATGTTAGTGAAGGGAAGTTGGGGCCAGGAGCCAAGAGCCAAGAAGGGAGTGTTTATGGGGTATGGTGATGGAGTGAAGGGATATATAATTTGGTCATCCGCAGAGTCCAGAGTAATCCTTAGCAGGGATGTTGTGTTTGATGAAAATTCTATGTTAAACTCATCAGTGGGGAGGTCTCGAATCGAAACCGATCTTGAATGCGATAGTGTCGAGAAACATATGGAGCTTCAGGTGGAGTCTACCGATATGCAACAATCGTTGGATCCAAATCACCATTATACTGATCTGGATAATGAACCAGAATCCGATCCAAGCCAGCCTACTGAGACCTCAGTAGGGCGTCATACAAACATTGATCAGCAGAGTCTAGCTGCCAGCAGGCCTAGAAGATCTAATGTTGGGATACCTCCAATGAGATATGGATATGATGATTTGGCTGGATATGCACTCCAAGTTGCAGAAGAGGTAGAGGTTGCTGCACATACTACTTACAGGAAACAGTGACATGTACAGAAGCATGTCAGTGGCATGATGCCATGGGAGATGAAATGGAGTCGTTATTGAAGAATCAGACTGGGGAATTGGTCAAACAACCTACTGACAAGGGAGTTGTGACTTGTAAATGGATTTTCAAGAAAAAAGGAAGGAATAACTAAGGCAGAAGGGGTCAAGTATAATGCACGTTTGGTTGCAAGAGGATTCAGTCAAAAGGAAGGGGTTGACTTTGATGAAATATTTTCACCAGTGGTCAGACACATTTCAATCAGGGTGTTACTAGAAATGGTGGCACAGCAGGATCTGGAACTTGAGCAATTAGATGTGAAAAATGCTTTTCTACATGGTGAGGTGGATAAGGAGATATACATGACACAGCCTGAGGGTTTTCAAGTTCCTGGCAAGGAAAATTATGTTTGCAAGTTGAAGAAATCATTGTATGGCTTGAAGCAAGCTCCAAGGAAGTGTTATAAAAGGTTTGACAGTTTTATGCTTCAGCAGGGTTACAACAGAAGTCCTTATGATTGTTGTGTATACCGTAGTCTACTGAAAGATGGATCACATATCTATCTTTTCATGTATGTGGATGACATGTTGGTTGCTGCTGCAAGGAAGTCTGATATTCAAAATCTGAAGAACCTTCTTAGTGCTGAATTTGAAATGAAGGATTTGGGTGCAGCCAAGAAAATCTTGGGGATGGAGATCTGGAGAGATAGAAGTCAGAAAAAACTATTTTTGTCTCCGCAGGGTTATGTGCAGAAGATATTGGCCAAGTTTGGGATGTCTGCTGCAAAACCAATAGATACTCCTATGGCATTAAATGTTTATTTGTCTGTTTATGCTTCACCATCAGCCAAGGAGAAGGAATATATGTCAAAAGTTCCCTATGCTAGTGCAGTTGGCAGTCTGATGTATGCCATGGTTTGCACTTGGCCTGACCTGGCTCAGGCAGTCAGTGTTGTCAGCAGGTTTATGGCTCAACCTGGAAAAGAACATAGGAAAGCTGTTAATAGGATATTCAGGTACCTGAGAGGTACAACTGATGTTGGTCTCATTTATGGAGGATGATGCGGGTCCGGTCACGAGCTACTCGTGATGCGATTATGCGAGGTGATGTTGACAATAGAAAATGAATGATCGGTTATGTGTTTACATTGGGAAATGCGGTGGTCGGTGGAAAGCTACTCTTCAGGCTACAGTAGCCTTATCAACTACTGTAGCAGAATACATGGCTCTTACTGAAGCAGCTAAGGAGGGTATTTGGTTGAAGGGGCTAGTCAGTGATTTAGGGTTGCATCAGGATCAGGCTGAGATATATTGTGACAGTCTAAGTGCAATATGTTTAGCCAAGGATCAGGTTCATCATGAGAGAACCAAGCATATTGATGTCATGTATCATTTTCTGAGAAATGAGAAGAGGGTTGTAGTGAAGAAAATCAGCACCAAGGATAATCCTGCTGATATATTCACTAAACCAGTTCAGCAGGGTAAGTTTCAGCTTTTCCAGGACTTACTGAATATTCAAAGCTTGTAATATGTTTCTGGAAACTCTACTGAGGGCAGATCAGTGGAGTGGATACTGTGGAGATAGTCTGGTGCAAGTACATCTGGCATTGACGAATGCATCTGGTACAAGTACATCTTGTTATGCAATCTATTTGACTCTGGTGAGAGTTGAAGTCATGGTGGAGATTTGTCTGTAAAGTGACTTAAACTCTACATCTGGTGGAACCAATCTGAAGACTCAGCTGTGTGATGGACAACTGAGAAGTGTATTCAATTCTGTGCATTAGTAGGGTGGAGTCTACTGAAGCTTCTGTCAGCAGAGTGAAGTCTGCTGAGTACTAGAATACAGCAGGGTCCCACGCCTGTTATTTCTGTTATGTAACAACCACACAGTGTCATTAAAAGGAGGACACGTGTAGGGGTATTTATGGCATATCAGACAAAGATTCCTTGACGACTAGGGTTTAGGGATTTGTGCCTATAAATACAGTTGTTGTTGCATTGTCTGTGTGCTTGAAATCTGTAACTAAGTGCATAATAATAAAGATCTCTTTTCTGCCCGTGGTTTTTTTATCTCTCTCACTTTGAGAGGGGTTTTCCACGTTAAATCTGTGTTCTTCTTGTTTTCTGTTTTCTCCTTTGATTATTTACGTTTGATTACATCTGTTTCTATTTCTTGTATCTGAAGTTATCTCCATCCGTCATAACAAGCATTCAGTGCATCAGACTTGATATATCATGTTTTGTCTCTTTCAATCACTTTTGTATATCACTTACAACAACATGTATGCCGCACATACTTGTCTGATCAAATCTGCGTTTGTGTGCAGTTTTCTGAACGTATTATAATCCGGTTAAATCGCACTTAGATATCCATATCATCTAGGTTACACACTCACCGAATCGAATAATTTGTTAAATAGCTTCCGCTTTAACATATTAATAATTGTTTGTTATTTTGCTCCTAACTCTCATAATTTTATAAATTCCGAACACTGGTATATTTCCATAGACTCTATTCAAACCCCTTTCTAGAGTGTATTTCGTGCATTATCGATCCAACATCCTGGAGGCTCTTACTAGCTGCACATATGCACTTTCAAGTCAGAGAAACGTCAATCTTCGGTTTCTCGAAAGGACTCCAATATTTGCTAATGAGGACCGAGACCCAAAGAGAGGATTCAATGTAAGTAATTGCCAGGTAAGCTTGCCCAGGAAAGCAATATTCATAACATCATTATTCTTGAACCCAAGTCCCCCCTCGCTTTTTGGTTGGCAGAGTTGCTCCCATGCCACAGTATGGAGCTTTTTCTTTCCTTTCTCATCGACTTTAAAAAATTTCGGACACACCTTTTTGATATAACTTGTAATTGCTTTCGGGAGTTTTGTCGTATGGATCACATTGTTCGGGAGCATTGAGAGAGAGCTTCTAATAAGGATGGTTTTACCAGCTTTCGTTAGGGCGTTCATTCTCTAAGTGCACAGCTTTTTCCGCATTTTCTCCAAGATATAACTATAGGGTCTAGCCTTCTGCCAAGAATGGGATAAAGGCACTCCCAAGTAGGTCCCCAAATTATTCGTATGCACCATTTCGAGTCTCTGTGCGATAGCTCTCTGTTGGTTGGCAGGAATATTTTTTGGAAACCATAGAAATTGACTTGGCCATACTGACTCGCTACCGCATGCTTTTAAATAACTCGGCCAACACCCAATGAATTACTGTAGCTTGATTCTCTGAGGCCTCAGCAAAGAGGAAGACATCATCCACAAATAATAAGTGAGATATGGCGGGACCATTCTTTTTTAAGAGGATTGGTTTCTACGTAATATGTTTTGTTAAAATCCCTTTACGGGATTTTGACACTTTTGGTCCTTCATTTTTAGCTTTGTTTCAAAAAGAAACCTTATGTTTCTGAATGACTCTTTTGGTCCCTTAAGTTTGTATTTTGTTTCAATTTTAGGACAAATACCTAATTTACCGTCTAAGTTAACGTCGACTAAACGTTTGATCCAACCTGGCAGCCATGTATGCATTCATATCTCATCTAAACGATTAAACATCGACATTAAGAAAAATTAAATACCTTGCAGACATTTTTTTGTTGCGCAACTTTGTCAATTTTTGTGGCAAAGAAATTAGGGATTTGATAAAGGAATGAGCGGAATGTCCACGTTTAATCGTTTAGATGAGATATGAAAGCATCACTGGCAGGCTGGATCAAACGTTTAGTCGAGGTTAACTTAGACGGCTAATTATATAATTGTTTTAAAATTGAAACAAAATACAAACTTATAACATCAAAAGTGTCATTCAGAAACATAAGAGTTATTTTTTAAACAAACCTAATACATGATGAACAAAAAGTGTTAAAATCCCTTTACCTTTTCCAACAAGGTGTATCATTTTACGTATAAGAAATTAAAAGGGGGAGTTGTTTAAAAGGACAAAAAAAGAGAGGGAAAATGGGAATCAGGACAGTGGAAATATAAATTGGGTGATAAGGACAAATCCACTGTTAATAACCCCAAATCCACTGTTTGTTGTAGTGGAACTGACCTTAAATCTAATGTTCCACTATCACAGTGGAATAAGGACATATTCTTTTTACCTGAAAAAAAATTTCACTCTCCTCTTTGCATATTTCTGTGTTCAAATTGTCCTTTTTAACAATAAACCCAAATTATAATTGATGATGCATATATTTAGGTAACGTGTCTAACTTACGGTAAGAAAAAAAAATTGCTAAATTTCTTCAACGTATAGCTAAGTGTTTGAGTGAGTAGTTATACGTAAAGTCTCATATCGGTAAAATAATGTCCTGCCCACTCCATATAGGTGTGAGAAATAAGGTCTTGTCAACTCGGGTAAGTCCTTTTAGACCAAACGAGGACGGCGGTCTAACCTGTTGACCGGACCATTTATAACTCATTTAGCGCAACCAAACCCGGAGTCCGGTGGCGTTACATTATACGGTAATACGTATCCGATACGGAAAATGATCTCATACAGAAAAATATAAGCATTATAGTGTGGTAAAACTTTGGAAGAACGAATCAACAAAAGTTAAACGTAATTCGCTGTCAAATGGAATTTATTTGGCTTGACATGAACTTGATATGTTTATTGCCTGCAGATTGTATTATATTATATATATAGGATCAATTAGCTTCATATTTCACAGTATTGTACCATATTCTGTTAGAACAATCGTAAGTTAGTTGTTAACGAAGTCATGTTGAAGGCTTCGATGCTCGTTGTTGTTGTTGTTGCAGTATCCATGTTAGCATTATTGTCTCACCCTGGAGATGGTTCAGATACCGAACGTCTGCTAGATAACTATGTCGAGGAGGACAATATGTGGCGCCCTGTTACTGTCACCTCTGCAATTCTGAATCATCCAACAACTTCAAAGAGCAAGTTACAATACCATGGTGAGGAAGAGTTGGATGGTGATCCAGGGAATTCTGGTTCCACTTTAAATGGTTACAATACCAATAGCCCTAACATCGATCATGAGGCTGAAGACAACTACGATGTAGGTGAAGGTAATTCTGGTATTGCGATTGAAGGTATGATTCAGGGTGACAACCCCAACGACGACAACGATGATTCTGAGTAACGTACTTTGGGACTTGAATGGTTGAAATATATATAGATATATCTACAAAATATTAATAAGACCGTTACACTGAGTTTCCTTTAGTTTAAATGTATGGTACGTATTGCTTTAATGTATGGGGCTGTTTGAATGTTAAAGGAATCCTTATATATATATATATATATATATAGAAGTGGGTTCATATACATACCTATTGATCCATGCTTACCGTACTTACTACTAAAATAGTGCGTCGATCACTATTTTAGTGCACTGGTTATTGTTTGAGTGCACCTAGTTTCCTAACGAGTTTTATATAATAAACAATAACAGTTTTATACAATAACTAGGTGCACTCAAACAATAACCAGGTGCACTAAAATAGTGATCAGATGCAGGTATGTAGGTATGTATAGATAGTATGGTATGTAGGGGAACCCAACCCTATATATATATATATATATATATATATATATTTATCATTATGATCATCATTAAACTTGTTGAACTACCAAATTAACATTATATCTTAAGGAGACATACATTTGTACCACACTAAATTAAAAAAAAATATATAATTTACTTGTTGCACCACACCTAATATTTCAACAATTGATCAAAAACTACGACACCACATTTTCATATCAAAGTTTCAAAAAAAAAATCAATATTGCCAATCATTTTTTACTACCACCAAATTATCATATTATCATATGTCCACCCAAACTTTTAAAATTTACAAAACAACCCCCTAAGAAACCGTCCCCCCTTCCTCCCTCATTTATCTTCTTTTTTTCACTTCATCTTCAATTCTTCATCTTTCCTTCTTTTGAATAAAACATTTTATTTTTCCATCTCAAATTCTCTTAAACTATTACTCCAAAATCTCTTAATTTCATAAAATAACCTACTTTTATTTCATTTGTTCATATTGTGGATGGCATCTTATTAGATAAACAAGATCGACATTTTTGGGCGTTAAGAATGAATAAAAGGTAAGTATTTGTTTATATGCGATTTCTCATCTTTCACTTAACACATTTTGATAGAAATCATTGTTTTCTTCTACTAATTTTATATTTTCTTCCATGTGTTTGATAAAATACATAAGTGAATGAGTTATACACAAGTGCTGTTGATCATGATGTATATGGTTTATGATTTATGTTGTGAGTGTATAAAGATGATGAAATTAAGAATCAACTTAACAAATTTTGATAGAAATCATTGTTTCTTCTATTAATTTCACATTTCCTTCCAAGTGTTTAATAAAATACACAAGTGCTATTAATTATGATGCATATAGTTTGTGATTTATGTTGTGAGTGTGATGTAAGTCAACTAGATGATGCATTTCGCGATGTTTTTACCCCAATTCTCATGCATTTATCGATGTTTTCGTATCAACTTGAGCAATTATTGTGATGATTTGAACCATTCTGTGTACAGAGTAAATATTATAAAAAACGAATCTTTTGTCTATTATCTAGACTTATTAGCCAATTTTATTATCGGGTTTACACGAGGTATCTTTGTGTGTTTTGCAACATAGGTACCAAGGCTTAGAGCTTGGATTTTGAAGCGTCAAAGCTTGAGAGTTTATCTAGGAACAACCTATGACATCAAGGGCATGAAATTCATACTTTGAAGGCAAAATGGCCCACGCCATTAGCCCTGGCCCACGCCAAGGAACCCCAGATCTATCAGATAGTTTCATTATATAAATGGCCCACGCCAACGGATTTTGCCCACGCTAACTTAATTCAAATCCCCGCAAATGTGATAAGTTTGATTTCTGATGGAGCATTTACTACATCGTGTCAGGAGCCAACTATCAAGTCAGAGCTCGGCGCACTCCAGTCACAGTGGCCCACATCAATTACACGCAAAGAGAAGATGTCACACACCAATATCACTGGCGCACACCAATTTGGCAGATGGAGCAATTAATAGTCTAATTTACTCTCTCACCAAACATATCCATCTTTACCAATCTCTCTCAAGCTCTTGAAGGCACCTCCACCCCAAGGCTCTTCAAGCCAAAATTTCATAGATTTTTAGCTTTTAATGTCTTTGTAAACATTAAGAATTCTTAGTTTGATTTCTAGAATCATTTAGTGGAAGAAGTTCATCTCTTTTGGTGTACCAACTTCATTGAATCTTTTGCAAGTTGAATGAATGTTTCCTTCTTCAAGTTTATAACTTGTGGTTGGTAATTCTTATCCTTTACTTTGTTTTAATTGTTCTCATAATATGAATTTTAGCCATGACATGTTGGAATCCATATTCATGAGTGGCTAGTTCTTACTAGCCAAGAAAATTTTGTTGTGATAGTGTAATCTCTTTTGGTTGATTGAGAATGATTGTTTATGTTTCTAGCTTCATTTTTTGTGAATCTTGTCCTACTTGCATTGTATCATTTGTTTGTGTTGGAGTAATTAACCAATGCTTGCACACATACACACACACACACACTTAATGAAGACCGAACGGAGATGTTAGGTGTGGGAAAAGGGGTAGGAGAACCGGAAGGTAAAACCGACCTTAAGTTGAACTCAGTTTCTTATCCGGGGATCGTTTCTTTTGCATTGCATTCAACTTCTTATCATGTTGAATCATTAGGTCTAGGGTTCTTAGACCAAGGAGGAGACATAGAGCAATTCCATGCACTCGTATGAGGGGGGATTGCTAGCTTAGGAAGGCACCATTTTGCACAATTGAACACCGTTGGAAGGTTGGTAGGAAATCATTCCCGTGATACTAATAGAGGTTTACTTGATCAATGCATTATCATGGTTAGGTATTTTATCATTGTATCACCCTTTGTAGTAGTAGAATCATAGATACGTTTACTTTCTTGTATTATTGCGACTTAGATCAAGATAATAATAGCTTCTCGGTGTTTGACCTCACAATCCTCATGGGATACAACCTTGACCACTACACTAGACTATAATTGACCCGGTACACTGCCGGTGAGATTGGATATCTAGGAAAGTTAGATCAGAGTGTATAAGATGATGAAATTAAGAATCAACTTAACACATTTTGATAGAAATCATTGTTTTCTTCTACTAATTACACATTGCCTTCCAAGTGTCTGATAAAATGCACAAGTGAATGAGTTATACACAAGTGCTATCGATTATGATGCATATAGTTTGTCATTTATGTTGTGAGTGTATAAAGATGATGAATTTTAGAATCAACTATGATGAAGTCGATTATAGGCAAATGAGTGAACCTTAAAAGTTTCGAAATGTTGTATTGAATATAAGTCCTAGAAACGGCCATGTTATAGTCGTTTGATTTGTCCAAAAATGACTTTAACAAGGACGTTTGTTGGCAGGGCCGATTGTTGTAAAAATGATTTTCTAACGTTATTGTGAGTTGACACCGTCTGTCTTTGCAAGTGTTGAATATGAAGAGGTATGGATTCATATATGTGTAAAATTTATAATGTTATTTTGAATGAAGGTTTCAGTTTACGTATATTCTAATTGCGTAGGGTCGTTGGACGAGGAAAGCTATCGACTTGGCATAAGGGTACCTAAAAAAGGAAAGAAAGAAACAAAGGAAGAATTGTGTAATGCATTGATAGCTGTAGTGGACACACTGAAAGAAGGAGGGTGCGTTGGAACTGTTGATATGGAGACCGGCGGGGCTTGATCGAGTGGGACAAAGAGGTCGAAAAATGATGAGGTGGCCGAGAAAAAGAAGTCTAGGGCTACTGTAGAGGCCGGCAAAAGGAAGCCCGTCGATAACACAGAGATAGTGAAAAAGAAGAGCAAGGTTGCTGTGGAGACCGTGAAAAATAAGACCCAAGAGTTATGAAGCCCGGTGGGGTGAAAATATGTGAACCGTCATATGGTGGTAGACACAAGGCTAACGATGATGCCAAAGAAGGAAAGGGGAAGGTGACCACAAATGACAAAGGGGAAGGAGTTATTGTGGAGAATGAAAAGTGAAAGTCAAAGAAAAGTGATAGTGCTTGATATTGTTTTTTGGAAGAACAAACTAACGGTTTTATCACCGTCTGTATTTGAATGTTTGGTTTCTATAGTAAACATTGTCATCATTATCGTATGTTTTAAAATTTTGAAGCAATATTCTTACGGTTTGACGATTATGCAGTAAACATGGATATGTAGTGAAATTTCCTATAAGTTTATTAAAGCTCAATCGACCTATGTGACCATCCTTTCATTGTCATTTATTTCTGAAATGTCTTTGGATCATATTTCATGGTCAAATACATTGTGTGATCAACATTCTCAACAAAATACATAATTTGCTACAGGAATCGACCTTGTTGGGGTTGCATCTAAGAGATTCGACCTTTCTAAGGTTGAATCTAGGAGAAACAACTTCATGTAAGGTCGAATCTCCCTAGAAACAATCTTAACGTTGTTGATCCTTCCTGAAATGATTTGGGTTCATTTCACACGGTAAAATACCTCCCTTATACATTAATCTGAACCAAATACAATGTATGCTAAGTGTTAAAAGTGTTAGACAAACATTGGTGTTTAGTTTCATTGATTTTAATGGTTGGAATCAAGAAACGACCATGAGAAGGTCGCTTGTATTTACGAAAGAAAATTCAAAAGAACCGACTTCAGGAAGGTAGTTTGAAAAATACACAACTTTGCCGGGGAGAGAGGGCCCAACACTTGGGGAAATTTTTTAATTTTTTTTTGGAAAATCGTGTTGGAGGGGGGTTTGATCTTAGGACCTCTCGCTCTGATACCATATTGAACTACCATCTCTCCCAAAAGCTTAAGTTGATTGAGATGTAGATAATTAACATTATATCTTAATATGTTGAGAAGGCTATTGGAAATAGCTGCAATATTATTATTGTGTATTTATTTCATTAATGACTTGTTGCCCAAAGTAGTGTAGGCCTATATATTTGTATCACTATTATGCAGTTCAATCAATGGAAAACAACTATTTGTCATTTGTGAAATGATATCAGAGCCAGTAAATTCTCCCTCTCTCTCTCTCTCTCTCTCTCTCGTTATATCAATGCTTCTCAAAACCCTAAACCTCTCCATCTTCTAAAAAAAAGTCCAGCAGCTTCTCTGGTTGGCATCCATGTCTGCTCTTACTACCGCCTCCTCCGGTGAGACCTCCACCGTCTCTTACACTATCCTTCCTTCACACCATCAACTTCCATCCACGTCACGAAGCTTACCTGCCAGAGTTATCACCTTCAGCCAGCCCAAATGCTGCCCTACCTCCGTGGCCAAGGAATCGGCGATTATATCGCGGTTCCATTCCTAAACTGTTGGCAACCCTCACCGCCCCTAACGGAACCACAAAACCAAACCCTGATCATGCAAAATGGTTGAAGACAGATAATTTGATCCTTAAAATCATCACGTCGTAACTGTCGGATGACGTACTATCTCATGTTTATACGGAGACGACCTCAACCGCTGTATGGTGAATGCTCCAAGATTCTTTTGCATCACAGAGACGGGCCAAATTGGTCCAACTCCGGACATAACTCGTATCAACGCGCAAGGGAGACTTATCGGCGGCAGACTATTATTTTCGCATCTAAAATTGTAGACAAACACTCCCTTATCAGGCACCCCCTTACCGTTGATGATCACATATCCTATCTACTCGCCATACTTGGGCAAGATTATGATGCCCTAGTCACCATGATCACATGCCACACCTCTATTACCTTGGACGAGGTCTACGCATTGATACTCACTACTAAGACTCAGCTGAACCACCATAAGCCGGTTGTTGTATGTTCATCTCCTCCACCACCCTAATCAACACCAACTGCGGTTCATTTTAGCAGGACCTCCTTCATAATCTTCCTCAAACCCCGGTGGACATGGTTCAAATAATTATAGAGTAGGGGGCATGGAAGTGGTCAACCACGAACTCAATATTCTAGCAACCCTCAAGGTGAACTGGCTCCCACTTTCCAGATTTGTGTGCAAATTGGACATACTGCCCAAACATTCAATTACCGATATGAATACTCACATCCGACAGCTCTTTGTCTGCCTGCTCCTCAGTCTCCCCAAGCCTACACAACTTACCCTTATGCCCAGCCTTCTTCTGATTGGATAGCGGACACCGGTGCCACTTATAATCTTACCAGTGACTTCCACAACCTCAGCACATCCTCCGAACCTTATGATGTCCCTGATACATTCCATGTTGGAGACGGTACAAGTTTATCTATTTCTTACAATGGTTCTGCTTTTGTATATTCCCCTTCCCATTCCTTTTGTTTATCTAATGTACTTGTAACCCCATCCCTTACCAGAAATCTTCTATCCATACATAAATTTGCTTCTGATAACTTAGTTTACTTTGAATTTCATGGTTCGTACTTTCTAGTGAAGGATTACTCACGCCACATCCATTTTAGTGGCTATGTCAAGGGTGGACTCTATCATTTCTCCACTCCATTCCACCGACCTCGTGATCAAGCTCATGCCTCCTCCCTCACCACTTCCACCACGTGGCATCAACGTCTCGGTCACTGCTCTCATCCCGTGCTCCATGATGCCTTACGCAATATTTCTATTTTTATTCGAAATAAAGCACCACATGTTGTGTATGCACCATGTCAGTTAGCTAAGCGTCATCGTTTTCCATTATATACTTATGGATTTACTTCTACTGCACCTTTGGATTTGATTTAATCTGGTGTTTGGGGTTCTTCTTTTGAACCCTATATTAATGGCTCACGTTATTATGTTATTTTTCTTGATGATATTACAAAATTTCTAAGGCTTTACCCATTGAAAAATAAATCTGATGTGGAATCTGTCTTTCTTTCTTCTCTTGTTATGATTGAAAGGCAATTAAATACTAAATTAAAATTCATTCAAACTGATTGAGGTGGTGAGTATCGCTGTGTTTCCACCCTTCTTACCTCTCTTGGTGTCTGCCACCGTTTGTCCTTCCCTCACACCCACAAACAAGTTGGTGCCATAGAACATCTCAAATGTCTCCCCTCCACCGCCCACCGTAATAAGTCTCCTTTTGAATTGGTCTATCATAGGTCTCCCGACTACACCTTCCTCCGCGTCTTTGGGTGTGTCTGCTGGCCTTACCTTTGCTCTTATAATCACCATAAGACCGATTTCCGCTCCAAAACTTGCATCTTCCTCGGGTATAGTCCTTCCCACCATGGTTATAAGTGCCTCGACCTTTCCTCTAGTCGTATCTTCATTGCATTCCACATGGTCTTCGATGAATTTTTCTTCCCTTATACATCATCTCCCTCTTCTCTCAGCTGGGAAAATCTATTTATACATCTACCCATATCCCTACATGCTCCTCCATAAAATCCTTCCCTTGTGACGGCTCCATCTCCTCCGGCCGTACCCCTCTTCGGCCCCACCTCCTGAGCCTTCCTCACCCACATTTCATGCGTCCACTGCGGCCTCACCCTCTCCGGACTCCTCTCCTGACAAACCTGCTCCTACTCATACCATGGTCACTCGTACCAAAACAAATTCTCTCAAACCTATCTCTCATCATGAATTTATCCGCTATCCTCTTCCTAAAGCCCTTGTTTCTTCTACCGACTCCTTGAATCCTACTTCTTACACTGAAGCCTCTAAACACCTGAATTGGCATAATGTTGTGAGCGAGAATATTGACGCGTTGTTGCACAACCATACCCGAGATCTTGTTCCCCCACGTCCTCATATGGATATAGTTAGAAACAAATAGCTTATCGTGTTATAGTATAAGGGTTAAATGGAATGCTGAGTGCAGCTACTGATGAACCCAACAGACCACATGAAGACTCGGTAGACTGCTGAGTAATTTAGTTTAGAAAACGGTTATTCAGTTATAGTTTGTTGTAACCATTTGTAACTTACTCTTAACTGATTCATGATGTGTATGAAGCTATTAATACTCCATCATCAGCTGCACTGTAACTCAACTCTATTTATTTTAGTTCATTAATAATAATTACACATTTTTTTAACTTTTAGTTTGTATTCTACAAACTTCAACATAGTATCAGAGCAAGTAGTTCTTATGAGGCTGAATACAGGGCTATGGCAAATGCAGTTTGTTAACTTCAGTGCTTGATTTACATCTTTCAGGATTTGAGGGTTCCTGTTCAGATTCCTACTGTGTTATTTTGTGACAATGCAAGTGCCATGCACATTGCTCATAATCCTATATTTCATGAAAGAACAAAACATACTGAGATTGATTGTTATGTTGTGGGAGACAAAGTCAAATATGGACTTGCCAAACTTCTACCAGTCTACAAAAAAAATAGCTGACATTCTCACCAAAGCCTAAGATGCACCTATTTTCACCTATCTGCTAGAAAAATTGGGGATATCAAAGATATTTTAGAGCTCCAGTAGCGGATGGGAATGCTAAGTGCAAGATGTTCATGTACCACTCTTAGATTGAGAGGGTGTTATAGTATAAGGGCTGAAGGGAATGCTGAGTGTAACTGCTGATGAACTCAGTAGACCACATGAAGACTCAGCAGACTGTTGAGTAATTTAGTGTAGAAAGCGGTTATTCAGTTATAGTTTGTTGTAACCGTTTGTAACTAACTCTTAACTGATTCATGAGGTGTATGAAGCTATAAATACCCCATGATCAGCTGCATTGTAACTCAAATCTCTTGATTTTAGTTCATTAATAATAATTCCGCATTTTCTTTACTTTTAATTTGTAATATAACAAACTTCAACATGGTATCAAAGCAGAAATTTGAGAATTTCTGAATTGAATTTTCTCTAGTTATTGAAGAATCATGAGAGTGTTCTTCATCTTTTTTGTGTTTATAGTTTCTTTAGAGTGAAGTGATAGTTTTCTGAGTTTTTTTGGTCATTTCTTGATCGCTTTTCACATTTTTTGTTGATATTTGATAAATTCTAGAGTTCTTGATAGCCATGGCAGCAAAGAAACAAGAATTGAGACCCTCCAATCCGTTCTATGTTCATCCCAATGAGAATCCATCTCAGGTTCTTGTTCAGCTATTGATGAATGGCAACAATTATAATCCATGGAAGATGTCTATGGAGACGGTAAATAAAATTGGTTTTGTAGACGGCACAATCAAAAAGCCGGAAGCAGATTCCGCAGACTTCCATGCATGAAGACAGTGTGATACAATGGCGAGATCATGGATCTTGAATTCCACAGAAAACACCATTGCACAGAGTTTGATGAATTTCAAGAGTGCCCATACAGTTTGGAATAATATTGCTGCTAGATTTTCTAATATGGATGCCTTAAGGCTTTCAGATCTTCTTGAAGAGATGCATATGTTGAAGCAAAGTACAGATTTTGTTAATCAATATTTCACAAAGTTAATGGTTCTCTGGAAAGAAATCAAGACTATCAGGCTCATGCCAGCCTGTTCTTGTGATCCTCAATGTCACTGCAAGCAATTAGCACTCTAATGGATTATATAAAGGTTGAACATGTCATGAAATTCCTTAAAGGTTTAAGGGATGATTTTGAGCCAATGGTTTCACAGGCAATGTTGATGGTTCGTTTTCCATAAATCCATGATGCCTTTTCAATAGCCATTAAGTTTGAGAGACAGAAGTTATATGTGTCTGACAAGGCCAAGAATTAAGATTCAATGGTTCTCTTGTCTCAGAAGCATGGACAGGGGGAAAAATCATTCAGTCAGCAGACCAGGCTCTGTGACTGCTGTAAATACCAGACCTAAAATTCCCAAGAAAGAACAATGTAGTTATTGTGGATTTAATGGTCATACTAAAGAGACTTGTTATAAGAAGCATGGCTATACTTCTAGTTTCAAGTCAAAAAGGGCTAATATGGTAGAAGATGAACAGTCAGCAGAAAAAGATCAGGCCTAAAACAGGTCTGCTAGACCAGGGTTTCCCAATCTTACTGCACAACAACTTGACAAGTTGATGGCTCTACTGAGTTCTGATCCTCCTAGACATGCAGGATTTGCTATTGGCTATCCTGCTGAGATTGTTACACACTACTCACCTGCTACATGGACAAGTGATCTGAATTTAGTAAGATCTATACTATGGATCTTGGACTATGGTGCCACAGATCACATTGTAGGATTATTAGATTTGTTAAGCAATCACAAACCTTCATCTGGTACAAAAAAGGGATTACGTAATGGAAATAATGTTTCTGTTACACATGTAGGATAAGTAAGGGTCAACCCTCAGCTGGTCCTACGTGATGTGTTTTGTATCCTGGTTTTAAATATAATCTCTTCTCATTACCTTCTTTCATTAATCACACAATAGGTGCAGCTGTTTTTTCTGCTAACAAGTGTGTTTTGCAGGACAAGAACAAGAAAGTGATTGGTTCAGATGAGTTACACAGAGGACTATATGTCACGAATTATTTTCCTTTATATCAATAGGTATTAGGTAAGGCTAGATATCTTGCTGATATGTGAGTACCATTACCAGTGATGGACAGATTTGATGATCTGCTGAAGGATTTAGCAAACCAACCATACACAGGGTCAGCTGCAGCTGAGGCATTAATGAAGAGCATGATCCTGTCAGCCAGGCACCTGAACTAGCACAATTGAGAAGATCTACAAGGATACGAAAATCCCCAACCTCTTATCAAGGTGGTGCTCATACAGTTCAACAGATTCCACACCTGTTGAGTTAGGTAATAAATCCGGAAAAACTTTCAGCTGAATATGCCAGATTCATTAATGCCATTGATGTTGTTAAATAATCTAAGACTTATAATCAAGCTATCAAGCATGATGAGTGAAAAGAAGCAATGCAAAAAGAGATTGAAGTACTACAAAAAAAACTCACACCTGGGAAATAGTTGATTTGCCTCCAGGAAAGAAGCCCATTGGATGCAAATGGGTATATAGAATCAAGTACAATCCTGATGGTTCAGTGGAGAGATACTAAGCCAGATTAGTGGCAAAAGGATACACTCAAACATATTTATTATCAAGAAACATTTTCCCTTGTTGTCAAAATGACCACAGTCAGGGCTTTACTTGCAGCAGCAGCCAAAAATTGGCATCTCCATCCGATGGATGTCAACACTGCTTTTCTACATGGAGATCTACATGAAGAAGTATACATGCAGCTGCCCCCAGGCTGTGCAGCAACTGTTAACCCCTTTGTATCAAATGCGAAATAAAATAAAGACACAGAAAACTAAGAACACTTTTATTTATTTATCTGAACAAGAACAATTACAGTAATGGAAAAATCTAAATGAAAACAATAAAGGATAGATATAGACTGGACTGAGGCGAGATGAATTCTGTCCTAAAGACAAATTTACTCCGGCATGTACCCACGGTTTAAGCAATTGTCTCCTACGATTACTCAGCTTACCTGTTTAAGAGAGAGGCATTGCAACTCCTGAACTACACCGAACTCTACAGTGCTTCAGAAAGTCTTCGACTATTTTATGCAGAAGTATGATTTGTGTTGTATTTTTGTATTGTTTCCATTGCAGTAGAAGACCTTTATGTAGGGAGGAAAGCATCAGGTAACTCTATCAGCTTTGAAGTGTATTTAAGCCAGGAGTTTCATTAACATGACTTTAACTCCATCAGTTGAAGGAGTTTACTTAACTCCACTAACTCTCAGCGTTATTGCCTAGTAGCAGATGAAGAGACAGCTGAATCGAGCCTGTAATTGAACCGAATCGAGCCTTGAATTACTGAGACTCTCGGCTCAAATCAGAAATGAGCTTGACTAATTATTTGACAAAATCCAATGTAACTTTGTCCAAAAAATTAGTATTGCCTCAGACCCAATTCCCTAAACCCAAACCTAAGGTCAAGGTCAGGCTCGGGCTCGGGCACGGGCGGGCGGCATCGCGCCCACGTGTGGCAATTTTATCAGAACATTGTCTAACTAAAACCATTATGTACTCTCACTTTCCTTGGAGCTTATACCATTGATTAACATTTTTTCAGTTAAATATTAAGAACATAATACCACTCTTTCCAATGTGGGATTAAGAAAGTGGAACTCTTCAACTTCCAAGTTCCAACTGTTCAACTTTTTCAACTAACCAACTTAAAGCCATAATTTCTCATTCACCCGAAATCCGATTTGAATGATTCAAAGACCTATCTTCATCTACGTCACATGTAGATTTCAAAGTCATCATAATCTCTTGATAAATTATACAAGAGTCTAATCGAAACCGGCTCTCAAAGTGGTTGTAAAAAATGATTAAATAATCATTTTCTCTTTCCCTCTATTTTTCTCCAATAGCAACCAAACCAAATCAAGTTTACAGACTAACCAAATCCTAGTATGGCTGATAAGCCTGAACCGAAATACAGCCCACGGATCTTTCTTCGGGTTCATCCGGCTACCAAAGTAGCGGACAAGGCCATTGGCCACCACCGCCCGTGAATCAATCAGCCAATATGTACCAACAGAGCATTGGACCCAGTCTTCAGTATGTCGGCTCGATGGGGCATCGGGCAAAGCCAAAAGGGGTCAGCCCGCAAGGTCCATGAGGCAATTAAACCTGCAAGAGATCCGAGCCCACAACACTTAGAGAAAG
Source organism: Gentiana straminea (assembly GCA_036785695.1). Taxonomy (NCBI): domain Eukaryota; kingdom Viridiplantae; phylum Streptophyta; class Magnoliopsida; order Gentianales; family Gentianaceae; genus Gentiana; species Gentiana straminea. The sequence continues at coordinate 4,358,797 of JAVUPR010000298.1, forward strand.
AAGCTATCGACGATTTCGGCATGACGAGAAACTAAAGGACGTATGAAGCAGAGAGGTCACCAGAGCTGCCATTCACCTGACCCGACACGAGCTCGCTAGCTGGCTCTAGATCTAGCCGTACTAATAGTCCTTTATTGTAATAGAGCTAAGGCTGGTTTCTTCTTTATAAATAGAGCTCATTGTATCCCATGAAATATACACAATTTAATAGAAAATAAGGCAAAACTCTGCCAAATTCACTACTCTCCATTTTCTTTATTTTCAGTTCACCGGACCACCACCGTGCACCACTAGTTTTAGAATCAAGAAGCTTCAGCAATAAAGAAAAAAAAAAGAGGGTTCAAAGCACCCACCTGTAAATCGCAGTTTCTTTAAAAAAAAATTGGTGAATCGCGCTTGCAACAAATGAGAGGGATTTTTCGATTTGGAGGGAATGAGTTGTGCAATTTTCAAGAGGATTGCCGGAAAAATAGGGGAGCTGTAAATTAGGGGTCACCGGAAAAATGGTGGGGGGGGTCACCGGAAATGGGGGGTTCTTTGTTTGAAAAAGGGGGAGGGGGCTGTAAATGAGGGGTTGCCAGATAATGGTTTGGGGGTTGTAAATTGGGGAGGGGAGGGGGGGGGGTAGTTGGGGAAATGGGTTATGCTATATGAAAAATGAAGAAGTGTTAGGATGGTGTGAGTGTGGGGGAGAAGATGGTTTGGGGCTGTAAATTGGCGCGGGGGGGGGGGGGGGGGGGGAATAGGGGAAAGAGGTTATGCTATATGAAAATTGTAGAAGTGTTAGGATGGTGTGAGGGTGGTGGTGATGGTGTGAGAGGGTGGTGGAGATGGGTTGTGGTGTTGGATGAAGATGGTGTGTTGTGAGTTGATTCATTAGTTTTGTAAAGTATTAGACTTAATAGTGTTTTTTAAAAGTTGTGGTGTAGCAAGTAAATCTGTCATTTTTTGTTGTGTTTGAATTAAAAAAAGAATAAAAATATTCTTATGGTGCTGAAAGTAATATTTTATGGTGTCGGGAGTAAAAGGGTGCCGGAAGTAATAAGTGGGATGCCGATAGAACAACCTTAAAAATATTGAATTGATAAAGGCTCAATGACAAAAAAATAAATCAAAGGCCCTATAATGTGTATTAATTGAAAGCCCAATGACAAAAAAAATACTCCTTCCGTTCTTATTTAACTGTCGCAGATGCCAAAAACACACGTATTATAGAGAGGAGTTAATGCTTTGACTTAACAACAAAATGACAATAAGATTCCTTGAAAATAATTAATGCAATGTTGTTTTCAATCTCCACCTCTTAATAAATAAGGGTAGATGTAGAAAAAGACAATAAATAATATTTTGGAAATGTAACTACGACAGATAAAAATGAAATTTTGATTTTGACAACTGCGACAAATAAATAGAAACAGAGGGAGTAAAATAATATCCAGGGCCATTATAATATTTTTGTTGAATTAAGACTTTGTACGTTTTTTTTTTGTAGGTGTCAATAAATTTGAAATTTGTATCTAATGATATTCGAAGCGCGATGTTGAAGTAATATTTTTTAAGTATGTTTTCAGGAAGAAAAAAAAAGCCTTCTAACTAAAAGGCCCCTTTCGGAGAAGTCACCGAAGGTCCCGAAAAATTCCGGGCTAGCCCTAATGAAGACAACCGGCGATCGGAGGGGAGGGGGGATGAAAAGTTTATGGAAATGCCTCAATTCAGCTCCATTTTTGTTGTTGTTTTTGGGGTGTCTTATGGCTCTTGGTTTATAGCGCCTCTTTGCAAATTTTGCATATACATGTGAATATTCTTTGTCTGTTGGATTCCATATGCATTATATAGGACAATGTCTCTTTGCAATTCTGTGCATAGATGTTATTATGCTTGGTCTGTGGGATTCCATTTGTGTTATAGTACAATGTCTCTTTGCAATTCTGTGCACAGATGTTATTATGCTTGGTCTGTGGGATTCTTTTTGGTCGACTTTGTGGTTATCAAAATTTACAGCTGTATTTAAAAGTACACAACCCATTTAACTATTGATTTAACTTTAACATAAAAAATCTTTGATTTATGACATTTCTATTGATTGTTAACTTGAATCATCGAACACATATAAATTAATTCAGAAATGTAAATATAAGATCCTTATATTCTCGGTAGTTTCTCCATTGTATAATAGTCATAGTTATCTAGCATTCAAATGCACTGTTATAAAACTGATGGAGATAACTTCAGATGCAAGAAACAGAAACAGAAGCAATCAAACATAAACAATCAAAGGAGATAACAGAAACAAGAAGAACACAGATTTAACGTGGAAAACCTCTAAGTGGGAGAGGTAAAAAACCACAGGCAGAAAAGAGATATTTTATTATGCACTGAATTTACAGATTTCAATACACGCAGATAATGAGACAACTGTATTTATAGGCACAAATCCCTAAACCCTAGCCGCAAGGAATCTTTGTCTGATGCACCATAAATACCCCTACACGTGTCTTCCTTTTAATGACACTGTATAACTGTCACATAACAGAATTAACAGATGTGGGACCCCGTCTTTGTATTCCAAGATACTCGGCAGACTATCACCCTGCTGATAGTTACCCCGTCGACGAAGCTCGCAGACTCCACCCTACTGATGCACAAAATTGAATACACTTCTCAGCTGTCCATCACACAGCTGAGTCTTCAGATTGGTTCCACCAGATGTAGAGTTTAAGTCACTTTACTGACAAATCTCCACCTTGACTTCAACTCTCACTAGAGTCAAACGATTGTATAACCGGATGTACTTGTACCGGATGCATTCGTCAATGCCGATGTACTTGTACCGGACTATCTCCACAAAGATCCACTCCACCGATCCGCCCTCGTAGAGTTTCCGAAACGATTATAAGCTTTGAATATTCGGTAAGTCCAGCAAAGTCGGAGCTTACTCGCCGAATCGGTTTAGTGAACATATCAGCAGGATTCTCCTTTGTGCCAATCTTCTTCACCACAACCCTCTTCTCATTCCTCAAGAAATGATACTTGACATCAATATGCTTGGTTCTCTCATGATGAACCTGATCCTTGGCTAAACATATTGCACTTAGACTGTCACAATATATATCGGCCGATCCCGATGCAACCCCAAATCACCGACTAGCCCCTTCAACCGATACCCTCCTTAGCCGCTTCAAGAAGAGCCATATATTCTCGCTTCGCAGTTGATAAGGCTACCGTAGCCCGAAGAGTAGCTTTCCACCGACCACCGCATTTCCCAATGTAAACACATACCCAAAGTCATTGATTTTCTCTCGTCAACATCACCTCGCATAATCGCATCACAAGAACTCCGTGACCGGACCGATATCACCTCCATAAATGAGACCAACATCACCGTACCTCTCGTGTACCCGAATATCCTTTTAACGCCTTTCCAGTGTTCCTTACCGGAGTTGAGCCATAAACCCGCGTCGACAACACCGACCGCCCGAGCCGGATCGTGCCTAGTGCACACCATGGCATACATCGATCGCCAACCGCACTAGCATAGGGAACTTTTGACATATACTCATTCTCTTCAGCTGACTGTGAAGCATAAACAGACAAATGAACGTTTGATGCCATAGGAGTATCTATTGGTTTTGCAGCAGACATCCCAAACTTGGCCAATATCTTCTGCACATAACCCTGCTGAGACAAGAACAATTTCTTCTGACTTCTATCTCTCCAGATCTCCATCCCTAAGATTTTCTTGGCTGCACCTAAATCCTTCATTTCAAACTCAGCACTGAGAAGGTTCTTCAGATTTTGAATATCAGACTTCCTTGCAGCAGCAATCAACATGTCATCCACATACAAGACAAGATAGATATATGATCCATCTTTCAGCAGACTGTGGTATACACAACAGTCATAAGGACTTCTGTTGTAACCCTGCTGAAGCATAAACCGTCAAACCTTTTATACCACTGCCTTGGAGCTTGCTTCAAACCATACAATGATTTTTTCAACTTGCAAACATAACTTTCTTTGCCAGAAACTTGAAAACCCTCAGGCTGTGTCATGTATATCTCCTTATCCACCTCACCATGTAGAAAAGCAGTTTTCACATCTAATTGCTCAAGTTCCAGATCCTGCTGTGCCACCATTGCTAGTAACACCCTGATTGAAGTGTGTCTGACCACTGGTGAAAATATTTCATCAAAGTCAACCCCTTCCTTTTGACTGAATCCCCTTGCAACCAAACGTGCCTTATACCTGACCCCTTCTGCCTTAGTTATTCCTTCCTTTTTCTTGAAAATCCATTTACAAGTCACAAATCCCTTGTCAGTAGGCTGTTTGACTAATTCCCAAGTCCGATTCTTCGCAATGACTCCATTTCATCTCCCATGGCAAGCATGCCACCGAGATGCTTCTGTACATGTCACTGCTTCCCTGTAAGTAGTAGGTTCAGCAACCTCTACTTCTTCTGCAACTTGGAGTGCATATCCATCCAAATCATCAAATCCATATCTCCTTGGAGGTATCCCAACATTAGATCTTCTAGGCCTGCTGGCAGCTAGACTCTGCTGATCAATGTTTGTATGACGCCCAACTGAGGTCTCAGTAGGCTGGCTTGGATCAGATTCTGGTTCATTATCCAGATCAATATAGTGTTGATTTTGATCCACTGATTGTTGCATATCGCAGACTCCACTCGAAGCTCCACCTGTTTCTCAACACTATCGATTCAAGATCGGTTTTAGACTCGCAGAGACCTCCCCACCGATGAGTTTAGCATAGAATTTTCATCAAACACAACGTCCCCGCCGAGGATTACTGCGGACTCGCCGATGACCAAATCCTATATCCTTTCACTCCATCACCATACCCCACAAACACTCCCTTCTTGGCTCTTGGCTCCAACTTCCCTTCACTAACATGATAGTAAGCCGTACTTCCAAAAACCCATAGAACCGAGTAGTCGCAGGCTTGCTCGACCACATCTCAAATGGTGTCTTGAGATTGATTCCGTGTGAGGGCTCCGTTGATTAAGTAGCAAGTCGTCTTAACGACCTCCTCGCCCAAAATCTCCTTGATAAACCGACTTGAGAAAGCATACATCTTGCCCTCTCCAAGAGAGTTTGATTCATCCTTTCGATACACCATTCGCCGAGGTGTATTCCTTACGAGTATGATGTCCGGCAATACCCTCACCGCACAAAATGAATCAAAATCCGTCCAGCGAGAATTCCGGACCATTATCCGTACGAAGCTTCTTGATTTTCTTGCCCAACCGATTCTCCACTAGGGCCTTCCACTCGCTTGAAGTTATTGAATGCATCACTTTTGTTCTTCATCATCACCACCCAAGTCATCCTTGAATAGTCATCTATGAATGACACAAAATATCCGTGACCACCCAATGACTCAACTTTTGATGGACCCCCCAGCCTCGAATGGATATAATCAAGTGATGCCCTTGTGTTGTGCAACCCTGCTGAGAACTTACTTCTATGTAATTTCCCAAACACACAATGTTCACAGAAGTCCAGATTCTTAACCTTATATCCCCCAAGAAAACCTGCTGAAGAAAGAACCTGCATGCCCCTTTCACCCATGTGACCAAGTCTCATATGCCACAGCTGAGTCTGCTGAGACTGGTGAACTGCTGAGGATGCAACAGCAGCAGTGCTAGATACAGTAGATCCTTGTAATATATACAAGGTTCCCCTCTTGATGCCTTTGAGGACTACAACTGAATCTTTGAAGACATTCAGCTGTCCACCTTCACCCTTGAAATTGAACCCCTTGTTGTCCAATAGACTGAGAGATACCAAATTCTTGGTCATCTGTGGAACATGTCTTACATCCTTCAGTGTACAGAATTTACCATCCTCTGTCCTTAACTTTACTGAGCCAATTCCCACAACTTTGCAGACCTTGCTGTTGGCCATATAGATTTGACCACCATCCATCTGCTCATAAGTAGAAAACCACCCCCTGTTTGGACAAATATGGTAGGATGCTCCAGAGTCAAGTATCCACACATCATTGTGGTGTGTAGAATCCCCTGCAACTAGAACCAGATCCTCATCAGATTGCTCAGTAGCCAAGGGTACTGTGCCAGAATTGCCTTCCTGTTGTTTCTTCTTCCTTGGACAATTGGACTTCCAATGTCCCTGCTCCTTACGAATTACGGACATCGGTAGACTTAGGACCTTTGGACCCTGACTTCTTTTTCTTCTTCGTCCACATCCTTTTCCACTATTGCTGCTAGCCACTAGCCCAGCAACCTGATTGTCTGTCCCAGCAGCCTTGTGTCTAAGATCCCTGGCATGTAAGGCAGACCTCACATCCTCTAAAGCTACTGTATCCTTCCCAACTATGAAAGACTGCACAAAGTTTTCATATGATGCCGCTAATGACACCAACAGGATTAGGGCTGCATCTTCATCTTCAATTTTAACATCAATATTCCTTAAATCAAGTAATATTGTGTTCAAACCGGTCAAGATGTTCCCTCGGTGGACTCCCTTCATGCATCTTCAAACCGAACAACCTCTCGTTTCAACAACAACTTGTTGGTCGTTGACTTGGTCATATACAAGCTTTCAAGCTTTTTCCACAACTTGGTCGCGGTGTCTTCCTCAAAGCAACCTCGGTGATAACATCATCGATAAGCACAACATGATGGTTGAATGTGCTTTCTTTTCCAGATCGGCATAATCCGCCGCACCCGTATTTGGTTTGTCGATAACGGATTCCACAAACCCCGCTGTTTCAACAGTGCACGCATCTTGATTTGCCACAGACCAAAACTGTTCCTTCCTGTAAATTTATCGATTTTCACGTTTACTGCTGACATCTTTTCTTGCTAAAGATCACCAATTTATCACAGATCCTAGCACCTTTTTGAAGGTCTTGGTGAAGATGAAGTTGATCGTACAGATTGTTTTCTCCAGAACCTCGCTCTGATACCACTTGTTATAAAACTGATGGAGATAACTTCAGATGCAAGAAACAGAAACAGAAGCAATCAAACATAAACAATCAAAGGAGATAACAGAAACAAGAAGAATACGGATTTAACGTGGAAAAGACACGCAGATAAGAGATATTTTATTATGCACTGAATTTACAGATTTCAACACACGCAGATAATGAGACAACAACTGTATTTATAGGCAAAAATCCCTAAACCCTAGCCGCAAGGAATCTTTGTCTGATGCACCATAAATACCCCTACACGTGTCCTCCTTTTAATGACACTGTATAGCTGTCACATAATAGAATTAACAGATGTGGGACCCTGCTGTATTCCAGTACTCAGCAGACTATCACCCTGCTAATAGTTACCCCGTCGACGAAGCTCGCAGACTCCACCCTACTGATGCACAGAATTGAATACACTTCTCAGTTGTCCATCACACAGCTGAGTCTTCAGATTGTTTCCACCAGATGTAGAGTTTAAGTCACTTTACTGACATGCACATTGGTGAATCTATTAGATATGCTTTCCTAGGTTCTATTGTATTTATTTGCTTTACACATTTGTACATGTAGTATTTTGCTTTAGACCATGATCAAATTGTAATAATAAAATATAAATAAAATCTTTATGTGTTTTTTTAGGATATTTAGATATAATATATTGTGATTATTGTATTTAGTATTCATTATTTACTGTAATTATTGTAACCCTATATCTAGAAGCTTCTCTAAGCTGTATATATACGTATGTACCATTAAACACAATTAATCAATAGAAAATACTTTCCCACGTTTATCTAACATGGTATCAGAGCATTGAGACATAGTCTCCCTTTTCCTCCGCCTTTTTTTTTCCGACTGTACTACCACCGTAGTACAGCAGTTGCTCATCTCCCTTACAGCCTCTGACCGACATATTAACGCCACAAAATATGCTCAGAACCTTGATAAGTTCATATTCAAATACTCTTTTTGAACATATATCTAATTTTATTTATGCATTCCCAACCCACGCTACCCGAGACGAGGTTTGGGATCTTTTTGAACATATGTCTACTTTTATTTCCGTGCCTTGGTGTGTATTATTGGTGATTTAAACCTGCTTATTCATGCTGGTGACAAACGAGGGGGCATGCCGGTATCTGGGCCTTCTGTTGACCGGCTCTGAGATTTTATTAGTAACGTGAATCTACACGAAATTCCATTTCAAGGCCCACGCTTTATGTGGTTCAGCTCTATACATAGTCTTACAGCTATTGAACAACGCCTCGACCAGGGACTCTGCAACTCAAAATGGTGGGATAGCTTCCCGAATTCTATGATATATCACCTTCCACGGGTGCATTCAGACGATCACCCCATACTTCTATCATTGGATCACTAGCGTGCTATATATCTCCCTGCAAAACCTTTTTGCTTTCAAGCCTGTTGGTTGAAACATGCGGCTTTCCACACCTTCTTGCGGGATGCTTGGCAAGTTAGTGACGATGACTTAAATACATCATTATGCAATTTTAGCACCAAAGTCCAGGAATGGAGCAAAAAAGTTTTTGGAAATATCCTCTACCGTAAAAAGCGTTGTCAAGCCAGAATTGTAGGAATTCAGCTAGCCTTATCAAAGGCCCCCTCGTGTTTTTTTTATCAAATTTAAACAAGTCTCTTGTGCAGGAATATGATGAGATCCTCTCTCAGGAGGAGACTTTCTGGTACCAAAAATCACGGCTAAACTGGATTGAGGATGGTGAGCGGAACACTCGGTATTTCCACATCTCAACTAAACGCAAACGAAAGAATAGCTGGATCCTTTGCCTACAAGACGGTATGGGAACATGGATTTGTGATCTTGCGGCTTTGAGTGATATAGCATGACACTTTTATATAAACCTCTATACAGCGGAGACGGTAACACCAATGCCAAATGGTCTTTTTGACCCTTTCATCAGTCATGCGGATAAAAGACTTCTTAATCGTCCGGTCAGCCCTTGTGAAGTGAAAGCATCAGTTTTTGATATGGGGGCTCTAAAATCCCCTAGGCATGATGGTTTCCCACCGATCTTCTATCAACAAAACTGGGGCACCGTTGGTCCTTCCCTCCTAGCTGGGTGCTCAAAGCCTTTCGTGATCGCCACTTTTCTCCGGAGATGAACCGCACTTTTATAGCTCTTACCCCCAAAGTCTCGCCACCAGAACGAGTCTCTCAATTACGGCCTATTGCTCTCTCCAATGTCACAGAAAAAAATATCACTAAAATTATAGCAAACCGGCTAAAAAGATCATTGGAAAAGTGGCAGACAACAGTCAAAGTGCATTCATACCGGGTAGGCAGACCTCTGACAATATCATCGTAGCGCAGGAAGTTCTGTATACCATGCAGCAAAAGAAAGGAAATAAGGGGATCATGATCATTAAAGTTGATCTCGAGAAAGTATATGACCGAGTTAGCTGGGACTTCCTCCGTCATGTCCTTCATACCTTGGGCTTTCAGGATACGATCCTCGATATTATTATGTACTCACTCTCGAGTACCTCTTTTGAGATTGTATGGAATTGACATCCTTTGGAGGGATTTCAGCACAACCGTGGTCTAAAACAAGGGGATCCTTTGGCCCCGTATTTGTTTGTTATAGTTATGCAGGTGCCGAGTTGTCTTATTCAACAATCAATCATGGCCGGGGATTGGAAACTCGATATCGTTGTCTCGGGGGGGGGGGGGGGGGGGGGGCAAAAATTTCTCATCTCTTCTTTGCGGATGATTTGCTTCTCTTCTTAGAGGCTTCTGTCGAGCAGACACGTGATTGACCAGGTCCTTACAAAATTTTGCAACTATTCGGGGCAAAAACTAGCATGGAAAAGTCAAGATTCGCAACGTCCCCAAGTACTCATCCTTACACTATTTCGTCCATTAAAGCTGCTATAGGTATGTCGCACACTACCCATCTTGAAAAGTATTTTTGCATACCTTTGCACCACTCCCGAGTTAAAAAGTAAGACTTCCAAAGTATTATTGACAAAGTCCATGGGAAATTGCAACCCTGGAAGTCACGCGTTCTCTCTAAGGTTGGGCGTGTGATCCGCTCTCAAACGGTCCTATCTACCATGCCATATTATCGGATGCAAACAGTAAAGCTCCCTGCCTCTGTCACCTGTGAGCTTGATATAATAAGCCGCTCTTTCTTTTGAGGACATGAACCGGACAAAAGAGGATTACATCTGGATGCATGGGATAACATCTGTCAACCCAAGCTCAATGGGGGTCTTAGAATCCGCAGTGCTAAACACATGAATACAGCATTTCTAGCAAAGCTCTTGTGGGAACTCTTAACACAGCCGGTGAAATTGTGGGTACCAATTCTTACCTCGAAGTATGGGTCCCCATTAGATATGCCCAAATCGAACTGTTCCTTTATATGGCTGCACATTTGTTCGGCCACAGAGACAGACCGTGATGCTTTTGACGTGGATGAGGAAGGTAATATGTTTTGGTGTTTGACGGGCTCGGGAAAGTTTTCGGTTAGCTCAACATACCACTTAATTCACCATACTCAGGCAGACTCAAGAACGAACATTTTGTGTATAATTTGGTCAATTAAAGGGCCTTTAAGAGGAAACATCCTTCTATGGAAGATCTACCGAGAGGCCCTCCCAATGATCCACCTTTTAGCTGTGAGGGGCATTATTGATGAGAATACTTATTGCGTTTGCTGTACTCATTCTGAAACGACCCTCCATGCTTTACGTGATTGTCCGCAGACCTATAATATGTGGAGAAATCTCATTCACTGTCAACATTGGGCGGCTTTCACTTCCACCCAATCCACACCAACTTGACTCGAGTCCTGCCTAATGGTAAATACGTACAAACATGACAACATGGCTTTCTGGAGGTTCCTTTTCCATGAAACTATGGCAAGCATCTGGTACTGGCGAAACAAAGAATACCACTGCTCTGACACCCAACGTCCCCCAATGATGGTCATCATCTCTGATGCTGTTCGGCGAGCTCATGAGCTTAGATTAGCCTGGCCTTGAGATTCAGATTTACGTCATGTATTTTCTTTAAAGTTGTTTGTACAATTTGTACATTTTGTACAGTTTGTTGATTAATAAAATATCCGGTTTTGATCTTGAAATTCAAGTGATTTAATCTTCTATGCCAAATCTAGCTGGTTGATTGTTTATTTTTGACAAATAGACATGTTTCTGCTTTGGCTATTTTCCAATCTACCACATACATGTTATCTTTTCTTCTTCCTGCAAGAACTACTGTGTTGGTTTGGTTGTGAATCACTTTGCATTCTTCATTGTTGAAGTGCACATTGTAGCCTTTGTCATAAAATTGACTAATGCTCATCAGATTGAAATTAAGTCCCTTAACATATGCCACATTTTGAATTCTCAAATTGTTCTTGAGCATTGTGCCTTCCCCCTTAATCTTTCCAGGGTTTTCTTTGCCTCCAAAAGTGACTTTGGGTCCATCAAAAGCTTTGAAGTCAGTGAGTCATCTCTTGTTTCCTGTCATGTGTCTGGAACATCCAATGTCTATGTACCAGACATCCTACAAAACAAATTAATTATGTTTAGGTACCCAACATTGTTTGGGTCCATACCTATTAGCAGTCATGCCTCTTACTCCAAGTGTATATCCAAATGATCTTCTTTTTGGATAATTAAAGTCATCAACTTCATATGTATAAGGTATGGCAGAACAGCATCTAATATTTCTATTGGAAGTATTCTGATACTTTTCTCTACTTTTTGGTGCATTTGCATCCAACTTTACTTTCCAAGATGCATTATGAAACCTATGTTGCTTCAAGTGTCTAGGAACATACTTAGATTGATTTTTCTTAAACACATGATGCATGTCATGGAATGGTTTCTTCTTGTATTTTGGAGGTGCAACATTCCAATCATCCTCTGAAGGATAAAGTCTTTCTTTACCTTTCAGAAAGTCCTTGCTTTTGGTTGACTGGATTGATGATTTAGTCTGTTGTTTCACTGCACTAGGTTTTGACTTCACCGGTACAGGATGAGTGGTTGAAACTACGGTCTTTCCCTTTCTGAATTTTGGTCCAATGATGGTCCTAGATTCAGAATTGTGTTGACCATTGTTTCTAATCTCATCCTGACTATTGTAGCCAAGACCAGATCTGGATCCAAACCTTTTTTAGGGTTTGTAAGCTGGTGCATTTTGTGGTTCAGTGGTGTTTTTTGCTGCTAGGTGGATTTCCTCACCTGATCTGTTAGCAGTGGATGAGTTATCATCTGCTAATTTTGGATTAGGTTAGTATATCTCCTTAGTAGCTAGTTCAGCTTTCAATTTTTCTAGTTGCTCATTCAATCTTTTCTTTTCTTTTCTTAGATCCTTACATTCCTTTTCCAGAATTTCATGATTCATCTCAATTTCATCAAAATTAGTCATGAGATTTTGGACTAGGGCTGCTGGATCTAATGGGAGAATAGAAGATTGTACAGTGTTAGATGTGGATGCATTTGATGAAGAGTAAGAGCTAGATGTTACCTCAGTTTCATCAGATTCTTTGGCCATTAGACATAGGCTTTCTTTCTCAATGTCTGAGCTGACACCTTCATCTTCATCTAATTCTTTGGTCATGAGGCACAGACATGCTTTTTCATTGTCTGAGCTATCTTCTTCATCACTATTATCTGAGTCATTATCAGATGATTCTTCATTCTTTTCACTGCTGGATTCAGCCTTGAGTGCTTTCTTACATCTCTTCTTTTCAGATGCTTTGTACTTCTTCTTTTCCTCATCTTTATTATTTTCCTCAGGACAATCAGCCTTGAAGTGACCTTTCTTGTTGCAATTGAAGCATCTGTATTCATCATCTCTTTTCTTCATGTCTTTGTTTGACCTTGACCTCTTGTTTGATGATGAGTGTCCTTTGAATGGCTTCTTTTTGCTAAACCTGTCAAAAATGTTTAACTAATAAAGCTACATGTTCTTTAAGCTCTAGTGTCTCTTTGCTGATACAATCAGCAAAGTTACTTTGCTGTGGTGCTATCAGTGCACTGGCTCTTTGTGTCTCTGCCGGAGCACCATCTTCACCGTTCAATTCGAATTCATGAGCTTTTAGTTGAGACATCAGGGTTAAGGTGTCAGTGTTTGCAAGATTTGTTGTTCCTCTGATTACTGATGTTATGATCTTCCATCTTTCAGGTAAGCCTCTCAAGATCTTCAAACACACTTCTTTCTGAGGATATGTGTGTCCAAGCTATTGCAGTTCACTGATGATGCTTGAGAATCTGTTGTCCATTTGATCAATGGATTCACCAACCTTCATTTTGAAATTTTCAAATTTCTGTTTTGCAACATATAATTTGTTTTCTTTAACTGCTTCAGATCCTTCATTTATCAGTGCCAGCTTGTCCCACATCTCCTTTGCTGTTTTGCAATCTTTGATTCTCATGAACATGTTGCTGTCTAGGGTCTTCAAAAATCATATCTTTTGCGACAAAATCTAGATTTGCTCTTCTTTTGTCATCCTTGGTCCAATCCTTCTTGGGTTTGTCCACTTCTTTTCCTTGATCTGCTCTTGTGGCTACCACAGTCATGATCATGATTGGGCTATCATTAATTACATCCAGCATCTCCTCATGAGTTGCTGCAAGATCGGAAAACATTCTTATTTTATAATCATCAAAATTGTTAACATTAAAAACAGGCACTTTTGACATAAAGTTTGAGGAATCCATAAGTACAAATAAGAGATATATATGTGAATATATAGAGAGCACAGATTTAAAACTACTTTGAAAATATGTGATCTCCTTGTTACAAGAAATTAGATATGAACAGGTTCTGATATTAGGAACACGGCTCCGATACCAATTGTTGGTCCCAAAGAAGGGTAGAACTATACTCAGAGGGGGGGGGGGGTGAATGACTATAGTGGAGTTTCAAAAACTTTTTCTTTACTTAAAAGCTTTTGGGCAGCGGATAATTCCCTCCTTACTATGTTATTTCAAAGTAGTTTAAGCAATCAAAAATTTATAATATAATATATGCAGTTAAGTAAATGCAGTAAGGTAAATTGCTGAAAGTAAATTGACATAAGGTTTATAGTGGTTCAGGGTGGTGTAATCCCTTAATCCACTCTTCTCATGTGATGATTTGAGGAATTCACTATTGTTTTCACAGTTACAATAGTACGATTGTCCTTGACTTCCCAAGCTTCACAATCTACAAGACTATCACTCCTTGACTGCAACAGCTTCAGTGATTCAGTCTCTTTCACTGCTCCTTGGGATCAAATCTTTCAGCAGCTATCACAAACACAAACCCTTCTCAGATGACTCTGATTCATTTGCTTGGTTGATGTGAATTGGATTCACAAATTTGTTGATCAATCTAAGTGCTTGATGTTTGAATTGTAGCTCTCAGTTTTGAGTTGATCACTAGATGTTTTCCTTTTTGCATAGATAGAAGGCTTTCTACTTTGACAGAATTTTTGCTCAGATTTTTCGTTCTTTCTTCTTGTTTCTTTTGCTGTCAATGCCCTCTATTTATAGCCTTGATTATCCTTGATTTGAATTTCCGTTCATTGGCTATATTAATGAGGGGAATAATTTTTGATTCCCCCTTAATTATGTTCTCCTTGATTTTAGTGATCGGGTTTTTCTTCAAACCTTTATCGGAAAATCCGGCCTTGATTGATCCTCTATTGATTGTGCATTTATTGCATGATCTTCTGAATCTTCATCATATTTCAAAATCTGATTTGGTAAGGTTTACTTAGCCTTTCTCTGAACGGTCAAGTGATCCTCCTGACTTTTCCGTTTAGATCTGCCTTCACTGTTTTCACTCAGCCGAAAGTCAGTTTACGCTGCCGATTCACCGTTTCCTTGATTATTTCAGTTTAAGGAGAATCTTTGTACTTCACTGATCCTTGATTGGGGTGAGATCAGTGTACACCATATTTAAACATTAAGTTTCATCAGTTAAAGCATAACTTAGACTTATCCAAGGTCATCACAGACTTCCTTGGTTATAAGTCAGACCATAATGTCTTCACTGCTTTTCTGCTGGTGCTTGGCTGGCTTCACTCTGCCGAATGTCTGTTTTACTTTGACGTCCTACCAACTAGTACAGTACTTGTCTGACTTAACTTATACAACATGTCAGACTCTAAGTAAAGACTTATAGAGATAATTCTAACTTATTTCAGGCTTGCTATAACAACTAGTATGGCCATCATCAAAACATAACAAAATGTTCCTAACAGTTCTTGAGAAGTCTGTGATGTGTCCGTACCCTATAACTTGCATCATAAGCTAGTCTACCGCTTGACTACATGCAGCTGTGGCTTGACAGTGAACCTAGAGTCTCAAGAGTTTCTTTATTTTCTGTGTTTATCTCATTTTGTGATTGTTGGAATGTCTCGCTAAAGATGGGTTATACCGAGCTGCGGAGTAGTTTTCTTACATTGTTATTGTTTTTGTTTTTTGTTTGCAGGCACATCGAGGAACAACCCCAGAACCTGAGACATTCAATTTCACCTTACTTTCTGAACTAGTCACCATGCAACCTGTGTCAGAGTATTACTTCAATGCTAAGACGATTTCGTACATATTGGGACATTGGAACGCAAGTTGGAGCGTCAAAAGAAAAGGCAAAAATGAAGAATAGAGGATACATATGCGGCAATAAGAGCTAGAGAGGTAGACTTGGAGTATTATCTCAGGCGGAGAAAAGGTACGGGACCTATTTCTTTAATTTATATTTCGTCAGATTCTGAGTCAGAATATTGCCCCAAGTGTAGTCTCCCAAAAGCCGAGTATTGCATGAGTGATAGTTTGTCAGAACCTGAAGAGCATGAGAAGTTGTAAATCCCGGAAGCATCCGGCTAGAAGTGTTTATTAATGGCAAGCCGTGTGTGATAGCTTTATGCGATTATGGGTCAAGCGTTAACATCATCGCTCTATCACTTTGCCAAAGAGCTGGTTTCAAGGTGGATATGGGAATTCCAATAGACATGAGGTGCGTCAATCGTGACGTTACATGATCACCGGTAAGCTTGAGGTGCGTCAATCGTGACGTTCACGTCTCCCCACGTATTTAATGGTAATAGACATCACTGAGGATCCTAGCACTCTTATTATTCTAGGGCGTTCGTTCCTCGCTACGAGCCGGTCTGTGATGGGTATGGATTGAGGCGAGCTAACCATAGGGTTGGCAACAAGTTCAATACACATGATGAATAATTTAATGTTGGTTTGGATAAATCTTGTTGCAATATTTTCTAATGTTGATACCTTAAGGCTTTCAGATCTTCTTGAAGAGATGCATCGGTTGAAGCAAGGTTCTAATTCTGTCAATCAGTATTTCACAAAATTAATGGTTCTGTGGGAAGAAATTAAGACTATCAGGCCTGTGTCAGTTTGTTCATGTGATTATCAATGTCACTGCAATGCAATCAGCACATTAATGGATCATATGGAGGTTGAACATGTCATGAAATTCCTTAAAGGTTTAAGGGATGAGTTTGAACCAATGGTTTCACATGCAATGCTGATGGTGCCTTTTCCAGAAATCCATGATGCCTTTGCTATGGCAATTAAATTTGAGAGACAAAAGTTATATGTGGCTAACAAGGCCAAGAATCTAGATTCTATGATTCTCTTGTCACAAAAGAATGGACAGAGGCAAAACCAAACAGACAGCAGACCAAGTTCTATGACTGCTATAAATGCAAGACCTAGAAATCCCAAAAAGATCCAATGTAGTTTCTGTGGATATAATGGTCATACAGGGGAGACATGTTACAAGAAACATGGTATTCTCCTGGGATTCAAATCGAAAAGGGCTAATTTGGTAAAGGAAGAACAATCAGCAGAAGAAGATCAGGCTAAAAATAGGTCTGCTGGACTGGGGTTTCCAAATCTGACTGCACAGCAACTTGACAAGTTGATGGCTCTGCTGAGTTCTGATCCTCCTTGACATGCAGGATTTGCCATTGGACAACCTGCTAAGATTTTTACACACTACTCACCTACAACTAGGACATGTGATTTAAATTTAGTAAGATCTATTCAATGGATCTTGGACTCTGGTGCCACAGATCACATTGTAGGATCATTAGATAAGTTAAGTAATCCAAAAATCTGGTAAAAAAATAGGGTTACCTAATGGAAATAATGTTTATATTACACATATAGGACAAGTAAGGGTAAACCTCAGCTGGTCCTACATGAGTTTTTTGCATTCCTGGTTTTAAATATAACCTTTTATCCTTTCCTTATTTTATTAATAATAGAAAAGGGGCAACTGTTTTTTCTACTAACAAGTGTGTTTTGCAGGACAAGAACATGAAAATGATTGGTTCAGCTGAATTACATAGAGGACTCTATGTCATGGATCAACCAATCAAACTTTCTCATGTTAATGTTGTAGAGAATCACACTTTATCTGATAGATTAGATGATGCCCTTATATGGCACTAGAGACTAGGACACTTGCCAGATAAGAGGCTGCAAGTCACTAGCTCCCAATCTACTGATGTCAAATTTCATAGTCATGATCTTTGTTATGTTTGCCCTATGGCCAAATTAAAGAAAAAACCTTTTCCATTAAGTACAACTGATGTAAATGCTATTTTTGATCTTGTTCATATGGATATTTGGGGTCCTTTGAAACAACACATTGTGAATGGACAACAATAATTTCTTACTATTGTAAATGATTTTTCTAGGTTTACTTGGGTTTTTTTTATGAGGCACAAATCTAAAGCTTCTGACCTTGTTAAATCTTTTGTTAAGTTTGCTTCTACTCAGTTTCACAAAGTTATTAAAGTTATTAGATCTGACATTGGAGCTGAGTTCCAACTCACCGACCTTTATGCTCAACATGGCATCATACATTAGAGATCTTGTGTCAGCACACCTGAACAGAACGGTATTGTTGAAAGGAAACATCAGCATCTGCTGAATGTGTCTAGGGGACTAAGGTTCCAGAGTAATTTACCCATTGACTATTGGGGATTCTGTCTTGTACATGCTATAAAATTAATTAATGCTACACCTACACCACTGCTGAAAGAAAGCACTCCACATGAGGTGCTTTATGGCACTAAACCAGAATATTCTGTATTTAAGGTTTTTGGTTGCTTAGTTTTCTCTTGCACACTTCAGCAATATAGGACAAAATATTACTCAGGATGTAGGACTTGTGTCTATCTTGGGAATTCAAATACATCCAAGGATGCTATTCTTTTAGACATTACCAATAAAGACATCTTTGTTGCTAGAAATACTCAAATCCATGAGACTTATTTTCCTCTATTTCAATGTGTATTAGGAAGGACTATATATCTTGCTGACATGCCCGTTCCTTTACCAGGAATCGACACTTTTGATGATCTGCTGAATGACTCAACAGACCAGCCAGACATAGGATCAGCAACATCAGAGGCATCTAATAAAGATCATGCATCAGTTAATCAGGCACCTGAACCCACACAATTAAGAAGGTCCACAAGAACAAGGAAATCACCAACCTTTTATCAAGGAGGTGCTCATACTGTTCAGCAGACCCCACACCTGCTGAGTGAGGTTATGAGCCTGGACAATCTCTCAGCAGATTATGCCAGTTTCATATTGATATTAAAGAGCCTAAGACTTACAATCAAGCCATCAAGCATGATGAATGGAAAGAAGCAATGCAAAAAGTGATTGATGCTCTACAAAAGACTCATTCATGGGAAATACTTGCTCTGCCCCCAGACAAGAAACCTATTGGGTGCAAGTGGGTATATAGAAAAATACAATCCTGATGGTTTAGTAGAGAGATACAAAGCTAGACTAGTAGCAAAAGGCTACACTCAAACATATGGCATTGATTATCAAGAAACCTTCTCTCCTATTTTGAAGATTACTATAGTCAGAACTTTACTTGCAGCAGCAGCAGCCAATAATTGGCATCTACATCAGATGGATGTCAACACTGCCTTCTTACATGGAGCTAGACTTGCATGAAGAAGTATACATGCAGTTTCCACCAGGTTGTGCATCAACTAAACTAAATCAAGTTTGCAGATTAACCAAATCACTGTATGGCCTCAAGCAAGCTAGTAGACAATGGAACTGCAAGTTAAATGAGTTTTTAGAAGCTCAAGGATTCATTCAGTCTAAGAATGACCACAGTTTATTCACAAAAAGTTTAGGATGGTCCTTTATTGCTTTGTTGGTCTATGTAGATGACATCATTGCAGCAAGCCCTAGTGAACAGTTAATCAGCAGGTCAAGGATTCCTTACATCAGTAATTCACTATCAAGGATCTTGGAAAATTGAGATATTTTCTAGGCATTGAAGAAGCTAAAACTCCTGCTGGCATATAAGTTTCTCAAAGAAAATACACTCTTAATCTCCTAGAAGAAAATGAATTTTTGGGAGCAAAACCTTCCAAGACACCTATGGAGTCCAGGAAAACTTTACAACATAGGGATTCACCACTTTTGCAAGATAACACTGCTTACAGATCATTAATAGGCAAACTTATCTATCTTACTTTTACCAGACCAGATATTGCCTTTGCAGTTCAGCAGCTGAGTCAATTTCTAGACACTCCTACTGAAATCATATGAAGGCAGCACACAGATCACTGAGGTATTTGAAAGTCAACCCTTGTCAAGGAATCTTGTTTCCAGCAAAAAATGATCTTGTACTCAAAGGATTTACAGACAGTGATTGGGATGGTTGTCCTGAAACAAAAAAATCAATATCAGGCTACATGATGTTCCTTGGAAATGCACCAATCTCTTGGAAGGCTAAGAAACAAACTACTATAGCAAGAAGTTCTTCAGACGCTGAATATAGGGCTATGGAAAATGCAGTTTGTGAAATTCAATGGCTCATTTACATTCTTCAAGATCTAAAAATTCCAGTTCAACTGCCTATTGTCTTATTTTGTGTTAATGCTGGTGCCTTGCACATTGCCCATTGTCCCATCTTCCATGAAAGAACCGAACACATAGAGATTGACAGTCATGTTGTAAGAGACAAAATAAAATCTGGACTTGTCAAGTTGCTTCCAGTCAACACAAAAGAACAGATAGCTGAAATTCTCACCGAAGCCTTGGACGCACCCATTTTCTCTTATCTCCCAGACAAACTGGGAATTTCAAAGATATTTCAGAGTTCCAGTAGCTGAAGGGAATGCAGAGTGCAAGTTGTTCATGTAACACTCTCAGCTTGAGTGGGTGTTACAGATAGAGGTCGAAGAGAATGCCGAGTGCAACAAACTAATACACTCTGGCGATAGCATGAAGACACGGCGGCACCGTCGACAAGATGAAGACACAGCAGCCTGCCGAGTAATCTAGTGTAGTGTAATGTAGAAAATGGTTATTCAGTTATAGTTTGTTGTAACCGCTTGTAACTTACTTCTAACTAATTCATGAGGTGTATGAAGTTATAAATACTCCATGATCAGCTACATTGTATTCTAACTTGTAATTTTCAGTTCATCAATAATAATTCCGAGTTTTACTTTCAGTTTATAATTCTATAAACTTCATCAGGTTGCAATTCCAGGAATCGATGAAAAGAAGCTCCTCACTATTTTGCTCAAGGAAAAAGAAGTTCAATTCCACTCCAAAGCGCAAGATATAAGCAAATAGCCCACTTTGAAGGATATAGACGGTCCTTCAATGTGTAGTAATGGCACAAGCTTACTGACTGAGCAAACATCGAGAAAATAGCAGTCTATAATTGGAAAGTCAAAGATAGTGTCCAAGAGGGCCAAGAAAAGAAATAGAGAGTCATCGGGTCTTGAGGAATGAGTCTACGAGGGAGCACTTTTGATAGCATTGACGCATGCTACTTCCTTGGTCTCAAAGCCAAAGGAATTGCATGTATCGAAAAGGATGGAGAAAGAGTCTATGTAAAGGCTCAAAGATTTATGGTTTGGAGGGCAAAAGCCCGTAATGCTGACTAGGGATGGTCAGGGCAAGGCGAGTTAACGACTTTTAATTCATAACTATTTCTGCACACCCTTAGGATTTTTTTAGTATTTTTATAAGAGTCAATAAAAGTAGCATGTGGCATATCAAGGTTTCTTTTTTATTTTGTTACCATCAAATGCCTTTGGACAATGGATGGGGTCAAGGTTTTTTTACTTGATATGTTAACATGCGAAGTTGAGATTTTTTAGGGACATAGGATTCCGCTGAATTGGAAATTCAGTCAGCAATATTACATTATGGAAGCTGAAGGAGCATATGCCGCAGCCAGGGTTCTGACAGTGGGTTTTAGGAGGGCCTATGTGAAGATATGCAGTTTAAAGAGCAATGGAGTTCAATGATTCAATGATGACCTTAAAGGGACACCAGGCCGCCGCTGGGATGCCCTTGGATGCAGTGTGGTATGGGTTGGCCTGAGGGTTACGAGATTTAATCAGGTTTGTTGGGATTTTATTACCACAAGAATCATGCCGAAGCATGGCTTGCACTGCTGCAGCCGGTTGTACAAAGCGTGCGCGTGCACCACTAACGAGATTCATCTCCCAAACACCCATCTTTCCCACCTTCATACTCCACATCTCCCCTCTCCCATCACATCCCCTCAATCTACTCACCCATTTACTCTACCATTAGAATCTCACCTTCTCCAACACACCCCACCTCCTATATAAACCCCCATTTCCATTCCCCTTTCATTTCCATTTTAACATCATCTTCATATTAATCTTCTTCTTCTTCATCTTTTCTTCTACCAACACCTTCAAACCTCAATAATTTTTGGCAATCATAACCACTACTATATCACCAACAAAACCAACAAATTCATCACCCATATCACAATTAAAACCTAAATCCGAATGATTGCAGAAGCAACTCTGCACAAAAGTCGACCAATTGCAGCTTTCCACCTTCTCTATTGCACTGTTTCTGTTCAATTTATTGTAGATCAAGACACAACCAAGAAACCCCAAGTTGTAGCCTAACTAGAATAGGGTGCAGAATTTGAATCTCTAGTTCCATTTTTATTATTATTTAGGGTTTCAGGCCTTCAGATGCAGCTCAGTTATTTGTGGCTGCAGTGAGCCCTCACCAACTTCCAGTTTCAGCACGCTTTCTTTTCAGATATCATTATAAAGAGATGATGAGTACTTAGCAGAGCTTGACGGCAGACCCTGACAGGTGACAGAGTCTAACTCATTGATGGAGTGACTCAGTTTGACTCCGCTAAGGTTTATGAGGTGTTTCGGACTCATTGGGCCACCCGGATAGTGAATTAGGAGCCTGGCATTAATCTGACCTTGTTCGATTCATAGATAACCACCGCTCTGAAATTATGGGTGGCTTGTCACAGCTGAGTGGCCCAGAGAATTCAATGCTATCATTCTGCGTGAGTTCTTCGTGTTTGTGTCTCTGAACCTATTACAATATATAGATAATTGAATGATATATGCAAGAGGACGTGCATACACACAGCTTAGCAGTTGATGGCCTAAACAGTGACGTCCAACTTTAACTGGCAGAGTATCAGGTTAGAAGAACTAAAGTGACGAACAAGGGTCGATCCCACGAGGAATTGACTAAGTATCACAATCACTCTTGTCTTTAGTTTAAATCAACAAATAGGGGTGAAGTTTATTATACTAAGTAACTAATGATAACGGATTAAACGATATGATAAAGGAAATAGCCAAACTATAATCACGAATGCTACTCTGGACACTTTTACTGGATCACTAGGAACAAGCTTAAACGCACCAAAAAACCAATTATAAACTAATGATTGTTTGTGGGTGCAATTTCCTATAATAGTCCATAGGCTTTACTCCCACAACCTAAATACCCTATATTCTATTCAACAGTCCCATATCCAGGATTTAACGACCTAATATGATGAAGAAGTAAGGGACGTTCCGTAACCACCAAATTCACGGCTTAACTAGAGAAACCTCACTCAAGGAAGAAGCTGGAACGCTCGACAAGTTTGTGCATGGATTTCCAAAACCCAAGATCGCACACTCACTCGCAAAATACATTTATAAAGTTTGTGTGTTTAATCAATTAATGGTTCACGACTGAACTAAAAGCATTAGGTTTAGTTTTAGAACACAAACATTCAAAAGTTATTAAGCACTACTCATCCCTAGATCATCATTCAAGCCACAAATATTAGCCATTCAGCTCTCCTTGACTGTTGGAGTAATGAACTGAGTCAATGCCCAGCTTTTTTACATCTCGGATCATGACATAAATCTTCCCTCATAAGCTATTGTTTCTTCTTCAGAAGAAGAATGTATTCCGAAAAAAAATCCTTCTAACTAAAAGGTCTCTTTCGACGAAGTCACCGAAGATCCTGAAAATTTCAGGGCCAGCCCTGATGAAGACAACCGGCAAACGGAGGGGAGGGGGGATGAAAAGTTTATGGAAATGCCTCAATTCAGCTCCATTTTTGTTGTTGTTTTTTGGGGTGTCTTATGGCTCTTGGTTTATAGCGCTTCTTTGCAAACTTTGCTTATACATGTGATTATTCTTTATCTGTTGGATTCCATATGAATTATAGTACAATGTCTCTTTGCATAGATGTCATTATGCTTTATCTGTGGGATTCCATATGTATTATAGTACAGTGTCTTTTTGCAATTTTGTGCATAGATGTGATTATGATTTGTGTGTGGATTCTTTTTGTACTATTATACAACTTTTTTGTGGACTTTAATCTCTTGTTATCAAAATTTACAGCTGTTTTTAAAAGTACACAACCCATTTAACTATGGTTTTTAACTTTCCTAAATTTAAAAAAAAAAAAAAAAACCAATGGTTTTTAACTTAACATAAAAAATCGTTTTTTTATGACATTCTATTGATTGTTATACTTATCTTTTTAAATTCAATTTCTCGCATTCAAATACACATTGGTGAATCTATTAGATATGCTCTGCTAGGTTTCTATAGTATTTATTTGCTTTACACATTTGTACATGGAGCAGTATTTTGCTTTAGATATGGATTTTGCTATATATATATATATATATATATATATATATATATATATATACACCCAAAATCCATATATATATATATATATATATATAGATATTTGTTTTAATTGTGGTATGTATTTTATGTGTGTATGGGCAATGCTTGGAAGGTACCCTGTCAGAACATGATTTTTCATGGAATGCGAAACATTTTTTTTATCAAAGCCGGACTATGATGACCAAAATAGTAACGACCAACCTTAACCGGCAGAGTACCAGGTCGAAAATACTACAGTGGAGAGCAAGGTCGTATCCCACGAGGAATCAATCGAATACCAAAGTCGTTCTCATACTTTGTACCAAAAGGTGGAATCGCCCACCCCAGGCGCCCCCCACCCCCAGACCCGACCAGGTTGTGGGAGGATGTAAATCGTGGTGACTCAACCAGTAACAAAGGCCGTGCCCAGCGCCTGGTGCGTACAACAGGAGCCTCCCAAAGGATTTTTCTCCCTTTATGTTGCCGCTGCCAGGTCTCGAACCCGTGGCCTTTGTACCAACTTCAACCCTTGTTACCAGTTGAGCTACCCATGCGGGTAAGTCGTTCTCATACTTAGTTTAGGTTAATCAAGTGCATTCAAGTTTTGATTATGCTAAGATGATATTTAAACGAGAGAGAAAGAGAGAAATAGACATAGCCAAATCACGATCCAATTGAATACTTTCGCCCCTCTAATCGATTATTTGGGAATGGAAACTACCAACCAACCATCCTAATGCTTATATCGACTCGTTCATGGGTGCAAACTCCAATGATAGTACTAGACGCCATGCAACAACCTAGTACCCTTTGCCAGGTTCAACAGTCCGCCTTTAAGGATTTAACTGACCGAAACAAGATTAAGAACTATAGCCGCTCGATTTACACCGACAAACCTCGTTACCCAATTGATGTAAACAGCTCAGTCAATTGTAAATAACGATCTTAAAACCCCTTTTCCTACACCTCTTCGCAACATACATTTATAAAAGTGGTGTGTGAGTTCATGAACTAGGTGTACAAACTAATTCAAGCATTAAGAACAAGTTTTAAGACATGAATTCATCGATATAACAACAATTAATCACTACCCATTCCCAATTTCATCAATTAGAGGGTGAGTTCTTCAATCTTCACATGGTTTGACTATGAAATGGTTAGCTACTCATCACAAAGTATGAAATAACAATCAAAGAGAAGATTAAAGCCATAAAACAAGAAAAGAAACTAGATTAGTTACCAAAATAAGAAGGAGATGATGTTTCTTCAAGCTTCAACAACACCCATGTCACTTTGGGGAAGAAGAATATCCAAGAGACACCAAAATCCAAGAGTTTTAAGAACAAATCTAAGCTAGATTAAGTATAATCTAAGAGAAATTAAACTAAGAAAGAGTTTTAAGGGGCTAAAAGGGAAGGGGTCGACCTAATCTACAAGTTAGGGATCTTGGGGGGAGAAGCAATGTTGAAAAATCTGCGCAAAAATGTATATATAGGTGCCCAAGAATGCCCGAATGCGTACACATTCAATCGAATGCGTACGCATTGCTCAAAATTCCCAAAATCCGAACATTCTGCTCCAGGAATGCGTACACATTCGACTGAATGCGTGCGCATTGCCCTGTCAGCATTGACATCCTTCAGTAATTTGGCCATATCTTCGCGTGTATAGCTCCGATTTGAGTGATTCAAAGTGCGTTGGAAAGCTCATTCAATTATCTACAACTTCCATGAAGACCAAAAGTCCATAAAATGCCTCCAAAAATGCTCAAAGTGCAGCTAAAGTGAATGTAAGGCGAAAACATCTACTATTTTTGATCCGTTTCCATTCCCGGGCTTCGGTTATGCCACTCTAAGTCTCATGCCTTGTCTTCCGGGCTCATAAATCACCTATTTCCTGCATTTCCATAGCAACCAACATACCAAGCATAATTCCACAAGATAAATAGGGCTCGAAAAGGGTAAAAAAAACATCGTAAAATGTCGAGGTTTTCCATCAATGTGACGGTTCACCTCAAAGTGATTTCTCAATGTGTTTTGCCCTATAAATGGTCTAAAACTACCCAATACAAGCCAAAGTGTCCTAAATGGGGGTTAAAACATGCACCGGAGCATAGTAAAGTTGACTCTCATCAACCACCCCCCCCACTTAGCGTTTGCTCGCCCTCGAGCAAAATGAGCGTTTTAAAAGAATCCAAAGAGTCAACGTTACACGCGTAGGTCATGCCAATCACATATCAAAGATAACCGACAAGTAAAAGAGTAAATGAATGCAACTTAACCAAATGGGATGTGTGTGAATAGCTTCACCTACATTTACCACGGTTTTACCGGTTTGGATTATGGACGCTCGGTTAATACGACTACCCCATAGGCTCATACTTCATAAGCATCTCCACTAATCGGGGCCAAACCGAGGCTAAGCAAGGTCAAGTAGGACTTGAAAGGTTGTAACGTTAGGCTATGAACGGGGCTAACCGAAGGGAATTTCTGGGGAATAAACAACAAAGAGATAAAAACGAGCAAGCTTAATCATAGGTGTACAATGTAAAACGTAGCCTAGAAACATGATTCATTAAGTAAAACGCCATATCGCACTATATATCAAGTGTAACGAGGCTCAAATGTAGATGAAATCATGTTTCTAAACCGGAGACTCGTCCCAAACACCAACATCACTAATCAAATCAAAACACAAGTCTTAAAACGCTTGGCTTTCTTTGAATCAACCTTTATTACACTTTTATTGACATTAATGCAAGCTTTCTTTGATTGATTTCATTTTCTTTTGAGTTTTCTTCTTTTTTTTTCATTGAACTTAGAAAGCTGCATTATACAAATTAAACCGGTTTGAGTCAAATGAATCGAGCTCCTACCTTCCAATATCATGAAATAGCTCGTAAAAACACCAACTCCTCTCAACATGCACACCACTCTACCACCCCACACTGCCTAAGCAAGTGTGATCAAAAGAAAAGATTAAGCTTAACTCGTAGGGTGTTCAAGGGAATATAGACCACAAATAAGGCTCGGGGTTGGGAAATTACTGGCTAAATACGAATGGCTATGTGTCGGATGGGGGTCTAACCATCCTACCAAGGCTTAGAGGGGTTACCGTGGAATATGTCATGGGATGGCTATTTGGCTCTAGTTAGGTCAAAGAAACGCCATAACTGTCATCCCAAACTCTACCAAGGTCGGCCTTTCTATTTCGTCTCAAAGTTAATGATATGAGTTCTGGGCAGCCGAATTGTGCCTAAGTCTACCATAATCGGTCACTAGTTACCATGGTTCATGAAATCGAAGCTATACGTGCGTGAAAATCCCGTTTCCAAGATAAGGTAGTAAGCCAAGTAACACGCATTTAAACATTCACTAAACCATTTATCATATCAACATGAAGGCTCAACACACGAATGCAACGTCCAAACCTTGGAAAATTTTAAAAGTGCTCAATTTTTTGCTAAAGAAGTGACCAAATGAAAAGCATACAACACAATGGCTAAAATCTCAATGAATCACATATCAAAGCTAAGCCTACCACCCCCACTTTAAATGCAACACTGTCCTCAGTGTGTGAATGATAAAGGAGAAAGAGGCTTAGCTTAACCCGGCAGAGAGGCGCAAACCATGTACGTGACATATCCATGAAAGTTCCACTTGAATACCTGAAGCCATGAGACAAAAATACCAAGAAAACGCATGCATGGGGAACAGCCACCGTGCCAAAAGCAAGCAACAAATATCGAGATATAATAAAAGAGCGCAAAGTCACATACACGATCATATGAAACCAAAAAGAGGGAACCGACTTGGGGCACATGGGATGAAAAGACAATCAAACAAGTAAAACAACATCCATGCATAAAAATACGAGCCAACAACGGATCGAAGAAGAACCACTCAAAAACAGTACCAATATCCCCCAAAGTATCACCCTAGACCACTCAAAGCACCAAAAACTAAAGCAAAAACAGAGAAACGGTGGGTTGCCTCCCCCGAGCGCCTTTGTTTTACGTCATTGGCTTGACTTATTAAGAAACTAAAATAAAAGCAACGAAGCATGAGTGGAATGAAAGAAAAAAATTGCACATATTTTGCTAGAAAGCCTCAAGAACATGGCAATTAAAAAAAAACTTTCATCCACTTTTTTTATTTTTTAACAAAAATAAAAACATCTACCTAAAACATTCTAAGTTTAAAGTCCTTAGTTCGACTTTCTACCCCCAACAATACTAAGGATAGTTATACCAAAGGAGAGCAAACCGTTGCGTCTCCCTACACACATCATAAGAATTGAGCACACCTTTAAAATAGAGCAAGAAAAACAAGGGGCTCAATCCCCACCACCATGATTGGTTCAAGAAATTTATCATGCAACACAATGAATTCAACTTCCCCGAATGAGAGCATATGCCAAGTAGCAAAGATTCAAACACCAAGCAATAACATTTTGGCTCAACCACAACATCAACATATTCTATGTGATCCACCACCACTATTTTTTCAATAAGGTTCAAATGAGAAGGAATAAATGATTGACTAGTAGCATGTTTCATACCTTCTTCATAACACTCATGATGAGTGATTACCTCAAGAGTCGACGGTGGATCAAATAGAATTTCATCATTCTTAGCACTCATCTCAACCTTCCTTTTCTCAATCAATTGCTCTACCAGGTTCTCCAAATTATTTAATGCCGATTGAAGAGTAGTAGCATTCTTTTTAATATCCATCAACTCCCGACCATGATCTTGAAGTGTTCGACCTTGGTCTTCTATCTCACGGCCTTGCTCTTTTAACAGACGGCCTTGCTCTTGCAAAGTCTCACTGATTTGCTCTAAGAGGATGTCGGTTGAGCTCTTTTGTGGAGGAAGAGGTATTTGTGGAGGTTGAGCATATTGAAAATATGCACCGGGGTGTTGAAACTGAGAACTTGAAGGACTCTCCCACTCATTGTTGTATGGTGATGTGTATGGGTTGAACTGAAAATACGGTTGGAATCCAAAACCCATAGCACCGAAATTAAAGCCTCCAAAAGAGTAGGGAGAAGTGCCCTCATGGCCATATGGATCCATACACTGCAATTCGAGGGAAAAACAAGAACACAATCAAGGTATCTAGTCACCACCACTACCGCAATAGATGGTGTGACTTTTAACAAAAATCCAACATCAAGAAAAAAAACAAAAGAAAAAAAAACAACCTAAGCCTAAGTCTTCCAATGACTTAAGAGATATCGATTAATTCCCCGGCAACGGCGCCAGAAAACTTGATGACCAAAATAGTAACGACCAACCTTAACCGCAGAGTACCGGGTCGAAAATACTACAGTGGAGAGCAAGGTCGTATCCCACGAGGAATCAATCGAATACCAAAGTCGTTCTCATACTTAGTTTAGGTTAATCAAGTGCATTCAAGTTTTGATTATGCTAAGATGATATTTAAACGAGAGAGAAAGAGAGAAAGAGACATAGCCAAATCACGATCCAATTGAATACTTTCGCCCCTCTAATCGATTATTTGGGAATGGAAACTACCAACCAACCATCCTAATGCTTATATCGACTCGTTCATGGGTGCAAACTCCTATGATAGTACTAGACGCCATGCAACAACCTAGTACCCTTTGCCCGGTTCAACAGTCCGCCTTTAAGGATTTAACTGACCGAAACAAGATTAAGAACTAGAGCCGCTCGATTTACACCGACAAACCTCGTTACCCAATTGATGTAAACAGCTCAGTCAATTGTAAATAACGATCTTAAAACCCCTTTTCCTACACCTCTTCGCAACATACATTTATAAAAGTGGTGTGTGAGTTAATGAACTAGGTGTGCAAACTAATTCAAGCATTAAGAACAAGTTTTAATCACTACCCATTCCCAATTTCATCAATTAGAGGGTAAGTTCTTCAATCTTCACATGGTTTGACTATGAAATGGTTAGCTACTCATCACAAAGTATGAAATAACAATCAAAGAGAAGATTAAAGCCATAAAACAAGAAAAGAAACTAGATTAGTTACCAAAATAAGAAGGAGATGATGTTACTTCAAGCTTCAACAACACCCATGTCACTTTGGGGAAGAAGAATATCCAAGAGACACCAAAATCCAAGAGTTTTAAGAACAAATCTAAGCTAGATTAAGTATAATCTAAGAGAAATTAAACTAAGAAAGAGTTTTAAGGGGCTAAAAGGGAAGGGGTCGACCTAATCTACAAGTTAGGGATCTTGGGGGGAGAAGAAATGCTGAAAAATCTGTGCAAAAATGTATATATAGGTGCCCAAGAACGTCCGAATGCGTACGCATTGCTCAAAATTCCCAAAATCCGAACATTCTGCTCCAGGAATGCGTACACATTCGACTGAATGCGTGCGCATTGCCCTGTCAGCATTGACATCCTTCAGTAATTTGGCTATATCTTCGCGTGTAGAGCTCCGATTTGAGTGATTCAAAGTGCGTTGGAAAGCTCATTCAATTATATACAACTTCCATGAAGACCAAAAGTCCATAAAATGCCTCCAAAAATGCTCAAAGTGCAGATAAAGTGAATGTAAGGCGAAAACATCAACTATTTTTGATCTGTTTCCATTCCCGGGCTTCGGTTATGCCACTCTAAGTCTCATGCCTTGTCTTCCGGGCTCATAAATCACCTATTTCCTGCATTTCCATAGCAACCAACATACCAAGCATAATTCCACAAGATAAATAGGGCTCGAAAAGGGTAAAAAAAACATCGTAAAATGTCGAGGTTTTCCATCAATGTGACGGTTCACCTCAAAGTGATTGCTCAATGTGTTTTGCCCTATAAATGGTCTAAAACTACACAATACAAGCCAAAAGTGTCATAAATGGGGGTTAAAACATGCACCGGAGCATAGTAAAGTTGACTCTCATCAGACTAACGCCGAAAAATAAAAAGCGAAGCTAGACCTGTTAGTCAACGCCGGAGCACTGCCCGGATGTAGAAAGGTGAAAGAAAACAAACACATAAAACAAAGACAACAAACTTTACAACTTATCAAGGACAAGATCACAAAGTGAAAGTCTTGACATAACAAAGGTGTAGAAGCCCATGAAGCTGAAACTGCACATAAAGTAGAAGGTAACAACAAAGAAAAAAAAAACACTAGACTAGCAACGAACTTTAACCAGCGAAAAACCATGTCAAATGGTAGAGACAACCGGTAATCCACCGCCGCTAACCGCCACATCTGAGCGAAGAGAGGAGCCCACAAGAATCATGAACACCTCCATCCAGAGAGCAACTACCTGTCAGAAAATGATTTATAATTTTATTTCTTTAGCTTTTGAGTCGACATTGTAGACTCAAAAGGCCTTATTCTGTTATACAGTGTTTCATTATTTGCGTCAACTTTGTCGTTGCAAAAATTGTTGGAGATATAAGTCAAATCCATGTGTTAGTTTTGTGACTTGATCTCTAAAACTGGTAAAACTAATCTGAAAGCTGAAACTGAGTTTTGTGAAGTGAAATTGAGTTTTGGGAAAATCTAAGAAAACTGAGTTTTGGAGAAAACTGGTTTTTGGTGGAAACCGAGTTTGCTGAGTTCTACATCTGAGTTTGTTGATTACAAGTGAGTTTTCTGAAAAGTGAGTTTTCAAGAAAAGTGAGTTTTCCGGGAAAGTCAGTTTGGAGCTGAGTTTCGTCTGGTGGATAACAGCTGGAGCTGGGGGTCCACATCTGGGGTATTTATGACAATTTCGACAAAGATCTTTGGCGGTTAGGGTTTGGGATTTGTGCCTAAAAATACCGAAGCTGTAATCAATGCAAAGTGTTTCTTTCAAAGTGTTATTCACACACTTGTGAAAACCTTCTGTCCTTGGAGTAATCGGCACAACGCCGGAAACCAC
Source organism: Gentiana straminea (assembly GCA_036785695.1). Lineage (NCBI taxonomy): Eukaryota > Viridiplantae > Streptophyta > Magnoliopsida > Gentianales > Gentianaceae > Gentiana > Gentiana straminea. The sequence continues at coordinate 4,390,624 of JAVUPR010000298.1, forward strand.
GTTAAATCACCGTATTCTCTTTGTTTCTGTGTTTTATCAATTTCGCCTTATTTTTACTGTTAGATTGCATCTGTTTTATCTTTCTTCAAGTGCAAGTTTCTCGTCTGTGTTTCAACACCATGAAATGGGGGCTTGAAACATGTGTTGAGTCAACTTTAACAGGAATTTTGGATACTCTCCGGTGTGATTCACCGGGAGCTTATTACACTAAAAAATACTACTCACGGAGTAGATGACTTTTGGCTTTGGAATCACTCGATTCGGATATCGGTATGAGAAATTAATGCCTAAAGTCGGTGTAAAACATGTGTGGGAGATGAGTTGAAGGTGTGATCAACTCAAACTCTCCCACACTGGAAGGGGCAAAGCACTTTTGTGTAGGAGGAAGGACTTAGACAATTCCACAAGCCCTAAGGGCGCCGCCGCCTTCGTCCGTCCTTCCAGTTTTAGCTCGGCTCAGTTTGGTAAAGGTGTTGCTATTAATATTTTGGACATCAATTTAACCAAAAATTAATTTAAATCAAAATTAACTTTTCTTGTGGAAAAAGTCGGGCGGAACACGTCATGATTGAGTCATCCGTTCAATCAGGATTCAGACGACACGTCATCCGACCAATCATAAGCGAGGATTAAGTCAGCCCCCGCTTAATCACCACATGTGGCATAGGGATCGGTCATGATGACTTTTCTTGAGTGAAAATTCGGCCGACTTATATCATATAGCCAATAATAATTGAGTATTGGCTCATCCTCTCTATTATATACAGAATCCCATCGATGAAGGTTATAGGTTCGATTTTTCTCTTGTATCTTCCACTACAAAGAGTCTCTCATATAGATTTAGTTCTTGAGTCGAAGAGAGGTTGGAGCACTTTGTAAGTTTGCCGGACCTTGGAATTTCGAAGTGCCTCTAAATCCGAGACGTGAAGCCATCGTATCTTGGGAGACAGTTGCTACTACCATGGGCACCATACCGGAGCAATTTGTCTTAAGGAAAGAGTAACTTACTCACCTCGGTTTGATCTCTAGTCCTTTATTTTATGCATTGTACTTTTGTTTTTCATCATTTCGAGTCAGGTCTGTACGGCAATAGTTATTTTTAGATCTATTTAATAAAACAAATTTTCTTTTTGTGTTATTTATTTTCTGTTATTATTATTCCATAATTACTTTCCATTAATTATGGATTTATTCCGTAAATCACTCCACACACGATACACTTTCTCCACAAGCTTAAGACAAATTTATTGATTTGTGTGTTATAGAATTGTTTTGAACCTGTTACTTTACAGATCTAGTCGAAGTGTTATTAGGTTATTTAATTTTTTATTCAGTTTTGTTTAGGCCAAGCTGAAGTCTCTACTTCCACTCTATTCTCTTTATGCTTCGTTTGAGTACGAACGAACTTCAAATCTGTCAATCGTGTGATGCTTTGAAGGCTCGATTTTACCGTGTTTAGGGATGTGATTCTGTAAGTTTCTTATTTGCTCCTTGTATATAAATATTGGTGAACTGTAAACAAGCAATATGTGCGGTGACTTTGAAAACCTGTCCATCTACTAAATCTAGGGAAATTGCCGATTGTTGAACAATGTACATGTTTTGCGTGCTATGTTGTTTAATCTTGATATTGTTTTTTTTTTTGGAATTAATCGTGCCCTTACAGCATCTACTTTGACAGAATTCGATGCACGTGTTTTGTCATATTGATGAGATTGATAATCACCCTTAAGTTCTTTATTTTCTGTTGCTATGTATTAAGGAAATAGACTATTGGTCATATAATTGATATGCAAAATCCTTTGGGTGGTATTAGCAAGTTGATGTGCTTATCTTTTCTATCCTGCTTCAACTTCGGGACACATAATGTTAGGATAGAAGATTTGTTAATTGACTTTGGCGATAGAGTAAAAGTATCGGTAGTGTAGTTCTCGGTAGTACAAGAAAATGTATTAGATGATATAGTGGTGTATTGTGTATTCAAATTCACAGGTAGCACTTGAGGAGTCACAACCTCAATATGTATACTTTATTGTTGATGATATAGTGGTGTATTGTGTGAAATTGTAATGCTGCCATTTGGTGGGTATCTACTTTATGGTCAAATGTGTGCTAATTTTGTTTGATCGGGTGGTTGTGCGAGTTATTTATAACAAGCAAATAGACATCTGTGCAAATCAGGTTATGTAGATGAATTAAGCAATGTGATTTACTTTGGTGATACGCTACTAGTGATCCGATTGCGAAGTTCTCTTCGTGAAATTTTTTGTCAATCTTCTATTGTGAACAGAAATGAATGGAAACATCAAAGTGAATCCTTAGATTGAGGAATCAACCGTGATGCATGTTGTTTTGAACTAGTCAATCATATTTCTCATCCCAAAGATGGAGATGGACCGAGACATAAGAAGTTTTAACTTTAAGAGGTGCAACAAAGATGCTTTGAATGATCAAACTAAGATTGATATGTATGTTGACAGTTGAACTGTCTACTGAGCATAAAAGATGATGATTAGGAAAAAGCTAGAGAGATTGGCTCTTAGCTCTATTTACATGCTTCAGTCGTCATGCTTGTGAGACTCTGACTCTCTGCTTACCAAATTTGAGATTTGATTCTAATCATAAGTGTCAAGTATGTGTTGAAGCCGTATTGGATAACTCACCGCTTCCAATGGTATAAAGGAACATAGAACATCTAGATTCATGTAACCTAGAGGTGATAAAAGTATATCGCTACTTTTATTTATGATAGCACCATATGTTGATGTTTAAGTGCTGAAATGCGAAGATAAGGCTCGTGATACCTTGAGGATTATCATAATGAATGTTAGAATAAACATAGAAAACAGATGAGATGTGTCCGTAGTGGTTGTGGTGGTGGATATGATGTATTGTTTCATGAGTCTTTCTAAGGGCCCAACTTCATTCATCATTAAACTACCTATACACACCTCAGTCAAGTGGTATTGTTGTATGCAAGAACCGAACTCTTAAAGAGATGATGAATGCTGAGTTGATAAGTTTGGGTTTACCTCAGAAATCGTAGGGGAAGCTGTCCTCTTAGCAAAATTCATTCTGAACTAGATCAATTCAAAAAAGAAGGATGACACCCCGTTTGAGTTGTGGAAAGGCCAACATCTAGCTATAAATTCTTTGAAATGTGAGGGTGTTTGGCTAAGGTAGAAGTACCTAAACCAAAGCAAGTGGTGATAGGACCTAAAACAATTGAGTAATTGTATATTAATGGGATATACTCTCAAGAACCGACATCTATGATGTACATGAAAATTTTATCATCAAGTAGAGGAATGTTGTGTTCTTTGAGGATATCTTTCCTTGCAAGGGTTTAGGGTTTAGGTTTTAGGGAGAAAGAGACAGAAGAAGCAAGCATGATTAAGCGGATATCTGAGTCTGAAGAAGAGAGCGATCCTCAGGAACTTGGGGAACCTCGTCCTAGTAAGAGGGCTAGGACTTCCAAGTCTTTTGGTCCTGATTTTCTGATCTATATGGTAGAAAACGAACCCAGGACATATGTTGAGGCAATGTCTACTCCAGAAGCTTCTTTCTGTAAAGAGGCTATAAATAGTGAAATATAGTCCATCATGCTGACCACTCTTACGAGTTGTTTGATCTTCCACTAGAAAATAAACCACTCGGGTGCAAATGGATCTTTAAGAAGAAGTTAAAGGTTGATGGTTCTATTGTTAAGTACAAGGCTAGGTTGGTAGCCCAAGGGTTCCGACAGAAAGAAGGCCTTGACTTGTTTGATACATACTCACCAGTTACAACAATCACTTCTATAAGGGTTCTCATTGCTAGAGTTGCAATCAATAACCTGGAAATCCATCAAATGGATGTGAAGATGTCACGGGTTTTATCTAAGAAAAACAACAAGTAATAAATATTTATAAATCCGGTATTCCCCAAGTGCAGGGATCGTAATATAGAGGCTGATACCGGGTCGATCTTACGGGGAACTGGCGATTGTTAATCCTAGTTTTTGTTTAACTAACTATGTCACGAAAACTAACCTAAACAGCAAATAAAACTAAACGAGACTGAAAGTAAAGATAACACGAATGTAAAACTGGACAGAAGAATGAATCTAAAGCCAGGGAAGATACGGGTTGCGAACAATTTAAACTACAACTAAACCTAAGATGCAATAAGAAGATTTGACTAAACTAAACAACTCAAGTTTTAAGGGATTAAATTCAAATTATAACGAACAAACGAGCGATTGATCCACCTATCCCAACAAGTGTCAACTCCTATCTCGATTATATTGTGTTTTCTAACCAAGTTGTGATTTCACCTTGTCTAAAACATGAACCGTAATTTCTTAGATAGTTCACCTATTAATCTATATCTTTCGATTTAAAGATTAACGACTTTACTAATTAAAGGTGTAAACTTTAACGTTTGTAACCTAGAAATCTAACTTATTAACTCTCGCTATATAGATTAAACATCTATTCCTTATCACGATGATCTAATGTTTATATGACTTTCATCAACCTAAAACAATCAAACATGCACATCTTTCGATATAATTGCAATGAACAATATAAATCATGATAAAGGAAACAACTTTAGATAAAAACTGACAATATAATCGAAGAAACGGAATCAAAACGTGTTGGATAGGCTTCACAATGCTCGTTTGATGACGGCTTAGCCTCTAAACATCCTCTTGCAACTTGAAATTGTAGAAGAAAAGTACATAAAAACTACTAATTTTAATCTAGAATTTGAATCATAAAAACTGGAATAAAAAGTGTAAAAACGCAGCCTAAAGCTGCCCCTAGGTTTAGGGTTTTGAGAAATGAGTATATGGTCTCATTCATGTGGAAAAACAGCAAGTATTTATAGGAAACAAAGTCGGTTTGGGCAAAGTCGGCGTATGGACGCCCGTCTGGAATTGTGAACGCCCGTCCAGGTGGGCTTGAAACTCTCTGTATTGAAATTCGACATCTGGACGCTCGTTTGAATGCCTTGGACGCTCGTTCACTAAACTTGGAAAAACTCTGTATTGATTTCATCAGGCCGGACGCCCGTTCAGGATTGACTTAATCTTGATTTTTCCATACTTATCTCTTTTTCTTCAATCCAAATCATCATTATCTCTTCTATCATCAATGTAATTCGACTCTTATCTCTTTTCGATCATCATTTGAGCATCAAACATGTACCTATAACACATTAAAACATCGCAAAACGTAATATCATCCAAATAATCATAAAATCAAAATTAAAACACCAAAATTAACCTATTTTGCGAATAACTCATTAACAACCTCCTTTACTCAATAATTCCATTAAACACTCGTTTCTTATGCAAATTATACAAATATGAAGGAAATTATCATAAAATAAATCAATATAATAAATTCACCCTTAACAACTCCCCCACACTTAGCTTTTGCTCGTCCCGAGTAAAACAAAACAAGAAAACCAAGGCCTTACTTGAACATTGAACCACATAAAATCCCATATATCAAATCACAACCGGTCGACTAGCATCAAAAACATACATCCCATGCATTAAACGACTACTCGAATGTGTAGTGTGTGCAAAGCCTTCTTCAACTTCCACCGATTCCACACTTGACAATTAAATCCAAGCTAACCAACAAATACCCATTTAAGACAGATAATGAATCACCCTGACTATACATACGCCCTACAAAACTACTCACGTCATGACTAGAGTAATACATGTGTTTTCGAAATCTTTTCAGTTGTATCCAGAGGATATTCCCTACAACATATACCTTGGTCTATACTGGGGATAAGGTAGGCGATAACTAAGTCTTTCACTTATTCATACCACTTTCTTTATGTAAGTTGATTTAATTAACTTCCATATTTAAACACACATCAGAATGAGCTTTTGCCCGTCATAGCAGAATAGGACATTCGAGATATACCCTACCTTACTCAAATCATAAGGCAGCTTCTTCTGACTGTCGTGAGCTTTTGGTCATCATAGTGGTATAGGACATTCGTGATTTGACCTACCGCACTCAAATCATCAACCAGCTTTCGACACACACAACTTATTTATCATATTTGTTTTTGAACATACTTTTTAAAGAACAATAGTTACGTTTCACTTATCACATTCAGACTTTGGTATATTCACGATAATTCCTACTTCAATTCCAACTACGCACATATTACAATTTCCATGACATCAGCACTAAGCGAACGGTCTGATAACCAGAATCAAACATCACCGGTTTAAATGGGTACAGTTTACTAAGTTCAGCTCGTCATCGAAGAGGCTTACGTGAAAAGAATTCGAGTAAAGGCCTATTTATCAAAGGTCTATGCAAAAATACTAGTCAACTGAACACAAGTATGGGAATATAACAAGTAAGTATAATTTTCAACTTTTCACGAAAGATACAAAAGATAAGTATAATAATTAAGCACATGCGTAGATACCACTAATCCCTCCCCCACACTTAAATAACAACATGTCCTCATGTTGTGCAGAATAAGAAAAACTTAGCTGATTTGTCGTTCGAAGGTGGCAATTCTGAAGGTGGTCTAGATCCAGATCTAGAAACGCTTGAAGAAATCAGTAAACTGTGGACCATCCACCGGAAAACTGGCTTCATCTAAAAGCGCACCATCGCTATCGCAAATACCCTGCACACATGAAAAACAAAACAAAACGTACCTCGGGGATAGGGGAATAAAACATATTACGCAGAAAAGTTTGATATAAGCACAGGATATAATTGCTCTGATGGAAAAATCACCACACAGGGAAAACACAGGACATCTAAGCGTCAAATATAACCACAGAGGTTTACAAAACAAATATGGTCCAACATGTGCATACAGAAATACCATACTCCAACTGAAAGTGCAAATGCGCGTTAAGCCTTACAAGATTCATCAGAAAGTAATAGCAACGGAAAACCGACAGTAGCTCCAACTAAAGCACAGATGAATCAAAAACGACAGTAGCTTCCGCTCATGCAAGTTACTTGGCCACAGAAACCGACTCCAAAAACCTAGACGACACAAGACAAAACTAGCCCCCACTTATTCAACAAAGAACAAAATAGTCCAAAATAATAAAAAAAAAACTATTCTTATTATTGGGTTGCCTCCCAACAAGCGCCTTTCTTTAGTGTCTTTGGCTAGACACACGTACTAGTCAGCCTGGATCAGGCCACTTAATCTTCCTTCCGGCCACTACTTCGTGTAAGCTCTGGTCATTAGTGTGGATACAGAAACAACATCTACACATGGGGTCAGGTTCTTTACCGCTCTCCAAACATTCTTAATTTTCCCCATTGCAGACTTCTTCTTCTTCAATCTTCTCTTTAACTGTGCCTCCTGTTTAAACTCTTTCATATCCCAACTACCAGCCATAACTTCCTCTACTGGACCACTGCCATCATTCTCAGAAAACAAATCGGGCGAAAACTCGTCAAACTCATTGACTTCAGGAGTACCACACCCGAGGATATCGAGGAAGTGAAAAATCACAGGCTTCTCTTTGTGTTGACCGATATAATGCTTACACCTTTGACCATTCACTCTGAACGGCTGGTCACCATGACCTCGTAGTTCTAAAACACCTCCAGGAATGATTTGGAGAATTTCAAAGGGACCGGACCATCGTGTCCTCAGCTTACCAGGGAACATATGTAACCTGGAATTGTACAATAAAACTTGTTCCCCTACTTGGAATTCTCGCTTCTTGATTTTGGCATCGTGAAGGAGTTTTGTCTTTTCCTTACTTATCCTGGCGCTTTCGCAGGCCTGAAGTCTAAATTCGTCTAACTCAAGCAACTGTTGCAATCGATGTTTTCCACAAGATTGGGAATCAAAGTTTAAAAACTTCGTGGCCCAATACGCTCTATGCTCTAACTCGATTGGTAAGTGGCATGGTTTACCATAAACCATTTGATAGGGTGATGTGCCCACGGGAGTCTTATAGGCAGTTCGATATGCCCATAGTACATCATCCAATTTTAGACTCCAGTCTTTTCTATGACTGTTAACCGTTTTCTCCAGGATCTTCTTAATGCTTTGGTTGCTCCGTTCAACCTGACCACTCGTCATAGGATGATATGGTGTGCCAGTCTTATGACGAACACCATACTTTTCAAGCACTTTTTCTAAGGGTCGGTTTCAAAAGTGCGTTCCTTCATCACTGATCAAGGCTCGAGGACATCCAAATCTCATGAAAATATTTTTCTTTAAGAACTTCATGACCGTCTGATGATCATTGTGAGTCGTGGCTTGAGCCTCCACCCATTTCGATACGTAATCTACGCAGACTAAGATGTATTTGTTACCACAAGATGATGGGAATGGTCCCATAAAATCGATGCCCCATACATCAAAGACTTCGCATTCTAAGATGGGTGTCAAAGGCATGTCAAAACGCCTTGTCAGAGTACCGGTTATTTGGCATCTATCACATGCTTTACAGAAAGCTTATGTATCTTTAAAGATCGCAGGCCAATAGAAACCGGATTGGAAGATCTTAGCAACGGTTTTCCAAGGACCAAAGTGACCTCCAGTGGGTCCACCGTGGCCGCTCAATAATATCGCGCCGCTTAAATTCTGGAACACATCTTCTAAGCAGACCATCTTTACAGATCTTAAACAGATAAGGTTCATCCCAAACGAAAGATTTCAAATCAGAGAAGAACTTTTTCTTCTCCTAATAGGACACTTCTGGATCAAGATATCGGGAATGAAGGTAATTGACAATGGAAGAATACCATGGAACATCTGGAGCACAACCGTCGATAAGCATGATATTCTCCAGAGGAAAGTAAAGATCTATATCGTCAGGGTCAACCTTTTCCTCACTCAACATTCTTGAAACGTGATCAGCCACTACGTTTTCACTGCCCTTTTTGTCTTTAATCTGGACATCAAACTCTTGTAGGGTCAGTATCCAACGTAGTAAGCGCGGTTTAGCCTCTTTCTTAGTCATCAAGTATCGCAAAGCAGCGTGATCAGTCCACACAACTACTTGAGCACCTAACAAGTAACTACGAAACTTGTCCATAGCAAAAACTACGGCCAGTAATTCTTTTTCAGTCGTCGTGTAGTTTACTTGAGATGGATTCAGTGTGTGACTGGCATAATAGATTGGCTGGAATTTCCCTTTGATTCTTTGTCCTAAAGTAGCACCAACTGCATAGTTTGAGGCGTCGCACATAAGCTCGAAAGGTAGATTCCAGTCAGGCGATATAAGAATTGGAGCAGAGATTAAACGGTTTTTTAAGCTCCTCAAACGCCTGCTTGCAGTTTTCATCAAAATCGAACTCAACGTCTTCCTTAAGTAAAGTAGACAGGGGCTTGGCTATCTTGGAGAAGTCCTCAATGAATCTCCTATAGAAACCGACATGTCCAAGAAAACCTCTGACATCACGCACATTCTTAAGATAACTCATCTTCTCGATAGCTTCCACTTTGGCTCTGTCTACTTCAATACCTTTGGCGGAAATCTTGTGGCCAAGAACTATTCCCTCATCTACCATGAAATGGCACTTTTCCCAATTTAGTACTAAGTTCTTTTCCACACATCTGGATAAGACCTGCTCAAGAGTGTCAAGGCAATCATCGAAAGATTGACCAAAGACCGAAAAGTCATCCATGAAAATTTCCATACACTTTTCAACTAGCCCGTCAAAGATAGCCAGCATACATCTTTGGAATGTAGCTGGGGCATTGCAAAGACCAAATGGCATCCGCCTGTAAGCAAATGTACTATAGGGACAAGTGAAAGTGGTCTTTTCTTGGTCAACAGGATCTATCGGTATCTGAAAATATCCCGAATACCCATCCAGGAAATAGTAGAATGCGTGTCCCGCCAGACGCTCAAGCATCTGATCAATGAACGGAAGGGGAAAGTGATCTTTCATGGTTACTTCATTGAGCTTTCTATAATCGATGCAGACTCTGTAACCAGTGACAAGTCTCAACGCTATTTCCTCTCCCTTCTCATTCTTCTCAATCGTAATCCCACCTTTCTTGGGAACTACTTGAGTCGGGGAAACCCATTCACTATCAGCGATGGCATAAATGATTCCCATGTCCAGAAGTTTGATGATTTCTTTCTTAACTACTTCTTGCATATGAGGGTTGAGCCTCCTCTGGGGCTGTCTAACACACTTCACACCCTCATTTGTCTTGATCTTGTGCATACAGATGTCCGGAGATATCCCTCTGATATCTCCTACTTGCCATCCAAAGGCTTTTTCATTTTTCCTCAAGACGTTGATTAATTTCATTTCCTCTAAACGAGACAACTTGGCAGATATAATCAAAGGAAGCTTGTCACCTTCTCTTAGAAACACATACTTCAGATGTTTAGGCAACGGCTTCAACACCAAATCTGCAGGGGGGTCTTCTAAACTTGATTTAAGATCTCCACCTTTCAACTCAACATCACTAAGTTTACTTAGTGGTCCCACCGCCAAAGCTTCTCCTTTCAACAACTCATCCTCAAAATCAGCTTCTAACTGATCTAGATTGACCGCACCATGATTATTCAAATTATCAACCAGTCGCTCATATTCAGTTGCAACAGCCATGACTTGCTTTTCCATGAAATCATCGAAGTCATCAGACATATCCTCAATGGAAAAGCCGGTTGGAGGACCAGAGGGTACTTGAATGGATCTGGAGACATTATAGCTTACTTCTTGATCACCAACTCGTATCGTCACTCGCCCACCATCGCAGTCAATGAGGGCTCTAGCTGTAGACAGAAAAGGTCTTCCAAGTATCAGGGGGACATTTTCATCCTTTTCAATGTCTAGGACGTACCAGTCAACGGGAAAGGTAAATCTATCAATTAAGGGTTCCGACAGAAAGAAGGCCTTGACTTGTTTGATACATACTCACCAGTTACAACAATCACTTCTATAAGGGTTCTCATTGCTAGAGTTGCAATCAATAACCTGGAAATCCATCAAATGGATGTGAAGATGTCACGGATTTTATCTAAGAAAAACAACAAGTAATAAATATTTATAAATCCGGTATTCCCCAAGTGTAGGGATCGTAATATAAAGGCTGATACCGGGTCGATCTTACGGGGAACTGGCGATTGTTAATCCTAGTTTTTGTTTAACTAACTATGTCACGAAAACTAACCTAAACAAAGCAAATAAAACTAAACGAGACCGAAAGTAAAGATAACACGAATGTAAAGCGGATGAGAAGAATGAATCTAAAGCCGGTGAAGATACGGGTTGCGAACAATTTAAACTACAACTAAACCTAAGATGCAATAAGAAGATTTGACTAAACTAAACAACTCAAGTTTTAAGGGATTAAATTCAAATTATAACGAACAAACGAGCGATTGATCCACCTATCTCGATTATATTGTGTTTTCTAACCAAGTTGTGATTTCACCTTGTCTAAAACATGAACCGTAATTTCTTAGATAGTTCACCTATTAATCTATATCTTTCGATTTAAAGATTAACGACTTTACTAATTAAAGGTGTAAACTTTAACGTTTGTAACCTAGAAATCTAACCTATTAACTCTCTCTATATAGATTAAACATCTATTCCTTATCACGATGATCTAATGTTTATATGACTTTCATCAACATAAAACAATCAAACATGCACATCTTTCGATATAATTGCAATGAACAATATAAAACATGATAAAGGAAACAACTTTAGATAAAAACTGACAATATAATCGAAGAAACGGAATCAAAACGTGTTGGATAGGCTTCACAATGCTCGTTTGATGACGGCTTAGCCTCTAAACATCCTCTTGCAACTTGAAATTGTAGAAGAAAAGTACATAAAAACTACTAATTTTAATCTAGAATTTGAATCATAAAAACAGAAATAAAAAGTGTAAAAACGCAGCCTAAAGCCGCCCCAAGGTTTAGGGTTTTGAGTAATGAGTATATGGTCTCATTCATGTGGAAAAACAGCAAGTATTTATAGGAAACAAAGTCGGTTTGGGCAAAGTCGGCGTATGGACGCCCGTACGGAATTGTGAACGCCCGTCCGGATGGGCTTGAAACTCTCTCGTATTGAAATTCGACATCCGGACGCTCGTTTGAATGCCTTGGACGCTCGTTCACTAAACTTGGAAAAAAATTTCTCGTATTGATTTCATCACTATATGGTCGGACGCCCGTTCGTCAGATTGACTTAATCTTGATTTTTCCATACTTATCTCTTTTTCTTCAATCCAAATCATCATTATCTCTTCTATCATCAATGTAATTCGACTCTTATCTCTTTTTGATCATCATTTGAGCATCAAACATGTACCTATAACACATTAAAACATCGCAAAACGTAATATCATCCAAATAATCATAAAATCAAAATTAAAACACCAAAATTAACCTATTTTGCGAATAACTCATTAAAAACCTCCTTTACTCAATAATTCCATTAAACACTCGTTTCTAATGCAAATTATACAAATATGAGGGAAATTATCATAAAATAAATCAATATAAATCGTATAAATTCACCCTTAACAGAAGACGGCCTTCTTGAATGGTGAGTTGGAAGAAGAGATATACATTAAACAACTTGAGGCATTTTTGTTCCAGGGCAAGAGAGTAAGGTGTGTAGACTCATTAAGTCTTTTTATGGGCTTAAACAAGCGCCAACGCAGTGGCATATCAGGTTTGACAAGGTTATGTTGTCAAATGGATTAAAGATTTACGAGTGTAATAAATGTGTCTACATGAAGAACACACCTATGTGATAGCAAGTCTATGACATGCTGATAATGGGAAGTACTCATGAGAGTATCATGAATACGAAAATGATGCTAACAAGGGACTTTGATGTGAAGGACCTAGGAGTTCCATATGTGATATTAGGGATTCAGATCTCTAAAGTTTCTTATGGACTTGCGTTGTCACAAACTCATATATTGAGTCTATGTTGAAAAGATTCAATGTCTTTGATTAAAGTCCAGTGAGCACTCCACTGACCTAAGTATGCTCTTTGTCAAGAATATAGGTGAACCAGTGGATCAATTGAGATATTCTCAAGTGATTGAAAGTCTGATGTACATAACCAACTGTACATGACCAGACATAGCATGTGTAGTGAATAAAATGAGTAGGTTCACGAGTAAACCAGACCATAATCATTGGAAAGCCTTAAATAGGTTGATGAGGTACATGAAGTATGCTATGAGTCTTGGATTACGATATACAAGTTATCCAGTAGTATTAGAAGGATACTGTGATGCCAAATGGATATCAGATACGAAAGATTCAAAGTCCACCAGTGGATACTTGTTGACGATTGGTGGTGCCGCTGTGTCCTGGAAGTCTACATGACAAACGTGCATAGCTCGTTCAACAATGGAAGCTGATAGCATTTGATGAGGATGGATAGGAATTTCCTTGAGAATATTCCATGTTGGCCTAAGCATGTGGCTGCTATCAGCATAGTCAATCAGATATAGGAAGGGCACAGAGTAGTATGTATAATGAAAAGTCTCGACACATACTCCGCAGGCATAATACCATTAAACATTTGATCTCTAATGGTGTGATAACCATTGATTATGTAAGATCGAAGGATAATCTTACGGATTTCTTATAAAAGGTTTATCTGGAGATCAGATGTCAGTATTGACAACCGGAATGGGACTGAAGCCTATTACGCATGTTTTCTTTTAATGGCAACCCAACCATGTTGACTGGAGATCCCAAGATAATGGCTTAAAAGTGACAACTAAGTAATAAGGAATAATCTAGCACTTACCCATTCTATTAAAATAAAAGTGTTGCCTACAGAGGGTGTGAGGTTAAGCAAAGCTTTTAATGACTTCTATATCTTGATATTCAAGTGGGGTATGGAAGAATAGTCTTGATAGGAGGTCGCCTATGTATGTTCAAAGTGGGGCTGCATCTGTGAGAATTTTGAGGCTTGAATTCTTTAAAGCACTTTCTGAAACCAAGTGTTGTCCAGGGCCGAGATGGACAACCATGAGAACCGGAAGGTGCTAGGAGAAATATTGTGTGAGTGCTATTGTCTTGGTTTACACTAAAGGCTGAACGGTTCAAGACATAGTTCACTGATTAGCCTAGTAAATCGAATAGTACTTCACTAAGGCAGGTTCAAGACCAGAAGCTACCTCTCCTGATGCAATATTTTTCTGACTTTTCTTCAGAGTCTGCGTTTGCATTTGAATTAATTTTCATTCCTATGGGGGATTTCTGGAGATATAAGCCAAACCCATTAAATATGGGCTTGAAATATGTGTTGAAACATTCAAATTTAGCGCAAATTTTGGATATTCTCCGGTGTAATTCACCGGGATCTTATTACACTAGAAAATACTACTCACGGAGTAGATGATGTTTGGCTTTGGAATCCCTTGATCCAGATATCGGTGAATGAGAAATTAATGCCTAAAGTTGATTGAAAATTTTGTAGAAGAAGGGAGATGAAATGAATAATCAGCGGTACTTGTGTCAATGCTTATTGTCGCAAAAACCATTGCCACGTCAGCAAAAGAAGTCTATGCCTGAATAGCTCTTTTGGAGACATGTCGTCGCAAATGTATTTACATCTACATGTTGACGCAAAGAGTTTTTTGTGGTACGAATTTCTTTAGTCAACCGGTTTGCATCAGCATGTCGTCACAAAATCGGTATTTGCTCAACATTGGACTTTTTGTGTCAACTTTTTGTTGACTCAGAAAGGTGAAATTCTAGTAGGCTCAATATAAGCCAACTAAGATGTTGGTATGGGAAGAGGGGTAATGGAACCGTCAATCTAACCGACTAGAAAGAGAATTTGGCTACTCAACCGGGGCTCACTAGGGAACGACATGTACTGAATGAGATTCGGCGGTGGTAGCTAGGCATCCTAAAGAACATAACTCCTGCCATGACACTAAGACCTTAACCAACGGGCCTGTGAGGAAGGTAGAGTATGGGTATTCCGGGAGCGTAGTCTACTTGAACATTAGGTTATGCATGTAATTACACCAAGTCACTAATGGAACGTAGGAAGGTAATCTTCATCCTCAAGACTCCATAAGAGAGACTTCTTTTGCACCCACATTATCTTAACTAACGACATATCTACTTAATTACTGTCACTCAATTTTTAGTCATTATAAGTAATATATATTAGAGAGCAGAGCATGACACTTTTCCGCTTAAAAAAACTAGATATTCAAGTTCTAAATAAAGGGGAATGAGGGAGAAGGATACCAACATTACAAATCTCAACTATTTTCTTTATATTCTTTCACCATTTTTTTTTTCATGCTCTATATTTTGAGACCACATTCAACATATTCCGACGTGATTTCAGAAAATCCGCTGTTGAAATTCACTATTATTCGAAATTCAATGTCTTTTCGGGATTTGCTGGGGATATTCACTGAGTGAATTTCGACAGTGATTCTCACGAAAAACGATGTAATTTTATCGAACAAGTCTCAAAACGAATAACTTCAAAAAATAAAAAAAAAATCAGTGAAATTTTTATCTCGTTTAGATTTATAGATCAAAAGATATGAGTGTTTGAAAAACGAGGGAGGAAAGAAAAAAGAAAAAGAAAAAAAATGGAGTTGCGTCCCTTTTTTATAGCACGTCGGATTTATTTTAATTTTTTTTTGGTTTTGTCTTTCAGACTACAAAAATTACGAGAATTGTACTTCTCCCTATAAAAAATATTGGGTTGTCATGTTACTTAAAAATATTTTTTATTTTTGAGTCCTTAAAAAGATTTCAAATGCTGTCTTTATCCCTAATTCAACATCTAAAGAATATGTTTTGGTCATTTGCCTTTTCCAACAAGGTTCTTCATTTTACGTATCTGAAATTATAATTGATGATGCAAATATTTAGGTATCGTGTCTAACATACAGTAACAAAAAAAATTGCAAAAATTTCTCAAACACCTAACTAAGTATTTGGTGTGAGTACTTATACCGAATACGTATCAGATACGGAAAATGATCTCAAACAGAAGAATATGTGCATTATTGTATGGAAAAACTTTGGAAGAAGGAATCAACAAAAGTTAAATGTAATTCGCTGTCAAATGGAATTTATTTGGCTTGACATGAACTTGATATATATTTATTGCAGATTGTATTATACTATATATATAGGATCAATTAGCTTCATATTTTACAGTATTGTTCCATATATATTCTGTTAACGAAGTCATGTTGAAGGCTGCGATGCTCGTTGTTGTTGCAGTATTCGTGTTAGCATTATTGTCTCACCCTGGAGATGGTTCAGATGCCGAACAACTGCTAGATAACTATGAAATAGCAGGAAAAATGTAAGTCGAGGAGGACAATATTGTCTCGCCCCGTTACTGCCACCTCTGCAATTCTGATTCATTCAACAACTTCAAAGAGCAAGTTACAATACAATGGTGGTGATGATGATGATTGTGGTGGTTCAGGGAATTCTGGTTCCACTTTAAATGGTTACGATACCAATTGCCTTAGACCTGACCATGAGGCTGATCGATGACAACGATGATGTAGGTGAAGGCAATTCTGGTACTGCAGTTGAAGGTATGATTTAGGGTGACAACGACGTTGATGATTCTGAGTGACATTGGGACTAGATATGGTTGAAATATATATAGACATTGTTGGTGATTTAAGTATAATCACAAGCCGTTGAGGTAATCGGGGTTTAGTACAAGGATGGATATACTTGTAACACTTAATTATAAGTTTGGAGGTGCGGAGTGCACGCTTATATAAGTGTATATGAGTATACGGATGGAAAATAAGCAAGTATAGTTCGAGAAAATCACTTAAAGGACCGGAAAACCAGTTAAAGGACCAAAAATCAGGTTTTGGTGAAACAGAGTGACAGGCGCCCGCCTGTGGAACTTCAGCATGCCTAAAAGTTGAACAGAAAGTTTGGCGGATTTCTGATGATCACAGGCTGGCCACAGGCGCCCGCCTGTGGCCCGAAAACTGATTTTTAGGTACCTCTTGGTCTTTTTAAGTGGTTATAACCAAGTGATACCTTTTCACTTAGGTTGTGACCTAAAAATACGAACTTGTAACTTATTTCTCTGCAATCTAAGTACCATAAAAGGTCTTTTTACATTGTTGAACAAAGATATAACAATTGTATGCATCCTTGATCAAGTCAAAAACATCTAAACACTTCAGAGTAATCTTTTGATCTATTTTGTCCTAGACAAAAGGCAAGGCTCTCAGTCTGTATCTCACTTAAATTATTCGTGATACTCCGGACAAGTTAGGGGTCGAATAAATTTAAGAAGGACAGCGATATATGCGTGACTACGAGGATCCGTTCTTCATAAAATTTGCAGGTTTTCAAAGCATTGGTGATCAATCAAGACCCTAAAAAATACAACAATCTTCTTAAATTTATTGTTTTGATCACAATGGTGAATGCAAAGGACATGATGATGAATTTCGGGAAACTTGACAAGTTCGAAGGAGTTGATTTCAGGAGATGGCAAAGGAAGATGCACTTCCTTTTGACGGCACTAAAAGTGGTTTATGTTTTGAGTACTGACATACCGGAGATCGATGATGATGCACCTTTGGAGGAAATGTGAAGGAGAAACAAGTGGGAAAACGATGACTACATATGTCGTGGTCATATCTTAAATGGTATGTGTGATTCGTTATTTGATATTTATCAACATCTTGCATCTCGCGAAAGAACTTTGGAATGCACTAGAAACCAAGTATTTGAATGAAGATGCATACGCTAAAAAGTTTCTAGTCGGTAATTTCATGAAGTACATGATGGTAGACACACGGTCCGTAATGGAACAATTTAACGAACTTCTACGCATACTAGGACAATTTGCACAAAGCATAAGATGGAAATGGATGAGGCCATTTCGGTGTCTAGTATCATTGATAAGTTACCACCATCATGGAAAGATTTTAAGCATTTGTTAAAGCACAAAAAGGAAGAACTCTCCTTGGTTGAACTTGGTAGCCATCCGCGCATTGAGGAATCCTCGGGGCGCGGGAGAGGTTAAAACCAAGGGCAAGGAAATTGATGAATCCACTTCCATTCATGTGATGGAGGTGGGGAGAGTTCTAAAACTAACAAAGGGAAATACCATGGCAAGAAAAAGAAAAAGTCAAATGACAAAGAATCCGGAAAAAGGCCAAAAGGGGCCTGTTGGATTTGTGGTAAGACAGGACACTACAAGGCTAATTTCCGAGTTCGAAAGAATGGTAAAGGCAAGGGTCCAGAGCAAGGGTCGAAAGACCAAGGACCACCACATCATCAAGGTTATAATGTTAATTATGGTGTTAATCCGGTTATGAATTATGTGCCATTTATTTCTGAAGCTTTTTATATGCAGGATGATGATGTTACGTGGTGGATCGACTCGGGAGCAACAAGACATGTATGCAAAGATCGACGCTGGTTTGAAGACTTTGAACCAGTGAACGATGGATCTATCTTAAAGATGGGAAACGAGTCGAAGGCTGTAATTTGTGGCTTTGGAACAATTACTTTAAATTTTAGTTCGGGAAATCGTAAAACTATTTAATGTTTTACTTGTGCCATGCATTCGGAAAAACCTTGTTTCGGGTGCTTTGTTGTGTAAATCGGGCTACAAACAAGTTTATGAGTCCGATAGGTTTATTTTGTCTAAACATGGTATTTTTGTTGGTTTTGGCTATTTGTGTAATGACATGTTTATGCTTAATGTTGTTAATAATAAAGTTAATCAAGTTATGCATATTTCTGATGTTAATATTTCAAAGTTGTGGCATGCACGATTAGGACACGTACATTACAAACGTATGCATGTTATGTGTAAGAATGCTTTGATTCCCCCTTTTGATATCAATATGGATAAGTGTACTACTTGTATGCTTACTAAGATTTAAGACAACCTTTTCATGGTGTTGAAAGGTCGTCTACAATTTTAGAACTTATCCATAGTGATTTGTGTGATCTTTATGCCACACCTTCTTTGGGAAATAAGAAATATGTTGTTACTTTTATAGATGATCATACTCGCTTTTGTTATGTATATTTACTTAATACAAAAGACGAAGCACTTGATAAGTTTAAAGTTTATAAAAGTGAAGTTGAATTGCAATTAAATTCAAGTATCAAACGTTTTCGTACCGATAGAGGTGGAGAATACTATGATCCAACCTACTTCGGGTCGTGTGGTATTATACACAAGGTTACTGCACCGTATACGCCACAACAAAATGGCATTGCGGAGAGGAAGAACTGTACTCTAAAAGAGATGGTAAATTCCATGTTATCCTACTCGGGATTGAGCAAGTGGATTTTGGGGTGAGGCCATGTTAACGGCCGTTATCTACTAAAACGAATTCCTAATAAAAGGAATTTCGCTACCCCGTATGAACTTTGGTTCAAAAAGAAACCATACTTGAATTACTTAAAAGTTTGGGGCTGCGGGGCGGTTGTTAGACTTCCCGATCCTAAAATTAAAACTTTAGGAGAAAGAGGCATCGATTGCATTTTCATTGGATATGCAAGTCATTCAAAGGCTTATAGGTTTTATGTTATCGAACCTAGTGATTCCGTGGCTGCACATTCGGTTATAGAATCACGAGATGCTATCTTTGATGAGAATAGATTTACATCTATACCTAGACCAAAGGCTATTGCTCCTACGAAAGTTGGAGTGGAGAATGTGGAGAATAATGATTCTCAAGTTGAGTCTTCTGAACTTCGAAGAAGTAAGAGGGCTAGAATAGCAAAAACATTTCCACCAGATTTTGTTACTTACTTGGTGGAAGGTTCGAGAAATGATGTTGGATATCAATACTCATATTGCTACAATATTGAGGATGATCCAAGAACATTTTCTGAGGCGATGGGATCTCAGGATGTATCATTTTGGAAAGAAGCCATCAATGATGAAATGGATTCCATAATGGGTAATAATACGTGGATTCTTACGGATTTACCACGTGGTTGCAAACCATTAGGTTGCAAATGGATTTTCAAAAGGAAAATGAGAGTTGACAGTACTGTTGACCGATATAAAGCCCGGTTATTTATACAAGGCTTTAGGCAAAAGGAAGGTATCGATTATTTCGATACTTATGCTCCCGTTGCTAGAATCTCCTCAATCAGGTTATTAATTGCCTTAGCCGCAATTCATAACTTGGTGATCCATCAAATGGATGTTAAAACAGCGTTTCTAAATGGAGATTTGGATGAGGTAATATACATGAAGCAACCGGAAGGATTTATTATGCCCGGTAACGAGCATAAGGTATGTAAACTTGTAAAATCATTGTATGGACTTAAACAAGCTCCTAAACAATGGCATCAAAAGTTTGATGAGGTTGTCTTGGCTAGTGGATTTAAACTCAATCAGTCGGACAAGTGAATTTATAGTAGATTTGATGAAACCGGTAACGGTGTGATAATCTATCTATATGTCGATGACATGTTGATTTTTGGTACGAACCAAAATCAGGTTGATAAGTGTAAAGAACTCTTATCTTCTAGATTCTAAATGAAAGACATGGGGGAGGCAGATGTAATTCTTGGTATTAAAATAAAGAGGAATCAGGGTGGATTTTCACTAACACAGTCTCATTATATTGAGAAAGTGTTGAAAATGTTTAATTGTGAAAATTGTACTCCGGAAAATTCTCCCATGGAGCCTCATGAGAAGCTTGGACCTAATAAAGGTGAAACAGTGAATCAACTTGAATATTCATGAGTCATTGGCTGTTTGATGTATGCAATGACTAGTACACGACCGGATATTGCATATGCGGTTGGAAAACTAAGTCGATATATGAGTAACCCAGGTAATTGTCACTGGAGAGCGGTTGTTCGTGTATTGAGATATCTAAAGTCTACCAAAGATTTTGGTTTGACTTATGTTGCATATCCTTCGGTGATTGAAGGATATTCGGATGCTAGTTGGATATCTAATGTAGAAGATCATTCTTCTACAAGTGGATGGGTGTTTGTTTTAGGTGGAGGCGCCATTTCTTGGGCTTCTAAGAAACAAACATGTATATCTAGCTCGACTTTGGAGTCGGAGTTTATTGCCTTGGCAGCAGCCGGTAAAGAGGCAGAATGGCTTAGGAATTTGATTCATGAAATTCCTTTATGGCCTAAACCAATATCACCAATATCTATCCATTGTGATAGCTCATCTACACTATCTAAAGCATATAGTCATGTGTATAATGGTAAGTCACGACACATAGGCGTTAGACATAGCATGGTACGTGAGTTGATCTCTCACGGGGTGATATCGGTTGTGTATGTGAGATCTCAAAGAAATTTGGCTGATCATTTGATGAAAGGATTGGCTAAGGACTTGTTACAAAAGTCGGTAGTCGGGATAGGACTACAACCTGTATAAGTTTCTGAATATGGGACGCCCAATTTCCCTTTGGTACAATGCCTTAGGCTAAATTCAATATGGTAAGCAGTTTTTTGGAAACTTGAGCACATGTATTAATCCCGAAGGTATGTGCTGTTTACCTATGAGATTAGGTTGAAGTGTTATCTTCTTAGTGAATCTTATAAAAGTGCTAATGCAGGTGCACGGTAAACTTAAGAATCACCTATATGAGTATGAAGTATGGCCGCTTCAAGGAAAGTTGGGTTGGCTTTCTAAATGCTCAAGAATCGATATGGACACAAGGCCGGTTTTCAAAGAATGGTGTCAAGTATAATACTTTGAAGTAGTTTCAATTCATGTGTATTGTTATGTCCATGTATTCAAAATGTGTAAAGGGGTTCAATGCATAGTCACACCCCAATACTCGAATATTTGCGTGTAATAATACTAGAGGAAATTCAATCTTCGTGACATTTTCATTGAATCATGAGTTGGTTTTTTTATGACTGTTTTGTTTTACTAAACCAAGGATTACACTTAAATGGGGGAGGAATGTTGGTGATTTAAGTATAATCGCAAGCCGTTGAGGTAATCGGGGTTTAGTACAAGGATGGATATACTCGTAACACTTAATTATAAGTTTGGAGGTGTGGAGTGCACGCTTATATAAGTGTATATGAGTATACGGATGGAAAATAAGCAAGTATAGTTCGAGAAAATCACTTAAAGGACCGGAAAACCAGTTAAAGGACCAAAAATCAGGTTTTGGTGAAACAGAGTGACAGCGCCACCGTGGCACTTCAAAGATGCCTAAAAGTTGAACAGAAAGTTTGGCGGATTTCTGATGATCACAGGCTGGCCACAGGCGCCCGCCTGTGGCCCGAAAACTGATTTTTAGGTACCTTTTGGTCTTTTTAAGTGGTTATAACCAAGTGATACTTTTTCACTTAGGTTGTGACCTAAAAATACGAACTTGTAACTTATTTCTCTGCAATCTAAGTACCATAAAAGGTCTTTTTACATAGTTGAACAAAGATATAACAATTGTATGCATCCTTGATCAAGTAAAAAACATCTAAACACTTCAGAGTAATCTTTTAATCTATTTTGTCCTAGACAAAAGGCAAGGCTCTCAGTCTGTATCTCACTTAAATTATTCGTGATACTCCGGACAAGTTAGGGGTCGAATAAATTTAAGAAGGACAGAGAAATACGCGTGACTGCGAGGATCCGTTCTTCATAAAATTTGCAGGTTTTCAAAGCATTGGTGATCAATCAAGACCCTCAAAAATACAACAGATATATCTACAAAACATTAATAAGACCGATACACTGAATTTCCTTTAGTTTAAATGTATGGTACGTGTTGCTTTAATGTATGGGGCTGTTTGAATGTTAAAGGAATCCTTATATATATATATCATTATATTATATGGGGATTTGTTCTCCTTTTAACGGAGACCGTAAGAACTACTATTATCAAAGTAAACAACACCCAAATCCTACCGATCGGGCTGGTTAGGGTGGAAGGTACTTTGATCGTTTTATTAAGTAATAATTCTCGACTTCAAGCACATATATATGAAGGATGAAGCAAATCCTGTGGGGGAGGTACCTTTGGCATCATTATTTATGAATCCTATGAAGGGATCAGGCACTTTCAACAAAATAAATGTTCCTTTTCAAATAAATAAATAATGTTACCGTTCTACCTATGTTAAAAATAAGGCGTATGGACAAGGTGCACTGCAAAAAAAAAAAAACATGCTATTTAGAGGCAGATTTTATATTCCACCACTAGTGATGTGTTTAAGCGATGGATTTTGTATATCCACCGACAAGACAAGTAGGGAGTTCTTTGTGCCATTCATTTAGCAGCGACATTTGTATTTCCCCCGCTAGTGATGTTATTTTAGCAGTGGATTTTGTACATCCACCGATAAAACAAGTATGATTTTATTTTTTTTTGTATTATTTACATTGCGGTGAGATTTTTTTGGTCAAATTTAGTCCAGATATTTTGTGGTTGTTTTAAAAAAAAAAAAAATTTGTCATACGAAAAGAACAGAAAGGGGAACTATGCCAATAACATCAGATCGAGTTTTATTCATTAAAAAAAAACACGGTAAGATCAGATCGAGTTTCTCTCACATCACCATCGTTGTTCTTCACATCGCCTTCGCCGTTCTTCTCACGCTGCTCACACGCTTCAACAACCAGCTTCCTCTCTCATCCATGGTTCAAAGTCGCGGTCGCGGTAACCGACTCGGAGACCACCGAGTCACATGCATCGTCGCGTATCGGTATCGTTTCGAGTGAGACGAGTTTTTTCCGATAAAAAATGATTTACAAAATTAGAAAAAAAATCTCAAAAATTCAAAAAAAATATGAATAACTAAATACACCATCAAAATGTCCGAAAACAATTATCAAGATCATCTTTTTGGATTAAATACAACAGAATATGCGCTGTCGAGTTACGTTATCCAAATAAGACATGGAATAAACGTCAGATTGATCTAATCCACACGTTTACATTGAATAAACGTCTGATTGATACAACAAATCGATGCACCAAACATTTCCGCTTCTTTAATCGGCTTACCTTACTTCTACTTACCGAACTCAAATCGAGCTTTTCCCGCAAAAACTCCGGGACAAAAATCCCGGATCTTCATCCGATATTCGGTTCTCACCAACTCCTCTCCCTCTCCAAGCCCATTTCCGTCCTTTTCGCAGCCTTCCTTCTCCATACCCCCTTCTTCCCTAGCGAAGAAATCGAAAAGGCGTCGCTTTTCGACTTCAATTTGACCCTTCCCATCATGATGGTACAATTTTTGCTTCTAATGGTGGCTCTTGACAAAATCTATTACACCCCATTAGGGAAATTCATGGATGAGAGATATGCGGCTATAAAAGAATCACCGAGTAGTGTGAAGGATACTTCGAAGAAGTGAAGTCGTGCTTGAAGATGAAGGCGTCGCTATAATGAGGGCCGCTAGGGCTAAGATCTCTGCATCTTTGAACAAGATGAAGAAAGAGGGCTATTCGATTTTCGACCTCTGGTTCGCTAGTGGCGATTCTTTTGGCGGAAAATTGTGTAGATTGCTTTTGCTTCATCATTTTTCATGTTCCAGCCGAAATCAATGTAGATATCGGATTGACTCGGCAGGGTTAGGCCGAGTATTCCCGAGTCAGGCCGAGTTTTCCCGAGTTAGGCCGATACATATCCGAGTCATGTCTAAATCGAGATGAATGCGTAACTTTGTACCGGTAAGCTTCGAGTCGGAGTCGACCCGGCCAAGACTTTGAACCATGCTCTCATCCGTCTGCTTAAATCTGCAAAGGAAATACTCTTCCTCTCTCGATTTCTCCGATTAATTCCGCTAAAATCTGAAAGGAAATACTCTTCCGATTGTAATAGCATGGCTACCTCTCTCGATATCTCCGATTAATCATTACTCTTCCTTTTCTGTAAGTAATAATTAATATTTATCATTTGTTTCTCTGTTTATACATCTCTGAATCTCATTTTGTTTACCTGAATTTTATTGATAGTGGCCGGACACGTGGACGGCTTGCGCGAACAACTATTCACCTTAGACGGTCAAAGCGTCGATCTTTTAGATCAAGCAAAGGTAATCACCGTCTACTAGCTCAACGTGTTTATTGTATTAAACGGAGTCGATCTTGGGAACGGAAATCAAATTTTAAATTCCGTTGCGTTAAACTAGATGATTTCCTAGCACGGCTGACTTATGCGCAAGGCATAATAAAGTACTTTACTGAAAGAAGGAGGCAAGATAAGAAGTATTTTGTGGGAGATTAAGTTTTCTTGAAGTTCCAGACCTATAGGCAGCAATCTGTAGTCCCTAGAAGGAATATGAAGCATGCATAAGGGTGTAAACGGAAGGTTGATTTGGGCATGCTAATGTGATAATTCTAAATTTTCCCATCTCTCAAGTCTTCTTCTCTTTCCTCATCCCTGTTTTCTCTATTGTTCTTTCTTCATTGCTCGTTTTTTTTGCTGCTATTTCTATAATTTCTTCCCCATTCCACGACAAAACCACAACATATCATAATTTTATTATGAGAAGCACTTACGATACACATACTCGGTCAAAAAATGAGTAAAAAAAGCCAACATTTTCTCTCGAACCGATGCGACACTGACACCTGATGAATGTCTCAATTCGGAAGAGGGGAATTAAGGAAGGGAAGAATATTTACGAAAAATAAAGGGTGATGAAGACCATGGAAAACTCATCCATTAGGCAGGCTAGGAGACCGCTGAAGGCCCACTGTCAAGGCGAGCCTCCAGTTACGTGTTTTGCCTAAAAAAGTTCGTGTAGGTCTAATCACAACCAGCCCAATATAATGTGTTTATAAAAAAAATAGGGGGTCTATCAGCACCCTAGTTTTTACTACCGGCACCCTTTATTTGATTTTTTTTTTTTTTTTACTTTTACACACCTCAAATTTACTTCATGCACCACATAAAATTTATAACATTCAAACAATTATGCTTTGGTCCCTAAAAATTACACTTTACATCATATAATTATCTAAAATAACATTTTCCCCACCTTTCTTCTCCATCTAAAACCCTAATTTCTTACATACTGCCGCCCCCCTCCATTCCCTCCAAGCTTCTGCTCATTTACTCCACCATCTTCCTCCATGATTTTCAGATCAACAAGCTTCAGGAAAAAAAAAAATAAACAACCATCTTCCTCCATGAATTTTGAATCATGAAGCTTCAGCAAAAAAAGAAAAAGAAATGGGTTCAAAGCACCCACCGTAAATCGCAGGTTTAAAAAAAAATGGTGAATCGCGGTTGCCGCAAAGGAGAGGGATTTTTCAATTTGGAGGGAATGAGTTGTGCAATTTGCAAGAGGGTTGCCGAAAAAATAGGAGGGGGGAGGGGGCTGTAAATTGGGGGTCGGTGGAAAAATGGTGGGGGTCACCGGAAATGGGGGGTTCTTTGTTGGAATGGGGGGGGGGGGGCCGTAAATGAGGGGTTGCGAGATAATGGTTTGGGGGTTGTAAATTGGGGGGGGGGGGGGGGTCGCCGTAAAAAAATGGGGAAATGGGTTATGCTATATGAAAAATGAAGAAGTGTTAAGACGGTGTGAAGGTGGTGGTGATGGTGTGTTAGGGTGGTGGAGAAAATGGTTTGGGGGCTGTAAATTGGGGAGGGGGTCGCCGGAAAAAATGGGGGAAAGGGGTTATGCTATATGAAAAATGAAGAAGTGTTAGGATGGTGTGAGGGTAATGGTGATGGTGTGTGAGGGTGGTGGAGAATGGGTTGCGGTGTTGGATGAAGATGGTGTGTTGTGGGTTTATTCATTAGTTTTATTAGTTTTATAAAGTACTGGATTTAATAGTGTTTTTTAAAAGTTGTAGTGTAACAAGTGAATCTGTCATTTTTTTGTGGTGTTTGAATTAAAAAAATAATAAAAATATTCTTGTGGTGGTGAAAGTAGGGCTGGCCAAAAATCCCTTAAAACCCGACCCTACCCGGTTCCCATCCCTCTCCCAATCCGAATTTTCCCGACCCGAATTTGTTGGGTTTTCTCCCTTCCCGAACGAGGCCGGGAATATATCCTGGTATGATTTTTGAATCCCGACGGGTCCCGATCCCGACCCTACTAAATTAATTGTTTTTAATATATTTATTTATTATTTTTTCCTAAAAAATATTTATTCTTTATTTATGTATTGATACACATTTATTGCAAAATAGAGAAAATTTGTTTGATTCTTGTCTTAAATTCTCCTTGGATTTGTGATAGTAATTCAATTCCTTTGATAATGTTTTACTATCTTTCAAACTGTTTCATTTTATTTATACTTTCTGCATCTATTCTATTACCATAAAAAATGCAAAACCTTTTCTGTTACAAACTTTCAACCTATATTCATTAAAAAAATATAAAATAAACACTTTGATCAACCTTGTATCCTGCCCCTCTGCTTGGTGGTAATTTCTTGGCTTAATCTAATGTCATATTGGATATTATCCCTAGTGATTTTGGAATTTTATTGTTTATATTAGTGTTTTCTTCATTTTGAACGCACAAGTAGTAACATTGATTTGCATGTTATTGTTCCCTATTGTAGTAACTACTTGTTCAAGCTTGATCGGAGATTAAAGTGTTGGAAAATCATGCCTCCTCCTCAGATTTGTTTGTGATTCGAATCTTGCATGAATTGTTTGTGTGATTTTATCTAGACAACATAATTGTTACTATGTGATTTTGAGTTCAATATTGCATCAGTTTTGCTTCTGTTAATAGACATTCTGGATTAGAGTCTGGTTTTGAGAATTTGTTTTTTCTAGAAAGTGAAATCGCATTGCTCAAGTTTATGGGACTGAACTTGCTACTGTGATTATCTTGAATGGAATTAGGTCTTGCATCTAGAAATTTAAACCTAAATCAAATTGTTTGTTAACCAACATTTTGCGGGGATATTTATTCCCTACCCGATCCGACCCCGAATATCCGGGATTCCCGATCGTCGGGTCCAGACACCTATTGGGTTTGGGGACGGGGAGCAAAATGGTTTCCCAAATCTTATCGGGTTGGGATTTGGGTTGAAGGGTTATGGGATGGGACCCGACCCGATGCCACCCCTAGGTGAAAGTAATATTTTGTTGTGTCAAGAGTAAAAAGATGTCAGAAGTAATAAGTGATCTGCCGATAGAACCCCCCAAAATATATTGAATTGATAAAGGCCCAGTGAGCAAAAAAATAAAATAAAATCAAGGCCCTGTAGTGTGTATTAATTAAAGACCTAATGACCAATAAATAAAATAAAATAAAATCCAGGGCCTCTATAATGTGTTTGTTGAATTACTATTTTGTAGGTATGTTTTGTAGCTGTCAATAAATTTGAAATTTATATCTACAGATCTTCGAAGCACGATGTTGAAGTAATATTTTTTAGTATGTTTTCGAGAAGAAAAAAATCCTTCTAACTAAAAGATCTCTTTCGGCAAAGTCACCAAAGGTCCTGAAAATTTGAGGGCCAGCCCTGATGAAGACAACCGGCGAACGGAGGTGGGGATGAAAAGTTTATGGGCCAGCCCTCAATTCCGCTCCATTTTTGTTGTTGTTGTTTGGGGTGTCTTATGGCTCTTGGTTTATAGCGCTTCTTTGCAAACTTTGCTTATACATGTGATTATTCTTTATCTGTTGGATTCCATATGAATTATAGTACAATGTCTCTTGCATAGATGTCAATATGCTTTATCTGTGGGATTCCATATGTATTATAGTACAGTGTCTTTTTGCAATTTTGCGCATAGATGTGATTATGCTTTGTATGTGGGATTCTTTTTGTACTGTTATACAACTTTTTGGTGGACTTTATTCTCCTGTTATCAAAATTTACAGCTGTTTTTAAATGTACACAACCCATTAAACTATGGTTTTTAACTTTCCTAAAAATAAAAAAAAAAAACCCTACGGTTTTTAACATAACATAAAAAATCTTTGATTTATGACATTCTATTGTTTGTTAACCTGATTCATCGAATACGCATATAAATTATTTCAGAAATGTAAATATAAAATCCTTATATTCTCGGTAGTTTCTCCATTGTATAATACTCATACTTATCTTTTTAAATTCAAATGCACATGGGTGAATCTATTAGATATGCTCTGCTATATAGGTTTCTATTGTATTTATTTGCTTTACACATTTGTACATGTAGTGTTATAAAACTGATGGAGATAACTTCAGATGCAAGAAATAGAAACAGATACAATCAAACGTAAATGATCGAAGGAGATAACAGAAAACAAGAAGAACGCAGATTTAACGTGGAAAACCCATCTCAAAGTGAGAGAGATAAAAAACCACAGGCAGAAAAGAGATATTTATTATTATGCACTGAGTTACAGATTTTCACACACCCAGACAATGTGACAACAACTGTATTTATAGGCACAAATCCCTAAACCCTAGCCGCAAGAAATCTTTGTCTGATGCACCATAAATACCCCTACACGTGTCCTCCTTTTAATGACACTGTATAGCTGTCACACAACAGAATTAACAGATGTGGGACCCTGCTGTATTCTAGTACTTAGCAGGCTTTAATCCTGCTGACAGTACCCTGCTGACAGAAGCCTCAGTAGACTCCACACCCTACTGATGCACAGAATTGAATACACTTCTCAGCTGTCCATCACACAGTTGAGTCTTCAGATTGGTTCCACCAAAAATGTAGAGTTTAAGTCACTTTACTGACAAATCTCCACCTTTACTTCAACTCTCCCTAGAGTCAAACAGATTGCATAACCAGATGTACTTGTACCAGATGCATTCGTCAATGCCAGATGTACTTGTACCAGACTATCTCCACAGCATCCACTCCACCGATCCGCCCTCGGGAGAGTTTCCGAAAACAGATTATAAGCTCGAATATTCGGTAAGTCCGGACAAAGCCGAAACTTACTCGCCGAACCGGTTTAGTGAACATATCGCGGGATTCTCCTTTGTGCCAATCTTCTTCACCACAACCCTCTTCTCATTCCTCAAGAAATGATACCGACATCAATATGCTTGGTTCTCTCATGATGAACCGATCCTTGGCTAAACATATTGCACTTAGATCGTCACAATATATTTCAGCCTGATCCTGATGCAACCCCCAATCACTGACTAGCCCCTTCAACCAGATGCCCTCTTTAGCTGCTTCAGTAAGAGCCATATATTCTGCTTCAGTTGTTGATAAGGCTACTGTAGCCTGAAGAGTAGCTTTCCAGCTGACCACTGCATTTCCCAATGTAAACACTTAACCAGTCATTGATTTCCTACTGTCAACATCACCTGCATAATCAGCATCACAGTAACCTGTGACCATACCAGTATCACCTCCATAAATGAGACCAACATCAGCTGTACCTCTCAAGTACCTGAATATCCTTTTAACAGCTTTCCAGTGTTCTTTTCTAGGTTGAGCCATAAACCTGCTGATAACACTGACTGCCTAAGCCAAATCAGGCCTAGTGCATACCATGGCATACATCAGACTGCCAACTGCACTAGCATAGGGAACTTTTGACATATACTCCTTCTCTTCAGCTGACTGTGAAGCATAAACATACAAATGAACATTTGATGCCATAGGAGTATCTATTGGTTTTGCAGCAGACATCCCAAACTTGGCCAATATCTTCGCACGCACATAACCCCGCCGAGACAAGAACAATTTCTTCGACTTCTATCTCTCCGGATCTCCAACCCCAAGATTTTCTTGGCATTTGCACCCAAATCCTTCATTTCAAATTCAGCACTGAGAAAGTTCTTCAGATTTTGAACATCAGACTTCCTTGCAGCAGCAATCAACATGTCATCCACATACAAGACAAGGTAGATGTATGATCCATCTTTCAAGCAGACTGTAGTAAACACAACAGTCATATGGACTTCTGTTGTAACCCTGCTGAAGCATAAAACTGTCAAACCTTTTATACCACTGCCTTGGAGCTTGCTTCAAACCGTACAATGATTTCTTCATCTTGCAAACATAATTTTCTTTGCTAGGAACTTGAAAACCCTCAAAGAATTTGTGTCATGTATATCTCCTTATCCACCTCACCATGTAGAAAAGCAGTCTTCACATCTAATTGCTCAAGTTCCAGATCCGCCGTGCCACCATTGCTAGTAACACCCCGATTGAATTGTGTCGACCACTTTGGTGAAAATATTTCATCAAAGTCAACCCCTTCACTTTGATTGAATCCTCTTGCAACCAAACGTGCCTTATACCCGACCCCTTCGCCTTAGTTATTCCTTCCTTTTTCTTGAAAATCCATTTACAAGTCACAACTCCCTTGTCGTCAAGAGGTCGTTTGACCAATTCCCAAGTCCGATTCTTCAACAATGACTCCATTTCATCTCCCATGGCGAAGCATGCCACCGAGATGCTTCGTACATGTCACTGCTTCCCTGTAAGTAGTAGGTTAAGCAACCTCTACTTCTTCTGCAACTTGGAGTGCATATCCAGCCAAATCATCATACCCATATCTCCTTGTAGGTATCCCAACATTAGATCTTCTAGGCCTGCTGGCAGCTAGACTCTGCTGATTAATGTTTGTATGACGCCCTACTGAAGTCTCAGTAGGCTGGCTTGGATCAAATTCTGGTTCATTATCCAGATCAGTATAGTGTTGATTTGGATCCACTGATTGTTGCATATCAGTAGACTCCACCTGAAGCTCCACCTGTTTCTCAACACTATCAGATTCAGCACTGGTTTCAGATTCAGTAGACCTCCCCACTGATGAGTTTAACATAGAATTTTCATCAAACACAACATCCCTGCTGAGGATTACTCTAGACTCTACTGATGACCAAATTCTATATCCCTTCACTCCATCACCATACCCCACAAACACTCCCTTCTTGGCTCTTGGCTCCAACTTCCCTTCACTAACATGATAGTAAGCTGTACTTCCAAAAACCCTTAGAACTAAGTAGTCAGCAGGCTTGCCTGACCACATCTCAAATGGTGTCTTGAGATTGATCCCTGTGTGAGGACTCCTGTTGATTAAGTAGCAAGCTATTTTTACGACCTCTCGCCCAAAATCTCCTTGATAAAACTTGAGAAAGCATACATCTTGCCCTCTCCGGTAGAGTTTGATTCATCCTTTCGCCTACACCATTCTCGCTCGAGGTGTATTCCTTACAAGTATGATGTACGGCAATATCCTCACCGCACAAAATGAATCAAAAACCATCCAGCAGAATTCTAGACCATCTGTACGAAGCTTCTTGATTTTCTTGCCTAACTGATTCTCCACTAGGGCCTTCCACTGCTTGAAGTTACCGAATGCATCACTTTTGTTCTTCATCATCACCACCCAAGTCATCCTTGAATAGTCATCTATGAATGACACAAAATATCCGTGACCACCCAATGACTCAACTTTTTATGGACCCCAGCAGTCTGAATGGATATAATCAAGTGATGCATTTGTGTTGTGCAACCCTGCTGAGAACTTACTTCTGTGCAATTTCCCAAACACACAATGTTCACAAAAGTCCAGATTCTTGACCTTATATCCCTCAAGAAAACCTGCTGAAGAAAGAATCTGCATACCCCTTTCACCCATGTCACCTAGTCTCATGTGCCACAGCTAAGTCTGCTGAGACTGGTGAACTGCTGAGGATGCAACAGCAGCAGTTCCAGATACAGTAGATCCTTGTAATATATACAAGGTTCCCCTCTTGATGCCATTGAGGACTACAACCGAATCTTTGAAGACATTCACCGTCCACCTTCACCCTTGAAATTGAACCCCTTCATCGTCCAAAGAGATCGAGAGATACCAAATTCTTGGTCATCTGTGGAACATGCCTTTACATCTTTCAGTGTACAGAATTTACCATCCTCTGTCCTTAACTTTATTGAGCCAATTCCCACAACTTTACAAACCTTGTTGTTGGCCATATAAATTTGACCACCATCCATCTGCTCATAAGTAGAAAACCACTCCTTGTTTGGACAAATATGGTAGGATGCTCCAGAATCAAGTATCCACACATCATTGTGGTGTGTAGAATCCCCTGCAACTAGAACCAGATCCTCATCAGATTGCTCAGTAGCCAAGGCTACTATGCCGTAATTGCCTTCCCGTCGTTTCTTCTTCCTTGGACAATTGGACTTCCAATGTCCCCGCTCCTTACAATAATTACGGACATCGGTATACTTAGGACCTTTGGACCACGACTTCTTTTTCTTCTTTCGTCCATATCCTTTTCCACTATTGCTACTAGCTACTAGCCGGCGGCTCGACCGTCTCGTCCCAACGACTTGTGTCTAAGCTCCCCGGCATGTAAGGCAGACTTCACATCCTCCAAAGCTACTGTATCGTTTCCAACTATGAAAGACTGCAGAAAGTTTTCATATGATGCCGGTAATGACACCAACAGGATTAGGGTTGCATCTTCATCCTCAATTTTAACATCAATATTCCTTAAATCAAGTAATATTGTGTTCAGCTGGTCAAGATGTTCCCTCAGTGGACTTCCTTCATGCATCTTCAGACTGAACAACCTCTATTTCAACAACAACTTGTTGGTCAGTGACTTGGTCATATACAGGCTTTCAAGCTTCTTCCACAACTTGGCTGCGGTGTCTTCCTCAGCAACCTCAGTGATAACATCATCAGATAAGCACAACATGATGGTTGAATGTGCTTTCTCTTCCAGACTGGCAAAATCTGCTGCATCTGTATTTGGTTTGTCAGATAAAGGATTCCACAAACCCTGTTGTTTCAACAGGGCACGCATCTTGATTTGCCAAAGACCAAAATTGTTCCTTCCTGTAAATTTATCGACTTTCACGTTTACTGCTGACATCTTTTCTTGCTAAAAGTCACAACTTTATCACAGATCCTAGCACCTTGCTGAAGGCCTTGGTGAAGACGAAGTTGATCGTACAGATTGTTTTCTCCAGAACCTGTCTCTGATACCACTTGTTGTAAAACTGATGGAGATAACTTCAGATGCAAGAAATAGAACAGATGCAATCAAACGTAAATGATCAAAGGAGATAACAGAAAACAAGAAGAACATAGATTTAACGTGGAAAACCTCTCTCAAAGTGAGAGAGATAAAAAAAACCACAGGTAGAAAAGAGATATTTATTATTATGCACTGAGTTACAGATTTTCACACACCCAGACAATGTGACAACAACTGTATTTATAGGCACAAATCCCTAAACCCTAGCCGCAAGGAATCTTTGTCTGATGCACCATAAATACCCCTACACATGTCCTCCTTTGAATGACACTGTATAGCTGTCACATAACAAAATTAACAGATGTGGGACCCTGCTGTATTCCAGTACTCAGCAGGCTTTAACCCTGCTGATAGTACCCTGCTGACGAAGCCTCAGTAGACTCCACACCCTACTGATGCACAGAATTGAATACACTTCTCAGCTGTCCATCACACAGCTGAGTCTTCAGATTGGTTCCACCAAAAATGTAGAGTTTAAGTCACTTTACTGACAAGTAGTATTTTGCTTTAGACCATGATCAAATTGTGATAATAAAATATAAATACAATCTTTATGTGTGTTTTTTTTAGGATATTTAGATATTATATATTGTGATTATTGTATTTAGTATTTATTATTTACCGTAATTATTGTAACCCTATATCTAGAAGCTTCTCTAAGATATATATATATATATATATATATATATATATATATATATATATACATACGTAAGTACTAGTAAACACAATTAATCAATGGAAAATACTTTTCCACATTTATCTATCATGGTATCGAGCATTGAGACATAGTCTCCCTTTTCCTCCGCTTTTTTTTTTCCGATTTGTACTACCACCGTAGTACAACAAGCTTGCTCATCTCCCTTGCGACCTCGGACCGACATATATGAATGTCTCAAAGTATGCTCGAACCTTGATAAGTTCATATTCAAATACTCTACGAAAGAATACTCACAAAAAACTTGAAAGCTTTATAATAATTCACTCAATAATTTTTTTGTTGTATTGTGAAAGGAACCCCTAAAGCCTTATATAGGTTACAATCTCCACGCAAAGAAGCTATCTAAGAAATGTGGGATAAATTTCCCCCAAAAAAAATAATTGAAAATAAATAAAAAAAATTATAAATAAATTTATTAAAGTTTTTCTTCAATGGAAATCACATCATTCCCTCCCGGCTCTAAAAGGATTTGACCTCGAATCAAAAGGATTTCGTAAAAGGGATCATCATGCACAAAGCTCGGACAACACCAAAAGACACCAATGAGTCACCGGGATCAAATAGAACACGAACACATCACCTCATATCGAAGGCTCGAGTCGATAGTGAGTCAGGCATCACCAATGCAACATCAACGTACTTTCGCGACGTGCTAGAATGGCGAAGAAGTCACTGCAAAGTAGCCACAGAACGATAGCAATGCGTAGTCGGATAGGCAGCAACATACTTAGAAATTGGATCAATGAAATGGTTCTCCGGTTTGCCACCAAGTGAAATCTCCCCAAGAACCTGCAAATATGATGAAATAGAACCCGAACAAGTGGATACGAAATGAGACAAACTTTCCTTTGCCCTCCATTCACAACAGATTTAGCACCATGTCCAACTAATTCTCCCGCATTGAGCTTTACTTCCTGGCGGCTTTGAGTAAGTCTAAGTTGCTCCTCATGCGCTTCTTGTGGTGACAAGGAAACATGTGTGATTTTCTTGTCCTTGTGAATCAACGTATACCTATTCAGAAAACCATCATAAAGAACTAGCCTTTCGTATTGCCAAGGTTTGCCAAGAATAACATGTGTGATATACATAGGTACCAAATCACAAAGAACATCATAATCTATCTTTTGGAGAAAAATAGAGGAAAAGAGAATGATTTTTAATCATTTTAAAATGATGTTTTAATCATTTTTTACAACCACTTTGAGAGCCGTTATTGGTTAGACTCTTGTACAGTTTATCAAGAGTTTATGATGACTTTGAAATCTACGTGTGACGTAGATGAAGACAGGTCTTTGAATCATTCATTTCGGATATCAGGTGAATGAGAAATTAAGGCTTGAAGTTGGTTAGTTGAAGAAGTTGATGTGTTGATACTTGGAAGTTGAAGAGTTCAACTTCTTTAATCCCACATTGGGAAATGTGCTAATATTTTCTCAATATTTATGTGGGAAAGTTAGTTAAATGGTATAAGCTCCAAGGAAAGGGAGAGAGTTTAGAATGGTTTTTGTTAGATGACATTCTGCTAAAATCGCCACACGCGCTCGCGCCACCGCCGCCCGCCCGTGCCCGAGCCCCTTGACCGTTGACTGTGGGCTTGGGCTTGGGCTTGGGAAATTAAGCCTAAGGCAATACTAATTTTTTGGACAAAGTTACATTGGATTTTTTCAAATAATTATTCAAGCTCATTTCTGATTTGAGCTGAGAGTCTAAGTAATTCGATTCAATTACAGGCTCGATTAAGCTGTCTTTTCATCTGCTATTGGGCAATAATGCTGAGAGTTAGTGGAGTTAAGTAAACTCCTTCCAACTGATGAAGTTAAATTACTGATAGTGAAACTCCTGCCTTCAATACACTTCAAGGCTGATGGAGCTACCTGATGTTTTCCTCCCTATATAAAGATCTTCTACTGCAATGGAAACAAATATAGAACTACAACACAAATACTCATATCCTGCATAAATAGTTGAAGATTTTTTTCTGAAGCACTGTCAGAGTTCGAAGTTGTTCAGGAGTTGAAGTACCTCCCTCTTGAAAAGGTAAACTAAATAATCCTTGGAGGCAATTGCATAATCTGTGGGTACATGCCGGAGCAAATATGTCTTAAGGACATAGTTCATCTCGCCTCAATATTTTAGAGATAACCTTTCTGTTTTGTAATTTCATTTTTCATTACTGTACTTGTAATTTTGTTTCAGATTATAAAGAAATTGTTCTTCTTCTTTATGGTTGTTTATTTTATTTCGCATACGATACTACGGGTATAAAAATCTTAAGACAAAATTTTTCAGAGCCTTCTATGCTCAGAAAAGTATCTGTATGGGAATAAAAAATAAATATTCAGTTCGTATTGTGAACAATTTTTTTTTATTTTCTGATCAAACTGAATGTTATTTTTTGATATTCAGTAAACTTCATCTTGTTTGGTCTCGTTGAAAACGAACCTGAATCTGATTGTTTATCTTCTGTTCTTGAACATAAATGACTACTGTTAATGATGTGTTATTGACACCCACTGATGATGCTACGGCGACTGCAAGTCTGAATGTAGTATCAAATGTAACTGTGCCTACTATGACACAGTCTACTGTTTTTGTGGCTGGAACTTCTGCTCATGGAGAGAATCCAAAGAAGTTTAACGGGCTAAATTTCAAGCGCTGGCAGCAAAAGATGCTGTTCTACCTGACTACGCTTGGCTTTGACAAAATGCTCACTAAAGAGCAACCAGTTGTGCCTCTAGAAAACATTGAACACAGCGCTTTTCTTGCTCTTGAAAGTTGGAAGCATAGTGATTTTTTGTGCAAAAATTACATTCTGAATGGTTAGACAATACTCTGTATGGTGTCTATTGTATGTTTGAGTCTGCTAAAGCACCATGGCTTGCCTTTGATAAAAAATATAAAACTGAGGATGCAGGTCCTAAGATATAAATAGTAGGTAAATTTCTGGACTATAAGATGGTCGATTCCAAAACCGTAATTAAACAGGTTGAGGAATTACAAATCATTATAACCGAAATTCTAGAAGAGGGCACGATAATAAGTGAAAATTTTCAAGTAGCTTGTGTGATTGAAAAACTACCTTTGTCATGGAAGGAATATAAAAATTATCTCAAACACAAGCGAAAGCAAATGTCTATGGATGATCTGATTGTCCGACTCCGTATAGAAGAGGACAATAGAGGATCTGAAAAGAAACTTTCTGTGCAGGTTGGATAGGCCAAAGCTCATGTTGCTGAGGTCAAGAATCAGAAGAGGAAGAAACAAGACAATCTTCCAGGAAAACTGGTGAATCGTCCAAGAAGCCACCAACTACGTACAAATTCAATGGTGAATGCCGCAACTGTGGCAAATTTGGGCACCGTGCAAGTGAGTGCCATGGAAAGAAGCCATTTCAGCGAAGGGCACATATGGCTGAAACTGATGGTGATGATGACATGCTTTGCACTGTTGGGACAGAGTGCAATGCTGTGAGGAATCCAACGCAGTGGTTTGTGGACACTGGAGCCATAAGACATGTTTGTGCTGACCGTGGAGTGTTCTCAACCTATAGGGTTGGAGCTGGTGAGAAACTATGGATGGGTAACTCTTCCCACTCAACCATTCATGGAACAAGAAATGTGATTCTGAAGATGACTTCAGGAAAGAAACTAACGTTGACCAATGTTCTCCATGTTCCTGACATTCGTAGGAATCTAGTTTTTGGTGCTATGTTAAGCAAGGCTGGTTTCAAGATGATGTTTGGTTCTGATAAGGTCATTTTGACTAAGAATGAAGTGTTCGTCGGTAGAGGGTATCTCACCGAGGGTATGTTTAAGTTGAATGTACTGGTCATTGTGCCTAAGAATGTTGTGCCCGATGAGGCTAATAAAATTGCATCTACTTCTGCTTACTTGTTTGAGTCTTCTTGTTTATGGCATAATCGATTAGGACATGTTAATAATAAATCAATTTGTAGAATGATGAATTTAGATTTATTACCTAATTTAAAGTTTAATCAAACTGAAAAATGCCACATATGTGTCGAAGCTAAAATGACTAAGGCACCATTTCTTTCAGTGGAAAGAAACACACAACCGTTAGATTTAATTCATACCGATTTGTGTGATTTAAAATTTGTGCAATCGAGAGGCGGTAAAAAATACATTGTAACATTTATCGATGATTGTACAAGATACTGTTATGTCTATTTGCTAAGTAGCAAAGGTGAGGCAATTGAGGCTTTTCAAAACTATAAGAATGAAGTCGAAATTCAACTTAGCAAACGAATTAAAAAAAGTTCATAGTGATAGAGTTGGTGAATATGATGCACCGTTTAAAGAAATATGTTCACAATCTGGCATTATTCATCAAACGACTGCGCCACATACACCTCAATCGAATGTATTGCAGAACGCAAGAACCACACTCTAAAAGAGATGATGAATGCTATGTTGATAAGTTTGGGTTTACCTCAGAACTTGTGAGGGGAGCCATCCTCTCAGCAAATGTCATTCTTAATAGAATTCCATTGAAAAAGATGGATAAGACCCCATATAAGTTGTGGAAAGGCCATAAGCCAAGCTACAAATACTTGAAAGTTGAGGGTCTTTAGCAAAGGTAGAAGTGCCTAAACCTAAACAAATAAAGATTGGGCCTAAAATGATAGATTGCATATTTATCGGTTATGCAAATAACAGTAGTGCATATAGATTTCTAGTGCATAAATCTGACATCCCAGATGTACATGTGAATGTTGTCCTGGAGTCAAGAAATGCTGTGTTTTTCGAGGAGGTCTTTCCAAATAAAGACAGAAACAAAAGAAGATACGAGTCCAACTATGCAGATGCATGAATCCACAGAGGATACCACTCCAGAAAATGAGGAATAGAACCTCGTAGAAGTAAACGGGCTAGGACTTCAACGTCATTTGGTCCGGATTTTCTCACCTATATGGTGGAAAATGATCCAAGAACATATGCTGAGGCTATGTCAAATCAAGAAGCGCCTTTCTGGAAGAAGCAATCAAAAGTAAAATAGACTCCATTATGCAAAATCATACTTGGGAATTAGTTAATATCCCACCAGTGCATAAAGCACTCGGTTGTCAGGGGATTCTTATGAAAAAACATAAAGCTGATAGATCTATTGATAAATATAAGGCCAGATTGGTAGCCAAAGGTTATCAAAAAAGGAAGGTCTTGATTTTTCCGATACATATTCACCAGTAACAAGAATCACTTCAATAAGGGTTCTTATTGCAATTGCAGCAGTCTATAACCTAGAAATCCATCAAATGGATGTTAAGACTGCTTTCTTAAATGGTGAATTGGAGGAAGAAATATACATGAAACAACCCAAGGGGTTTGTAGTCCCGGGTCAAGAACACAAGGTGTGTCGACTCTTTAAATCATTGTATAGGCTAAAACAAGCTCCAAAATAGTGGCACCAAAATTTTGATCAAACGATGTTATCAAATGGGTTCAAAGTTAACGAGTGTGACAAATGTGTCTATATAAAGAACACTTCTAATTCTTATATGATAGTATGTCTATATGTTGATGACATGTTGATCATGGGAAGTACTCGTGATATCATCATGAATACTAAGAAGACGTTGACACGGAATTTCGATATGAAGGATATGGGAGTTGCAGATGTAATTTTGGGGATTAAAATCTCTAGAATGTCTGATGGATTTGCTCTGTTGCAGTCTCATTATATTGAGTCCGTTCTAAAAAGATTTAATGTTTTTCATGAAAGTCCAGTAAAAACTCCAATTGATTTAAGATTGCACTTAGTCAAGAACAGGTGAACCCATGTCTCAGTTGAAATATTCACAAATCATAGGTTGTCTGATGTACATAACCAACTGTACTAGACCGGACGTAGCTTGTGCTGTGAATAAACTAAGCAGGTTTACAAGTAATCCAAGTGAGGATCATTGGAAAGCTTTGAATAGGGTACTGAGGTACTTAAAGTTTACAATGAATCTGGGATTACGATATACAAGATATCCAGCAGTATTAGAAGGATATTGTGATGCAAATTGGATATCTAATTCAAAAGATACAAAGTCCACAAGTGGATATGTATTCACTATTGGTGGTGCTGTAGTGTCATGGAAATCCACAAAGCAAATATGAATAGGTCGTTTCACGATGGATACTGAGTTTATTGCATTAGATAAGGCAGGAGAAGAAGTGTAACGGCTTCATAATTTCCTAGAGGATATTCCATGCTGGACTAAACCTATTGCTCCAATAAGCATACATAGTGATATTCAGTCGGCTATAAGTCGGGCACAAAACAGTATGTATAATGGTAAGTCTCGACATATACGTCGCAAGCACAATACTATTAAACAACTGATTTCTAATGGTGTGATTTCCATCGACTTTGTTAGATCGAAGGAGAATCTTGCGGATCCGCTTACAAAAGGCTTACCTAGAGATCAAATGTCAAAATTGACACTCGGAATGGGATTAAAGCCTATTACGATAGAAACTTTGTGATGGTAACTCAACTATGTTGACTGGAGATCCCAAGATCATGGTTCAAAGGGACAACTAAGTTATGAAGGTTCAGTGAACACTTACCATTTCTGTGAATAAAAATGTTATCTGTCAATGGTGTAAAGTTTAAGTGAAAACTTGTAATGATTCCTATAACTTGGTGAATTCAAGTGGGGTATGGCAGAATACATATGATAGGAGATCACCTATGTAAGTGTGAAGTGGGGCCACTTTTGTGAGAATTCAGAGGTTAGAATTCTCTAACGCACTTTCTAAAACCAAGGGTGATTCATGGCCAAAATGAACACAACCATGAGAACCAAATAAGGTGTTAAGGGAAATATTGTGTGAGTGCTAATGTCTGGTTTACAATAAAGGCTGAATAGTTCAAGACATAGTTTACTGAATAGCCGAGTAGATCCGATAGTATTTCGCTAAGGCAGGTTCAAAGCCAGAAACTACCTCTCTTGATGCAATATTTTTCTATCTGAAATCGCTTCAGGGTCTGCATTTGCATTAATTTCCACGCATGTAGGGATTGTTGGAGAAAAATAGAGGAAAAGAGAAAAATGATTTTTTATCATTTTAAAATGATTTTTAATCAGTTTTTACAACCACTTTGAGAGCCGGTTTCGATTATACTCTTGTACAGTTTATCAAGAGTTTATGATAACTTTGAAATCTACGTGTGACGTAGATGAAGACAGGTCTTTGAATCATTCAATTCGGATATCGGGTGAATGAGAAATTAAGGCTTAAACTTGGTTAGTTGAAGAAGTTGAAGTGTTGAAAGTTGGAAGTTGAAGAATTCAACTTTCTTAATCCTACATTGGGAAGTGTGCTAATATTTTCTCAATATTTAAGTGGGAAAGTTAGTTAAAGGGTATAAGCTCCAAGGAAAGGGAGAGAGTTCAGAATGGTTTTAGTTAGACTATGTTTTGCTAAAATTGCTACACGCGTGCGCGAGCCACCGCCCGCCTTGTCTGGTCTGTATCCATCCCCTTATATTTGTTAGGAAGTTCAACCTTCAATTCCTTATGGTCTGCTTGTTGTACTTCTGCCCCAATTCTGTGCAAACTTGTGCCTTGTTGAATCTGTCGCATATCTGTTGTACCCTGTTGTTGATCCAAGTTTGCTTGCAAATCCTGAAGTTTCCTTTTTGTTGTAGTTATTTACCTAGAGGCTTTGTGTTTTTGACTGAACTGTTGACTGCCTGTCATCAGCATATCATTCTGTTTCAGTCAATCCAGTCCGGCATTTGCCTTGGTCAGGTTGACTGTCCCAGGACACCTTTGATTTGTCAGCCTAGGATTAGGTTCTGTCCCATGGCTGTATTTTCTTGCTTGTTGTTTTTGGATTTTCTGTAATAGCCTCAGTCTTATATTTTTTTTCCCAGTTGTAATCTATATTGCTAAAGATCTATACTTGCACTTTATACTCATTGTTGATATTACGAAGAATATCAGGTTTGTGGTAACAGTGTTTATCTTGAGGATATTAGGCTTTATGTGAGTGATTTCTCCAGAGGAGTATGGCGGTGAGCAAGAATCAATATAGTCGGTTAAACGTTTAAGGGATGAACACGTGAATGAGTCGACAAATTGACAGAGTAGCTCTCTGTGTATTAATTCTTGGATCCTTTCTATTACATTGTGATCCCATATATATATAGGCTAAGACTATGTCAGCTGTCAGGATTAGCCAGCTGGAGTGATAAGTATGGCGAGCAGCGAACAACGGACTCGTATATGCCTTGTCTTGAAATCAACTTGACCATATGGGTAGAAATCACACGGAGAGGAGGAGTCCGACTTATGATCAACGGACAGGATCCGGCTTACTGTTGGCGGATAGGACCAGGCTTACGAACGGCAGGTAGGATCTGGCTTATGAGAGCGGACAGAGGGGAAAGAGGCCCCATATCTTCGTTATTGGGCCATGATAGTAGGCCCAATCTAGATGAGCAGGGCCCCATTCCGGTTCGGGTATATCAATGCCCCTCTACTCTATGCCTGGCGTGTCCGCCGAGGTGGAGAGTAGAATTTTGAAGAAGAAATTGAGAGCCGCACCCTTGTATTGTCGCTCGTGACAGAGGTGTGCCGATAACGTTCTATTGGGCTGGAACTAGTGTTGGTGAAAACCACCAGCTATATGTTGTGCATTGTAGCGGACAGGCTTGCTGCCGATAATGTTCTATCGGGCTTGAATAAGTGTTTGTATCACGTAGCGAATTACCGATTATATGCTGCAAATTGTAGCGGACAGGCTTAATCGCCGACAAGGCTCAGCTGGGCTTAATCACCGATAACGCTCTATCGGGTATGGATTGTCGAATAAGCAACTGTGGGCATTGATGGATGGTGGCCGCTGGCGGGGACTATAGCCGTTGGAGAGGGCAAACGGATGTATTGGTTCACGAAGCATCATGTCAGTTACGTATACTGACACGACGCTTGAACTGAACCGTCCTTCGCTCTGATTGGCTAAGAAATATTGGTATCCGTTCCAGTCATTATGACAATTGAATTTCGAAAATCCATACGTCGTTTCCCTCCTGATTTCTTCCTATAAATAGAGGCTCCCATCCCCACTCTTCCAATTTCCTTTTTCTGCAAACTTCTCCGGCGATAGAGATAGAGAATTCCGGCAAGTGCAAGCAAACTCCGGCAGGCGTATTTTCAGACAGGATCAACATCTCCACTTCTCCTCTCATTAATCAGGTACGAATTTGCACATTCCCATTATCTTTTGATTCGATTGTGCATTAATTTCACCCGTTTCTTTAGCTAGGAATCGTAATGTTGTGAATTGTCCCTTGTCGAT
Source organism: Gentiana straminea (assembly GCA_036785695.1). Classification (NCBI taxonomy): domain Eukaryota; kingdom Viridiplantae; phylum Streptophyta; class Magnoliopsida; order Gentianales; family Gentianaceae; genus Gentiana; species Gentiana straminea. The sequence goes on from JAVUPR010000298.1 coordinate 4,434,555, forward strand.
GTTTGATTTTTGATATGAACACCGTAAATTCACCCTTTACGTTTCCCTACGTTTTATGCCTTTTTTTTTTCCCAGAAACCCGTTTGTGTATACAAGCTCTGATTGTTTTTTTGCCAATACCTGAGTGTTTGTGTTTGTTTGGGGATTTTTCTGGGTTATTTTGCTAAGTAAAATGGAGGGCGAGGTGTCGGGGTGTGATCGCTTTCACCTCGGCCCAATTTCCATACCCGGGTGATTAACTGATCCACCTTGCCCTTTTTCTTTTCCAGAATGTCTTTAGAGCGTACCTTATCTCAATCTGACGAAGAAGATCGGGCCACCGTGGGTTACGGCTCAGAGGAGGTTAGCATGGAAGATGCTAGTTCAAGCGACGCCGATGAGGAGGTAGTCGAAGAAGAACCAGGACCCATTAATATAGGATCCGATCCGGAGGATGAAGAAGTCACAGTGATTGGCGAGGGTACTACTGGGGGTGAGGTCGATGATGAAGACCAGACAGCGCTGAGTGACTTGCTTAATCGGATGGAAAAGGTTATAACCTCCGGAGCCACTAAGCGTAGCTCCATGATCAAGGAAGCTGTGGAAACTGCACAAGTGTCAAGAAAGACCGGTGCATCGAAGAGACCGTCTGCGGCTAGGAAAACCAGGGCGGAGAAGGATTTAGCCGTGTCTGATGAGCCTGAGAAGAAGAAAAGGCTGCCAAAAAAGAGATCGATTGCCGTCGAGATGGAGCTTGCGGAGCAAAAACATGCCGATACTAACCTTATAGCTCGATGGCGCGAGTTCCGAGATCGGATTGATTATACGTCGGCAGTGACGGCTTATGATATTTCGGATGATTATCGATTCGTCAGTATGGGCGCGACGAACGTATCCCGGACGTCTGGTCGGGATACCGAAGATTTCTTGTGGCTTCACTATGATCACCTAGTGGCCGGACTTAGGCCACCATTTGAACCCTTCTTTATTACCTTTATGGAGGAACTGAAGGTCATGCCTTGCAATCTTAGTCTGGGAGTGGCTCGGGTAGTGATGGCCTTTATCGTTATTAGTCGGCTTCGTGGTCGCGAACCGACGATGGCGGCGCTGCTATACTTTTATAGTTTCACAAGAAAAGGCGACGTCGGGAAAATTCAGCCGCGCAGCAAATCTAGCAGTGGTAAGCCTCGTTTTCTGTTCGATCTCCCTAATAAAGTGACAGATTGGGACAAAAGGTGCATGAGGGTTGAATCCCGAGTGGGATGGCCTTTTCCCAAGCTCCCAGCGAATTCTTTAAAAACTGAACATTTGAAGGAAATCAACACCCAGGAGGACGACGACGAGTTTATGGATGAGCTTAAGGGGCTGCTCGGGTTTGTTCGAAAAGGTATCGAACAACCTCAAGCCTTTAACTGGAGATTGCTTCTAGATGACAGCCAACCTTATCTCCGAATGGCCGGTCTACCCGCAGCCGGCGTAAGAGATCCCCTGGTTGTGGTCGATCCATTTCCCACCGATCCTGACTAGTACGGAGAGTGCCATCATGGCAGATGCATGCCCTCCCAATGTAAAGTCTGTTTAGGCAATCCCTCGTTCCGGGCCCCGAGTACGATTTTTACTTTGCATTCTTTTTGACACTTTTGATTGCATGTTTCCTTTGTTACTTCTCTTCATGTTATTTTTTAGGCCGCTAATAAGTGTTGTTTTCCGCAGGTACCATGGATGCTCTCGATCAACGCAGCCAACTGACCCGAAGGAAGACTACTGGTGAGGTCAAGAGAGCTGCTGAGCTGAAGGGGATTAAGACCCCGCTTCCTACGGTCGATATAAGGAAAGGGGCGGCCGGAGCCTCGGATCTCAAAGCGAAAATCAACTCAACTCGCTAGCCAAGCAACCGGCGAGTAAGACATTAAAGCAAACAACCCTGACCAAACCGCCGGCAGGTGAAAAGAAAAGAAAACCTGTCGCCGAGGAAGTTGACCCTGTTGGAGGTGGTAGCGGCGAGCAAGAGGCTCCTCAACCTAAGAAATCTAGAGCTGTTGGCTGCCAGTCTAAAGATGGTGCTGATATAGCCAAGTCCACTGATAAAGGCAAATCTCCGGCCGACGAATCATTCTCCGTGGGAGCAAAATCGATGATACCCTTTTCCGGAGTACCTGTTGTGCCCGCGGGAAATCCCGCGGTGTGGTTAGATAAAGAGTTTATGCGCCAAGGTACCCTCGATTTGCCCAAGGCTATGGTGATCTCGAGGGGCATTGATGATGTGGCCCCGCTTAGGCATTTGAGGTAGGGTCTCCCCAACCCTGTTCAACTGGAAATCGGCCGTGGGATCGCGGATAGGATCGTCCTGGCCGACCAAGCAGATCCTTGCATGACCTTCCTCCATAACATAGAAGATCTATGGGGTTTGTACGGCGCCACGGTGAGCATGGTAAACAACCTTCCTTCCTTATTCTGTTTTTATTCTTTTCTTTTACCTTTGTCGAATCTGACTTCGCTGACTTTTCTTTTTTTAGGTGGGTACGGGTCTGGCACAGTTCATAAACGATTATAGGAATACTATATTGTTAAGTGTTGATGCTAACAAGGAGCTGTTCGCCACCTAGAAAACTCTCAAAGCCGCTAATGAGGTCATGGCTGGCCTGCGTGGCAGTTTGAGTATGGCTGAGGCTGAAAACGAGAGGTTGAGACTACAACTTGCCGAGGCTCAAAAGAACTCCGAGCGTTTGGAGAAGCTTAACTCTGAACTCGCGGAACAAGATAGGTCCACTGATCTATCCATGAAGAACATGCAGCAGAAAGTAGCAGATGCTCAGGCCCATTGGGAAGCCGAGCAAAAGGTAAGCGAGGGTTTAAGGAAACAGCTGGCGGATCTGAGCTCAAGTGTCCAAGGTCAGATTGAGGCCGCAAGCAAGGTTGCTGCTGGAGAGAATTTCCTGATAGGATATGACCAAGGGTTCTATCACATCTCCAGGTGCATTTGGGCTCACGGCGGCGATACTCCTGACATCGACACCTTGCAAGACGGGATTCTCACCCATCCCTTTTCTGATCTTCTAAGGGATTTCCACCCGCACATACCTTTCTCCGACATTGAGCTATAGTGATACATCCCTAAGTATGCTCCAGATTGGGAGGTGCCCGCAGTGGTGGAAGCGAATCTAAGGGAGCTTGTGCGTCGAGCTACCCAAGCGAACACCGCAACTGATGAAGAGGGTGAGCAGGCTGGAGAAGAGGCCGAGCAGACAGGTGAAGAAACTACAGAGCCTACCGAGTTTGAGAAGAATACTGACCAAATTCTGCGCCATTCCCTTCGCGAGGAGAATGTTCATAATGAAGAAATACGGCCTGAAAACTCTTAGATTTGTGCTCTCTGTTCTGTATGAAACTATTTTGATTTCGTGTATGCGTAACTCTTTTTCTTTTCGCACTTTATGTAACAACCTTTCTGAGTGAAGTTTACTTTCTATTCGCCTGGTGTATGTTTATTTTTTGCTCAAATTTATTGTATAAATTGAGTCCGAGTATAGTAGCATCCTCCGGCCCCCTTGTTTTAGATAAGATTCCAATTTGATAGCGATCGTGCTTAACTTCGAGATATGCCCCCCTTGAATCTTATCTGAAATAACTACTCGATTAAAATGTATGAAACTTCATGTTCGCCCCTCTAGAATCTGATCTCAAATAACTGCTCGATTAGGCAACTTGAATTTTCTGGAGGGTGGCCCCCTATTTGAGATGAGATTCGGAGTTGAGCACAATACGACTTCTGATGAACCTATTTATTCGTGGTCGTTTTAAATTTTTCTGCATATGGCCCCCATTTTTGACAAAGGTTGAGGTGAGTTCGAAATTTTGTTGAAAATTTTTCAAAAAAATTGTCTTTTATCCGTACACCGGGCACAGCTGAAGCATACTATAATACGCATTCTAAAAGAGAAATGTAAAATCGGGCATTATTAATTTTGACTCATCCCACTAGATGAGTGAAGATTGCAAGCAAGTAAGAAAGCCTGACCACTCATGTCGTAAATGAGAGGATAGCCATAACCCTAACCGATTTATTATATGTAGTACCTTTTGAGATTGTCCGCGTGCCACGGCCTATTGAGTTCGAAACCTTGCTGATTTCTGAGGACATAAGTTCCTTTTTTGATCTCTTTTGCGACTTGGTAAGGACCTCCCCAATTTGCTGTTAGCTTACCCTTATCAGGCTCCATACCAGAGGCCTTTCTGTTTAGAAGAACAAAATCCCCAACCCTAAATGAATGATCACGAATTCACTTGTCGTGTTGTTGTTTAGCGAGTTGCTTGTAATTTGCGAGCCGATGGAATGTTGCTAGCCTTTTCTCTTCCTCTAGATCTAGGTCGATCTATCTGTTTAATAAATTGTCCGTCGGGTCGTGTAAGGCGACCCTGATGCTAGGTAGGGACATTTCGACAGGATTCATGGTCTTTGATCCATAAATAAATGCAAAAGGTGTTTCTCCGGTGGGTGTTTTAACTGTGGTGCGGAGTGCCCAAAGTATAGCGGGTAGCTCATTGACCCATCCTCCTGCTTTTACTTTGTCATCCACGCTCTTTTTGAGCATCTTGATTATTTGTTTGTTGCCGGCCTCAGCTTGGCCGTTGCCTTGAGGATAAGCCACGGATGATTGCAAGTGCTTGACCTTGAATTCCTCGCAGAGCTTTGAGAATTCCTTTCTAAATTGTGGGCTGTGGTCTAACACCACTGCCCGCGGGATACCGAATCGAGAAAAAATTTGATCGTGTAAGAAATAACCCGTGGCCTTTGCGCCTATCTTGACCATAGGCTTAGCTTCGATCCACTTTGTGAAATAATCCACAGCCACTATGATAACCTTGCACCCACCTCTTCCTGATGGAAAAGGTCCGATGAGATCGAGTGCCCACATGTCGAATGGCCATGGTGCGACCACGATGCTCTATTCGAAAGATGGTATCCTGGGGATGTCTGCATGTTTTTGACACTCCGGACATTCTCTGACTAGCTTTTCTGAGTCTTTAAGGATCGTCGGCCAGTAATACCCTGCAGTTATAACCTTCTGGGCCAAGGAGCGACTAGCGGGATGACCCCCACATACTCCCTGGTGAAGCTTGATAAGGATTATCTTGCTTTCTTCATCTCGGACACATCTCAGTAGAGGTTTTGTTGCGGATCTCCTGTAGAGTATTCCGTTGTTTATAATGTACTTGACCGCTTTTTTCTTGAGTGCGCGAGATTTATCCGCTCCGTCAGGTAGGACGCCTGACTCTATGTAAGCCTGAACCTCATCGATCCAGCATGTAGTCAGTGCTGGTGCGTCGATTTCCATGATTTCTGTTGCCTCAACAGCGGGTACCACAATATACTCTATCATTATGGAGGGGTCCGCGAGCTCTTCTTTGAGAGATGCTTAGAGAGATAGTCTGCCCGCTCATTGTCCTCTCTCCAAATTCTGATGAACTCACAATAGTAGAAACCGGCTTTTGATCGTCGAACAATCTCACCATATTTCTTGAGAATACCACAATGCGTGTCATAGTCCTCTGAGATTTTGTTGACGATGAGTTGAGAATCACAATAGACTTCGACGTTTTCCACTTTCAACTCCTTTGCGAGCCGAAGTCCGGCAATAAGTGCTTCGTATTCGGCTTGATTATTCGTGGACGGGAACTCGAACCTTAAGGCTTGTTCGATTTCCTCCGTCGTTTCGGGTTCCATCAAAATTACCCCGGCCCCACAACCATTTCGATTAGACGCTCCGTCAAAATACAACTGCCAACATTGATCGGGCTTACTCCTGACCGTAGCGGGCTCGGTGGTACCGGCGAACTTGGTTGCGGCGAGCTGAAACTTGTCTCTACAATAAAATCCGGCAATGCTTGACCTTTGATTGCTTTTCGGGGTTGATAATGTATGTCGAATTCAGTGATTTCGATAGCCCATCGGAGGAGCCGACCTGAAAGATCGGGTTTATGCAGTATTTGGCGCATTGGACTATCTGTTAAGACCACTATTGTGTGTGAAGTAAAATAGCCCCAGAGTTTGCGGGCAGCGATAACAAGCGAGTAGGCTAATTTTTCAATATTAAAATACTGACTCTCCACCGGACTGAGAGCCTTGCTTACATAATAGATGGGATTTTGGAGGGTTCCGGCCTCCTTGACATGAATGGCGGCAACAGCCCGGTCCGAAGCCGCCTGGTACAAAAACAAAATATCTCCTTCTATAGGGCTAACCAAAAGAGGTGGTGTTGGTCCCAGAGTAGGGTGAAACTATAGTCAGGGGGGGTAAATGACTATAGTGGAGTTTCAAAAAACTTTTCTTTTATTTAAAAGCTTTTGGGCGGCGGATAAGTCCCTTCTTACTATGTTGTTTTCAAATTAGTTTAGACAATCACAGAAATAAGTTATGATGTAGGCAAATTAAATAAATGATGTAAAGTAAATTGCAGAAATTAAATTGACACAAGGCTTATAGTGGTTCAAGGTGGTGTAATCCCTTAATCCACTCTTCTCCTGTGATGATCGGAGGAATTCACTATTGTTTTCACAGATACAATAGTATGATTGTCCTTGGCTTCCCAAGCTTCACAATCTACAAGACTATCACTCCTTGACTGCAACAGCCTTCAGTGATTCAGCCTCCTTTGCCGCTCCTTGATATCAAAATCCTTCAACAGCTATCACAGATTCAACTCCTTCTCAGATTGCCTCTGATTCAGTTGTTTTACTTTGATGAGAATGTGATTCACAAACTTGCTTGATCAATCTCATTGCTGAGTATGACTTTGTAGCTCTGATGTCTGAGTTGATAACTAGATGTGTCTTTTTAAGTTCAGAGAGAAGGCTTTTCAAATTGACAGGATTTTTGCTTGAATTTTCTCTTCAGATCGTTCCTCTACTTTTCTCTGTCTGTCAATGCCTTCTATTTATAGCCTTGAATAACCTTGATTTTGAAACTCCGTCCGTTGGCTATATTAATGAGGGAATAATCCTTGATTTTATTCTTGATTCCCCCTTAATTGCATTCTCCTTGATTTCGTTGATCGGATTCTTTCTTCAATCGTACACGAGAAAATCCGTCCTTGATTGATCCTCTAATGATTGTGCATTTAATGCATGATCTTCTCGAATCTTCAACGTATATTAAAATCGATCCGGTAAGTGTTCCTTCGCCGTTTTCGAACGGTCGAGCGATCCTTCGACTTAGCCGATTTAGATCTTCCTTCACCGTTTTGTCTTCACTAGCCGAAAGTCGGTTTACTTTGCCGATTCACGCGTTTTCTTCTTTTCTTCGGTTGAAGGAGAATCTTTGTACTTCACCGATCTTTGATTGGGGTGAGATCGTGTACACCATATTCGAATATTAATGTACATCACTTGTAGTATAACTTAGACTTGTCCAAGGTCATCACGTACTTCCTTGGTTACAAGTCGACCTTTAATGTCCGCATTGCTTCTCCGCCGGGGCTTGGCTGGCTTCACTCTGCCGAATATATGTTTTTGCTTTGCCGTCCTACCAACTAGTACAATACTTATCTGACTCAACTTATACAACATGTCAGACTCTAAGTAAAGACTTATACAGAGAATTCTAACTTATTTCAGGCTTGCTATAACAGCTAGTATGGCCATCATCAAAACATAATAAAATGTTCCTAACAATTTCCCCCTTTTTGATGATGCCAAAATCCTCAAAAGCCTGAACATATGTAATCGAAATAATAGAACAAAAATTCAACAGTTGTATTCATCCATCATAGGGCAATAATATATTGCATCTCTTTATTTAAAGAACAAAGGCAAATGATAAAATCAAATTGAATTAAGCATCAAATTGTAAAATGTGTTTACTTCTTCATTTCTTCAAACCCGATGCCTTTGCCTTTGCCGTCCTTGCCTTTGTCGCCCTTTCCCTTTCCACCGGAGCTCTCGTGCTTTGATTTTCCTTCCCCTTTGTGGCAAAGCATCAAAACGTGCTTCAAGGTCCGCAATTGTCGCTTCGACTCGGGGAGAGGACCATACTTTTTCTCCAAGTATTTTGTTGTTGGCCTCACCAACTTTGATTAGAAAGTCCACTCGCTTGCCGAATGCTCCATTATCTCCTCCGATGCTAAATTTGTTGAGTGTGTGTATTGAGAGTGTCCACCAATGGCTTGAGATTGTTGTCAGTTGTCTTAGCAAGGAACTCAAGATTGGTTTGGACATGATGAGGAATGAGGTGCTGTAAGTTGCAAAGTAGATTTCCTTGTCTCTCCATGACCTCATCCTGGATCTTGATGTGACTGATGAGGGCCTCAATCTTGTGGTTGAAGGAGGTAGCTTCACTCCTTAAGGCATGCTTCAAATTTTGCCTGCTGTAGTATTGCCTTTCCATGTCCACAATAAGGGGTTGAATGTCCAGATTGAAGACTCTTTCTGGATCAACTTCTTCTGGTGCCACATGGGCATCCTCTTCATCCTCATCATCTTCTCCCTCAGCATCTTCACCTTGCTTCTCCTCATTTTCCACTTCAACTTCTTGCTCTTCCTTTTCCTCTTTTCCTTTTCATTTTGTGCTTCTTCTTTTTCTTCCATCTGTTCTTGTTCTGCCTCATTAGACACAGGGTCATTTAGAGGTTGTTGTTGAGTGTGATCTTCTTCATCTGCCACCGTTCCCCCTTGTGCAATTGTGGGGGAGTTGACAATTTCGGCTGAGTGAGCTTTATCAGCTGGCTCACTGAGCTGTTTGTCAACTGTACCAATGCTTTTGAAAAGCACTTCTTGGAGAGTCAGTTCATCGTCAGAAATCCCTAAATCTTCTTGATTGGCTTCAAGATTTCTACCTTCTGAATGTTCATCTTCTGACTCATCTTCTTCCTCATCTATCTCTTCTTCTTCAGATGAAGTGAGTCTATATCCTTCCTCACCTTCTTCAAGGTAGGTGATTTCCTCTTGCTGCTTCTCTTCTTCTGTTGCTATGTCATCACTGATTGTCACAGCTCATACAAGTTGCTGGTGTCAGGCATAGTGGTATCCTCTTATGCCTTCCGAGATCTGGTTCTTCGTCCCACCCCGATCCGCCGGATTCAGTTGTTTCCTCTTTTTCCCAAAGAATGGGTTTGGGCTTCGGGGAAGCCTTGATGTAGGTGAACATTGTCTTGGACTTGTGTGGGGACCGCAGTTTGTGGGTTGTACTTTCAAGGCGTTGAACAGTGTTGAAGAGGGAACCCATATGATTTCCTTTCCCGTAAATCGCCCTTTTTCTCGCAAACCCTTGCTCGGTGCGGTGAATGATAGGTCAATTTCCTTTTGAATCGATCCTTCAATCGATTGAAAACAAAGGTTGCTCAATCAAATTTGATGCGTTCATAGATTATGGCCATCGCCTTGATCCATACCTCGCTTAGGTTTTCCATTGACCCCTTTCTCGCCTTCAATATTTTTGGTGATGACCGGTGCAAATTCAAAGCAAACGGAAGTTTGAGCTTTGATCTAGGTAGATTGTACGTTTTGCCGTTTTGCTTGGGGCTTTTGGCTATCTCAAATTTCGTAATTTTGTGATGTCCGTCGTCACAAGCTTGACATTGGCGGGACCAATTATGGAAGGTGCGGTGTATCCGTTTAGTGTACAGGCGTGATGACTATGTTTTTTTTCCAAAGATTGAGCTTGTGATGCGATCGACTTCGCCTTCTTTGTGTCGGGCACAAACTTGGCATTTTTCCGAATGCTATCGGGTTTTCATAGCAGATACCAGCTTATTGTGGGGTTTAGAAAGGTCATCGCCCCAAATTTGTACAAAGAATCGACCAAGCGTTGTGCTTGTGCATCGTTATCACAATAAGAGAGATAGTGTTCGGTTTGAAAAACGAACCAAGTTGATGATTGATTTTTCATAGTATTTTTCGGTAGGAGAGATTGTGAAAGATGAGGCCATTGATAGTAGATAGATGTTTAGAAAGGAGTTCTTCAAGTTTTCAAAGTGAAAATCGAAATAGGGTTTGTAATTTGCAAGAGAGCGTAAAGATTTCGAAAATCTTTAAGTCTGGTTTATATAGTGTGATTTGGGTAGTGTGAACGTGGTTTGAATATGGAAGGATTTTGTGACATCATGGCGTGATTTTGTGTATGTCAATTGCGATATTCGAGCGTAATGGGGGAGTGGTTTGAGGTAAGTAATGATAGAGCCCGGGAATCGAGGAGTTTACAATTCGAAAAATAATACAATTACCTCCATGATCATAAATTGATCTCCACGTGTGTAATCTTTCGCGTAATAATCCTCCATAATTTCCTTATTTTCCACGTGTAATCGAATTGATTTTGTTCACACTTTTAATTTATCCAAGTCTTTATTTCGGTGAAGTGCCTTGGCCGGTCACTTAGCCGATCAAATGAGTTCTTCACCGAGCTTCTCCATTTAACCTGTTCCTAACAATCGTTAAGTTACCTTCACCGGATACCGTGCCTTACCCGCTACACCTCCCGTAACGGCAAAGGTTGTACCAGTTGATGAAGTCACTTAGCCGATTACTCCAGTTGGCCGCTCCTTGATACTTAGTCGATTTCAATCATTCCTAACTCAGTTCTCAACATACTAAATCTTTCATAATTGAGTGGTTTAGTGAAGATGTCAGCCAATTGATCTTTAGGAGGTATGTATTTTAGGATGACATCTCCCTTTTCAACATGGTCTCGGATAAAATGGTGTCTCACATCAATGTGTTTTGTTCTCGAATGCAATACTGGATTTTCAGTAATAGATATTGCACTTGTGTTATCACACATGATTGGAATTTTTTCTCTTCCATTCCATAGTCCCTAAGCCGTTGTCTTATCCAAAGTATTTTGAGCACGCCAGCCTACCGTCGCTATATATTCTCGCTTCGCTTGTTGATGTAGATATGGAGTTTTGCTTTTTGCCGAACCAAGAGACTAGTCGGTTCCTAGCATTTGACATGTTCCGAGGTGCTTTTTCTATCTATTTTGCATCCAAGATAGTCGTAGTCCGAATATGATATCAATTTAAATCCTCCATCTTTTGGATACCAAATTCCAACATTTATAGTGTTTTTCAAGTATTTGATTATCCTTTTGGTCGCTAGAAGATGTGATTCTTTTGGTTGAGCTTGAAATCTTGCACACGCTCCTACTGCAAATGCTATATCAGGTCTGCTTGCAGTTAAGTATAATAAGGATCCAATGATTCCTCTATACATTTTCTGATCAACATCCTTTCCTGCTTCATCTTTTCCAAGAATGACTCTGGCACACATTGGTGTGTCTGATGTGCCACTTGTATCCATCCCATACTTGTGTATCAAATCTCTTGTGTACTTGGCTTGACTAATGAAAATGCCATCCTTCATTTGCTTTACTTGAAGGCCAAGGAAATAGTTTAATTCTCCCATCATGCTCATCTAAAATTTGCTCTTCATCAGGTTTGCAAATTTCTCACAAAGCTTTTCATCCTCTGATCCAAAGATTATATCATCAACATATATTTGTACCAGCAATGTGCTTGCTCCTTCCTCTAGTTTGAATAGAGTCTTGTCAATAGTTCCCTTGTTGAATCCATTCTTGATCGAAATTGTGATAGTGTTTCATACCAGGCTCTAGGTGCCTTGTTTGAGGCCATAGAGGGCCTTCTTGAGTTTGTATACTTTGTCTTCTTTTCCTTTGATTTGAAATCCGGAGGTTGTTCTACATAAACTTCTTCTTCCAAAAGTCCATTTAGAATGCACTCTTGACATCCATTTGATAGACTTTGAAGTCTTTGTGTGCAAAAAAAGCTAGAAAGAGTCTGATTGCTTCCAATCTTGCTACTGGTGCAAATGTTTCATCATAATCTATTCCTTCTGCTTGAGAATAGCCTTTTGCAACTAGCCTTGCTTTGTTTCTGACAACAGTTCCTTGCTCATCCATCTTGTTCCTGAATACCCATTTTGCACCAATGATGTTGGCCATATCCGGTCCGTCAACAAGTTCCCGACTTCATTTCTTTCAAATTCATTTAGTTCTTCTTGCATTGCCGTGATCCAATCCGCATTTTGGATTGCATCATCTATGGTCTTGGGTTCCACTTGTGATAGAAAGCAAGTTAGCATGTGCTCCAGCTTGTCTTCTCGGTTCTAACTCCGTGTGAATATCTCCAATGACTTGTTCTTCAGATGGTTTCTTAGCCAATTTAGATCCGGTTGAAGTTGTTCTTCACTTGGTGCTTCCATACCTTCATGCCGAGCATGAACTTCAACTTCGTGTGCTTCTTCGTTGTATTGATACGTGGCTCCTCTTGATTTTCAAAGTGATGATTCAGGATAGTAGCTGGTATGGTTGCATTTGTATAGATTTCCCTCTGTGCTGCTTTCTCTTCTTGGTCTTGAAGATCTTCACCATTTGTATTTGGTTCATCAAAAACCACATGTATTGATTTTTCAATCACCAATGTTCTTTTATTGAGTACTCTGAATGCTTTGCTGGTGTCTGAGTATCCCATGAAGATTGCTTCATCAGCCTTCTCATCAAAGGTATGCATTTGGTTCCCGTTTAAGACAAAACATTTTGATCCAAACATATGAAAATACGAGATATTGGGTTTTCTACCATTCCATATTTCATATGGAGTCTTTCCATGATATTTGTTGATGATTGATCTATTTTGTGTATGACGTGCCGTGTTTGTCGTTTCAAATTTCAAAATCTCTTTGGCAAGCATGCTTCACCAATCATTGTTCTAACTCGCTTCTTTGAGAGTTCTCGTTTCTTCTTTTTGCTACACCATTTTGTTGTGGAGTGCCTGCTGCAGATAGTTGATGTAGTACTTCATTTTCTTCACAGTAGGTTCTGATGATTTCATTTAGAAATTCAGTGCCTCCGTCTGATCTGATCTTTATAATCTTTAGTTCTTTCTCATTTTGGAGTATTCTCAGCAAATCTGGCAGCTTTTTGAGTGTCTCTTTCTTCTTGTTCATGAAAATGGTCCAGGTCTACTTTGAGAAGTCATCCACCACTACAAGGGTGTATTTCTTACCACTCACACTTACTGGTGTGACTGGTCCAAACAGGTCCATGTGTAACCAGATGTAGAACTCTTGTTGTAGATTGATAAGGCTTTGACTTGAATGAACTTTTGATCTGTTTTCCTTTCTGACATGCATCACATAGACTTTCTTTCTTGAATGTGATCTCTGGCAAACCTTCAACTAACTTGTTCTTTGATAGTTTGTTGATGGTCTTGAAATTCAGATGATTTAATCTTCTGTGCCAAATCCAGCTTGTAGATTGTTTGTTTTTGACCAGCAGACATGTTTCTGCCTTGGCTGTTCTCCAGTCCACAACATACATGTTGTCTTGTCTTCTACCTGCAAGAACCACTGTGTTGGTTTGGCTGTGAATCACTTTGCATCCTTCTTTGTTGAAGTGCACATTGTAGCCTTTGTCACAAAATTGACTGATGCTCATCAGATTGAAATTTAGTCCCTTGACATATGCCACATTTTGAATCTTCAAATTGTTCTTGAGTATTATGACTTCCACCTTAATCTTGCCAGGGTTTTCTTTGCCTCCAAATGTGACTTTGGGTCCATCAAAAGCCTTGAAGTCAGTGAGCCATTTCTTGTTTCCTGTCATGTGTCTGGAACATCCACTGTCTTTGTACCAGACATCCTACAAAACAGATTAATTAAGTTTAGGTACCCAACACTGTTTGGGTCCATACCTGTTAGGAATCATGCCTCCCATACCAAGTGTGTATCCAAAAGGTCTTCTTTTTGGATAATTGAAGTCATCAACTTCATATGTATAAGGCATGGCAGAATAGCTTCTAATATTTTTGCTGAAGGTATTCTGATACTTTTCTTCACCTTTTGGTGCATTTACATCCTTCTTCACTTTCCAATATGCAAGTAGGAAACCTTTCTTGCTTCAAGTGTCTAGAACGATTGGTTTTTCTTAATCACATGATGCATTTTGTGGAATGGTTTCCTCTTGTATTTTGGAGGTGCAACATTCCAATCATCCTCTCGAAGAGTAAAGTCCGCCTTTACCTTTCGTATGGCCGTTGTTCTTGATTGACCGGAATGAGGATTTAGTCCGTCGTTTCACTACACTAGGTTTTGACTTCACCGGAACAGATGATCCGTTGGAACTATGGTCCGTCCCTTTCTAAATTTTGATCCATTAATGGTCCCGAATTTAGAATTGTGTTGACCATTATTCCTACTTTCATCCCGATCGTTGTAGCCAAGACCAGTATCCGGATCCAAACCTTTTTGAGGGTTTGTAAGCCGGTGCTTTTAGTGGTGCAAAGGGTTACCTTTACCGGTGAGGAGATTTTCTTAATCGATCGTCAATACGTATGTATGATCATCTCGCTTTTTGTTGATCATTTAAGTAGGTCTCCTTACTAGTTAATTCAAACTTTTGCTTTATCCAGCTTCTTTCTTTAATCTCTTATTTTCTTTTCTTAGATCCTTGCATTCCTTTTCCGTAATTTCATGATTCTTTTCAATTTCATCAAACTTAGTAATGAGATTTTGGACTAGGTCTCCGTCGTATCTAATGGGAGAGTAGAAGATTGTGCAAAGGTCGATGTGGATGTATTAGATGTAGAGTAAGAGCTAGATGATACCTCGATTCATCCGATTCTTTAGCCATTAGACATAGGCTTGTTTCTTTCGTTGTCCGAACTATCACTTTCATCTTCATCCAATTCTTTGGTCAGCGAGGCATATGCATGCTTTCTCTTTTTTCGAGTCGTCTTCTTCATCACTATCATCCGAATCATTATCGATGATTCTTTATTCTTCTCATTGCCGGATTCTCGCCTTGAGTGCCTTCTTTCTTTTTCTCTTTTCAAATGCTTTGTATTTCTTCTTTTCATCGTCTTTGTCATTTTCTTCAGACAATCCGCCTTGAAGTGACCTTTCTTGTTACAAGCTTGAAGCATCCGTATTCATCATCTTTCTTCTTCATGTCTCTCGTTTGAGCTTGACCTCTTGTTTGATGATGAATTTCCTTTGAAGGGCTTCTTTTTGCTAAACCCGTCAAAGCGTTTAACCAATAAAGCTACCGTTCTTTAAGTTTATGTGTTTCTTTGTCGATGTAATCGGCAAAGTTACTTTTGCCGGGGTGCAACCAAAGTGCGTTGAGTTTTTGTGTCTCTCGCCGGAGCACCATCTTCACCGTTCAATTCGAATTCATGAGCATTTAATTGGGACATCGTTGTCGAGTGTCGTTGCTTGCAAGATTTGTTGTTCCTCTCGATTATCGATGTTATGATCTTCCATCTTTCGGTAGTCCTCTCAAGATCTTCAAGCATACTTCTTTTTGGGGATATGTGTGTCCAAGCTATTGCAGCTTCATCGATGATGCTTGAGAATCGTTGTCCATTTGATCTATGGATTCACCAGTCTTCATTTTGAAGTTTTCAAACTTCTATTTTGCAACAGATAATTTGTTTTCTTTAACTGCTTCAGATCCTTCATTTATCAATGATAGCTTGTCCCACATCTCCTTTGCTGTTTTGCAGTCTTTGATTCTCATGAACATGTTGCTATCTAGTGGTCTTCAAGATCATGTCTTTTGCAACAAAGTCCAGGTTTGCTCTTCTCCTGTCATCCTTGGTCCAATCCTTTTTAGGTTTGTCAATTTCCTTTCCTTGATCTGCTCCTGTGCCTACCACAGTAGTGATTGTGATTGGTCCATCATTAATTACATCCAACATCTCTTCATGAGTTGCTGCAAGATGAGATAGCATTGTTATTTTATATTCATCAAAATTATTAACATTAAAAACATGTACTTTTGACAAGAAGTTTGAGGAATCCATCGTTGCAAATGAAGATATAAATGTAAATGTATAGAAAACTCGCATTTGAAAACTACTTTGAAAATATGTGATCTCCTTGTTACTGTAAATTAGATCCGAACATGTGTTCTCGATACTAGGAACACCGCTCCGATACCAATTGTTGGTCCCGTAGAAGCGGTGAAACTATAGTCGAGGGGGGGGGTGAATGACTATATGGAGTTTCAAAAACTTTTCTTTTATTTAAAAGCTTTTGGGCAAATGGATAAGTCCCTTCTTACTATGTTGTTTTCAATCGCTTTAGACAATCACGTAAATAAGTTATGATGTAGGCAAATTAAAAAAATGCCGTAAAGTAAATTGCGTAAATTAAATTGACACAAGGCTTATAGTGGTTCGTGGTGGTGTAATCCCTTAATCCACTCTTCTCCCGTGATGATCGGAGGAATTCACTATTGTTTTCACAGATACAATAGTATGATTGTCCTTGGCTTCCCAAGCTTCACAATCTACAAGACTATAACTCCTTGATCGCAAATGCCTTCGTTGATTCAGCCTCCTTGTCGCTCCTTGAGATCAAAATCCTTCAACAAGCCTATCACAGATTCAACTCCTTCTCGCATTGCCTCCGATTCAGCTTGTTTTACTTTGATGAGAATGTGATTCACAAACTTGCTTGATCAATCTCATTGCCCGAGTATGACTTTGTAGCTCGATGTCCGAGTTGATAACTAGATGTGTCTTTTTAAGTTCGTAGAGAAGGCTTTTCAAATTGACAGATTTTTGCTTGATTTTTCTCTTCGATCGTTCCTCTACTTTTCTCTCGTCCGTCAATGCCTTCTATTTATAGCCTTGAATAACCTTGATTTTGAAATTCCGTCCGTTGGCTATATTAATGAGGGAATAATCCTTGATTTTATTCTTGATTCCCCCTTAATTGCATTCTCCTTGATTTCGTTGATCGGATTCTTTCTTCAATCGTACGCAGTAAAATCCGTCCTTGATTGATCCTCTAATGATTGTGCATTTAATGTATGATCTTCTGAATCTTCAACGTATATTAAATCTGATCTGGTAAGTGTTCCTTCGCCGTTTTCAGAACGGTCGAGCGATCCTTCTGACTTAACCGATTTAGATCTTCCTTCACCGTTTTGTCTTCACTCAGCCGAAAGTCAGTTTACTTTGCCGATTCACAGTTTTCTTCTTTGCTTCAGTTGAAGGAGAATCTTTGTACTTCACTGATCTTTGATTGGGGTGAGATCAGTGTACACCATATTCGAATATTAATGTACATCACTTGTAGTATAACTTAGACTTGTCCAAGGTCATCACGTACTTCCTTGGTTACAAGTCGACCTTTAATGTCCGCATTGCTTCTCTCGCCGGGGCTTGGCCGGCTTCACTCGCCGAATATCCGTTTTTGCTTTGCCGTCCTACCAACTAGTACAATACTTGTCTGACTCAACTTATACAACATGTCGACTCTAAGTAAAGACTTATACAGAGAATTCTAACTTATTTCATGCTTGCTATAACAGCTAGTATGGCCATCATCAAAACATAATAAAATGTTCCTAACAGGTGGCTTCCCAAGATATTCCTTTATAGCTTGAAACGCCTGTGAACACTCTGCGCTCCATGAAAAAGTCTTGTCGCCCTTGAGTATTTTAAAGAAGGGGAGACAAGATCTCCGCTCGATTTTGATATGAAGCGACCAAGCGCAATGATGTGGCCATTGAGCCTCTGAACCTCCTTGATGGTTGTAGGTTCCTGCATGTCGAGCAAAGCTTGTATTTTTTCCGGATTAGCCTCGATGCCACGATGACTAACCATAAACCCAAGAAACTTGCCTTCCTGGACACCAAAAGTACATTTGGCCGGATTGAGTTTCATTGAATGTTTTCGGAAGTTGCTGAAAGTTTCCTGAAGGTCAGCGGCGTGACCATCCCTAGCGGACTTGACTACCATATCGTCTATGTAAGCTTTCATATTCTTTCCTATTTGCGAGCGGAAAACTTTGTTGACCATTCTCTGATAAGTTAAGCCCGCGTTTTTCAGTCCGAAAGGCATCATTTCATATTAGTACAAACCCCCAGCAGCTCTGAAGGCCATTTTTTCTTTGTCGGACTTAGCCATCCGCACTTGATGATACCCTGAATATGCGTCCAAAAAACTAAGAACTTCAAAACCAGAGATCGAATGTACTAACCGATCAATTCGTGGAAGCTGATAAGGGTATTTCGGACAAGCTTTGTTAATGTCCGTGAAGTCGACACACATCCTCCACTTGCCATTGTGCTTCTTTACCATCACTACATTCGCTAGCCAGGTAGGATAGGCGAGCTCTTTTATGATCCCTGCTTGCAGGAGTTTTCCGACTTCCACCTTAACCGCAAGCCTCTTTCTTGCTTGTGAACTGTCGTGCTCGCTGTTGTATTGTGTTGGTCCCTTGAAAAGGCTTTGGTTATGTTTAGAGGGGGTGAATAAATTTAACACTTAAAACTTTTGGAGTTAACAAATTCAGTAACTTCCAGCTCGATACCTTCGATACTTCCGCAGTCCGTCGATATACGTAGTCTACCGACGCTGAGTTTACTGAATTTGTGCAGCGGAATTATATAAAAAATTAAGCCTTAAAACTTGTTGTTAAATATGAAACTAAGTATTAGATACTCAGTAGTGTATGTGTGTGATTTCAGTTGCTAGATTCAGTAGGTTGATGTGTATAATAAACTAAATGCAGAATGTAAGTGCAGAAAGTAAGTAGGCAGATTTTATAGTGGTTCCAGGTGGTGTATTCCTGTCATTCCACTCTTCTCCTATGATGTTGGAGGTAATTCACTAGAGATCTTTGATGTAGCTGTTACAAAGATTCCTAAGTTGCTTGTCCTTCACCAATAACTATGGCTTCACAAACTGAACACTTGAAACAGGTAGGATTGCTGCTCCAAAGTCTTCCACTGGTCCTTGAAGGGTAGGATTGCCTCTTCACCAGCTCCACCACAAACAACAGTCTTTCACACCAAAGTGCTTCACTGTCTTCAGCAGGTTCTTTGTAAAATAAAGAATGAATCAAGTAAATGATTCAGTTGCAGCAGCTTGATTAGGATGATATAATCAAGCAAGTTGCGCCTTCAAGTGTGTAAACTTGATGTAGCTTGAATACGTAATACACTTGAAGAATTTCTCTCGGATCATCACCTTAAGCTCAAGTAGGTTCAAAGCAGGTGTTTTTGCAGCCTTTAATTATCTCTTATATTTTTCTCTTAAAGTTCATCAATCATCATCTATTTTTCCGAGTTGGAAGTCCTCTATTTATAGGTATGAATGCATGTGACTTGTATTTGAAATTCAAATACAACCGTTCTCGGTTTTGTCCCATCTCGATTTGCTTTCTCGTCACTATTTATAGGATCGACACCGTCGTAATCCTTTTGACAAAGTGTAGTCTGTCCACCCTTTGACTTGTTACCATTGGATAAAGTTCTGAATCATCCCAACGTCCTTTTAATCTCAGCCATTGATTTGTTTGATAAATCAGAAGTAGTTGGATGTCGTTATCCATGTAATCTTCCAATGTAATCTGAATTAATCGAGGTATATATCTCAGCAGGTTCATCAATCTGCTGAAATACCTACCAGTCTGCTGAACTATAATTTGCTGTGTTTAAAACACAATGCAGCAGACTTCTTTTATCTAACTTTTATTTGTGAAGTTAGATTACACCTTTTTGCAAATAACTAAGTTCCAATCACCATCCATCTTAAGGAACTTAGACCTTGTACACAAGGTATATGTAATCAGTTTAGGTCATCACAGACTTGCCTAAATTCTGATTCCATATCCTTGACTTTAATTACTAAGTTTGATCCCTTAGCCTTCATTAACTGAGTTTGAGCCCTCAGCCTTCGGCTTCCAGCAGGTTCCTGACTAGTCTACTGACCTATCTACCCTACTGATAAAGGGTCATCGTCGATATGAATCACCGACTATTACGTTGCTTGTTTGATCAAACCTATTCATAAATCAAACTCTAATAAACCTATACATTTGATCTAGACATCTTTTTGCCTTTGCACTATAACAGCTAGTCTGACACTCATCATCAAGATATAGAAATAAGTCCAACATATTGGTTTGAAGGTGGAGTCTACATTCAGATGGTGCAGGGCGATGTCGGCCTCAACCCCTATCATATCTGTTACTACCCAGGCAAATGCATCCAAATTTTCTTTAAGAAGTGCGACCAGGGTTTCCTTCTCACAGGGACTCAGCCGAGCTCTTATCTTGATTTTCTGCTCGGGATACTTATCGTTGACCACTACCACGACCAACTCATCTTCCGCTGTAAAATCGGGCTCATCCCTAACTTGCAGAGTTTCGCATTCCACTTTAGCTGGCGAAGGTTCGACCGTGACTCTGATCATGTCGATGTTTTCCTTCTCAAGTTGCTCGATTCGTGCTCTTTTGTTCCCGGTCCTCATTTCCTGTATGTATGTAAGGACAGCTGCAGGTTCGCTGATCGACGTTCCGATCCTGTCCCCAACTTAAAATTTTGCCCGCTGATGCGGGATGGAAGTTACCATTTCAAATTGTTTCAAAGCCGGTGTCCCAATTATCATGTTATAATTGGATTGAAGATCGACCACGAGGAAGACAACCTTTTCTGTCCGAAAGGGTGCATAATCTCCCATCTGTACATCCAAATCAATGGCCCCATTGACTTGTATTTTATGGTTAGTGAAACCCTCAAGGGTGCCATTATACGGCCTTAAATTGAGTCACCGAACCCCAATTATTTGAAGCGGCTTGTAATACAAGATGTCGCGGCACGCTCCCGTGTCGATCATTACCCTCTTGACGCAAGCCCGATTGATGACTACCGAAATGCATAAACACATATCTTCCGTATTGATCGAAGTCACCAGCTCGCTTCGAGTAAAAGCGAGAGGTTGTTCATTCCCTCATAGGACTACAGGCTTTCCACATGTTTGTTAATGGAGCCGATGCGGCTCTTGATCTGATTGTTACTAGGGGAGGCTCGGTTATCATTCTGATGTTCCTGTCGAATTGGCGAGCCTGCTGATTCCTCCTATCCTTCCCTCCGGCGTCTAGCTTGTAGTGATCATGATGTCCGCGAGCAAGTATTTTTTCTATTGCTCGTTTGAACCGAATACACTCATCGCCTGTATGACCCTTGTCCCCGTGATAGCCGCAATATTTGGTCGCGTCGCGGTGGGTATCCGGAACCATAGGATAAGGCTCAGGTAACTCATCCCTTACTTCGTTCAGCATCTGGGTGTCGGATATTCGAAGAGGAGTGAAGTGCTCTTCTTTAGATCTCTCGGGTTTTTTGACATCCCGCTCGGTATTCTTGCGGGTATCCCTAGGCGGACTGCGCTCAACCCTATGTTTGTCTTTAATCGATGAAGACGCTCCTTCGTTACATGCAGTAGCAATATACTTCCTGGTTGAGCTCAACATTTCTTGCAAGTTTGTTGGTGGGGTCAAAGCAAAATAAGACTTCAAATACCCGGGATTCAGCCCCGTTTCAAATCTGCTCATAACGATGTTGTCAGCCAAACCCCTTGTTAGCTCGTACTCTTTGTAAAACCGCTCATAGTAACTGCGAGTACCCTCATTCTTTCCTTGTCGGACCTCGTGCAAACCGATGTGTGTCTTTTTGGGTCCTCATATTGATCTGAGCTCCGCTATAAATTTGTTGATCAAATCATCCCAAGATAAAATTGAACCCGGAGGAAGACCGCGAATCCATGATGCTGCCCGGTCCTACATCGATCCAACAAAAGCTATGCACCAGGCCTCATCGCTAAATGTGCATAAACTGATTCTGCTTTGGAATACGGATAGCCAATCCAAAGGATTTGCTGCCCCGTGGTAATTAATGAAATTTGGATAATGAGTTCCCCTTCTGGGGGCCGCCTTTAAAATGCTGGGATGAAGTACACTTGTTCCCCATGTTGGAACAACTTTAACACCCACCGTACCTCTTTGCAACTCCTCTATCTGCTTTTTCATTATGCCCATATCCACCTGAATTTGGGGAATATGTGGGAGCGCAACGTAACCTCCTTCAACTTGTGAGTCCCCCCCGTCCTTCCATACGATTACGGACCTCGCCGAGGATTCCTAGGTCACCCCGGGGGCCGCACCGCGATCGTCGACCACAGCCCCGCACGACCTAAAGCCGACTTCCTATCCCCCCGTGGATGTGAAGTTGCATGGCTGCTTCCCTCCGTTTCGATCGTTGAGGTTGGACTATTTTTGGGGAATGTGAGTGAGATGTACCTCTGTTGGTGCGGGTTGAGGAGGGTTGAACTTGCGGATAGGTTGAGGTGGTAGTCCCTCAGCAATTAGCAACGTATTTCCTACTCGCATTTCCTCTTCATATTCCATGTGTTCTTGTAGAGCTATCTTATATGAGTCTTGCTGTGGGGACGCTCCCCCTGCGGAAACAGCCTCTGGTTTATTATCTGGTAAGATGTTTCCTGCGACGCCTTTCCCACGGCTTTTTCTGACTGCCGCCTCATGTATTTCCCGGACTCTAGTCCTTTCTCTTATGTAGGCTCGCATATCGGGCGTGATGTCTTGCCCGGCATCGCCCCTACGGATAGTACTTTTTCGCTCGGCTCTCCGCGCGCGCGTGTTCGCATGCCGCGAGTTACTCTGGTTACCCCCTTACTCGGAGTAACGGGGTTAAAGTGTTTGGAACCCGCCATTTCTGACTAAGATTTTTGGAGATATTTTAGTAAGATATTTTGGTGAGATATTTTGGCTAGTAGCTAGATATTTTTCCAACTCAAAATATCAAAATGCAGGGGGTGTTTACTGAGGGTTATTTTCCAAGTGGTTTTGTCAAGTACTCAGATTCCTTATTACTTGAAGATCTGAAACTGCAAGAAAGGCATACAAACCAACCTGGGTATTTAAAGATGGACTCGTGTATGAGTTTGTGGATATTTCCTCAGAATGAGGCGGTCTGCACTGAATTTGGTGATCCCTGCTCCGTGTATGTTGCTGAGATGAAGAAAACGATGATGTCTGGGCTGGATTATCCCAGGAGATCAAGGTCTCTGCTGATCGGAGGAACGAGAGAGGCGGCGTCCTTGTCGGAGACACCGTGGAATCGTCTTTACGGTGGATCAAATGACACCCTGAAGCTGAATGATAAGGATTTTCCCGGTAACGGAGCCAACTGATATTGCGTAGAATATCAGGTTTGCGGTAACAGTGTTTATCTTGAGGATATTAGGCTTTTTATGAGTGATTTCTCCGGAGAGAGTATGGCGGTGAGCAAGAATCAATATAGTCGGTTAAACGTTTAAGGGATGAACACGTGAATGAGTCGACAAATTGACAGAGTAACTCTCTGTGTATTAATTCTTGGATCCTTTCTATTACATTGTGATCCCATATATATAGGCTAAGACTATGTCGGTTTACTGTTCATGACAAGACAATAAGAATACATAATTAAAGATAATTATGCAGGCAATACAAGTGGCCTAGCCAGCTGTCAGGATTAGCCAGCTGGAGTGATAAGTATGGCGAGCAACGAACAGTGGACTCGTATATGCCTTATCTTGAAATCACCTTGACCATATGGGTAGAAATCACACGGAGAAGAGGAGTCCGACTTATGACCGCCGGACATGGATCCGGCTTCATCGTTGGCGCATAGGACCCGGCTTACCAACGGCGGGTAGGATCCGGCTTGGCGAGCGCGGACAGAGGGGAAAGAGGGCCTCATATCTTCGTTATTGGGCCATGATAGTAGGCCCAATCTAGATGAGAAGGGCCCCATTCCGGTTCGGGTATATCAATTGTGTAATAGATAGTTAAGAACTAAAATATCTGTTCTGTACTGTATTTGAACCTTTTGAGATATTTCAAGTTGTTCATTAGATCTTATACTTGTGTAAATAGCATTCAGTGCATCTATTAAGATCAAGCGCTTACCGTTGTACTAAAACCAATTGGTGGTAATGTGCTACTATATTTCTTATACATTAAGAATGTGGGCAATCTGTCCCAACACCCCCCTCAAATGTTGGCAATCTGTCCAACACTTGCACAATTTTCATTCAAGAGTGTGGGCAATCTGTCCCAACACTTGCACAATTTTTTTTTAAATAATGTTCCAATGAGGTTTCGATCTCGTGACCTCTGACTCTGCTACCATGTTAGGATCAAGTGCTTACCGTTGTACTAAAACCAATTGGTGTCAGTAAAGGCGCTACTATATTTCTTTAGGTATTCAAGAGTGTGGCAATCTCTCCTAATACCACCCCTCTCAAGTGTGAGCAATCTGTCCCAACACTTGCTTCTTTATGTATTCAAGAGTATGGGCAATCTATCCCAACAACGGTAAGCGCTTGATCTTAACAGCATCAGACTTGATATATCATGTTTTGTCTCTTTCAAGCACTCTTGTACATCACTAACAACAACTTGTATGCAACACATAATTGTTTGATCATATCTGCGTTTGTGTGCAGTTTTCTGAACGTATTATAATCCGGTTAAATCGCACTTAGATATCCTAATCATATAGGTTATTACACACTCGAATAATTTGTTAAATAGCTTCCGGTTTAACATATTAATAATTGTTTGTTATTTTGCTCCTAAGTCTCATAATTTTATAAATTCTAAAAACTGGTATATTCCCATAGACTCTATTCAACCCGCCTTCTAGAGTGTATTGTGCACATTATCAATTCAACATCTGGAGGCTCTTACTAGCCGCACATGTGCCCTTTAAAGTCGTCAATCTTCGTTTCTCGAAAGGACTCCAATATTTGATAAGTGGCCGAGACCCAAAGAGAGGATTCAACGTAAGCAATTGCCATGTAAGCTTGCCTTAAGAAAGGAATATTCATAACATCATTATTCTTGAACCCAAGTCCCCCCCTTGCTTTTTGGTTGGCGAGAGATTCTCCCATGCCACAGTATGGAGCTTCCTCTTGCCATTCTTATCGCCCTTCAAAAATTGCTGACACACCTTTTTAATTTCACTTGAAATGGCTTTCGGGAGTTTTGTCATTTGCATCACATAGTTCGGGAGCATTGAGAGAGACATTTTAATAAGGATGGACCAGCTTTCGTTAGGGCGTACATTCTCTAAGTGCATAGCTTCTTCCGCATTTTCTCCAAGATGTAACTATAGGGTCTAACCTTCTGGCTAGACTGGGATAAAGGCACTCCCAAGTAGGTCCCAAAATTATTCGTATGCACCATTTCGATTCTCTGTGCGATAGCTCTTTGTTGGTTGGAGGGAATATTTTTGGAAACCATAGAATTTGACTTGGCCATACTCACTCACTACCCTGAGCCTTACAGAACTCGGCCAACACCCAATGAATTACTGTAGTTTGATTCTCTGAGGCCTCGGCAAAGAGGAAGAGGTCATCTGCAAAGAATAAGTGAGATATGGCGGGACCATTCTTTTTTAAGAGGATTGATTTCTAGAGAATATGTTTTGGTCATTTAGCTTCTGGGATTTTGAGACTTTTGGTCCCTTATGTTTTAGCTTTGTTTCAAAATTAACCGTTATGTTTCTGAATGACTCTTTTGGTCCCTTAAGTTTGTATTTTGTTTCAATTTTAGGACAATTACCTAATTAACCGTCTAAGTTTTCGTCGATTAA
Organism: Gentiana straminea; assembly: GCA_036785695.1. Classification (NCBI taxonomy): domain Eukaryota; kingdom Viridiplantae; phylum Streptophyta; class Magnoliopsida; order Gentianales; family Gentianaceae; genus Gentiana; species Gentiana straminea. The sequence goes on from JAVUPR010000298.1 coordinate 4,459,999, forward strand.
ACGTTTGATCCAGCCTGACACCCATGTATACTTTCGTATCTCATCTAATGATTAAACATCGACATTAAGAAAAATTAAATATCTTATAGACATTTTTTTGTTGTACAGCTTTGTCAATTTGAGGCAAAGAAATTAGGGATATGAAAAAGGAATGAGCGGAATGTCCACGTCTAATCGTTTAGATGAGATATGAAAGCATATGGCTGCCTTGGATTAAACATTTAGTCGAGGTTAACTTAGACGGCTAATTATATAATTGTCCTAAAAATTGAAACAAAATTCAAACATAAGACCAAAAGTGTCATTCAGAAACATAAGAGTTATTTTTTAAACAAACCTAATACATAAGGGACCAAAAATGTTAAAATCCCTTTACCTTTTCCAACAAGGTTTATCATTTAACGTATATGAAATTATCATTGATGATGCATATATTTAGGTAACGTGTCTAATTTACGGTAAGAAAAAAAAAATTGCAAATTTTTTCCAAACATATAACTAAGTATTTGGTGTGAGTATTTATGTGTGAAGTCTCATATCGTTAAAATAATGTCTTGCTCACCACCATATAAGTGTGAGACATAATGTCTTGTCAACTCGGGATAGCCCTTTTAGACCAAGCGAATACGGCGGTCT